>JAVGVS010000031.1:436161-1111534 GCA_032718565.1 Distichodus sexfasciatus
ATTTAAATACTGTTTTCCTACTAAAACAATGTAGAAATTACACACACATATATACAAAATTATTTGTTCTCAAAAATTGTTCATTTAGACATATAAATACTTCTTCTTTCTTATTGATTACATTATAACATTATAAAATTGATAAAAAAATTGATCAACTGAAAATGAAATACTCAAGTTTGTCATTTTGAACCAATTTGGCCTATAAAATGAGTTGCTTTTGCAGAGAGCTACATTTCCCACAATCCTCTGGGCGCGTACCGGAGCCGCATCACAATGATGTGTTGGGCGCGCGTTCAAGAATAAACGATGAAAAATCTATGGGAAAATCTAAATAAACAGCAGAATTGTGAGTAGAACGCGGGTTATTCTGGTTATTTATCAGCTAAAATATGGTTTGTGTCTGTAATAAAGGGGACACGATCGTTTTAGCGAACGATCATTAACACAGTGCGCGTGTTTACAATCGATGCCACCGATACCCGATCCAGCCGTTTGAGCCTTTATCGGATACATCTCTAAATTCAAGATTTACACTATTAACTATTCAGGCCATGGATTTTGGGATGCAGTGATTCTGGAGGAGCATTTGCATCTTACACTGTGGATTGGATCTGTTTGGACATGACTGCAGAAAGCCTTTCTACTGCTACTACCTCTGTCAAAACACTGCCCCTGGGTATGTCATGAATAACTGCTCAAAAAGCAAACTGGGAATAACTACACTTGCTTTCAAAGGCATCAATCCGTTGCCGTATGCCGACGGACGACTTATCTTCCTGAAAGTTTCCTGTTTTTCCTGTTTGGAATCATCACTGGGCTTGGCATAAAAGGAAAGGGGCCATGTCTGTGCCAGGCGGAAGAAAGTGGCTCAAGATGCCGGGGTCTAGGATATCGCCCTGAGTTGTATGTGTGCACAGATCATAAAAGTATGTGTCCGATTGGGCCGCTGTGGTTTGTGTTATAAAGCATCTCAATGAGGAATATAGTGAAAACTCAACCAGCATGCTCTGTGAGGTTGTGAGCAATGCCGAAATGGAAATATCGATGCAGTAAATGCATTGACAGGCTTTCCCCTGCCCCACGTACAACAAGGAATTCGTGCAACACACCGGTTTGTTGTAATTAATACATGCAATGACTAGCTAATTAAATACGATTAACACATTAATTAATGCAATCTCAGATTCATTATTTCAATGTAATACATGCATGCAGTTTTGGAAGGCAATGGTATGTTTTCGTTATTGTTTTCCTCTCAAGCCTAAGTAAGAATAATGGCGACATCAGCGTCGGTAGTCGAGATTTCTCCCTGCAGCAGGAGACACTCAGGAAGAAGTGTTTAATGACGCCTCAGAAGCCGACACACCTCTTATCAGGCAAAGCTGCGACTTCGCATTCATCTCCTTCCTGTCTGAGCTGATGTGCTTTTAATTAAGCAGCGTGAGGAGCGCAGGACCAGGAGAGTTCAATTCATTTAACAGTAATGATTCAACATTTACTCACATTTTTTCGACTCATCTTTGTGGCATTATGGCGAGACGAGCTCTTTCCCGTCTTTTTTTGGAGCAGCATGTGGATAATTGTGCCGTTTGTGGATAATTGTGCCGTTTGTGGATTACTGTGTTTGCAGCAGGGGTTCAAGAGTAAATGGGAGAATCTAGGGGGAAAAAAAACTGGCACTTCACATTGTCTCGAGTGGGACTGCCAGTCACCTATGACTAAACAACAGCAAGTCTTCAACACATCCTGCTCTAAGTCTACATTTACTGATTCCCAGTATACTGTAATGCTAAAAAGTATCAGGAATCACTGATGTGAGGAAACACTAATTACTGTTTTATTCTAACAGCATATTTTGAGAAAACAGCAAAGAATCTGTCTATAAAACACAAATGTAATTAGTGATTTACAACTCAGTGTGCCCTTAGAGTTATATTTTGCTTTAACATCAGTGAATACAAATACAAATTATTCTACTTTCCACTTTCTTTCTTTTTTTTGACGTCTTTTGATGGAAGTCCCATAAAGCCATAAACATGTCGGATTTCACCAGAGGGATTCTGGTGGTGTACTGTCTGTTTAGGTCTTCTTGAGTGCCCAAATGGAAGGTAACTGGACTTCTTTTAGGTCCTTGAGAGTTAAAATGTCTTCAAGAACCTAAAGAAGTCCAGTAGCCCTCAGCACTCAAGGCTACCATGTCCTCATGACCTTTGGAAAGGCAGGCTGTTTGGGTTTTTTATTGGCTATTTCTCTTCTCAAACATGTGGGGTCCCTAACTCCACTGGTGGTGATTTCCTGTTGCATTGTGAAGCAGTTTGAATGTGTTCAGTGTAACTGCATTCTGATTTGATGTTCATTTGAGAGTCGATACTCCAATTAACAGCATTAACTGTATTCAGAGCCATTGTGCTAATCTCATTATAGTGCATGAATCACTGTTGTTCTCACATGCCTGAAAGGCCTTTGTAAACTTGCTAGCACGCGACACGCTGTCGGCAATCAAAGCTTTCGTGCAGAATTAGGCTTAAAATGACACATAAAAAACACATTGTGCAACATTTTTCATTCATTTTAAAGGTTGTTCACAGGGAAATCTCAGATGAGACTGGAGTGGGGGTGGGGGACTCTCCAGTGTAGAGGAACATGGCTGTTTGGTATGCACGCACACATACACGCACGCACACACCTCATTACAGAAGAGGCAGAAGCTAAATCCTTCAGTGGCCACTGGCAGGGATTTGAAAGGGTCCAGTTAAAAGCAGGTTCATGGTCCTCATAAAAGTGTACGCTGCGTTCCAGAACTTGAACACGTCACAGTCTTAAAATGGTGCTTAATAGAGCACTGCTAAGACATTTTTTACCCTGCATTGATTGTTCAACACACAGCAAAAACGTATGATCTTGTTCAAATATAATACCAGAGGCAGTGGGGTTCGGGAGCTGGAATGGCAGAAGCTCCACCACGTCCTTTGCCGTTCAGCATGCAGGAGTCAACCTGGCTGTCAAAGCCATCATTCTGTGAGGTGTGAGACTTCCCGTGCTGAAGAGCCATCCATCACACCTCTGCGAAAGGATATCAGTCAAGGCTTCTGGCTGAAATATGGGGGGAAAACGGATGCAGTGTGGAACTCAACATTCCCCAAAAGCCAAGTGAAATGATGTTGCTGTCAGAAGGTCTGAAGTAAAATGGCAAGTGGCACTGCCCTTCATTAGAAGACTGTAAATTAGATGTAAATTATTAGAGCAACAAAAACCTGGTCTAAACTGGAGTAAGCACTTTCAGGGCACATTATCAAAAGACCTTTTTGGATTTCGAATTTCTGTTTCAAGCGAAACTGTCTCAAAAAGAAATAAACACTAAAAATAAAGTGTTATAATTACAAACACTTTCTGATAGGGGTGTTGAAATTAATCGCCTAATCGATGCATTGCGGTGCAGACATGAACGACTCTGCATCAATGCAATGGCAGATCATAATCAATCATAGCGCAGGTTTTCCACTGCGGTCTGCTGGCCTCTAGTTGCCCGCGGTGGCATAGCAGGTGGTCTGTGACATGCAATCCACTTTCACTACTGAGATCTTTATGAATAATGAATTTAATACAAATATCTAAAAAGCAATACAAAAAACACTTCCCCCAACACTGCTTAGTCTGAGTGGTCGTCTCTGGGACAGAAGCAGTTGAAAACCCCTAAATAACATCATAATGACACCTCTTGGTGACTTTTTGGCTACAGCATAAAAAGAACATCCCGGTAGCAACCATGGCTGCCCAATCTGCGTGCAATGTGACGTAATGTAGAAAAATTGATGGGATGCATCGAGATATCGTATCAAATCAAATTGTTGATCTGATAACTGTAATCAAATTGAATTGTGACAACAGCGAAGGTTCACACCTCTAATTCTTGACTCAAAAGTGTTACAGTAGCTCACCAACCTGGAGTACATATTGTATTATGAATTAATGTTGCATAACAAAATATTTTGTAAAACTGAACACATTACAAAAACTTCTTATTAGCTATCAACTTAAAAAACATTTCAGGGAAAGTTTGTGTGGAAATGTTCCTCCTGAAGAGGTGCTTTAATGCATTTATCGAGAGCAGCTGCCACTGCAACATGGGACACTCAAAACATGTTTTTTTGCGCTGAAAGCAGTCAAAACTTCACTTCCAGAGCACTTTATCAGCACTTCTCTCAGCACTTATTGTTGCAAAGTTACAAAACGTGGCATTGGGGACTTCCGCTTTCGTTCTTATTTTATGTAAACATTGTCACGTGTTCCTTTGAGATCGGTAGTTTAGCCGACATAAAAGAGATTATCTTTACAATGGAGAGAAATGGCATCTTGGCATTAGCGGCAGCGTTTGAATTAGACACTCACCTGTCTTCGAGACATAGAGATTGGGTGCATGGGATAAACTGCAAGAAAACAGCTGGGAGAGTATCAATGATCACATAATTGTAGTTTTTTCACCTTCTTCGGACTGTGTCAATAAAGCCAAAACAAGCTTCTCCAGCTGCTCCAGATACGCTGCCATTTTAGTGAGTTCTTGACTGTGTATGTCTTGCCCCTTCCTCGGTTTTGATTGGCTAGCAAGAGAGAAGTGACATTGACAAGCCCAGCGCTGCTCTAAAAGTTGAACGGAAATCAGTTTGAAGCGCTCTGAGCGCTGCTGTAAAAACACGTCTCCACCACTGAAGGCGCTTAGCGCTCTGAACGCTGAAGCTCACTGGAGTTGTATTAAAAATAGACGCCGACAGCGGAAACAAAACGTGTTGGGTGGACACAGGCCCTTAAATAAAATTAGATTTGGACTCACCTTAAAACCTGGTTAACATAGAGTCTGAAGTGTTTACAATTTTGCAAACTATTTAATTATCAGTCTAAATAAAGCTAAATTTTACTTACCAGCATTTCAAAAGCTCTAGGGCGTAGTCCTCAATGCAGCAAAACTGCTTTTAGACGTACCGTCGATAAAGTTCATTTTCTCTGTCTTTCCAAAGAGGAAACAATGGGAGCCACATGTGTTGAAATCTCTTTTTGTCTGCCCCCCTTTATTTGTCTTTTTAAAGAGGAATCCATACCTCCCCTGTGGCCGCCTCTCTGGCTGTCTCGCCGCACGCTCGACGCACCCTTTCATCCGAATTCTCTCGTGACAGTCTTTGTGTTTTATAGCCAACAAAGGCCAAACATGACAGAAGGCGTTTTGTTCACGATGCTTAACATAATTCATTGAAAGTCATACGACTAAGACAGAAGCCCCAACTATCTCCAAAAGAGGCAAACGTATTAGTGTTGCATTTAATTTATTCAGAGGAACCCAGCGTTGTCAAAAAAAACATCAAAACAAAAGCCTCAAGACAAAACAAAATGTCTCAAAAATAACCAACTTCCTAAGAGAAAGTTATTGATGAAGCATCCAGTGGCAGAGTGAGACACTTCACAGAACGCAGGCTTGCCGTCTGCCGTCCTGAAGGGAAAAAAAACCACTAAGTTGACAGTGAAAGATTACCGCAAGCCGAGATGTTAGTTAAACCGTTCTGCAATCAGGCAGCGCATCAGCTCCCGTGTCAATGATTACTATTTATTTCCTCCACGGGGTCAATCAAGATAAGAGGGGGTGAGAGTGGAGGAGAGCGAAAGAGAGGACAAACAAAGAAAAATGGGGTGAAAAGTGAGAGGAGAAGAAGAAGGAGGAGGAAGAGAGATAAATATAGAGAACAATTGAAGATGAAATCGATATAAATACAGCCAGCAAACCCCCAACTGTCTGATGTCCTCTTTCATGCTCTAAAAAAAAAGGATGAACTCAAAGGGAAGGGGAAAAGGAACCTTATGTAAAAAGGTACTGCTGCACTGACAATGGGCTCTTGTCTAGTCCGAGAGGAGCTAGAACCACTGCTTGTGATAAAGTCATGAGAAATCACTTCCAAACATGTTTATTCCAACTGAAATTCTTATCTTGCCTTTTTAATGCAGGTAAACACAAATAAGATTCTAGATTCTTTAATTGTCACATAAATAGTTATACAAGTACAACATGCAGTAAAATTTACCCCAATCCTAAGATTGTGAAAATTAAAATATATTTTAGAATTTAGAAATTTCTAAATACAATATAGAGATTTATACTATGAACAGTAACTATACATGTGCATATTATGATTAAAAAAAACTATATGTGACCCTCCACGGCAAAACCAGTCGCTTGTTGCAACGGAGGTTTCCAAGAAAAACGACCGTTTATGTTGCATGGGGTAAAATTTTGGATTTTTTGTTTTTAGACAGTGGAAGGTCTATACTGTACTGTTATGAATAAATTTAGCTGAAAAACTTACCCTTTTCATCCTACAAACGTGATTTTCTTGAGGTGAGGAATTCAATTCCAGCAGAATGTTAAAAGTTTCTGTTTTGACCGCTCTACTCCAGTATTTACAGTAAATCCACCGGTTGACTAGCGTGAAGATATTCCTCCGGAATCCATCTTCGTCTCCCGAGTTCAGTTAACCTAACGCAGGTAGGCTATCCGTGTGGCTGTGAATGCAGCGTAGGCTACTGTAGATGCAAACGTAGCCGCCACCGCACCAAGCGTCTGTGAGTGCTACGGCGATAGTCAACTTCAAAGGCAGATTTCTCCGTTTCTCACTTGGCGTGACAGGAGAAACCCGACTCCTTTGAATGTTGATATCTCAGTCATATCTCGTCCGATTCAGTTGCTATGGGTATCGTTCTGAAGCTTGATTTATGCCCTTTCATGAAAACATAATAACTCAATTTTGAAAATTTGCAACAAGCGACTGGTTTTGTCGTGCACAGTCACATATGTAAAGTGTTGTAAACTACATGTAGTGTAAATAAATTCACTTTTCCCTAGGGATTCACGATAAAGGAATTATTGGCCAATGGCGATATGCAATGCTTTGCATGCTTACGTATACCTGCCGATGCCGATTCCGATATATGATGAAGGCAGAGAGTTGAGCGCATAAAGACAAGATATTTTGCTTGCCAACGTTTCACTGCCTGCTCAGAATTTTGCCACAAAAGTAGTGTCACAAGGGCCTGTGTCCACCAAACGCTGTTACTGCGCTGGGTATTTTTAATACAACTCCAATGAACTTCAGCATTCAGAACGCTAAGCACCTTCAGCAGAAAACAAAACCTCAGGTGGAGACGGTTCAACTTTTATAACTGCGCTGGGCTTATCAATGTCACTTCTCTCTCGCTAGCCAATCAAAATTTAGGAAGGGGCGGGACATATAAATCGGTGGTACTCTCCCAGCTGTTTTATTATACAGCCAATCTTACGTTCGAAGGCAAGTGAGTATCTAGTTCAAACGCTAGAACAAGTTACAATGTTTACATGAAATAGGAATGAACGTGAAAGTGCCTGATGACGCTTTTCGTAACAGCAGCAACAAGTGCTGAGAGAAGTGCCGATAAAATGCCAAAAAAGCGCTCTGGAAGTGAGGTTTTGACCGCTCTCAGTGCAAACAAGTGTTTGGTGGATGCAGGCCCAACCATAACTCTGACATTTCTAACACAGCGCCAAGTCAAGCAGGCATGAAAGCGTGAGTCAAGCTAGGGCAATATGTCGAGCGTAGTGCTCAACAATTTGAGAAAAACTCACTTTACGCCCTATAAGGTGTACCACGCACGCAGCTTGTGACACTTCACGTGCACTACCTAGTGCTTAGAGAGCCGTTAAGCTACATCCCCGGGTATTTCCTGAGATGCGTAATACCACTGAGAATTTTCATACAAAATAACACACATTTTAAGACAGAAGATGCGGTTTCATACAAAATCCGACCTCAGATTTTAGACATGTCGGATACAAGCGCTACCTTTCCAACATACAATAAATGCGTCATTAAATATTGGTGGAAAATATCTGGGATCAGTCCGATGTCACTGACTTTAAAAAAAACTATTATCATCCGATTCCTATATGATTCCAATATTATCGTGCATCCTACTTTTCATCAGTAGTATATAGAGTTGTATAGAATATAGAGTGTAAACTTCATACTTGATTTCTAAGTTATTTTTTAAAAATCCAACAAATTATGCTGGTGGTGATGTGGCCCCAAGACACGACCTTGCCATCTCATTTAGGAATTTCATTATTGCCCCCATAAAGAAAGCAAGAAATGATGGGATCACAATAAAAGGAAGAGCTGCACTTCTCTTCACACATAGATAACCTTTCCTGAACAGGCAGGTAGTGTTGGGGAGTAGTTAACTAAAATAACTAATGTAACTGATTTTTTAGCAGCTTATCAGTAGCTCCTTTTAAAATGCTGTAGCTTTTTTCTGTTCCTATACATTGCATCACAGTGTGCCTGTGGCACCTGCGTGATGGAGTTGGAGGATGGAGTCCACCTTGGTCAAAACTGAAGCAAGAATCCGTGGTTGTATTTGTCAAAATAAGTTCTTGATGTACAAAAACCCAAGTAAATGCATTTGACACATTGAGTGATAGATTGCTTGTTTCTTTCTCTTGTTTAAACGTTGCTAAACACCACGCCATCTCACCATTTTGTAATTCAAGTACGAAGGCTTTAATGTTTCTTTGCTCTTCTCCGTTACTGCATAAAATAGGATACAACTTAGCTATAAAGTCATTTTTTTGCAGTACAATCATTTCCTCCAGTTATCTCCTCCTACACCCTTGACATTAGACACTCGAGCTGCGGACTGGACACCGCTCTGAAATCTGCTTAATGAAGATTACTCTCCCGGAGGGTGCTGACAGCTCACGCTGGGTTTCACGTGTTTTTGAAGAGGCTTTGGAATCATGCACAGACGTTAAAAAGTTCAAGTTGGGGCAGTTGGAAGTGTAACGGTTAGGGAGTTGTGATCGGAAGGTTGCAGGTTCAAATCCTGGGGTGGTACCACTGAGGAAGATACCCTCCCCAGCGCTGCTCTCCGGGTGCTGCCCTCATGTCAGCTGCCCACTCCTCCTTCACAGATAGGTCAAATGCAGTTCACACTTTCGTTGTGGTGCACTGTGTCCTCTGCTGTGCTGCTGTGGTGTGTTCACAATGACAAATAATCATTCACTTGATTCGCTTATTTTTTATTGTTACATTTTTATTCCAGCCTGGGCAATTGTAATGTAACTAAACTTCCCCTCAGGGAATAATAAAGTATTCTGATTCTGATTCTGATGTTCACCAGGCTTTATCAGGCCGTGAAACACATCACTGAGAAAAAGGGGACATGTAGACCCCAGTTTTGCGGCCCCCCTCTCGCTTGACGATAAAGTTACAATTACTGATTTGCCATTTCCAGTGTGACGGCGCCCCATTGTTTTAAAAGGTGGCCTAGTGATGATTGATGCATCTGTTTTTGCAGCTTTAACATAAGCCCCGGGGCTGACGGCAAAGACACAGCAACCGCATTGTGGAAGAGCAGCCTTCATCTATCAGACGTGTCATGAGCTGGTATGCTTGTCGCAGATAAGCTAATTGCCTTTCATCAAATAAAAGAAAAAGCAAAAATGGTCTGATCGATAAAAGACATCTTGTAATCTGCGAAAAAGGCAAGAGCGATGCCTCTCCGCCCAAATGGTCCTCCTCTTAGAGACCGCTGGCAAGAATAAGAATTTAAGTGAGTGATTATTTGTCAGCACAGCATACTACACCACAACGAAATGTGACCTCTGCATTTGACCCATCTGTGAAAGTGCAGTGGGCACCTGACATGGGTAGCACCTGGGGAGCAGTGCTTGGGGATGGTTCTTTGCTCATGAGTACTTCAGTGGTACCTCTACCGCATCTGTTCGGCTTCCATGCCCATACAGTGCAGACTCACTGCATCACAGTGTGTTCTCAGCAGCTGCAAGATAGAGTCGGAGGATAGACTCTGCCTTGGTCAAGATGGAAGCAAGAATGTGTGACCACTGATCAAATCATTTTTTTACAGTGTAGCAACACACAAATCACCTCCGACTATCTGCATGAGGAACAAACTCTGCTGCTGGCGACGCCTCTCTCACTAAACTAGGCTCGGTGCTTGGCCCAGAGCATCTACGCTCCGTCCAGAAGATAACATCAGGCTGTGAGCAGATTAATGTGACACAATTATTCTGTCTTAGCTGCGGAGTGTCAGCCAGTAAGGAGATGTGGAGATGAGCTCATTTACTGGTATTGTCAGAGGGACGATTATGGCATCTGATTAGGCTGCATTGCAAATCCTGAGCTAAATGATCTGTGGCTAGCCTTGGAAAAGAGAGAGAGGGAGAGAAAGAGAGCGAGGCACTTTGGTCCTTAGTAGCTAAAAATGCATTGCAGGACAAACACGCAACATGACAGCTTTCTGTTTCTTAACACAAATGAGATGAATTGTTGTAGTGAAAGCTATGGTGGCTCAGATGGCTCAACAGAATTCAAATGGCACAACGCAAATGCAAAAGCCACAGCGGAAATGCAAGAGCTACAATACAAGCTCAAAAGAAGCCAGACATGAACAGAGGAGCTTATTCCAGGAACTATGGGTGCAAGACAGGAACCAACCCTGGGAAGGCGCCAACACACTCACACAATCACACCTTATGGGCCAATTTAGAGTCATCAATTAACCTATAGTGGATGCTTTTGGACTGTGGGCGGAAACCAGAGCACCCGGAGAAAACCCAATTGCACTTCCGTTGTGGATTTTGCATTCGGTTGAGCCGTCTGGGCCACTGTACTGAAAATTGGGTTGTATGAAAAGCAGAGAACTTAATACTCAATCAAAAGTTCCTGTGTCTTACACAGAGTCAGGGTGTCTAGGAGATTTGTTCTGCATCATGTGTGGCTCTAATCTGTGGTTGTGTTGGGATGTGTACAAACCCCTTCACAGGGCCCTGAGAGAGAGAAATTAAGCTACACGGCTCTTTGGAATCCAGGGAAGCAGCGTGAAACCCAAGGGACTACAGCGAAGGCACAACTCCATCTGCATCACCGAGAAAAGAGCTTCAACAAGATCTAATGCAGCAAGTAATGCATGGAGCTGTCACCATTTGCTCTAGAATATGACATTCTGCACAGAGCTGTCGCTGCTTTCTCTATAGTCAGGAAGTACTGCATAGAGCTGCTGCTATTTGTTATAAAACATAAAGCATTCAAATGTTAAATACTGAATGGAGATGCCACTTCTTACACCAAAACACGAAGTATTTACACAAAGGTGTCCCTACTTGCTGTAAAAATAAAGTATACTATACTTGCTTGAATTCATGTACAGAGTTGCTTCTTCTTGCCCTAAAATATGAAGGATCCACAAAGCTTCCTCTACTTACTCTATTATATAGTGAGATTACTGTCAAAAATATGAGAGTGCAGATGTGAGTTAAAAACGAGCAAAACAGGCACTACGTGAGTGCAGAATAAGCAATGTGAGTGCTCTGTTCACTAAAAGAGAACTGGCTTCTTGCTACCGTACACTCGCTTCTCGGTTTCCTTCTTGTTCGCTTCGTAATTTAAATAAATACATCTGAGATTCAAGGCCCGGACAGCCAAAGTAGATAGCTAACAATATTTATCCGGTTTCACTTACGCATCTATAGCATCTAGCATCTCTATCTGATATTGTGCATAGAATTGCCACACATCGTAAAGTTTAACATTTAATATCACAGTAAAACTGTTACAGTGTGGTGATAGTGAACATGGATCTATTCAATCGACGGTTTCTGCAATCAGTTTTCCAGATGTTTTTTCTGGCATTCATGGCGTCAGTGCGAGCGCAGACTAAACGCTGATCATTTTTCTGCTCATGGAGTGAATCAGAGCGTCCACACGGGCGTTTGTGACCTGCGTTTGGTCGGCCGTGTGTTCGGATGGCGTCAAATAAACGCTGCATGCAACGTTTCCCTGGTGCCAATTTCTGCCGAAATCCAGATGAACGCAAAGAAAACTTCGCTATTGCGTTTACATGGGAGGTCTGAATATATCCCATGATTCCGTCAAGTTAGTTCAATTTTCCTATTATGCGCTTCAGTGGGTGATGTAAAACCAACTGTGCAGCACAAAGACTTTCCTTCAGGTGCCACACATGAAACTACAAATTGGGTTGCACGTTGGCGTTTAACAGTGTCAAACCAACGCCAACGTAACGCCTCGCTGAAGTCAATCAAGCGCAGCTCCAAAACGCAACAAAAACACGTAGGGCATTCAGAGCGCATTCATTTATGCAAGATCTGAACACCTGTATAGATATAACCTTATAGTGAACCGAGCGCTCTTATGATGAACTGAGCACTCTTTTAGTGAATCTAGCGCTCACAGTGCTTATTCTGTGCACTCATATTTCTGACAGTGACCTCACTCCATACTCTATGGACAGGACATACAGTATTACACAGAGCTGCTGCCTTTACTTCCACCCAAGCTTCAATCCGGCTGCTTCTGATTAGTCAAAAACATTATAGAGAAATAAGAGAAAGCACAGCATACAGGTGCCTCTACTCAAGATGAATCTCATATCTTTGATAGATGAAAAGAGACAATACTATGCACAGTTTGCAAAAGTAGGTATTGTGTTCAAAAAGTAAATAATGATAATAGTAAAAATGATTCCACAGGCCTGATCCATGCAGTTGGAATATTTGCTCGGTGGTACCTATTTCAAATGTTAATGATCTTGAGCAAATGCTGTGCTTATGATGCAAGCAATATTAAAAGCATGATGCTGGTTTAATATAATATTTAATATAATGTAATAACAGCTATATTAATGTGCAGATTCGCAATTATCAACTAGACTAAAACGGCTTTTACATTCTGCACACCCAGCCTAAGCATCATTAATTGCTGGGGTGTATTGTTGGTCAAATACTTGGCCTAATCCTGCTACAGTTTTAGAGTAAGTGCAGATGAATTACCCATCAAGAACACTGCAATTTGGATGATTGAAGAAGCAGAGCACACTTACACACTACACTAAAGCACATGTTAGGTACACATGCTAAGTGTATAAGTGTTCTAAGGTGGATGAAGTGTGATGAATGAGATGCACCTGCATGGAAATGCTTCTCCCTACTCAAAATTGCCTTGTGCAAAGCTTTCAACTGTACCACCAAATGAGGAGGTATTTCAAAAAGCTGACACTGATGGCATTTAAGTGTAGGATTTTTTAACAACTATGAAGAAGACACTGGAAAGAATCATGAATATTGGCTTTTGGCGTATCTATGCATTGTTGCATGTGTGAGTACCAGAATTTTTCTCATTACCTGTTAAAATGTCTTAAAGGTCCCATATTATACATGTTTTCAACAAATTAAAATAGGTCTATGAGCTCCACTAAACATGTCTCTGAAGTCATTTGCTGAAAAAAAACTCTCAGATTCTACATTTTCACCTGCTTTTTATCCCTCTAATTCAGTCCCTTTCAGAACAGGGTGTTTCTCATTAGTATTTCTAAATGACAAAAATGGACAAAAGGTATTCTCTAAGGATACCTTTTTGTATGTCAAGTCAGAAGAACAAATTTCTACCTTATACCAGTGAATATTCAAACAGTCCATTATTGAAGATACAATTCCCGGCCTATCTCGAGAACTACAGGCGCAAAGCGGGGACCAACCCTGGACACAGCTGGGCACAAACAATCACACTCTTATTCACACCTTATGGGGCCAATTTAGAGTCACCAATCAAGCTCTATAGCATATTTTTGGACTGTGGGAGGAGACCAGAGCACCCGGAGGAAACCCACACGTACACAGGGAGAGCATGCAAACTCCACACAGCTGTGAGGCGACAACGCTAACCACTGCACCACTGTGTAGAGGGCTACATGTTCATGTTAATATGAGTTAGTGTGACTTATTGTACATGTGGTCTCCACAACACTGGGGACCCTATGGATGGCTGGATTCATAAGCTTATCTTGTATATAAATTTAATAGATTGCACATCTGCTGTCATCACAAAGTCTGCTACGATGCAATTTTGATTCAATGCAGTAGCCAGTGATTGATATGAGATAATATTATGACAATATGATTTTTTAACACAGTCAAGTACAAACACTAGCAACTACATAACACAAAGCAACTAAAATATCATTTGCCATTTGTATTCCAGAGCTCAAACAGCTATTTAAATATAAAAAACCCAATCTTCTTTTTTAATAAAAATAGACTATTTTGGATGGATGGATAACATTCTTTTGTTAGTATTAAGAAGTATGGTAAGTATTGTTATTTTCCTAGTTAATAACTGACTGCATCGTCATATAAAGTACTGAAAGCAAAGGCATGGTAGGAACGACCCATACACAGCGTCCCCCTGCAAATCTCGCCAAGACCTCATACATCAGACACTACTGCAGCACAGACACCATCATTACTCTCCCTCCTGCACCAGCAGCACTGCAGGCACTCAGGGCTTGCCGTGGAGAGAGGCAGCAGTGCTCAGCGTTTCCCATGAGGCCACGGAGGAGAGAGAAAGACCGCAACCCTGTTACGATGGAAACCAAAAAAAGTTCTCACCGGAGGTTCAGGAAAAGCTCAGCTCTTTCTCGTGATGAGGCAAGACTGAGAAAAATCCCTCCAAACCTCAGCATGCACACTGCCGAAATCCTTGCCACATTTCACGTCACGTTACAATTTGCAGCAGGAAGTATTTGTTAGAGGTGTGAATCACAAAAAGATATTCAACGTCTGCCGATATCACAAAGTCTGCTATGATACAATTTCAATTAGACAGCCTGATATGCAGATTTGACACAATCATTTGGCATTTTTAATCCTGAGCTTGGGAATTCTTGGCCTTTGAACTGATGTTTCGATGTACATCGGAGTATCGTTACAAGCCTAATATTTGTAATATTTTTGGGGTTCAAAATAAAACAGAATGAGAAACGTAGACTTACGAGGAGATCTTGAGCCGGAACCTATCCTCGCACTACAGTTTCAGAGCAGAGAAAAATTAGATTCCTGCAAGACACACACACAGAGAAAGAATGAATAAAATGCAGGGCATGATGCACCGGACTACTGGGACCTAATTTACAAGGGGGGGTTGCTCGCCTGTACCAGAGCTAAAACGCAGAAGGAAAACCTCCGGAAACAAACTAGTTACCAATTCATTTATTCAAGCACTTATTCATGCGCCAGAGAGAGCTATAATCAGTCTTTACCATGTGCTTCTGATGCATCACTGTGTTTGCTGTTGCAAAAAAACGGTCACGAGGGCAGTCAACATGGACAACACTCGGTCTCTTCTTGAGTTTGCAGATGGGCCAAGATATACAAGATCTCCTGCTGTAAATTATTATTCCTCTGTTTGAACAGATGCTCTTTACAATATAAGCAACTCGATTTAGAAGAGGACTCAACTCTGTAGGAAGTTCTTCCCCTTTTTGAATGTGGTTGTGCAAACGAACTGTAAGTCATGAACTATTTAGCAGCTATATGTATGTACGTGATATGGTTTATATTTTAGTCATGGTGCAGTTAGGACTTGATGGATTCGGGTTAATGGAGACCTCAGATTTGTGACTCGTGAGTTATTTAATGGATCCGGGTGATTCACCCGGGTGAGTCATAAATCGCCCGGTTCTACTAGTGGCAAATGTATTTGCCAGTGATTTGCCAAACAGTTCACTAGTAATGGCAAACTTGTAGTGAATATTTATAATCAGTGGCCGTGAAATTGCTTGGATGTAGTTAGCTACCTTTTGTCTGTAGCTTCTAGTGTAGCTAACTACTATATTAAAACGGTAGCTTGGCTGTAGCTTAGCTACTTTTAATCATGAATAGCTTGCAAAACATTTTCGTTTAAAATTAGCTTCCCCAACACTGCTCATCACTTCAAGTAAATAAGATGTAATACAATTTAGTTATACTGACTCACTTTTTAAATATATTTAGAAAAATTATAGATATGAATGCAAAATCCGTCATAATTTTAAGTTCAGATGACCAAATTGATTTGGTATACAGTATACACGTGTGTTTATGCAAATAAACTTGCCTTGTCTTATATATCATATATAACAGCATTTATTTTACTGAAGTCGTCGTTAAATTTCAGCTTGGTGAGGGAGATATAGCGAATTTTTCGAGTGACTGGAAATCCCGGCTTCACTGTCCTTGTTCCGGGGAAGAGAGGCCACATGCTAATATGACAGTAAGTGTCACAACAGTGTGAGAAATAATAAGGCTTGGAGATTTTTGGCGCGGTATTATTTCATCTCCCGAGCCTCGGCCAAAGTATACACTTTTACATCCCCAGCCTCTCCTTTATACATCCGTACGGCGAGACTCAGTGTCTTTGGCTAATAAAACAATAAACAACGTACAAAATGAAAATTGTCGAGCGGCAGGAAGTGCATCGGGATCGACATTCCATTAGAGAGAGAGAGGGAGGGATGGATGGTGGAAGAGAAGGAGGGATGATGGGAGAGAGAGGAGGAGGAGGAGGAGGAGGGAGGGAGGGAGGGTGATGAAAGAGCATCAGAAGAGCGCAAATGTGCAAAGCCACAGAGAGAGTTGAGCTGGGTTTAATGACTCAGCCGTGGCAGCTGCTGCACTGAGACCTGCAGCTTCCTAAAGCAGCGCCGACATTAAGCAGAGACACGAGCGGCTCCTCTAGCCTGCCGCAATTAAAATGAGTGTGTGAGCGTCGGTAGGGGGTGTGTGTGTGTGTGTGTGTGTGTGTGTGTGTGTGTGTGTGTGTGTGTGTGTGTGTGTGTGCACTTATTGAAAATTTTGGTTGAGATGGTGCAGCAGCGACCAGCCGGCGTCACGCCCAGTAACTACAAGTAGTGACTACTAACATTAGGCAGACCCTCCAGGATTTCGCACGCAACCTTATTGCAACAAGACTCCTAAAAACTTTCATCACATTTTTTTGAAAAGCTGCCGCAAAATTAGTCATTTTAGGGCGCAGTAATCTCAAAAAAGGCCTGGAGGGACTGATTCGGGTGACCAGACGTCCTATTTTCCTCCTTTTAAGATCTAAAAAATGCATCCGGCCGAGATTGTAAAATTGTCCAGGGTTTCATTGTACCTCAAACATTGTGTCGTTAGATTAGCACTGCGTTTCCCTGGCTATGGCCATGGTGCCACATGGAGCCATAGATTGTTTTAGGCTTCATCACTGTGAAATTTACAATTCGATTGTATTAATAAATGCCAAGTGTGGAAGTATTTAATGTGTCTGCGTTGACTGTATTTGGGACCAAAATGCCAGGGTCAAATTTTTTGTCCCAGTCCTGCCCTGCCCCCAGCCCATAGCCAGGGGTCCTCTCTTTCACACCCTTAAATCTGGTCACCCTTAGTAACATAACTACTTTTTCAGTACCTTATCAGTAGTGAAGCTACAAACAAAACTACATTGTGCCAAAACATCCCTTTACCAATACGGGTGTCTTTAACTAGCAGGTGTTTCAGACTGGTGCTGAATTGGCGGAAGGGACATCTAATTGGCTACTGCCCACGCAGTGCACACCCATTGTATCAGAGTCTGTGGTTGTGACATAACTTGGATGTAGTTAGCTACTTTTTCTCTGTAGCTTGAAGTGTTGCTAACTAATATATAAAAACAGCAGCTTGGCTGTAGCTAAGCTACTTTAAATCAAAAAGTACTTTTTAAAAAAGTACTCTGCAGCTTGAAAAACTATCGTTTAAAAGCAGCTTCCCAGACACTGCTCATAATTTCAAGTAAATGTGATGTAATACAAGTTAGTTGTACTGACTCATTTTTTAAAGACGTTCAGACGTTCAGATGACCAAATGTAAGATGACCAGACGTCCTATTTTCCTAAAGACCTAAAAAATGTGTCTGGTCGGGATTCTAAAATCGTCCAAGATTTCATTCTACCTCAGCTTGAAACCTTCTTACATTTCAATTATGCATTTTCCTGGAGCTTTTTCAAACTAGTTACTTTGCTCTCCCCTACTCACTTCCACTCGCTTTTCTTGTAGCCTAACTGCATAAATCAAAAGTGAGTAGGGGAAGGGCAAAGTAGTATGGCCATGGCCACCATACCAAATTGATTTGGTACTCTTTATTACCTAAGTTACCTAACAATGCCTTACTTTAACAATACTACATGAATGACTGATGCACAATTTAAATACATATTTATGCTTGTTTAAATGCTTTAGACACTTAAATGATTTAAGACAATTGCTTCTCTTAAACAGTTTGAATTGGACTAACTCATCAGGGTTTACAGTGCAACGCTGCTAATCTTCACATCTCCGAGCAGGCTGCCACCGCATGCATAATTAACTCACATTACTAATTCAAGTCGAAAATGCTGGGCAGAGTAACACACTGTAGCTCGCTTTAATTAAACAGATGCGGCCCTAAATGGATGGTGTCTTTGCGACTCACGGCGAAAAGAGCAACAGCTGGAGACGCAGAGGGAAGAAGAAGAAGAAGAAGAAGAAGGGAAAAAAGCGAAGGCCGTGAAATCCATCAACCTCAGTAGGGTGTCCTTCGTGGTTCGAAAATTCCAATTGGCCATGGAGCAGCTGTAGGAGAGGAATTCTAGAGATAGAATTTAAACTGAAACTCTGGATGGATAGAAAAATTGGAAATGTTGCCTGGCACGGCAGGGAAGCCAGACGATTTGACCTCCTCTGAAATGCTCTGATAAGAGCAATGCTTCAAAAGAAGGTTTTACTCTCCCTTCCTTATTTGATACCCAAATTCATTGTTGTGGAGCAGCTAACTAAAATTAGTAATGCTACTTACTTATCTACTTTTTCTGGTAGGTTATCAATATTGAAGCTACTTTTAAAATGCTGTCGATTTTCCTTTAAGTTTTTGGTTTTTTTTGTACAAATGTACCCTGTCACCACACTACATCATTACAAAAAGTTATTTTTCCACTCTTTACAAAGATGAGTATTTTCAGTTTCTGATTGGTGTTGAACTGGCAGAATTCAAGAATTCATGGGACACTATGTCCATGTGATGCGTGTTCATTGCATTACAACGCGCTCTTTGGCAGCTGGGAGATGGTGTGGGAGGATGGAGTCCACCTTAGTGAAAAAAAAAATCTAAACAGTCTCTACAGTCTTTGAAACCTTGTTGTAAATTGTTAATATATATAGATATACTCTATAGATTTTCATATTATTTTAACAACATACTTAACTTATGTATGCTTTAAGAACATACCACAGCACAAATATTAAGTATTACTGGATGACTATAGCTTAAATGTAGTTAACTATATTTTCTGTGTAGCTAGTAGTGTCTCTGCTATACTAAAACAGTAGCCTGGCTATAGCTTAGCTACTTTTTAATCTCATAATTGTCATGTTCACTAATGGTTTCTTATTTAAGATAAAAACAGAATCTAAAACTTCTAAAGAACACTGTTACACAAATTGTAATGCATGTGTGTTGCAGTTGTACAGTTATATAATATTATAAAAATGTATTATGAGCAAATTCTTTATGAACAAATTAAAGAAAAGAATTAAGAAAATATTGGCCCACTTTCCCAGGATCTGGCATTTATTAGTGACAGAGAAAGCACGTTTGCTGCCTCCCACCTCAAAGCCTTTCCAAACAGGCAAGTGTGTTTTATAATTTTTTTTACACCAGTTCACATACTTCTCTAACAGGACGTGGGTGTTTTAAATGTCATGTTAACCGACAGCGCTGGGAGATCAGCTTTAAAAGCCATTTTTAAAAGCACCAGCTTTATTTATTTATTTTCCTTTTTTTTCTGAGGGTATGACGGGGTCCTCGGTGTTCGGGGGGAAACCCAGAGGCAGACACTCGATTGGCTCCACAGGATCAGTGTTGGCCACAGCTCGGCCAATCACATTTCTGAGTGTACGAAGGCCCTGACGCTCTCAAGTGGAGAGGGAAAATGGAGAATGAAAACCACAGAGGCAATAAAAAGGCCAGCCGTTCAAACAAAGAGAGGAATTAACGGAAGACTGACTTAACGAAGGAGATGAATGGGAAGAGTGAAGCATGAAATCAGGCTTTACCTGCAGTTTTGTTAGAACAAGGCACTACACTGACATACAGTGGTCAGGCATGGGAACATGCTGAGAGTGCATTCACACGTCACACACACACAGAATACACTACTGTCTTTTGTAGACCTTCTAAATCAGGCCTCTTCAATTAAATCCTTTGAGCGTCTGATTTAATTATGCTGCTTTTTAAAGGCTACAGTTACTAGTGAATGAGATGGAAAAGGGCAGATAAAAAATGTAGGGTCTAACATCTTAGGATTTTGAACCTCTCGATTTTTTTATGTTCTGCATCATCACCAAATAGTTCTAATAGTTCTAATGAAAATAAGCATATCCTGAGACATTAATTTGGTTTTATACATTTTTTCTTACTAAGGAATACAGATATCCCTTCAGCACTGGTTGCAGACTGGTTGCAAATGAGCAGAGTGATGAGACGCTCTATGGGACTTTTCTCTTGAAAACAATCCCTTTTCAACATTAAACCATGGGAGCCCAGAGCGCCTCCAGTGATCTCTTCTGCTTTAATGTCATCAGGACTTGAAATGACAGAAGCCAAGACGACTTTGCATCACGCTCGGCACAGGACTGACAATCTGTCGGATAAAGGCAATGTACCCAAAAAGCTGCAAGTGCTATCCAAGGAAGAAATACAGTGTGAAATGTAAAACAAAAGCAGTGTAATTCCAGCATTTCATTAAACACAATGCAAAACATGACAGTTATGCTGTTTGTGATTCAACTGCTCATTTAGAATGTTGATTCTATTGATTCGCCTTCTATTTAGCAAATGTAAGTGTAGATTCTTGTAATAGTGCAAAAACAGAAGGGGGGGGATAGTTGCTGCTACCGAAGCCTCATTAAGCTCTACTCAGACCATTTTAAATGCTAATTCAGCACTGGCTCATGGGTATTTCACATTAATGCCTGTACCATTGCAGAAACTGGAGGAAAAATGAGAGCATAACATGAATATCAAACACGGTGTATGAATTAAACTGGAGATTTTGACTTGAATGACTTTGGGCAGTTGATTTGAAATTAAAATTCCAAAACACAAAAGCCCACTTTGGGAAATGCTACAGAATTTAACATTTGGACGATGGCCTTTCATACTGACGAATCGTATGAAAGGTGGCAGCAGCAGAAGACAGAACTTCATAGAGGTTTTCTGCAGTCAAAATTTACATATTTGGACATGGAATAATGGACACCCAAAGAGTTCTCCTGTCAATGGGCCTCATTCACAAAATGTTCTAAAGAAGTTTGTTCTTAATATCCACTCATACTGTTTTTTGACTTTCACCAATGTTTTTTTTTTATTTGAGATTTGTTTGGTAAGGACAGATTCTACAAACGCTGAAGAGCACTCAGCAAGATGCCCAGCAAGTTAGGACCTGGCTTTTACATCTCATCTAAAGGTTGATGCCGTTTTTAACAGTTGAGGCCGCTTTTCCGCTGCCAAAACCCAACTTGGAAGCAGTGCCCCATTTTTCTGCAAAATCAACTCTGAACCTATACCTTCTTGGAACCAAGAACCTATGATGTCATGAGAGGTAGGACTACTAATATGTAAACTGTTGGCTTCCACTGGGCACCTAGGTCAGTGGAAATGTGGGCCAGTTCTTACTGGTTCAAACTTCAGCACTTAATGGTGTACTCATCACTGCACTTGAGCACTGGATTTACACAACCTCTAACAGAAACAACCAGCTTTCTCATCTACATACTGGTCAGACCCAAACCTGTTTGGCTTCTGATGGAATGCCACTGCTATTGCAG
Source organism: Distichodus sexfasciatus (assembly GCA_032718565.1). Classification (NCBI taxonomy): domain Eukaryota; kingdom Metazoa; phylum Chordata; class Actinopteri; order Characiformes; family Distichodontidae; genus Distichodus; species Distichodus sexfasciatus. Next base: position 457,907 of record JAVGVS010000031.1, read on the forward strand.
TAATGGTTCAGTGGTCTGAGTGACTGAGACCCTGTGTTGGTATCCATACGCTTTAAAGTAAGCAATTGTCATTGATTATGTATCCAAAAGTGTCATTGTGGGTGTATCCACTGCATTTGATCAATCCAACTAAGAGCTTGAGTGTAAAACGATGAGCTGGTGACCATTAGACCACTGCCACGCCACCCAATTAGAACCTCAGGAGAACCTCAAAGCACTGTTGGGTACCATCAGTCTGTTGCCATCAACCAGCAACTCTACTCAATTAAAGGAGAACTCTGGCACATTTTAATCTGTATTCTTTGAGTACTGTCAGTTGTCAAAAAAAGAAAAATCTACATTGGTGGAGACATTGTGGTAGCAGCGAGCCTGGCCAGGCAGCTAATAAGCAAAGTGATCGGGACAGATTTCTAACGTCAAAGTTAATGCTGTTTTTGTGCCACTAATGAGGCTGCACAAATCTTTCTTAGCCCCATGCAATACAATCAGGAGCCTTACGAACATAACACTATGCCTGTTCAACTCAGTAGTGGTAAAGAAACTGTAAAACAAGTGTTTAAGCAGGCTGTCACATTATTTGTCGAACTTGTTTCAATTCCTGTTTATATTTCATCTGTAAATGAGAATAGAAACGAGTTCGACAATCAACAAAAACGGCATTAACTTGTTAGAAATCTGCCCTGATCACTTTGCTGCCTTGCCAGGCTCACTGCTACCATGATGTCTCCTCCAAGGTAGCACCGATTTGTTTCATTTTTTGACAGCTGACAGTACTCAAAGGCATCTATCAGTAGAATAGTGGTCCAAATGTGCCGGCATTCTCCTTTAACTCCTTTCAGTACTAACCAACTTATTAGTACCAAAGCTACTTTTCCAGAACTTATTCCGTATATTTTTAACAGCAATGCCAGGACGTAAAATGCTAGAATTAGCATTTTTTCTGATTGGTGTTGTATTGAAGTAGCATTTGATAGCCAACCCTGTTCATTGCCTCACAGTGAGCTCTTGGCAGCTGTGAGATGGAGTCAGAGGAAGGAGTCCACCATAACAAAGATGGAAGCCAGAATCAGTGGCTATAAAACAACTTTGAGATAGTTAACTACTTTTCCTCTGTACCTTGTAGTGTAACTAACTACTATATTTAAACAGGAACTTTGCTCATTTTAATCTTAAGTAGCTTGTAGCTTGAAAAGCTACCGTTTTAAAGTAGCTCCCCAACACTGAGAATAGGTTTGGTGGTGCAGTGTTCTTATTTTGGTTGCTCAAATCCCAGTAGAAACTTTTTTTTTCTTGGCATCTCGCATACTGCAAGAAACGCTCTAAAAACAGGCATGCAAGATGTGGACTTCAGAGGAGTAAAAGTGCAGACGTTTGAGTAGTGCATAACTAGTGTATCAGGGGAAAGATAAAACTGCTCGAAGAAGAGCACTAACTGCCCCGTTCTCCATACGGGACAACAGACGGCCACAATTAGCCAGAGCTGATACTAACAGAAGAAAAGCGGCCATCCGTACCTCTGGGGAAGACAATATGGCAAGAGCTGATTGGAAGATATGAAGACATTTTCTCATTGATACTGCAATATTTTTACCTTTTGTTAAGATCAGACACAGTGCAATAACAAAAGAGAAATGCTCACTGATGAATTTCATTATGTAAAAGCATGATCAAGAAACAGGAGACAAACAGCATGAAATAATAATGGTTTTATCACTCAGTCAGTTACTTGTTCTCTTGTGCTTGCTTTTTCCTAATTGCTGTATATTTTCACTTGAGTGGGCAAACCTGAGCTGACAGCTAACATGCTCCACTTAGTCAGAGAAACTGAATAAAGTGGCAATCATACAGTAAATGCATACGATGTTCCTTGTCAAGTTTGGCAGCACTTTTCAGAATAAAATACATTGGCCATCAGTCACCAATATAACTATGAATATATGAAGTTTTTGTTACATTTGTCTTTAAGAAAATTAAGATAGTTAAATAGTACAATATTATACAAATACAGAATTTGCATAAGAATGCTCTGCAGCAGCCGTAAGTGAAAGTGAGTGGATTTGTTGTTGTGAACACAGCACATCATAGCACACAGTGCACACAACAAAAAGTGACCTCTGCCTTTGGCCCATCCGTAAAGGAGGAGCAGGCAGCTGATATGGGCAGCACCTGGGGACGGTATCTTGCTCATGAGCAGTGTTGGGCATGTACCTTTAAAAAAGTAATTAGTTATAGTTACTAGTTACTTCTCACAAATAGTAACTGAGTTACATCATTATAAAAGTAACTAATTACCAGGCAAAGTAACTATTGCGTTACTTTAAAAAAATCTAATTTAATATACTATAACTATAAAATAAATATAAAACGTACACTAATCTACACTATTTTAATGTTGTTGTGGGACAACGTGAGAGACAACTATCAAATTCAACATATTATAAATATTATCATTACTATAGTGGAACAATAAAGCACAATAGATGGTTTAGAACTTTAAATATTTATTGCACAGACCACAACTCGTCAACAAATAAGTCTAAATATTAATTATGCTTCTGAAGAAATGTACCAAAAATAAACAAGTAGATTAGAATTACTTGTAGATTATTTGCAGAATTACTTCAGTAGATTAGAATTACTTGTCACCGACGCAGAGAGACTCTTTTTTCCTGGGCATAAGTTGCACGTTACATAAACATTTTGCCTTTCACCTCAGCGAGGGAAAAGTAGTGCTTATACTTCCAGTTTGCAAAAGCTACCTCTGAACTTGTTGGGCTTGCCATCGTTGTGACTCCTGGACGTTGGTGTGTGCGACTGACCGCGCGTGTGCTTGTGTGTGAACGCCCGCACTACTCTGCCTCTGATTGGCAAACAATGGAAATGTACTCAATCTAAGCCAATCATCGCGTTCTCAGTTACACCACGTTTACAGACTCACCAATCATCACTGGTTATGTGTCCCGCCCCGGCCCCGAACACACACAAACACACACCCCAGAGAAAGAGAGGTCCTATGGCTGAGAGAGACGCTGCTCGCATGAAAACCGCTTCAGTGTTCTCAGTTACAGTAACGCGCGTTTTATTGTCAGTAACGGTAACGGCGTTGTAACGGGGGAAACAGTCATTCGTTTGATTACTTATTACTGAAAAAAGTATCGCCGTTAGTAGCGCCGTTATTCCCATCACTGCTCATGAGTACCCCAGTGGTATCTTTACCGGACCAGGATTCGAACCAGCAACCTTGTGATCATGGGGCAAACTGTGTTAACTGCTGCGCTACGAACTGCCCCAACTTTATCTCCATTTATTTCTTTTTTTTTCTGTAGATGCTGAAATAAATCAATAGCTAAATTATAGCAAAATGATTTTTTATTGTCACCATGATGTTGCTGAATTTGCTTCATAAAGCTGTTAGAGCGGTACTAAGGCCAGGTCTGATGTTACCTTCCAAATAAATGAACCCAGCCTCTTTCACACACGGAGATGTGCAGCTTATTGACGGAACTCTGGCAACGAATTTGTACTCAGTACCGAAAACCCAGGGATCTGTATCAACACCAGGACTGAAAACGTTGGACTGGTTGCTATTTATTTTAAACCCAATCCATTATGAACTTTCCTCACACATACATTCATACACTTTGGATGGTTCAAAACCAGAAATAAAATACCCAAGTTGTTCAAGAGTCTTGCCAAATTCATTGTTCCAATGAAGCAAAGTCATCTGGGACATAGAAGGTTAAAAATGTCAACATTTGGAAACTATTTATTGAACATGACCAACCAAATATTTGTTACACACATACGTTTCACTTTCTTCTTCTTTCGTTCTTGCCAGAATGTCAAAGACAAAGCATGAATATTTACACTCTGGGTAAGGAGGAATGTTGCAGGTGACTTAAGGCGCTGAAGTCTTTTGGCTTCGTCGGACTGAAACAACGGTTAAAAGAAGAAACGCTGACAGGTGAAATTATGTTTGGGAAGCAAAAGAAACGAACAAAACTTTCTCAGAAATACCTCATCTCCAGTGCCTCCGAGATGACACTGAGTTCATAAATTATACTCTCCAAAAAAAGAGAAAGAAAGAAAAAAAGAAAACATCCTTTGTATATTACATATAACTGGGGTCTAGAGCTCGCTTCAAACTCACATCAACTCTCTCTCTCTCAAAATCTCTCTCTCTCTCTCTCTCTCTCACACACTCAGGCAACAGTTTTGAAGGTCTGCAATATCAAGTTGGTTTGGTGGATGAGCCGGTTGGCACTGATGAAGACATTTATCGCCCTGTGGAAGAGAAGAAGAAGGATTTTACATTTTACAGATTTTTTCAAAAAATTGTAAGATGCCAATGAAAACTGACACTTCCACTTACTTTCCATCCTTGAAGTAGGTTTTCAGGGTGTCGCTGAAGCTTTTCGAGTACTTCACAAACTCCTTTTTTTGGTGTTCAAGGGCCTGAAAAACAACATTTGAAAACATAAGAAGCCTTTCTTCAAGTCTAATTGATTCTAACGAGTTGTTTTGATGGTACTGTATAGTTAGAGTAGGAACAGAAGGATTGCGTATGCGTGTCTCTCTCTCTCACCCTGCGGTTCTGATACTGATATTTCTTAAACACGTTGTTAACTGTGTCCAGTAGCTCCTTTATGGCACTGGCTATGTCTCTGTAGAAAGGAGGAAATAAATGTAAGGAAACTTTTGGAAAACACACAACAGTGACTCAACGTGAAACCTCTTAAGAATAAATCAAATCCAACTCAGAGACAAATGAAGCTTCATAAAAAAACTATAGAGCATATGTTCAATCAGCTAGGGGACAGAGAATGGTCTGGCACAAATATCAACGTCAACATTGGCAGAAATTCTAGTACTTGGAGAAAAACAGCCAGGAGGCCAAACTATTTCTTACTCAGAGTCTTTACTAGATGACACCACCATATAAACTTTGGAGGCATTGTTCAGGTAAAAGGTTAATACAACAGTAATTAAGTCATTTCACTCTCATTAATAACAAGCATATTATTACATTCATTCATTCATTATCTCAACTGGGGTCTCGGGGGGATCTGAGCATATACCGGGAACTACAACAGTAATTAAGTCATTTCACTCTCATTAATAACAAGCATATTATTACATTCATTCATTCATTCATTATCTCAACTTGGGTCTCAGGGGCATCTGAGCCTATACCGGGAACTTACGGGTGAAAACGAGGACCATCACACACTCACACAATCACACTCACATTCACACCTTACGGGCCCAATTTAGAGTCACCAATTAACCTAAATTGCATCCTTTTGGACTGTGGGAGGAAACCGAAGCACCCGGAGGAAACCCACACGAACACGGGGAGAGCATGCAAACTCCACACATAAATGCCCTACGGCTGACCCGGGGCTCAAATCCAGGACCTTCTCACTGTGAGTCAGCAGCGCTAACTACTGCGCCTATATTAGTACAGTGAAAGAAAAATATCTTTTTCTATCTTGTATCCTATACAATGTAAATGTTATGTTAAAGATTATGAGAAACGCCTGACAAGAAAACAATGGACAAAACTACAAATAAACCGTCACTCCCAATAATCGTTTCCCAAAAGCATAGTTGCTAACTAAGTTAGCAACTAACAAAGCGTACATTAGCAACTAACATAGTGTTGCTAACATAGTTAGCAATATGTTAGCAACTACGCTTTTGGGAAACGCACCACTGTAAATTTGAATCTCAGCTCTGGAAAATATCATAAATTAAATTCATGAGAGTTAAAACTAAAATACAAGTCAAATGAATCAACACTCAAATCCTAACTTAAAAGGGATTTTTCACATAAACACGAAAAGTAAGGTCTCTTGAAATCTTGGAGACGTTCATTTTCGCAGTCAAAATTAAAAATGCAGAATTAATTTGAGGAGAAGACCTTTAAGGTCCTGCATCATCAGACAAAACCAAAGGCTTTAACTGTTCTCTAAAATTTCATCTAAGAAACTCTGCACTTTATCCTTTAATGCTCCAAAAGGGGAATATTTCCTGAGGTGCAAAAAGCAATTACTTCACACTGCGGCTGAGTTATCAGTGCCAGATGCTGAAATGCAAAGCAGGAGGTTGTCTCGCTTACTTTATGGTTTGTAGAAAGCGAACTCTGTCGCTGATCTCGTCAGGGATTTTGCTGAGAATCTGTTTGAGGGCTCTCGCTTTGTCATTCAAGTCCTGGAACTCCTGCTCTGGTCTTTCAATCATATACTCTGCAAAACACCATTGGCATGGTTATGATTATAATTATATATAAAAACATTGCATTTGAGTGTTATTTTGTACAACAATTCTGTACTATGACTGTTCAAAGATAGTAGTCATCTCTAAACTGGACGACTGCAACTCTCCGCTTGTTTGATCTGGTTTGAAGGATACTAGGACATTTCAACTGATTCAGGATGGAGATGTGAAACTAGTTTCCAATGTTCTAAATTCTCACCGTAGGCATCAAATTTAACATTCAAACTTCATCACCAAAATGGACCCACACGTGATCAAGGTACCACTCCTTTTCTTCTTAGGTACAAAAGGTTACCTACTCAGTACTCTTCAAGGGGCACTGCAGGGGCCAACGGTACACTGCAATGGGTTTAAAACTGGTTCTGAAATACCAAAAACTGGAACAAAAACTGTGGCCATACCCTCGACGTCATCTGCAGCCATGCGAAGCAGTGACTCAGTAAAATTGATTTCCACATTCTTCTTCTCCAGGATCTTCATGATGATGTCCTGTGTGAGTCCTGGGTTTTCTTTCTCTGCCTAAAGAGAGTAAACATGACGGTTTGAAGATTTAAAAATATAATTCACCTACAGCAACCAACGTTTGCAGATTTCAATTTGGATAAACGGTGGACGAGACTGCCACAAGAATTCCAGAAGCTTACCTTAATAAAAGCTGCTCTCAGCGTCTGGGCTGCTGACAGGTTTATCCTCTCCAACTGTGGAAGCACAACAAAAAACACATACAGTCATGCAAAGTCTTTACATCTCCTACATAATCTAGCATCAGGCAAAATTTCTAACCAGTCCTTAAGTAACAGGATGAAAAGTAATGATTTCTCCCAGTCATTATTACCTCATTGAAGACAGGGTACATGACTGCATATAATGTCATGGAGACCAGTGAACTTGTCTCAGCTTCATTCTTCATCTCTTCCATTGTCATCCTCAATGGATTGCCCACCACTGGTAAAAACGGGCAACCGAGGTCTGTCACAGCCTAGTACAGTCCTATCCTTGTGATTTTTGTATACCTGGAGGGGGGGGGGGATAACACAACTGATAAGTCTGATTTTTCCAGTAGCAATGTCCTTTGTTACTAGATACAAAAGGAAAACTTTCTTGGTTGTCATTGTTCATGACGTATCGAGCCTAAGCCTCAGATGTCTGACTGATGTAACATTATTTACTTAATTTAAGGGTTCTTGGATAAAGTCATTAATAGAATGGTTCACATTGTAAAAATATTATTTTGAGCTACATGAAATTGAGATAATGTCAGTTTTCTCTAATAGTATGCAGCTCTAAATAGATAGACTAACACACATTATATACATATATACTGTATATATATCTGTCAGTGTGACAGAGAGACAGACAGATACAAAGACACAGTGTTAGATGGTCAGATAGGTAATCCCGTTTGGAAGGAATTATTCATTGTAGAATTATTGGGGTGATTTTGTAGTGCACTGCTTTTCCATTAAAAAATAATTTTGAAAACAGCTTATTCCTTTAAGGTTTTTACCATGTAAAACAGACTTTGACATGAAAAAGGTTAAAAAGTTGTAGCTTATGGTGTTTGAATTCATTTATCTTAACTTGATGTTGAGTATTGCTAATTTTCACATCACGGTGACGAAACGATTTTATTTCATTATTCAGTTCATTATTGCAATGCCATTTTCCCTAGTATCCTGCATCCCTAGTACTAAAACATTTCCCCACAAAAAAAACAACAAATTTGGCATGTGTCACAGCCCGTGGACTCACAATGCGAGTTTTACCACATAAAAATTCTAGCAACATTACGATCGGTGCCATCGACACTCATTAGCAAGAAGATGCTGTTAAACGAGACCCAAGCTAACGTTAGTTAGCATTTCATAAACACAACGAAGCAATTTAGCTTATGCTACCTTAGAAGTGGCAATGAAACTAGACAACATTAAGAACATTTGACCACACAACCAAATAACGAAATGTTACCTATAATAATGGCAATAACGACTGGTTTAAATAATAAAGATAAAGAACTGAACCGGGAGCCAAACGGATAAACCGTTAGCATTAGCAACATGGCTAGTTAACTTTGGATTTTCTTAGTCGGTTGACAAGCTGCTTGCACGTCCCAAATCTGCGAAAATCTCGCTTCGCACCGAGCAGGACTACAACGTCGAAAGGGAAATACCTCCTCCGGTCTCCAAGTAAAACCCAGCCGTGTGGCGGCTCCCCGTTTTCTTGCTAGCAGACGCAGCTAGCTCGCTGTTTTCTTCTCAACTTCGGAAGGCGGAAGTTTTCTTGGTCTACCGGAAGAGCGGAGCCCTTGGTGACGACTTCCGTCTTATTAACCAATCAGTGCAGACACCGCACTTTCTAACCCACCTCATATAATCTAACCCTACCTAACGGTCTTTAATCTAACCATTTTACTCTACAAAACACGCACAACATCAGAACACAGACCACAAACAAATGAACGTTGGTATATGCATTAACCAAAAATAGTTTGGTAAAACTCAGTCCTCTGTGACACTGATTACTTTATCTGCACACTTGAATAAGAAACAGCATTACAGCGGTATAGCATTCATGAAACTGCATGTAATGTAACATTTCGAATGTAATAATTAGAACGATTTAAGAGCATGGCGCAAAAGCATTTGAGGTGTGTTCTAATCAGGTTTTACTAGTTTTAGAGCGCAAAACAGTTTTTCTAAAAGGCTGTACTCTTGATGAAACATGCAAAAAAAAAAAAAAAAAAAAAAAAAATCAAGAGTCATCATCCATCCCTAAAGCCAAGTACCTGTGCACCTTGCTGTTATAATGGCACGTTTTCTTGGTAAAAGCGAACGATTTTGTTAGCGGGGGAAATCACGTCCCAGCAAATCAGCGGTAGCAGATTTCCGCTAAAACTCTCTAACCATTATGACCAGTGTTGTATAGTAACGAAGTAATAATACTTCATTACTGTACTCAAGTATGTTTTGGGAGTATCTGTACTTTACTTGAGTTTTTTATGTCAACTTTCACTTCTACTTCACTACATTTCCTAATTTAATTGCCTACTTTTACTCCAATACATTTTCAGCGCAGAGAGTCGTTACAAAAATCAAATTAGATTGGTGTTTTCTCTGCCGCTCTTAGTTTAGGTGACCGCAACAAAAGCTTGAGGAAGCTGACTTGTCATTGGTCTATGAATCAAGTAACACGACGTGCACACGTATGGTGTTGGTGTTCTGTACATTCTTAAGGCTTTAAAGACATGTTTATATTTCGAGGTGCCAGATAAGCTTCAAAGTAAGCTTCATAGTTAAGTTTAGTTTAGTTTAGTCATAAATTCTGACAGATTTTTTTATAACAGCAATAGCCTACTCCTGTTTAGGTTTTTAAGCCCTGTTTTAAACAAGCTCGCAGACAAAGTTCTGGAAAGACTTTTTAGGTTTAATTACGACTTAATTTATTCTTCCTAAAAATAAAATCTACTGTTTCGGCAGATCGCTTAAACATTGACGGCTGCGGAGTAGCCTACAGGCTGCAAGCTATTTCCCGACGCTTGTTTAAGTGCCTCATCAGTCTCAAAGGCTTTTAATGTCCCAAAACAAAGACGAGATCTGCAAATGGGTGAATGGCACGGGCTTCTTGTTACCTGGCGTATCCAATATTGGTCAATAATATTATTAATATTAATAATAATAATAATTATTATTATTATTATTATTATTATTATTATTATTATTATTATTATTATAACTGCAAGCAGTTATCAACGGGGTCCAAGCAGTTTGCAGCATTATCAGTTTTAATGAATTGAAGTACATATATGTTGAGATTTGATATCTTTCATCTTTTTTTCACGATTTACAGTTCAAACTTATTCGCTAACTTTAAAATAGTTTATTATATGCCCAATAAGTGGGATATCGACTTTGAAGTGAAGCTTTTGCAGCCATATAAAGAAATGCCTGATATGCATAATATACCCATATGAATAGGCAAATGAAAAATGTGCTCAATAACTATTAAAGAAGAATATGGTGAGATTTAAATAATACGATTTCATATTATGAAAATTAGCGCTAGCTCACTCAGAGCTAGATTTCTACAATTTTCAGTGTGTGGCATTGCATTACTATATAGAAGCTGAGCACATTTATTTAAAAAATACAGCCAAAATGAAAAACCTAAATTAAAAATATACTAATACTAAAGAAGAATGTCTTAGATTCAAATACTACCAGTTACATGCAGATTGGATAAAAATCCAGGATCTAGTTGACTAGTTATGCCGATTAAAGAAAAATCCAATATGGGAAAATAGATACGAGGGTTTATTAAGATTCGTCTTGACCCAAGAAATAAGATAATATATGACTTTTACACCGAGCTACTTATTCAAAAGATATGAAAACCATAATAGCTTATTATTAGCGCTACCAAGTGGTAGAGTGGTGCACTATTACGGAAAACGCATAATAGTTTATTAGCGCCACCAAGCGGTAGAGTGGTGCACTTTTTGGCCTGAGAAGTTACTGATGCTCTGGAAATGTTGAAATATGGACAAAGCAAAGTAAAGTAACTGTTTTCCTCAGTATTGTAGAGTCAAGGACCTACCCACAAATTTCAAAGCCAAGGCCCTACCAGAGCTGATTTCTATGACAATCAGTGTGTGGCATTGCAGTCCTATGCTAAGCCTACCACATTTATTTGTATAATATAAGTCAATTAAGACGTTAATAAAATGTGCTTGAAAGTAATTAAAGAAGAATGTCTTTGGGGGTTCAAATGATACCAGTTGTGCATGTAGATTGATAAAAAATCCAGGGTCTAGTTCAGAAGAGATGGTTTTGCATATTATGCAAATTAGTTTAGAAATTCAATATGGCAAGTAGCACAGATGCGGGTCTATAAAGATTCGTCTTGACCCAAGGAGTAAGATGGTATAAGATTTATGAGAATCAGCTACGGTTCAAAAGTTATTAGGCAAAACGCAAATAGTTTATTAGCGCCCACCACCGGCAGAGTAGTGCAATTGTTATTGCCCTGAGTAGTGCGGGGCTTGGACTGTTGGAATTTCAGGAGTGGTGCAATGTTTTTTTCCTGAGGGGAGGGGTCCTGACCACTGGCTAATTTCAAAGCCAGCCCACATAGTCGAGGGATTTCTATGACAATGTGTGGTGTTGCAGTCCCATCCATAGCTACTATTTGCATATTACAGAAAAATGAAGACCTAAATTAAAAATGTCAAAAGCTCAATAATACTAAAGAAGAGTGTCTTGGGATTCCAAATGATACCAGTTGCATGCAGATTGGACACAAAAAATCCAGGGACGGTTCAAAAAGATGAGTTTTCATTTTATGCAAATTAACGAAAAATAAAATACGGCAGAAATAGATACAGGGGTCTAAAAAAATGGTCTTAACCCAAGGAATAAGATGGTATATGATTTTTGAGAATAGGAACTAAGATTCGAATTTTATTAGACAAAATGCAAAAATTTTGAAAAACCGCAAAATAGCTTATTTTGCTGCATTTTTTTTGCCTGAGTAGTGGGTGGGGTACCGGACCTACCTGCGAAATTTCAAAGCTGTAGGTCTTAATTGTTTTTTTCTCCACAACGCGCTTTTAAGGCAAAAAAAAAATCGCACACAACAATAGATACATAGGGCTAGTAGTAGTATATTTTACATTTTCAAAAAAGATCGGAATAGAACGTATTTATGATTGGAAGTCAGTGGCGTGTCATTAAGTGTCTCATTCGCTAATAGTAGCTAAAAAGATCGGAAAACAGTGGAGAAAACCCATTGCTTAAATAGATAAAGAAGCCAAAACTCCGAAACTCAGGGTTCAGGACAGTGTCGCAAGTGCTCCGTTAAAAATAAATAAATAACAGCATGGCCGAGGTGGTATGGGCCCGCGACACAGAGCATTTGGTTTAAAAAAAAATCTATAAAAATTTCAGTCAGATGATTTTTTTACTTGTAATACTTAAGTACAGTAAATACTAGATACTTTAACACTTTTACTTGAAGCAAGGCAAGGCAAGGCAAATTTATTTATATAGCACATTTCATACACAGAGGTAATTCAAAGTGCTTTACATAAAAGGAAGTAATAAAAACAATAATCACAAAAAAGAAGTAGAACAATCATAAAAACAATGATCACAACAATAAAACAAAATGATTTAAAAATGATTTAAAAATTGATTTAAAATAAGTTCAAGACAGTTAAAAACAGAATGCAATCAGTTCGGACGAAGCACAGTGCTCATTCAGTAAATGCACAGCTAAAGAGATGAGTTTTGAGTCTAGATTTAAATGTAGCTAATGTTTTAGAACATTTGATCTCTTCTGGAAGCTGATTCCAACTACGGGCAGCATAATAGCTAAAAGCGGATTCCCCTTGTTTTGTGTGAACCCTTGGTATTTCTAACTGACTCGATCCTAATGATCTGAGCGGTCTGTTAGGTTTATATTCAGTGAGCATATCTGCAATGTATTTAGGTCCTAGGCCTTTGAGTGATTTATATGTCAGTAAAAGTACTTTAAAATCAATTCTAAATGTAACTGGAAGCCAGTGTAGGGACCTGAGGACTGGTGTGATATGCTCAGATTTTCTGGTTCTAGTCAGAATCCTGGCAGCAGCGTTCTGGACGAGCTGCAGCTGTCTAATGGTTTTCTTGGGAAGGCCAGTGAGGAGACCATTACAATAATCCACCCTGCCTGTGATAAAGGCATGAACAAGTTTCTCCAAGTCTTGGCTGGAAACAAAACATCTAATTCTTGCAATGTTTTTAAGATGATAGTATGCTGATTTAGTTACTGCTTTGACATGACTACTGAAACTAAGATCTGACTCCATAATCACGCCAAGATTCCTGACTTGGTTTTTAGTTGTTTGACCCCTAGCATCAAGGTATGCATTCACCTTAAGAACTTCCTCTTTGCTTCCGAATGCAATGACTTCAGTTTTCTCCTTGTTTAACTGAAGGAAGTTCTGGTACATCCAACTGTTAATTTCATCGATGCATTGGCAGAGGGAGTCAATGGGGCTGTAGTCATTTGGCGATAAGGCTAGGTAAATCTGGGTATCATCAGCATAGCTGTGATAGGCAATTTGGTTCTTTCTCATTATTTGACTTAGTGGGAGCATATACAGGCTAAACAAGAGCGGCGCAAGAATTGAGCCTTGAGGGACTCCGCATGTCATGGACGTCCACTTAGACTTATGCTCTCCTATACTCACATAATAACCTCTCCCTTCTAATTATGACCTGAACCAATTGAGAGCCATCCCAGAAAGCCCGACCCAGTTTTCCAGTCTCTCTAGAAGAATGTTATGATCGACAGTGTCAAACGCAGCACTAAGATCTAGTAGTACCAGCACTGATATTTTGCAAGAATCAGAATCAGAATCAGAATATCATTTATTATCTTAACGAGTGCTGTCTCTGTGCTGTGATGCGGTCGGAAACCAGATTGAAAATTGTCCAGGTGTCCATTTAAGTTTAAGTAGTTGTTCAACTGATTGAAAACTACCTTTTCAATAATCTTGCCTATAAAAGGAAGATTAGATATTGGTCTATAGTTGCTCAATATGGTGTTATCAAGATTGCTCTTTTTCAGAAGGGGCTTAACAACTGCAGTTTTCAGGGAGTTTGGAAAAGTCCCAGAAAGAAGAGAGGTGTTCACCACTTCTAGGAGATCTGCTTCTAAACAGTTAAACACACTTTTGAAAAAAGATGTGGGAAGTGTGTCAAGGTTGCAGGTTGAGGATTTAAGGTGCTGCACTATTTCTTCCAAAGTTTTGCTATCGATTGCTTCAAAACCAGACAAAGTGACTTCCTTTTTAAATTGCGGTCGAATCTGTGTGATCTCTGCATAACTTGAGGATGTGCTAATCACCTTTCTGATATTAATGATCTCTGAAAAGAAGGAGGCAAAGTCATTTCATTTACTGTCAGAGAGCATTTCACTGGGAATCTGACTTGGGGGTTTGTTAGTCTCTCAACAGTAGCAAAAAGAGTGCGAGTGTTGTTTATGTTACTGTTTATAAGGTTTGAAAAGAACTTCTGTCTTGCTGTGGCTAGTTCCACATTGAAAGCATGTAGGCTGTCTTTATAGATGCTATAGTGAATTTCAAGTTTCGTCTTCCGCCACATCCGCTCAGCTTTTCTGCATTGTCTTTTCATACTCTGTACTGCTGTTGATCTTCTCCAACATGATTTTTGTCTGCCAGTCGTCTTACTGACTTTCACTGGTGCAATGTCATCGATGACATTCTTAACTTTTGAGTTAAAAGACTCCAGGAGAAGATCAACAGAGTCTGCAGAAATGCTTGGCATTGAAGATATAGCCTTCATAAATAGCACACTAGTATTTTCGTTAATACATCTCTTTCTGACAGAGACGGATCTAGTTTCAGTGGTAGCAGAGATCAATATATCAAAGAAAATACAGAAGTGATCAGATAGTGCTACATCCTTAATGACAATGGAGGAAATGTTTAGATCCTTACTAATGAGTAAATCAAGAGTGTGTCCACGATTGTGTGTGGGTCCATGCACATGCTGAATCAGGTCAAAAGTGTTTAGAACGGTTATAATTTCTTTTGTAGTTTTGATTTCTGCATTTTCTATATGAAAATTAAAATCCCCTGCAATAGCAAAACAGTCAAACTCTGAGGAAATCATTGATAACAGTTCGGTGAACTCTTCAACAAAGGCTGGAGAGTATTTTGGAGGTCTGTAAATAACTTGAGTGGAATTCAAGTTGGTGACTTGAACTTTTATCGAAGTAAATTTTTGGGAGGGTATCTGTACTTAAGTGTGACTTTCGGGTACTTTATACAAGACTGATTATGACACATTTTAAAACTAGACCAACGCAGTCCTGAGTTAAGCAAAGTTGTGTCGTATGTGCCTGTGTAGAGGCATTTTTAGGCCCCTACCTACTCAAAATAATATTACAAGTGTTACATTCATCAACTACCAATGTCTGAGAGTCACAGAGTAAAGTTAATGTTACAACAGTCTTTAATTATGAAAGATAAAGTTTGCAGTATTAAAGTTTATATCTTTAAATAATTGCTGCACCACAAGTAGATCTAGGCTAATTCTTTTTCTTCTTCTTTCTCTTTCGGCTTTTCCCTTCAGGGGTCGCCACAGCGAATCATCTGTCTCTATTTAGTCCTATCTTCTGCATCCTCTACCCTTACACCATACATACATCCATAAATCTCCTTTTTGGTCTTCCTCTCAGCCTCCCGCCTGGTGGCTCCAACCTCAGCATCCTTCTACCTATGTAATCATTGTCTCTTCTCTGGACATGTCCAAACCATCTCAGTCTGGCCTTTCTGACTTTATCTCCAAAACATCTAACATGAGCTGTCCCTCTGATGAACTCATTCTTAATCCTATTCATCCTCGTCACTCCCAAAGAGAACCTCAACATCTTGAACTCTGCAACCTCCAGTTCTGCCTCCTGTCTTTTCCTCATTGGCACTGTCTCCAAACCATACAACATCGCTGGTCTCAGTAGTGTCTTGTACACCTTTCCTTTCATTCTTGCTGAAACCCTTTTATCACACATCACACCTGACACTTTTCTCCACCCATTCCAACCTGCTTGCACACGCTTCTTCACCTCTTTTCCACTCTCTCCGTTGCTTTGGACCGTAGACCCTAAGTACTTAAAGTTATCTACTTTATTTCTACTCCCTGTAACATCACTGTTCCACTTGTGCCCCTCTGATTTACACACATGTATTCTGTCTTGCTGCGACTAATCTTCATTCCTCTCTTTTCCAGTACATATCTCCACCTCTCTAGCCTTTCCTCTACCTGCGCCCTGCTCTCATTGCAGATCACAATGTCATCTGCAAACATCATAGTCCATGGAGACTCCTGTCTAACATCATCTGTCAGCCTGTCCATCACCAAAGCAAACAAGAAGGGGCTTAGAGCCGATCCTTCATGCAGTCCCACCTCCACCTTGAACTCCTCTGTCACTCCTACAGCACACCTCACTGCTGTCTCACAGCTCTCATACATGTTCTGCACCACTCTAACATACTTCTCTCCCACTCCAGACCTCCTCATGCAATACCACAGCTCCTCTCTCTGCACCCTGTCATATGCTTTCTCTAAATCTACAAAGACACAATGCAGCTCCCCCTGACCTTCCCTGTACTTCTCCATCAGCATTCTTAAAGCAAAAATAGCATCTGTAGTACTCTTTCTTGGCATGAAACCGTACTGCTGCTCACAAATGCACACTTCTGACCTAAGCCTAGCTTCCACCACTCTTTCCCAAAGCTTCATTGTATGACTCATTAGCTTTATTCCTCTGTAGTTGCCACAATCCTGTACGTCTCCCATGTTCTTAAAAATCGGCACCAGAACACTTTTCCTCCATTCCTCAGCCATCTTCTCACCGTCAAGATCTTGTTGAACAACCTAGTCAAAATCTCTACTGCCTCTCCTAGACACTTCCATACCTCCACAGGTATGTCATCAAGGCCAACCGCCTTTCCCCTCTTCATCCTCTTCAAAGCTTTCCTCACTTCATCCTTACTAATCTCATCTACCTCCTGATCCACAACAGTCACCTCTTACGCCCTTTGTTTGGCCTGTGCCACCTCTACCTTCACCATACGCTGCATCTCCCTGTACTCCTGTCTACTCTCCTCAGTCCTATCAGTGTCCCACTTCTTCTTAGCTAACTTCTTTCTCTGTATATGCTCCTGGACTTTTTCGTTCCACCACCAAGTCTCCTTATCTACTTTACTCCTTCCAGATGACACACCAAGTACCCTCCTACCCGTCTCTCTAATCATATTAGCTGTATCTGTCCAATCATCTGGGAGCACCTCCTGGCCACCAAGAACCTGTCTCAACTCCTCCCTGAAAACCTCACAACACTCTTCTTTTTTCAATTTCCACCACCTGGTCCTCTGCTCCACCTTTGTTCTCTTCATCTTCCTCACCATCAGTTTCATCCTACAGACCACCATCCTATGCTGTCTTGCTACACTCTCACCTACCACTATCTTGCAGTCACTAATCTCCTTCAAATTACAACGTCTACATAAGATTTAGTCCACCTGTGTGCTCCTCCCTACACTTATATAAGTCACCCTATGTTCCTGCCTCTTCTGGAAAAAAGTATTTACATCTGTCCCTCTTCGTTCCTATCCTGGATACCAAACCTTCCCATCACTTCCTCATCACCTGTTTCCTTCACCAACATGTCCGTTAAAGTCTGCACCAATTACCGCTCTCTCAACTCTGGGGATACACTGCATCAAATCATCTAGCTCATTCCAGAAATTCTGCTTCTCTTCTAGCTCACAACCTACCTGTGGGGCATAGGCACTAACAACATTGATCATTATTCCTTCAACTTCAAGCTTCAGACTCATCAGCCTATCTGACACTCTTTTCACTTCCAGAATGTTCCTAACAAACTCCTCCTTCAGGATAACTCCTACTCCATTTCTCTTTCCATCTACACCATGGTAGAACAACTTAAACGCTTCTCCTAAGCTTCTAGCCTTGCTACCTTTCCACCTGGTCTCCTGAACACATAGTATATCCACCTTCCTTCTCTGCATCATGTCCACCAGCTCTCTAGCTTTACCTGTCATAGTTCCAACATTCAAGGTCCCTACTTTCAGTTCCACACTGTTGCTTTTCCTCTTCTCTCTCTGCCTACGCACACGCCTTCCTCCTCTCCTCCGTCGACCAACAGTAGCCCAATTTCCACCGGCACCCTGTAGGTCAACAGCACCGGCGGCAGTCGTTGTTAACCTGGACCTCGACCGATCCGGTATGAAATCCCTGTTTGTGATTTGCATATTTGATTTGGCTTGGGTTTTACGTCGGATGCCCTTCCTGACACAACCCTCTGCATTTATCTGGACTTGGGCCCGGCCCAAGGAATCACTGGCTTGTGACCTCTTATGGTCTTATGGCATTAAGTAGACCTAAGCTAATGCCTAATACAATTGATGTATGCAATTCATTTGTTTCAAAAAACAAATCTGCAAGAGGTCCTACTGGTTTTTAAAAAATCTGTTAGTTGAGGTATAATTCTAGCACTTCTGTCTCATGTTGATCTTTTCACTTTTCTTCTTTTTTGTTTTATTTCCCTTCTTCAATATGACAACTTAAATCTATACACCCCCTTAAAGTAAATGCTTAATGCTTAAGATGATTGTTTGGGGCCCCCTACAGGTCGGCGCACTGGACTATTGGACCAGTAAGCTCTTGCTGAGCTCAGTCTATATGTGAGTGGTTATAAAATATAACAAAATATGTAAATGTCCCCTCAATAATTACCCTCAACACCAACTCATGTCTTAAAAGACCCAACTTTGAAGCCTTCAGAAATGTTCATATCAAGTGGTTATGATTCTTGTAACCTCAAACATGACCTCACTTCACAGCAGCATCTGGCTAAGTTAATAATTTGTCACTGATTCAATTAAAAGCATCTTCTCTTTAAACGATCCATTTGATACACACTATAAAAATGTGTGATTCAAATATACCAAATGTATCACATCTCAACTCTTTAACAGATGTAACTTCTGTTTAAGTACAACTATTAGCACTATACTGTATTTTACTCTCTGCTGACCAATCCTGTTTAGCAAATGACAGAGACTCAATAAATCTAGGTAAAAATATATAATCGTGTCTGTGTTTCTGACCTTATAGTAAAAGCATATACTCCCATACTGTAAAACTTTGTGTAATTATTAATAGTTTCACTTATTTTTTGCGGTTGTAGTGTACTAGATCCTTTGGCAAAAACAAATCAGTCTGTAGTCAAAAGATTTCATGCACATTCATGAGCTAGTCTCAAAATCCTGAAAATGCGTTCTAGGCACTCAAAAGGTTTAGCTTTGCTCAAGCTGCGATAATGTATTTTGGATGAATTTCTCTGAATGTGGAGTGGATTCGTGAAGTGTGAAATTTCACTTGACACTAAATGGAGATTTTTCCCCTCAATGTGTCATGTAAGGCACCGCTACTTTGTACTCGATTTCTCTCCCTTGCTATGTACATATACTGTACACTACAGAATGTAATGTACGCAAAATGTCAGGAATTTCGTAAAAATTGCATTGATTTTTATATTTTATCCTACCACCTCATTAGCATTTATCCCATTTATCTATAGATCTTATTCAGAGCAACTTACACTTACAGTCTACAGGCAACAGTTACAGTCCCTCTGGAGTTACATTCTCCTTGGAGCGTAAGGGCCTTGCTCAAGAGCAAGACGAACCCTAAGACTTAACCTTAACCAAACTATTAGCTTTATTTTAACTCTATCCCTTAAAACACGGACTACGTAATGTCTAAAAAGTCTAGTGATATACACAAAATGACCAGGACAGACAGCATAGAATTCAGGGTTTTGTTTAGGGGCCCAGAAGAGTTTTTTTTATTATTATTTTTTCTCAGAATTAAAACCCCAATCGCATGGTAAAACGAGGCTTGAGACACTCAGACCGCTGTTGTCTGCAAGCTGTGGTTTATCCAGTGACTGAAAAAAAGAATTAATGCAGAAAACACACTCCACAACCACACCATCACGTCTAGACAAAATATGTCTTTTTAATTTCCAGTTATTAATGCAGGTCTTGTATGTTACTCCATGCCCATGCTCAAAACCCATTAAACAACCATAAACGTAATTCTTTTGTTTTACAGGTGACTATATTCCAAAAAAATGATCTTTACAGAACTGCTTGCAGGAGGCCCTACAAGCATAATGACAAGCCAACAATAAAGATTGCAAACTATAATAATAAGGAACAGTAAATCCTCATAGTCATTATGTATCTGGCACAGAACCCAGCAGGTCTACATTCTGTCCCTGAAGTCCTATGTCATTTCATCAGCTTTTCCTGCCAAACACTACAGTTAAATTTGCGATCTGTAAATATCTGGTGCTAAAGGGGTTTACTCTATTTGATTCGCAAACATTGGCATCCTAGGTTTTCCCCAATGCCTTTTTGTTTCCTTTGTTGTCTTTGGCTTGCCGACTGACAAACATTAGCCACAAAATTTGACTGTGTGAATATTTAACTACCTAAAAATGCCATGCAATAGATTTCTATAGCACATTTATGCCCTGAGAGGCCTTAAGGGGAAGGGAACACATTAATAAGAAGGAGGGAATGCAGAGACTCTCTGATGATGTTATGCTCAGTGTTTTGATGATCGATTTGCTGCAGGCTCTTTCAATGTTGCCAGATGGAGATGCAGTTGGTGAGGGCTCTCTCTGTGGCTCCCTTTTCGAATGTACTGGTGCCAATGCCGGTTTCCAACTCTGAAGTGGTGCCATGTTTTACCATTGAACAAAAAAAACCAACACAAATTTGGCACCAAAACTTTGCCGGTCTGGAATCAAGAGGTCTGAGAGCAAGGTGTCAAAAAAATACATATATAATCTGCGCCTGACAACAATGAAATGTGACCTCTGCATTTGACCCATCTGTGAAGGAACAGCAGGAACTTGCTCATGAGTACCACAGTGGTACTTTAACCGGTTCTGGGATTCGAACCGGTGTCCTTCCGATCATGGGGCAAACTCCCTAACTGTTACACTACCAACTGTCCCTAGTCTAATGCGGAGTTAATGATAAAATAATGAATTCAGAATCTGTTTACATTGGAATAAACATTGATAACCTCTAACACGAGAGAAAAAATATGGCTCTCTGCTCAGTTTTCCAATCCTGTAACCAATAATTAATACTCTTTTTAAATATACAAATGGAACTTTTGCATTGATTATTATACACTGATGACATATTGAGTTTGCCTGAATGAGCTCAAATGAAGCACTCATTTCTCTATCAATTGCACCATTTCACTCATTGCATTACACATGATTTTTGTTTTTACTTCACATCCTCTGTGCATTTTTAAACTGTACTATAGGACGGATGTTTTTGTGCCAATATGTTTCATGATTTGTGGGACTGACCAAAGGTCATGACCAGATCCTGGTGCCACTTAAATCTGTAATAAAAGGGACACGAAACCCCAATTTTCAGAATGACGTTCTTGTTGTATAGTTAGGGAGTTGTAAGTCCTGTGGTCCGAGTGACTGAAACTGTGGGGGAAGCCATGAGATTGGTAGGTTGAATCAGAGGAGAACCTAAGCACAGGGAACCTGGAGTTCAACCGATAGAATCTTGGTCTATAAGCAAGTATTCTACCCAAAGGCCACCACTACTGCGCATCCCATTGAGTATAATTTTTGTTTAGCTTCTAATTGCTTTGCTTGTTCTTTGCCGTGTTTTTGGACTAATGTGGACTTCCTATGTTGGACATCTTGCAATCTTTGCCTGTGTGATTTTGGTATTGTTTTCTCAGATCAAACCTCTACCAAATCTCCTTCTAATGTTCATGGCAGTAAACTGGGTTTCTTGTTATTTTACAGTGGCAACATGGCCTGGCTTCACCTTAAACCTCAGCACCATATAATTTCTTAATTTTGTAAAAGAAAGCCTGTTATCCAGTCAGACAAACAAATGCTCCCGTGCGCTCTTATTTTCAGAGTATCTTTCTTTTCAGGTAGGTGATGATGCTGTGGTACGAGTGGCTAAAACTGTAGTGGTGGCCATAAGATTTTCTTTTGGGTTTGCATCCCATGAGGACATAAGAAACCGCCATTGGCCTCCGAGAGTGTCTACTAAATCTAGTTCATATCATGGAAGGCTTTGAAAACAGAGCTTATAATGAAATTATACCATGGTATATGGTCGGCAGTTCTGTTTAAATATATATATTAAAATATCTTCTTGGTAATTACTGTCTAGCTGAGCTGCTTAGTGAATCCATAACTAAGCCGTTTAACAAAGCTAGTCAGAAATAAGCTGCAAAATGTCTTGCAATACTGCAATAAAACATTCATTGTAATCTTGACATCTCAAGCTATTGCATGTACAGTAGTAATCAATTACCTAAGCTTTAATTATTCCTTAAGAAAGAGTGTGATCAGAAAAGAAAAGTCATAAATTATCTGTGCTGATTTATTAAATGTGTTAATTAAATGGGGTCTGCCCACTCCAGCCGAGTGGGCAGACCCCAACCCCCAACCACCTAGGCCCCCCCGGCGAGGGGGAGACCCCTCCAATAACACCCTCCTCCAGTCCCCCCACAGTGCCCGAGGGCCAAGTACTCCAGCGGCCGACCGCGATCCGCCCCCCACTGGGGGATGAGTACCGGGTGGGCCCGACCCCACCGCATGAGGGCAGCCAACTCCCCGAGGGTCAAAGCCACGGAACCCAGCCGACAGAGCCCATAGCCCAACCCTCCTCCCACTGGTGCAGTGGCACAGACAGGACCACAGACCCCCCAGGCCCAGCCCCCCAGTGCACCCCCCAGTTTGGGGGTCTACACCCCCTCCCCCTCACATCGTCCCTGATGGGCCGGGCCAGCACCCACCCTGAGACACCACCCAAGGACCCCAGCCTAGAGGAATACCGGTGGCCCCTGACCCCCATGTCCCCCCCCACCACAAGCCACGCACTGGGAGGAAGAGGGGCTTAATTCACAATCACAACATCACAGCTGAACTGGCTGGACAGAACCTGGGATTAGAAGTTCTGATCCAAGTTTGGGAAAGTTGAACAGGGTAGACAGGAGAAAGGGCTAAGATCAGCATAAAAGTCGAAGCAGTGAAGCACATTTATATTAATCTACTCATTTCTTTGTAATTTTGAATACAATGGCTTGAAAATGTATGCAACCCTCTTGAATGTCATCATAACTGTCTGCATTACGAAAGATTTGGACATGTTTTTCTTTTTCATTTTTTAATTTGAACTCTTTTGCAGTTATTAATGTCCAGAAATGAATTAATCTTCTCCCAAGTCTTAGGATTATAACATACTCCAAGTTCCCCTCAAAACCTTATGCTATTTATATTCATCCATTTCTCCTTCAACTCTCAAGAGACTCCCAGTCCTTGCAGACAAAACACATTAATGCCTTGTTTTGTTTGCAAATCATTTGTCATGTATGTAAACCTGGAGCTTACAAAACATGAGATGTTTGTAAACTTATGCAGGTTTTTTAATGTTTATCCTTTTAATGTTAGTGGACAAATAACCTATTTTACCTTTGGCAGTATACTGAAGCAAAATAGTTCTCAACATGAATGTTGTTTGAGGAAAAATTACATATACAGTATTAGTTTTAGTATTTAGAAACCACTATATCACGCAACACTAAGCTTGTTTGCATACAGAGATAAAATGTGCTGTTTCACTATTTCTGCAGCGGTGAGGTTTTACTATCAGCTATGAAGCAACAAATAAACAAATTCAAAATTATAAATGAAAGTGATTTATAGTGTCATTTTTGCGTCAGCAAAGTTCAGCTATGAGACAGAGGATTTGCACAAACTGTCAACATATTTCATAATCTAGAAATGCTTTGCAGCTCTCAGAGAATCAGTCAGTAATATATTTGTACAGTTTTTGTAGATCTACCTCTAAGCCACTGCTAATACTAAACATAAATATGGCCTTAAATTGGCCATTTCTTTCTACTTTCATATTTAATATATTCATATCTTAATCTAAGGGTGGTATTGAGAATATATTACTCATTGACTACATCTGTATTTCATTAAAATGTCTTCTAGCCAGAACATGGCACTTTACTAATTACTGCAGAGTCTCTTTAAAATACTTTTCAGTCTCATGAGGCATTTAAACTGGTGTGACACACCCAAAGTCAAGTCACTCTGGGTTGGTGTGGGAGTAGTTAACTGTTGTCCTATAAAAAATATTTTTAAAACCTAAACGCAGTTGAATATGAACGATTACATATTGTGGTCACCTCAGCATAATGACTCTCTTGTACATATTCCAATTCTATTCTAAGCATATTACATATTTTAATCTGACAAACTCAAAGTATCATTATGACACAACAGATGTACTGTATATTGCGTGCCTGAAGTCCATATGTGAGTAAAAGTAAAGAACATAATTTCTGGACACAGATTAGGTTAAATTGTATGGGGTTAAGTTTCATTAAGATATGATATTATATAAATTTAATATGTGCTGATATCAGAAAGTCTGCTTTCAGTTTGATTCAATTCAGGGGCAACGATGAATATATGACAATGTCATATGCTGATTTAATACAGTCACTTCCATACATATCAATATGTATGATGCATGATCAGTGTTTTCATGTTGGATCAATACTATGGCTTCATTGATCACTGAATCAATGTATCAATGTAGATCAATGTATCGTTACACCCATAATAAATTGAAGGCTCGAAAGGCACTGTAGGGGAGGGCTCCCCCTTTTCCCTCCCTTATACACACACACAACTTGGCCAACCAGGAGGAGCAGCCATGCGATCACATATGGTAGCTGCCCCCAACAAGCAACACAAACCACACAATTCCCCGCCTCAGCAGGCTGTGTTTAAAAGAGCTTGTTTCCCCTCCTGCAACATCAACGCACCACCAGACCTGATCCCGTTTCACACCAAGGAACTGCGACCAAAACATCAAAGGACCACACTGCAGACGAATAAACAAGAGCTTGGACATTCTTACAACTGAATATTTGCCAAGACCCCCAACCCAGAGCATATGTGACTACAGTATGTCTGTATCCAAGAATTTGTGGCTATTCTGGCTGCCCTGCTTCCTTACTGGAGACGGACTCGCTTATGTCTATGAGGAATACTCTGATTTGTCCTATAATGAAATCTCAGATGGAGACCAGCAGGAAAGTAAGTCAGTTGGGGCTTGGGGTCTGTGCCTTAAATAAAATTATCTTATCTTATCTCAGCACTGAGCAAATGTTGTAAACCTAGTTCATGTGCTAGAAATTTACCTCAGAGTTAATGAGTAGCTGTCTAACATCTTTGGCATCTCTGGCCCTGTCATGATGGGACTGTTATGTGTCTTTGCTTTTTGCCTTGTCTTAACACCAGCTTTTAAATTTTCTCTGACGCTATGAGGTCCATTTCATATCACGATCAGTCTGTAAGAAAGCAACTGTTTCTAGTTTTTCCTGAACACCATGTACACTATAAAAATAATTTATCATTTAGTCAGGTCATACTTCTTTCATTTACTTCAACATAAAACAATAATTTTCGGTGTTACAATATGGGCTTTTAAGCCAGGTCATAGAAATGAAAACGTGAAGGTGTCAGATTAACTTAAAACTGTAAATTGTAACCAAGGCTATGTTTAGGTTTGAGTGTGTTAATATGCCATATATATTGTAAGAAAACCTAAAAACGCAAGTTCAATTCAATTATATCAATTTATTTTACACCTAGTTTTGTATTGTTATCTGAAAGGAATTCTACATTTTATGTTTCACTTAGAACTTTATATTCTACATAAACATATCTTACGTAATATATCTGACCTAACAATTTACTCTCACAAATATTCATGGAAACTTTTTTTAATGGAATTTCATAAATGTTTGTATGAGGTAAAAGTATAGTAAAAAAAAAAAAATAATGTTCACTTGACTGATCAAAAAATTTTGCAAATTGTAGCTGTTTCAGAATCAGAATATGTGACAAATGAGAAGCAAATGATGTGTGATGTGGATTTAAATAAAACACTCTAAGAAAAACTGGTTGTTCATTAGTGCTCTTGAGCATGTTGATGTAGAACCTTTTTTTGCTACTGACTACTGACCCTATGCCTAACCTACTGATTTACTTGTGACTGCGTGTAGAAGTTATTGTTATGGTGGAATTCTTCATTGTAACAGATGATATGTGCCGCTGTCTTTTAGAGAGATCAGTTATTCGTTTGAAGTAATACCAAATAATAAAGTTTTATCGAAGTTCTATAATCTTCATGTTAAATGAACCAATTGGTAAAAGGGTCTTTGTAGAACCAAAGAACGTTCCCCTATGGCATCACTGTGAAGAACCACTTTTGGTTCTACTATTTGTAAGAGTGTAGGAATTTTGGACCCTAAACGAGAACGTGTCTGTTTATGAAGGAGTAACGATAGTTGTCTTTTTCACAGCCAGTACTACTTCCAATCCCTGTCAGAGCAGAGAACAAATGCGGTGGGACAAACTGTTTACCACGTTGGAGAACTCTCACATGAGGCAGAACATGCTCCTACATCACACTGAAGAACTTGGTAATGTCCTGCAACACGAAATCTCCAAACTCTCCGGTGTCGACAGCAGCGCCTGCCTCAGAACCTTGGAGGACACTTGTAAAGGAATAGACGAGCGGGTGAATCTCAAACTAGACCAGATTGTGGCTCAGTTAAGGGAGTCAGTAGATAAGTACCAAGCCCAAAATAACTTGACCCTACAGCAGCTAGTGGAGATGTCTGAGGAGCAGGGGAGTCGGCTAATTAGGCTGGAGGGCTTTTGCACACAAGGTCCAGAGCAGCACCAAGTGGCGATGAAACATTTTCCAGATTACATCAAGGAACAAGACACAAGCAGTGGGAATGGACGAAAGCTTGAGAAGGCTCTGATAAACCTCCATAAAGCTCATACACCGTTGGCCCTCTTCCAGCACATGGATACTCATCGATTCATACCGTCAGGTAAAGGGGGCAGCGTTTTTTAAAGTAGCGTCGCTACTGTAACATACTGAAAAAAGTACAGTTAGTAGACTAATTGCTACACTAATTGCTGCTGCCTGGCAATGGTTAGTCACTCTGGAAAAGAGGATCTGATGAATGTTATAAAATTAGTTAAGTATTTCTTGTGGTGGCTTACATTTACCAAAAAACACAGCTTTTTAAAAGGCATAAGTGCCATTAATATCAGAAACTTACTTTTACTCAAGTAGTATTGTAATAGGTGTCTTTTTACATGACATTGTCTTTTTACTTTTACATAACTAAGGTCCAGTTTCCCAGTTGAGGGTT
The DNA here is from genome assembly GCA_032718565.1 of Distichodus sexfasciatus. Taxonomy (NCBI): domain Eukaryota; kingdom Metazoa; phylum Chordata; class Actinopteri; order Characiformes; family Distichodontidae; genus Distichodus; species Distichodus sexfasciatus. Next base: position 485,098 of record JAVGVS010000031.1, read on the forward strand.
AAGACTAGTCCTAGACTATTTTTGAGTTTGAATGGCAAATCTCCATTGGTACTACAACTTAGTCCAAGACTAGGCTTAATCAATGAGCAAGAAATATTTACTGAACATGGATTCACCACTGAAATTCAAAGATAGTCTAGGCGTAGGCTTAATCATTGTTTGGGAAACCGGCCATAAGGGCTGGTTTCTTGCTCATGGATTAAGCATAGTCATGGACTAAGTTGTAGCACCAATGGAGATTTACCATTCAAAGTCAAATTTAGTCTAGAACTAGGCTTAATCCTCAACTAGGAAATTGGCCCTAAGTATTTACACACCGCAGGTTGCTAGGACTGATTCACCTCTAACTGGGAAACTGGCCCATTGTGTTTACTGTTATAGCTCCCAAACTTTGGAATGAGCTACCTTTGCCTATATGCCTGTCTCAAACATTATCTATATGAAAAAAAAGTTTGATTTGATTTGACGTTTCTCTCTTCATGGCAGGTTGCGAAATGGCTTTGCTCTTTCCAGCACGTTCCAGTCGCAGCTTTGCCAAGGTGAAGTTGTCTGCGTCTCTCGCCATGAGCTCCCTCTCAATCTGCCTGTGGGCGAAAGTGGCACGGACGATGAACAGAACCGTCGTGTTCTCCTACGGCACAAGGGCGAAACCTCAAGAGCTTCAGCTGCTGTTGGCTCACGACTCGGTGCTCTTTGTCGTCGGAGGAGAGGCATCGCGTCACTTGGAGGCCCACAACGTGGTATTGGACGGACAGTGGGGACACTACTGTGCCACTTGGAGCTCGGAGCAGGGCCTGGCGTCCCTCTGGGCTGACGGTGAGAGGGTGGCCAGTGTCTCCGGGATGGCCGAGGGACACTGTCTTCTTAATGGAGGGTCTGTTTTCCTGGGGCAGGAGAGGGGACGTAACAGAACGCACCAAGGTCTCGATCCATCTGTGGGTTTTACGGGGAAGATGACGGCGTTGAACCTATGGGATCACGTGCTGGAGGCAGATTCGATCAAGGAGTATGCTAATGTTTACGGCACTTGTGATAACCACGGGAACGTGATTGGATGGGGCGTGACTGAGATTATTCCGCATGGAGGTGTTCAGTATATCAACTGATCCATCAGTCATACAAAGCATGATAGTGTAAACATATTTTCTACAGAAATAGTCACCTATATTCATGTTTTTCACGCCCTTGCTTTGTCATAGCTATGAATGTAAAGTAGCTTACTACTTACTACATTTATACACCTTGGGTGAAATTAATAACCTTCTGTATACATTCAGATATTCCAGGTCAACAGCTGTAACAGCTCAGACGATGTCTTAATAAATCCTTAATAAATATATTTTTAAACAAAAGTTTCCATGTTCAAATGTAGAGGTGGAGTGCTTTAAACAATGAATCACAGTCTTCTGAAAAAAATTGGAAACAGATTCACATGTCATTTACAATTTATATGTTGTTTTGCCTTCCCTGTGTCATGATTGTTGTTAGTTGAGCAAATCTGACCACAAGACCTATGAAAAGTGAAGCAGGCCCTGCATTAACAATGGTCTCACCCTTGAAATTTTACCCACACATGTACATGTTTATGAGAATGATGTAAGTTTTCCAGTGGTGCACATGAGGTATATAGGTGGTGTGTCTGGTTGTAACTCCTGTGGCTAATGCGGTTTAGCATTCAGAAGGGTGGGGCTAAATTTGTGCCTTGTTGTTGTTATGGTCTGGTGTAAAGTCCATAAATATGGAAAAGGGTTGATGGACTCAGTATTATGAACGTGACCTATGATGCCCTATCAGAACTATGATGAGCATAAATGTTTTTAAAATGAAATGTTTTATGTCATTGTTCATCCTATTCGATAAGTGTTCTGTAATTACAAAATTACTGTTCATCCATAAACAATGTATTTTTTTATAAACATGAATAAAATACTCGTCAGAACAGTTATTTAAAAAATATAATTTTAGCATATTATGACTGCTCGTTTGAAAATGTTAAAATACACCTGAAAATATTTTAAAACAAAATATATAGTAAAACAAGTAAAATCCTACTCAACAAGATAGTAGAGGGCAATGAGGTATAGATTTCAACTAATAATTTATTGAGTCATTTTTTTTCTTTTCTTTTTTAAAAAGAACATTCCACTTAGATTTTAAATAATCTCATATGACAGTCGTGCAGGCAAAGTTTGCCTTTCTGACACATTCTAATACATTGCGTATGTGTAATTATACATTTTTTCTTTTTCATCCTGAAACAGTTCACCTTGATGTAACAAACTGCAATTTTCTTTTGCATTCAAACACAGAATTATTATAGTATTTAAAGGATTTTGTGTTATGTTGGGAAATAATAAACACAATTCATTATTTACGTCAGTGTCTTCATTTCAAGGTCAGTGCTTGAACATTAAAGTAAAATATCGAAATTCTCATGTTTTTCATTTTATAAATGTATTTGGGATCTCACCCTGTATATTGCCAAAAATAAAGAAAATGCAGAATACATTTTATTTTAGTTTTTATTTAAATTGTTACCGCGGAATTGCGCTATTGCACTTCTCGCGGTTACCCAACGCGATTTCAAACGCGACGGGAAATTGCGTCACTTCCGTTTACAGTGTGTTGCGTCAATTACTGAACGGAAAGCATAATTTTTTCCTCATCGCGAGTCGTGTTTGTGTCTTAAAAATACAATGTCTTTTTGCGCTTTATCGCCGCCTTCTAACAGCCGGTCCGCTCATGATGGGATACTGATCGGAGATAAAGTTTATTCGGAAGTTTTCCTGGCCATCGACAGCTCGATCATACCGGAGGAGCGACTGGCCGCGCCGCCGTCCATGGAGGACGGACTCGACCTCCACACCGAGACTGAGCTGCGCATCGTGGGCTGCGAATTAATCCAGTCCGCCGGGATTCTGCTGCGGTTACCACAGGTTAGTTAAGCTTTACAATAACGTTAGAGTGGCCTAACTAATCTCTGAGCTAGTTAGTCGCAGTTATGGCTCTCGAAACACCGGCCCGAGGCCCCTTTGTCTCAACTTTTGTGTTTCATTTGAACGGTATCCGGCTTGCGCATGCGCAGAACAACGCGCCGTTCTCAGGAGCGGAAGAGAAGCAAGAAGAAAGAACTTGGAGACTCAGAAATCGTAGAGTTTAAATATCTAGTCGGGGATTCTTACATTAAATCTTACATATCTGCTGGTATAATCATTTTTTGTTTTGATAGTTTTATAACAGTAAGACCAAATGTAAGTTTAATGAGTAAAAAACGTTGTCATTTAAAATAGGGGGTATCTAAAACAAATAAAGACCATACATTTACAAATATTACTGTTTACTGAGGAATAATAATTTATTTAGCTTGTTAAGAAAATAACCAGCTTGAAAGTTTTTAGGTTATGTTATGAATACGGTTTTAAAAAATGGTAACCCAGAAAATATACTAGAAATGTAAAAAAATACTTCTGACTAATACTAGCTACTTAAAGCTAAAGTTAGCCACTAGTTTCACAATCTTCAGTAACTACAAAAGTTGTCTTAAATCAGAAATGCTGTTTTTTAATCTAAAGTTTTCATTTTAAGGTTTAGCAGCGGGATCCGTTCAACAGAGGAGGCCAGTGTCCCTGAAAAGTTGGAAACCAATTTGAATTTAATGTTGTCTTTTTGTTCTTTTGCGTTCTCCTTGCTGAGTGGACCTCAAAGAGAAATAGCAAATAAAAATAAATATGTCTCCCTGAACATGGCATTTTACTGAAGAAAAAAATCAGGGCACTCAAGTCAAAGATAAATTTATGTGCTTCTTCATTTAGCTGAAATTACAGGCAGTGTGCATTCAGGATGTTTCAACTTTTTATTGAAGAAGCCATTGTATGAATATCCTGTGTTGTATAGCCTCTGAATTATCCCAAAAATGCACATCCTTTCTCCATATGTCTTTAAGTCTGCAGGATTTTTCTCTCTCTCTCTCTATGTAACTGCTTTTAACTGTCTCTCTAACATTTGGATTTTCCAGGTGGCAATGGCTACTGGGCAGGTTCTTTTCCATCGCTTCTTTTACACCAAGTCATTCATTAAACATAACTTTGAGGTGAGTCTAGGGTTGCTATTTTAAATTCTGTTAGTAAGCCACAACATTTTCATCCGTAATTTAAGTAATGTGTTCATCTTAAGTGTGGCAATCTTGAAAATATTGCTGACTCTCACTCCAGATCGTGGCCATGGCCTGTATGAATCTGGCCTCCAAGATTGAGGAATCCCCCAGACGAATCCGAGACGTGATCAATGTGTTTCATCATTTAAAGCAAGTAGTGGAGAAGCAGAGGTGAGTCATGGCATTCAAGTACATTCTAAGTGACTCAATACCTTGTGCTTTTACATTAGATCGGTTCCAGAAACTGGAAATCAGGTTCCATCAGAAACTGACCCAGTTACACCAGTTAGACTGTGTTGTGTTGTTAAAGGAAATGGCTTTGTAGGTGGAGATTAGAGAATGGAAACAAAGTTTTAGAAAATACCAACAAGGTTTGGTGATTTTACTAAAAATATATACTTTCCATCCAGATATGACATTTTCCCACAATAAAAACTGTGCATTAGACAAAAGCTCATTGGAAGACAAGGGGATATTTATAAGTGTTAACATTTGTAAATGCATACGTGTAAGTAATATTAATATACAACAGTTTATCAACCAATTATGGTAACTGTGAACACATCCTTAAAATGTTTTGAGATGTTTCTTTTAAGGGTTTTTAAAGTTTCTCAAATTTTGGCTCTGATATTATTGTTGTTGGTGATGGTGGGGGTTCTCATTTTGGAAACAAAAGTGTCATTTTTGATGTCAATGCTTAAAAAATATGAAGATTACTAAAAGATAATTAAGATGCTGCTCAACTGAATAGTTAGACAACAGCATTAAAAGGTTTCTACTGTTTGATTGTATTATTATTATTGTTGTTCTTGTTGTTGGTGTTATTATTTGTTCTCAATTGTGAACCAGAATAGTAATTTTAATTGTCATTTTTGTTGTAATTTTTCCAGATCTTTTTCTTCAAAAATAGTAAGATCAGTGTGGAAATGTTTATGTTTAATGTGTAAGTTCTCCTTTTCCCTTAATATTGTTTTTCCCATATTCTCCCCTCAGAAGCTCTCCCCTGATTCTTGACCAGAATTACATCAACACCAAGAACCAAATTATCAAAGCAGAGCGGCGTGTTCTGAAGGAGCTGGGCTTTTGTGTTCATGTTAAACACCCACACAAGGTCTGCTCCCAACCACTTTCAAAACCAACATTTCCTTTCTTTTTATTGTGTTGTTGAGTTAACACAAGGACTCGTTCTCTCCTCCAGATGATCTTCATGTATCTCCAAGTTCTTGACTGTGAGAAAAACAAGTTACTTGTCCAGACAGCCTGGTAGGTGGATTTTCAGCTGTAATTCCACTTCTCTGTTGAAACTAGGGTTTCTGTCTTTATAAATCAGTAGCAGTTTAGGGTTGATGTAGGGTTGGCAGGTGTGTGGTATTCCAGTTTCGGTCCACTTTGCTCAGCAATGGACGGACCACTGTAGTTGACAAACGGCAAATTAACACAAAATCTCTCAATCGTAACAATGCATACTAAGTTTTAGGATGAGATAAAAAAAATTGTTTAGCGTTTTCTGTTATGTTACTTGTATTTATTTCACAATCTTGCAGTTTATCCTTGATAAATGACATACCAGGGAAAATCTAACTAAACATATTTTTGTGAAATCTTTGTCCTTATGATTTTTTTTTTTTCTCCAGACATCTATGTATTCCAACATTTTTTAAACCTTTTTGGAAAAGCACAAACATAACACCATATTGTAGGATTACTAGAATTTAACATTGACAATTTTTAAGTTTTAAAAGAGAGTCCTATGAACTCTAGACTTTTATCCAGATGGATGTCTGCCAACCACTGTCTCACTGTCTCCACTAACTGCATAATAAATGTGAATTATTAGTTCCTATTTATAGAAAGTTATTGTTTGGCACCTTATTGCTTGCCATTGTGTCAAAGAATTTTTGCTAAAGGTAAGATCATTGAAGACTTCTCTCGGTTAAAGAACTGGGGTGCCTTGATGGATTTATTTCAGTATTACTGATTAATTAAAACTGCATGAATGTTCATTACAGTAATGGAACAAGGAATGTTTTGGTCTAATTGTACATGTTGAAACATGTACAAATCATGGAGCTTGTTTGGTGTACAGTAAGTAACTTTTACCAGTCCAGCAAAACACTCAGGGCAAAGTAGAGGTGTAAAAGCAAACATTTGTATTTAACATTACGTTAAGACAAGAACTTTCCTTGTCACCTTTCTGTTAAGTTCCTTGTCACCTTTTTCTCACATGAGCGTTGGGAGAACTCTGCTTAACTTTGTCCTTTCTGTACTCTTTGATTAAAGGGTAGCCCCCGGTGGTAAGTGTCTCCTCCAGCCCTGCCTCCCCAGGAACTCTCTCCTCCTCATTGGCTGGCCTTTTGCGAGACCGCCAGCCAATCCTGTGAGAGCTCTCCGCAGAGGGCCCCGACCGCTGGGCAGCATCAGCCTAATTTTTATTCTTTTTTTGGTTTTGTTCCCCCTCAAATGTTTTGCCAAAATCAGAACAGCTAGCTCGTCCTTTTTCCTCCACGATAGATAGATGCATTTTTTTAATGTGGTGCAAAGTGTTCTGTTGATTTCACATAGACATTTCCTTACTAATTTTTCAAAAATTATTGTTGACATCTCCCCTTTGCACAGTTTAATGCCAGTGCTAGTCGGCGATGGTAAAGGACAGTTAGGGATGCATCTTAAGAAACAGAGAGAGAGAGAAAGGGCAACGTTTCTCAGAGTCTCCAGAAGCTGTGTGAGAGCCGAATGGCAGGTGTTGCATAGGTGTGTGTCGCTGTTTTTCAGGAACTACATGAATGACACTCTCAGGACCAACGTCTTTGTGAAATTCGAGCCAGAGACTATCGCCTGTGCCTGTATCTATCTCGCAGCTCGAGTGCTACGAGTGAGTTCTCCGTTTTATCTTTTATTTATGTTTCTCTCTTTGTACAAAAAAATCATTTGCTCGGTCAAGGACTTGGTTTTGAAGTGCTTTATAAATGAATAAACTTTACATCCCATCCTGTAACTCACAACAGAATTTCCTTGGCAGATTCCTCTTCCATCCAGACCACACTGGTTCCTTCTGTTCGGGGTGACTGAGACGGACATCAGAGAAATCTGTGTCAGCACGCTGAAACTTTATTCTAGGAAAAAGGTACAATAATGGCGCTTTTCCACTGGCACCAGGAACCGGGTCGGAACCACAAAGAGATTCTGTTCCATTGTAACAGAGCAGTTGGTGGCGTAACGGTAGGGTGTTCACCCTGTGATCAGAAGGTTGCAGGTTTGAATCCAGGGCCGGTAAAGTTACCACTGAGGTAATCATGAGCAAGGTACCGTCCCCAAGCACTGCTCCCCGGGGTCTTGTTTGCTGCTGACTGCTCCTTCACGGATTGGTCAAATACAGAGGTCACATTTCGTTGTGGTGCACTGTGTGCTGTGCTGTGTTCACAATGATAAATAATTACGCACTTTTAACGGGGGAAAAAAACCCCCAAAGTGACAAGTTACACTGATCAGTGGCACTGACCGTCACTCGATTTGTAGACGCAAGAACAGACTGAACTGTTAATGGTATTAATTCGTTGAATTTACTGAACGTGTTTTATATTGAAATATAAATCATTATCAGGATTTCAGATGACTTCGGTCATTTCGCAAAGCCCGGTGAGCAGTGCTTGTTCATGGGTACTTCAATCGTACTTTTACCAGTCTGGGACTTGCACTGGTGACCTCTCAATCACGACGTTAATTTCCAAACCGTTGCGCTAGAAATGTTTCTCCTCCTCCTAGCGGAAATTAGCATCGGCTACTTCATGTATACTTTAGTTTACAACACCAGTGACAGCAGATTAAAAAAGGATCTCAAGAATGTCTGACTAGGAGAGGACAAATATTCAAAAAGGAATCACAATCAACGTTTAAAACCTCTAATCCACAGAGTCTTGTCCACACCTGTTATTTTGATTATTTTGCTTCAAATTCTTTAAAAAATAATAAACAATTCTGTTAATCCTTTCCCCAGTGTGTTCACACACTGCCCTCTTAACAACAAACGTGTGAGTTGTCACGTGACTCTGTACCATGCAGTCTGAGACTATATCTGTGCGCATGTGTCCCTCAGTTATTTTAAAATCATAAAAATATACACATTCATTTGGGGAAAAACACAGCTTTGATTGGGGAGCGTATTTATAGTACAAATGTTGTCTGGGCACTATGAGGATAAAAACCAAACACAAAAACAAAATAATTGTTCATTATACTGTATGTAACAAAGGTAAAATGTTTGATTAATCATGACTTTGATCTGAGGTCATATCAATTAGCCCTACTCCTGTGTCATGCTAGCACTTAGTGTTAGCGGAAATAGTTGTCATTTAGCAACTTGGTGTCCGGAGACTGAAACCATAAGAAATCTGCCTTTAAGTTCGGTGGTGAATTTGTTTTTCTTTCTTTTTTTTCTTTTTCAGCCTAATTTTGAGCAGCTGAACAAAGAGGTGGAGAAGCGGAAGGTGTTTCTAGAGGAAGCCAAGCTCAGCGCTAAGGGACTCAACCCCAGTGGAACTCCAGCAATGGCTAACACCAGTAGCTTCTCTCCGGCGTCAAAGCCATGTCAGTATACCTGTGTGTGTGTGTGTGTGTGTGTATGTATGTTGGGACAAAGTGGAATAGCCTGTCATCTGTCTCAATACAACTTTGTTTGCAAACCTTAGTGGCTAACTGCTAGCTAATACCAGTCATAGTGTTGCACTAGCCTCAAGTACCTTGCAAAAAATGTGCTTTGGCTAACACAAATTGGCTAAGGGGTGTGTGTGTGTGTGTGTGATAGGGCAGGGCAGTGTAGCATCTGGTTAATGTCTGCTGTTGCATCTCTGGAAATTGTAGTATGGCAAGATAGCATTCAGTGCTAGTGGAAATTAGCATTAATAAACAGAATTTAGCATTTATTTACAACTTAGCATCAGGTAAGCAGTAGATTAAATCTCTCAGCCAGTGTGTGTGTTTGAGCAGAACCCGCTCATCACCTAAAAGACATTACGACCTGAGATTTTCCCATTTCTGTAACTTTGTGAGGTCATTTTTGGAAGTGTGGACCTGCCTTTATTAGGAAATATGAATGATAGAAAATGTAAAGCCTTTATTGTGGACATGGTGATGCTGGTGGTTTAACGTTTAGGAAACTTGTGTCTGGACAAAGATTGTTCAAATTCTACCTCAAAAACTACCATAATTTTGGGTCCTTGAGCAAGACCCTTAACCACAAGGTGCTGCAAGGAGACTTGGTTACACTTCATTTGATGGTGGAAAATAGCATCAGCTCTTCAGCAGTGTTTTGAGTTCGCTCTCACACACCTTGACCTTGACAGGTACCCCGAGGGAAGTGAAAACAGAAGAAAAAACCCCGAACACCAAACTCGCGAACGAAGAAGAGCAGCGGCAGGTCAACTCCAAAAGCCCCCGCAACGGGTAGGTCGCTCTCTCTACCTGGAGCCCTGCTGCCCCTTCCAGAAACGTGTGTGTGTGCGCGCGTGCGTGCTGCTGAAAAATAAGATAATCATTACTGTGTAACACCAAGTCAGTCAGCTAGAGTGGGCCGATACTCCCTTAACTCAATATGCAGATTAACAGAATATTTATCTCGATTATGATTAATGAACATTTTTTTGCTTTTGGGGTTTTGTTTGTTTTTTGCACTAGTTTACTGACAAAGATATGCATTGTCCTGAGGGAAAAAATATCACAGATTTAATATTTACAGGACAAACCTTGTCAGTGAAGTCATATCGCCCAGCCCTAGATTGTGGTCAAGCAGCTGGCTGTGTCAGGGTTTTACAGCCGTCTGTGTATCTGGTTCAGGGTGAAGGAGAGCCGCCCGGTGCAGAACGGACAGCAGCACAGTCGCTCCCGCTCCAGGACGCCCTCACCGCACAGACAGTAAGTCAAATTTTACAGTTTACTGTATATTGATGTTGCACTTTTTAGATTCATGATTTTTATTTTATTTAATTTTTTTTCATTTTGGTTTTGGAAATGAATATTGAAAAAGATATTTCTGGTTATAATGTGATGCACAGACTCTTGCTACTATCGTCCGTTAACCAGCATTTCACATGGATTGTTTGTTTAGGTGCTGCATTCTAGAACATATTGCTGTTCTATTTTTGAATAATTTCCCATTTAAATGTTATCCCTTTTGAGAAATATTGAATATTACCCTTCTGGTTCCTTATAATTTAACAATCTGTATTTGGTTAAATTTTGTTGTGAATGAATGTTTGTGAAGATCAGAAAATCCTTTTTTGTATATTTTTCTGTTATCCAAAAAAAAAAAGACCTCCAAAAATAGTTAATCCATTTTGTAAGCTTATACAGTATCTGTTGTATCCTGTTGTTGTTAATCTTTAATACATGTTGTGCATGGCTTTCCCCAGCAGGAGGAGTCGTTCGGGAACCTACAGCTCCCCCAGCAGCCATAGTCCGTCCCCTCGCCGCAACAAAGCTCGCAGATCACGGTCACCTCCGGCATCCCACGGCAGGGCCGAGTACCGGCACGGGGATAAGCGCAGACGCTCTCGCAGCGACTCCCGGGAACGCTCGCGCAGCTCTCGTGACTACAGCAAGCACAAGCACGACCGCAGCGACGCAAGAGACTACAGGCGACCTCGAGAACACGACTCCAGGAGCAAACACCAGAGCCGAAGCCACTCGGGCCACAGCCGACACCGCAGGTGAACCGTGGAGGGGTGGAGAAGGACGCTGGAGCCCAGTATCTCCCATACCATGTTTACCTTAAACTTTTGGTGCCTTCCTCAAACTTCAGCTGACATTCTCTTCTAAGTATCTCCATATAAACCAAAAAGACTGGTGGGAAAACACGGCAGGGAAACGGGGAAACGATTGTTGCTTTTCTTTTTAAGAATCTGCAGCTTGGTGCCTGTGGGTGATGTACAGATATGCAGTTTTACAATTTGTACAGATTATATAGAATAAATGTTTGTTTCAATCATTTCATTGAATAAAAAGATTTTTCAGCAATATGTATTTTTAGGCTTCATTTCTTAACCTTTGACCTTGTGGCCCAAAGCTCTGTACCAATGCACGTTTATACCTGATTCAACTGATGAGCTTGTTAGAAGTGAGCAGGAAATGCCTAATTTGTGCAGACACCTTTGGCTGTATTGACCGATAGTGCATCAAGGAAGGCTGATTTATAGGACTACACACTATTTATAGATGTTTTACACAGAAATCTGCTCAGTGCTAATATGTTTCAACAACTTTTCTTCATGTGTTACGTTAAGTTGAAGGCGTTGTACATTCAAAATGCAGATGATTGCTTGACAAATGAAAAGACCTATATAGGCTTCTCAGAGGATGAACAAGATGTAATCCTAAAATATAAACCAACCAACCAGTTCAATCAAGAAAATAAAAATAATTAACTATGTCATGTCAATCCAAATAGGTGTACTTGTGGGGGGAATGCTGTTAATGTGGCTGCTGAGACCTCACAAATCTAGATCTGCTGCCTTGCAGAGTTTAGATTCAACCCTGATTTTAAATGTTACAACTATTACCTGAAACCCTGAGTGTGCTCAGTCTGAAAAAAGTTCATTGTCTTTTATTGTTGATTTCTATGGAGATACTCATGAAATTATGGAGAGATGTGAAGGAGAAGCCATAAGGACATAACAGTGGTGGTTGTGGTATAAAAGTAGGACACACAAATGGAGAGATTGATTTTAGGAATGAGCAAGTGAAATAGTGACAAATTGGTCTTTATTTCCATTGAAAACACTACCAACCAGTTAAGAGATAAAGTACTATATTGCTAAGGTGTACCTTATACTCTAAAGGGCTACTAAATTGATGCTTGGGCACGGCCCCTTGACCAGTCCCAGGATTAGAACGAGTGACCTGCCAATTACAAAAGCAACTTTGTAACATTCTTACTGATTAGATGTATCAAATGATGATTAGTTTGGATTGGTTCTCATTTCTGCAAGTTGGTCAGTCTCCAGAAACAAGGTTGGCTAGCCCAGAACTGACGTGGTAAACAAGCATAAATGTATTTTTATTTGACATAAAGTAATGCACTGCGGATAACAGAGTTTGACATCAGTCAGATTTAACCAAGAACTACTCTTTGGCTAAGTTCAAACAGGATCTTAATTTATCAGTCCATTCATTAGTTGAGCTGCGCTGTACTGAACCAAATAATTTAATGACATAGTTAGCAATCTCTTAATATACCAACTAACAAATAGCTATGAAGTGAACATCATCCAGTCACTGCTCCTGGTGTTATCCTGCGTATGTGTGTGTAGGATTTCCTGAGTGTCACACTTCCATGGTGAGACACCCCACGTGGCAACACACACTCCTCTGTCAGTTTCTTGTCCTGTGGATCCCAGCACAGCACAGTAGCAATTACTTCGTTCTTGTCATCTCTGCCACCGGTGATAAACAGTTTGTTGTTGCAGGCCGCGATGCCACAACTGGCTCTTTCACCGCCCAGCTGGGTGACCAACGCCCAGGTGTCTGCCTCAGGGCTGTAGGAAAACAGGGCCTTCATTGCACCACCTTTAACACAGAAAGATAGGGATACCATGCGTCATGCTCAACAACCAGTGTTAGAGAAGCTACTTTTAAACAATAAGCTACAGCCAAGCTACACTTTTAATATAGTAGTTAGCTACACTACAGGATACAGAGACTACATCCAAGCCATTTCACCCAGTAGTAGTTAATATTTGTACTGAGGGATATTCTCAAAACCAATTAATTAAAAATGATATATTAAAAACTATATTTTTTGACAATGTAATGTCAGGTCACAATAAGGTTTTGGAAGCAAAGTTCTGATTCTCAGCTTGCGTAAGTTACACTTCAGTGTTTAAAAGTTCTGTCCATTTTGCCTTTTAGTCATACATTTTGATAAACATGCTCAGCAGGGAAGACTATGAGGTGTCGCTCCTGCCAGTTCAAGACTCTTTATTTGTCATATACATAGTTATATAAGTACAACACATAGTGAAATGCATCCTGATTGATTGCATAGAATTTAGAATTTAAAAAAGTGAAAAAAGGTGACTGATTATTTGTCATTGTGAGCACACCATAGCGAAATGTGACCTCTGCATTTGACCCATCTGTGAAGGAGCAGTGGGCAGCAGACATGAGTACATTAGTGGAACCTTGACCAGTCCGGAAGTAAACCTGAACCTTCTGATCACACACTAACTATTTCATTAAACTTAACCAGTTTACAAATCAAGAATCTTACAATAAACTAAAATGTAAGAATAAAATATATGCATAAAATATGGGGGGGGGGGACCTTATAGGTTTGCACTACTCACAGATCTTTAAGGCGGGTGGGTGGCATGTACCCACACAACATAAATGGGCAAATAAGCATTACAGTTAGGGTGATCAGTTTGTGAAAAAGAGGACACTTCTAGGGTTAGGGTTAGGGCTGGGAGGGCATGTGGCACCATTGCCATGTTACTTCGCCCTCCCCCTACTCACTTTCAGCTGAAATATGCAGTAAGGCTATAAGAAAAGTTAGTGGAAGTGAGTAGGGGGAGGGCGAAGTAACTCATTTGAAAAAGCCCCAGTGAAACACAACGCAAATCCAGTATAAGAATGTTTGAGGCTGAGGTAGAACTAAATCGTGAACGATTTTTGAATCCCGACCACCTGCTGTCAACAACAGCAACAATGCGTGTAACTGAGACTCGTGAGATATGTAATGATATGAATAGTCAAGACAGAAAAAATTGTCGATTTAAATTTGGCGTCGACGCTTGACGTGTGTAACTGCGCTGCACTAAAGGGCGGGTTGAGGGCAGTAACGCTTCCATTGTCTTTCAGGACTGCATTCTGAACTAAGGTATGAATAATGGCGAAACTTCAGAAATGGGGGAGCATTTCACAGGGAATCACTAATCAAGATGAATGCCGACTCTCCAAAGCAGTTTTATGACAGCACTGTGGTGACGTGTGAACGCCACAAAACGAGGCACACTGCCGCCGTGATGTCTGCTCCACATGCGCAGAGGTGGGCAAAGTAGCTAACTTCATTACTTAAGTGAAAGTACAGATACCACTAGTCAAATATTACTCCAATACAAGTGAAAGTTGTACAGTCAAATTTTCACTTAAGTTAAAGTACTGAAGTGCTTGTTTTAAAAAAATACTTAAGTATTAAAAGTACATCTTCTTTCACAGTAGTGTTGCATTACTGCCAAAACTCTTACAATACCTAATGCCTCTGACTAGCTTGTAGAACCTGTAGAATATGGAATTAGTGGAATGTTACAGAATGAAACAACCTAAACTGATAAAGAAAACCAGTCATTAGTTTATTTTATAAATTAATTGTAAGACTATACACCCCACAAAACAGCATGGTAGTGTTCTGATACAGCTCTGGCAGTGTGTGCACATAGATGTGTATGTTAATCAGGACAGTGCAATAGCTGTAAATGCAGCAACATCAAAATTCCAACCTGCTTAAAACCCAGCTCTACACCTCTAGCTTCAGACGGAAAACAGCAGAACTGTCTGAACTTGGTTTTATAGTAATGAGTAACGAGAACCTTGATAGAAATGTAGAAGTGAAAAGTACGGTATTTGTCTTTAAAATTCAGTGAAGTGGAAGTCATAGGTTTCCAAATAAAATGTGACCCCGCCTGTGAAAACCCGGTTAAAATCGCCAAATCTAAATATGAAATAAAGAGCGTCAAAGTAGTCATAGCGGGAAAAATGTCAACAATATGCCATATTGTTTATTGCAGTAAATGATAGATTATGTACTGAGGTTTTCAGATGTAATCCAAAGGGTTATGTAGCCGGGTTATCATAGGTAGGGTCACAAATAGTACTCAAGTGAAGTGCAGACACTTAAAAACTTACTTACTAAGTACAGTACCCAAGTAAATGTACTTAGTTACTGTCCACCTCTACACATGGGTACGTTTAGCAGGTTTTAGTGAGTTACGCTAGTGCGTCATATTGGTACATCAGCGTAGGTTCTTAGGACGTGATAATCTTGAGAGCTTGAAAGAAGCCAACTCCCTTACAAAAATTTTAGGCTTCTGGCAAACAGTTGCAGTTAACTTTTGGCAGTGTTGCTGCAAATTTGCAAGGTCACATTTTCACATGCAAATTAGGTTTGTGGCAAACTTGCGGTTGACTTCCAGTAAACTTTGTGGAAAACTTATGCTCCTGGCATATTTGTCACCAAAAAATCACTACAAGTTTGTAATTACTGGCAAACTGTTCTGGCAAATCACTGGCGAATACATTTGCCACTAGTGGCAAGTGATTGCTGTTGCCGGAACATTCTCGCAAGTTTGCCACTAGTAGCTGACAATGGTAAACTTGTGGCAACATATTCTAGAAAACTCCACTGTTTGCCACGAATTAACCACAAGTTTGCAAACCTGCTGCAAACATTTTGTTTGTGTAAGGGCTGGGCTTCCTTTAAGGTTCTTGAAGACCTTTCACTTCTCATTCGAAAGGCTTCTTCAGAGGTAAAACGTCTTCAAGAACCTTAGTTTTGGGCAAACAGTGGAGTTTGTCAAAACATGTTGCCACAAGTTTGCCATTGTCAGCCACTAGTTGCAAACTTGTAGTGAACTTTTGTGGACAAATTTGCCAGGTGCATAAATTTTCCATGAAGCTTGCTAGAAGTCCACCGCAAGTTTGCCACAAACCTAACTTTGCATGTGAAAATATGGCCTTGCTGCAAATTTGTCGTAACATTGCCAAAGAATAACAGCAACTGTTTTCCAGAAGCCTACAGTTTTTGGAAGAGCTTAGAGATCTTTTATTTTCACTTAGCAACTGGTTGCTGTTTTAGACAATTGCCTGTAATGTTAGTGCTGTAATGATTATTAGTGGTGTGCAATACTGTTAAATTTGCTAGTGATCTGATACCAAGTAAATAAAGGGCTAAGATCGCAAATATCGATAATTGTTACTTACAGGAGCAGCTTATGTACTGCATAGGGGACAGCAGTGCTTCATCAACATGGTAAATCTGAATAAACTTTCACCACCAAATGATTTCTGCACTCCATGTTTAATTAGTTCATGATGTCCATGTTAAAACTCAGGACAGAATTTTTATTTGCAGAGGGAACTTAAAAGTTAAGGCTGAGACTGGACAGTAATGCAACATTTACTGCATGTAATGTAAAATATGCACAGGAGCCATGCAAAGATGGATGATGTGACTGAAATAATAACTTACTAATCAACTAATTACAAAATTGACTTATAAGTTGACTACCAAAATAATAATCTGTTGCAGCCCTATTTTATGTCAGTAAGTTTACCTACTCAAAAAAACAAAATTTCCTACCAACAACATAGATGGAATCCCTGAAGGTTACAGCGTTTGTACATTTAGCTTCCATGGGCATTGGGCTTTTGAAGGTCCATTTGTTGAATGCTGCTTCGAAGCACTGCAGGCTGTTGGTGGCTAGCTTGCCGTTGGGGCCACCGCCTATCACATAGATGCACTCGTTGTAGCTGGCAGACGAAAAGGAGCTCACACCTAGGAGAAGCGGTGCAGCCTGGAAGAGTTGGGTTCACAAAATATGTGTGTTTGTAAAACTGGCTTCCGTAGACTCTTAAAAGAATGGATAACTTGCATGATAGAAACAGAAAAAACTAAAATCCACCTCTGTCCAGCAGTTGTGAAAGGGATCATAAGCTTCAACACTGCTGAGCCTCTGGATGCCATCAAATCCTCCCATAACATACACCTTTCCTCCGAGTACTGCCATTTTGTGTCTCCATCGGCCAGTGTTCATGTACTCGATCTGGATCCACTTGTTAAGGGAGGCATTGTACTTCCACACATCATGCTGTGTTTCTTTACCTCCTGTTGCAAATTAATGGTTGTGAATTTTGAAAATGCTCAAATTGTACATTATAGTTAGACACAAGTGCCGAACAGGATTTTAAAACAAAACATGGTGTGTTTGTCTATTGACTAACAAGTAATGTTTTCAAAGGAAATAATAGCAAATTTGTCACTAGTCAACTAGCTCATTTGTAAAATCTTGGTGGTCTTTCATCACATTGCTATTGAGTTATGGCTTGGCCAGAACGACTGTTCACCAAATGATAGTGTTGTTCAATTCCAATTCCAGTTCTGGCTCTGACCGATATCACAAAGGGACAGATCTCCCAATCTGATCTTATGGAACCAATGCCTGGCGGTGCGTTCATTGCCAGAATTATCCCCAAAGACTTGACAAATTCTGTGACTTTATTCAGCTGGGAACAGGCCCACCTTGAAGTTCAGGAACCTTTAATGAACTGCTTCAACACCTCCATTGCTCTTCACCGCTACTCTAGCTATGACTGCTGTTTGTAAATGCAGAAAATGCTTGCATAGGTCAATGTCCCACTCCCATGTCCACCGCTTTTCTGGGAAGTGACACACTTATTTCCCTCTCAGTGATGACTTCTTCCAATGTGACGTCAAAAACCACAAGAACTCTTTTGGTTACCTTATATTTATAGAGTGTTCTAGAAAGACACTGTCCACAATTGATTAAAAAGGACACTAAACTCAATGTTCAATGTTATGTAATGTTCAAAGTGGTTCTGTATGGTCCTTATGTAGGTCCTCAATCTGTCTTAAACCAATACAAGCATTACAAGTGACGCAACTTGCTGCTAAATGACTGGGTGGTGTTGATTGCTAAACAACCGTTGAATTAAGGAACCATGCTACTCACCAGACAGATATACTTCATTTCGGAAACTGACACAGGCAAACTCCACCCACTTTTTGTTGTCAGCCTCCGAGTCCATCTCTGTGATTGGCAGCTTGGCCACCTCCAGCCTGCTTCTGCGCAGTGGGTCTAGGCAGGTCACCTCGGACACAAACTTTTCATCCTTAGTGCAGCCTCCAATAATCATAAACACCTCAGACTGGTACTCCTGCACCCGGGGTTTGGTGCGCTCCGAAACCACCTTTAACCAAACCATTTGACATGTCATCAACACAACTCGTCTGTATAACTGCTCGTTCATTTACATTTTACAATTTAGCACAATGATTAGGAAGTTTGCTTCGTGATTAGATGGTCATTGTTTGGAATCACGGTACCACTGAGGTACTCACGAGCAAGATCCCATCCCGAGCACTGCTCCCCAGGCACTGCCCATCAACTGGAGTTTAAGGGCCTGTGTCCACAAAATGCGTTTTTTCCGCTGGCAGCGTCTATTTCTAATACAAATTCAATGAGCTTTAGCATTCAGAGCGCCTTCAGCGCTTCAAGTTGAAATCAGTTCAACTTTTAGAACAGTGCTGCGCTCCTCTGTCACTTGTCTCTTGCTAGCCAATCAAAATGGAGGATAGAAGGACATGCACTGTGAAGAACTCACTACAAATGGCGGTGTATCTGGAGCTGGAGAAGATATCATGCACCCAATCTTGTCTTCAGACAGTAATGCTAAGATGAGATTTCTCTCCGTCTTGTCGGCAAAACTAGCGATCTCAAAGACACACGTTGAGATAGGAACGAACGTGGAAGTGTCCGATGGTGCTTTTCTTAACTTGACGACAATGAATGCTGAGAGACAGCGCAGAAAAAGAGTGCTCTCAGCAGGAAAAAAATGTGTTTGGTGGACACAGGCCCTAAAGGTCTTGCTTATGGATTTCATGTTGGTGGCTCTGGACTTAGGAATCAAAGGCTAGATGTGTGAGCCTTTGACACCTTGATTTGTAGTGTCCAACCTTTATGTCGTCTTTATGTCACATCAATTAAGTTGCACACCAAGCCTTTCCCTCTTTGTCCACATGCTTTTGCACTGTTCTTTTGAACTTGGCTCAATGTTACTGTGCTTGCCGTTGCTTTCAGACTCTTTGCTGTTATCAAACAGACTGCATGTGTCATTGCTTACTTCTTTAAAGCATACCTCGTTCCCCGACAGGTGGTAAAGGCGTGCCTCCTGGAGCAAATAGAACACCTCTGGACATTCACGGATCAGGGGGTCGCCTTCCACCTTCTTCACAAAGTACCAGGGATCTAGTAGCGGCAGTCGCACATGGGCGAGAACGCGGGGCAGCAGCGACAGACATTCCTCCTTCTGTGCCCTCACCCAGCGCATAGCCGCCTCGAACACCTGCTCCTCCTCCATCACACCCAGATCGTCTCGTCTCAGCAGGCTGAGCAGCGCCTCCACCGGCAGCTCCAGCGCTTCGTCTCCCACCACAACCTGGGAGAAGTTCTGCAGGATGTAGGTGTGCACGTGGGCCTTCAAGGCCTCCAGCGAGTGGGCGTCGGCCAGGTGCAGAATTCCGACGCAGTTGTCTGGGAGGAGGACCTTGGCGAGGAAACTGGCACAGGCGTCCACCACCCGGGTAAACTACAATAAAGGAGTGAGTAGAACTTCAATTTACATTTACAACATTCATCAGGCTTTATCCAAATTACAGGGACGTTCTTCTTGGAGCAACTTGGGGTCCCTCCAGCACTACCACAAACTCTTGGTCCAGATAGGAGCTTTCTACCACTAGACGACCACTACATCACAATTTAAGAAAAGCTCTTATTCTGAGCGACTTCCGCTTCGCAATTACAGAGACAATCTCTACTTTTAAAGTGTAGCTTTTCGAGCTACAACTAACTTATAGTAGTACAGTGGTTGGCTACACTACAAGCAACAGAATTTTTTTTTTCATGGCCACGGATTCTTGCTTCTATCTTTGCTAAGGTGGATTCTGTCCTCCCAATCCATCTTGAAGCTGCCAAGACTGTGTTGTGATGCAAAAAGCATCTGCCGTGTGGGCATGGTAGCACATCAGATGCCACTTCTGGCAACTCGGCACCACCTGGAAGTTGAAAGTGCTTGTCTTTGTAGAATGTGTTTTTGTAGTGTTTTGCGGCGACGCATCGCTGTTTGTAAAAAAAAAAGTAGGGAAAAAGCTGCTACATAATATTAGGGTGTTCGCCCCGTGATTGAATCCTGGACTTATAAATGTACTGTACCTCTGAGTTACTCATGAGCAAGGTAATGTCCCCAAGCACTGCTCCCCCGGGCACTGGCCTTGTCACCTTCCCACTGCTCTTTCACGGATGAGTCAAATGCAGGACTCACATTTGGTTGCAGTGCACTGTGTGCTGTGGTATGTTCACAATGACA
This sequence comes from Distichodus sexfasciatus, assembly GCA_032718565.1. Lineage (NCBI taxonomy): Eukaryota > Metazoa > Chordata > Actinopteri > Characiformes > Distichodontidae > Distichodus > Distichodus sexfasciatus. Next base: position 505,400 of record JAVGVS010000031.1, read on the forward strand.
ATCACCCACTGCACTTCGTGTGATCTAATTCTAAGTCCCAATCTGCAGTGGATTTTAAATGTTGATGAACCTGGATATCTACCTGGATGAACCTACTTTTTTCCTGAAGGTTATAACGGAAAGTCAGCCTCTCTACAGGTAGGCGGGTACTGAAAGCACCGTTGCAGCTTGTAATACTGAAGCTTCAGTAGTCATATTGTCATATGGAGTGGAATAGCTGTATTGGGAGAAAATGACATTTTTGAGGAATCTGGACTGGATGAAATACTGTAGTTGGAATGGAAAATCTGAGCAAAGTGCAATTCTGCTTTTTTGTGGTAGAAAAACTGTCTACAAACTTCACGCTTCACGCTTGTAGTAGACATGTGATCCCGCCTTTCACAGGCTCAGATCTCTCCTAACACCAACGAAAATGGAACATTTTTCCTGTGAGAAAAAAAACAAAGCTGGTTTCACTTCCCCGTCTGCAGCTTTCAATACAGCTAATGATCACATGAAGATTTTAGTTTCAGCTGCACATAAATGATTCAAAAATGGTGACCACATGTCAGGGAGAGTACCTTGAGCTACTTCAGGTTTTACTGGCTATTTTAAAATAAAGACACTCATGTATTATTTAACTGTTATTCGCCAATCTTATCAGTTCTTGGTAAAAGTTCAGCTCTTCCTGGGCTTTGACTAATTTGTTTCCAAGATTTAAAGACTCATTAACCAGGTTCAGATCAACAACTGCGTGATTATAAAGTGAGTAAGGTAAATGTATTTAAAAAGCGCCTTTCACAAACAAGTCGCTGACCAGTACAAATATCAGGACAAAATGTACAATGCAAACCAAACCAAAAAACAGCAACAAAACAAGTGAAAATACAGATTTGAGCAAATAAGGTGCATAACGTTTGCAAATGCAAAAAATGAAAAGTAGAAGATAGTAAATCTATATATAGTCGTTGCAGCTCCACTTACGCTGTTACATTTTCCTGCCACACGAAACCATGGTAACTCGGGAACCAGCTGTACATTTTACAGTATTTTATGTATTAAACATTTCATTTCATGATATATTAGGCTTGTTATTGGTTATTTACACTTTCATCCTCGTGAGTCTGAATAAAATAACTCGGAGTGATTTTTATTTTTATTTAAATTAAATTTATTATTTTAGAATTAGCAACAGAACTTTGAAAAAGACGTGTGTGGAAACAACGTAATCCTAGTTATTAGTAAAAGTGTGTGATTATTTATTATTGTGAACACAGCACAGCACACACCACAACAAAATGTGACCTCTGCATTTGACCCATCCATGAAGGAGTAGTGGGCAGCTGACATGGACAGGGGTACCTTGCTCATGAGTACATCAGCGATAACTTTACCAAGTCTGGAATTCAAACCGGCGACCTTCCGAGTCATGGGGCAAACTTCTTAACCGTTACTCTACCAACTGCCCCAGTATTACGCTACCGTCTGTATTACTGCATCTACACAGGGGATGGCTTTTAGAGCACCATCTGATTGGCCAAATAGAGCACATGCAAATACAGTTATGTTCAAAATAATAGCAGTCCGACATCACTAACCTGATCAATCACTATTTTGCTAGAAATTATATTTCTACATGGCAAATAGTTTATTCATTAATAATGCTATCGTTAATAGCAGTGTGGAGTCAATTACTGCCCTTATTTAAGGAAGGAAGGCAGCGAATGTTGTGCATTTCTCTTTGAGTAAAATGGGTCGTTCGAGACATTGTTCAGAAGAAGAGCGCACTTTGATTAAAAAGTTGATTGGAGAGGGGAAAACATATAAAGAAGTGCAGAAATGATAGGCTCAGCTAAAATGATCTCAAATGCTTTAAAATGGCAACCAAAACCTGAAAGACGTGGAAGAAAAAGGAAAACTACCATTCGAATGGATCAATAAATGGTGAAGACTCAGCCAATGATCAGCTCCAGGAAAATCAAAGAAGATCTTAAGTTACCTGTGAGTACTGTTACCATTAGAAGACTCCCATGTGATGCCAAGCTATCAGCAAGATGCCCCCGCAAAGTCCCATTGTTGAAAAAAAGACATGCTGAAGAGGTTAAAATTTGCAAAAGAACACATTGATTGGCCTCAAGAGAAATGGCACAACCAAGATTGTTCTTTTTGGGTCTTGGGGCCGCAGACAGTTTGTCAGATGACCCCCAAACACTGAGTTTGAGCCACAGTCCACTGAAGTAAGTGAAGCATGGTGGCACAAGCATCATGATATGGGGATGTTTCTCATACTATGGTGTCAGGCCTATTTATCGCATACCAGGGATCATGGATCAGTTTGAATACATAAAAATTCTTGACGAGGTCATGTTGCCTTACGCTGAAGAGGAAATGCCTTTGAAATGGGTGTTTCAACAAGACAACAACCCCAAACACACCCTGGACCTTAATCCAATAGAGAGCTTGTGGGGTGACGTCAAAAATGCAGTTTCTGAGGCAAAATCAAGAAATGCAGAAGAATTATGGAATGTTGTCCAATCATCCTGGGCTGGAATACCTGTTCACAGGTGCCAGACGTTGGTTGACTCCATGCAACACAGATGTGCAGCAGTTCTCAGAAACAGCGGTTATACAAATAAATATTATTTCCGGGATTTAAAGAAAAGCAAAATCTTGAAACATTTTTCAGTTTATACAGTGAATGTTTGAGTTTGTAAAGAAGAATGCAGACACTGCTATTTTTTTGAACAGCCTATTATTCCTTTTTATTAACTTTCTGTAAAAGAATAACTAAATCGATTATTTTTGCCTTATGTTTTGAATTGGCTGGAATGTGCAGTATTCCCAGTGCATTTGTGTGTATGGAAATGAAAGCTATTTTAAGGATTTTGAGCTTTATTCAGTTTTTTAAAACATACTGCTATTATTCTGAACACAACTGTATACCGGTTATCGCAGTTAAACTTTTTAAAAAATATGTATATCGCTCAAGTTGATCCTGTGATGATACATTTTCGATATATCGTGCAGCCCTAATACATATACACATACAGGAACTCGTTGCTGAAGTGAAACCCAGATCCTTTTTTATTGAACGGCACTTTACAAATCCTGCCCTAGCTCAAAGTGTCCTCCTAACATCAACTCTGCATGTGGAGTCTGTTGGTGTGTGTTCCTGTTTTTGATGTGTGAGGTTTCCTGTTTCAGTTGTGGTTTATTCTTTCCTTTATACCTCCACATCAACCTGCTCGGATATGAGTTGCAAGAGAGAACTGACCTGGAAAAGACTGGCAGCTTCAAGTGTTTTCTGGACGTTGTCCTTAGTGATGTGGACTTTGCTAGTGTAAGTGTAGTCCAGCAGGATCTTCATGCTCTCTGCGTCGACTCCTTTAATATTTACAGTGTCCTCATGCTTCTCTCGCAGGTCGTTAGAAAACATTGCCCTAAAAATCATCAGCGAGCATCAAAGAGAAACTTAGAGCTTAAGTGGTGCAATGAAAATAACTGTATGGGACGCATTCATCAGTGTCTTAAATTTGTTGTTAAAGCAACACTATGTAAGGTTTGCTCACAGGGACAATCTACAGATGAGAAACGGCACTGCCTCTAACAACTGTCGTAAAATCTGTGTCGTAGTATTAAACATGCATTTGTTGACAAGCCAATGAGACCGGTGAACTTCCTGAAGCAGGACAATTAATGTGCGGTCAATATCCTCGGGCCAGTAGCCTTACAGCGTTTTATTCAAACATGAATATTATTTTATTTTTAAAATATCATAAATAAAAGCTAACTCGCCAGAAAACTAATAAAAAGATAGTGTTTTGGTTTTCATCTCGGCCTGCCCTATAACTGATTGCCCATTGTGGAAAAAGGCTATAGTCCCACTGTAATGCGATGCTGTTTGCGTGCTGATAATAATGTTATTATTATTATTATATTGTAATACAAAACATAAGGGCTGCAACTAACTATTATTTTGTTAATCGATTAATCTGCCGATTATTTTTCCGATTAATCGATAATTAATCGGATAAAAAGAAAAAAACCCTCTCATTTCCAGCATTTTTAAATAAACAAAACTGTCTATATTTATTTTTACTCTCTAACATTATAAAATAGAAATAAATATTTTCTGATTAATTGAAAATGAAGAAATATTGAAGTTTTGGCAATATTTAGCCGATTTGGACTCATTTTGGCCTATAACTCATTTTTGACTCATGTCTGGGAGAGAACTAAATTTTTCTGCAAGATGGTGTGAAAAATCAGTTTGCATTAGCCAGAGATGCGTCCAAGCTGTTTGACACTTGGAGAAATACAGTCAACGACAAACATAACACCCATGGTCTACTGTCAGCGGTTATTTAGTTGCATAGGAGATGCTTTTGCCCATATCTGTATTATTCAATGCTCTCAAGTCAAAATGAGAATAGCAATAACTAGCATGTTAACTGTCAACAACTAGCTAGCATGTTAGCTACCGGCTCGATAAGTAGGAGAAGGGCAGATGTGACATGCCGTAAAGCAGTAGTTCTTTTAGTTCTTTGTGGCGAGGTTTGTACCCGAAACCCAAAGTTTCATAGTGCCAGTTTAGTTGTTACAGACACTCTCAAGCAATGATGAAGATCAGAATGATCTTGTAAAATATAGTTTGAAGGCTGAAAAACTACATAGTGTTGCTTTAAATCAACAAATCTCATAGGAAAAGATTAGTGAACGTCAGAATCTTCAAGTAAATGACGTAAGTGGTTTTTAAGAGCAAAATTCTTCCTAAGAATGGTTGCTGAATGAGGCCCAATGTCAGGCTCTTAAACACAATATGTGAAACCCTGTTCTCTTTTGGAACGTCAGTGATTGAAGATGCGTCTCTTGTGAACTGAACTGCCATCATCAGGATTTACTCACCTAAAATACAAACTGGCAGCAGCCAGCACGGCTCGGTGGCAGGGAAAACTTTGGCCCTGCACGTGGAGGGTGACATCGGTAAGGCAGCTGTCCAGCCGCAGGTCTTGTAGTCCACTCTGAAGCTGCAGCAAGAGCTCGCAGTCATTGAAGAACATGCTGCCATCCTCCGGCTCCTCCTGACCGCCCGAACTCTCCGGCGTTCCGACCGCATTCCCGGAACTCTCCACGTAATGAGGACTGTCCAGGCTCCCCTTCAGCGAGTCGGCCATGACGAGAGGAGGATCTTCTAGTGCAAATTCTCCTCAGTCGCCCCCCAGACGACTGCATTAAACCCCCACTAGATAAGCACTGTAGCGTGAGCAATAGAAATGCTGTTTATCAGAACTTGCGCTAACGACTGCAGAGCACACTTCCTGTTCCCTCAAACCTCACACTTGTTCGAAGTCAGGTGCAAAAAACAGGAAGTTTTGAAACTTCTCCAAAAAAAAGGGAAAAAACAGCGCTCAGAAACAATGAAAGGCCACGTGGAACATTTGCTGTTCTTTCTTTATTTAAATATTTTGGGGGAACGTCCCTTCCTAGAATTGCAGCTGTCGGACGTGGGAAACTGGGGCCTGAACTGCTTTGTTGTTCACGCACTTGATCTGCCGTCAGCAAGCACAAAAGTGAAACTGAGAACTTACAGTATAATGATAATAACTGTGTCTAAGAATAGGCATTACAGTTGAGCTTGGATCCGCAGCATTACTGTTGACCGATTCTGTCAATAATTACAGTAAAATCATTCTGTGTTAACGCGTCATGGTTACGGTTGAAGAACTGGAGCTTGCACTTAAGTCAACCATGACCTGAGGAAACAACTGTGGAACAGAAAAAACAAGCGGGTGCCACCAAAACAAATAACATGACACGGTAGCGCATGCAAATGTACCAGTTATTGCTGTTTAAAGTACTAGTGAAAGTGAGTGATTATTTGTCAATGGGAACACAGCATGTGACCTCTGCATTTAACCCATCCGTGAAGGAGCAGCTGGCAGCTATCAAGCGCCTGGGGAGCAGTGCTTGGGGACGGTTTCTTGCTCATGAGTACCTCAGTGGTAACTTTACCGGCCCTAGATTCTAACCTGCGACCTTCTGATCACGGGGTGAACACCCTACCGTTACGCCACCAACTGCCCCAAAATAACTACCGCTGCGAGCAGGGTTGGAACCTGCGCGGGGAGACCCCATTGGATTTCAAGTCCAACGCCTTAACCACTCGGCCATCGCAGCTGTTCAAGCAGTTGTTGCGATATGTACAGTATATAGTGCAAGTTGATCTCGTGATGATAAGTTTTCGATATATTGTGCAGCTCTTGTACATATACACATATTGGAACTCTTTGCTGAAGTGAAACCCAGATCCTTTTTTATTGAAAGTCCTGTCCTAGCTCAAAGTGTCCTCCTGACATCGACTGTGTTGTGTGTGAGGGGTGTTGAAATGAATCGCATAATTGATGCATCACGACGCAGTCTCATAATCGATTATAGTCGAGGTTTTTAACCGGCAGTCCGCTCCCCCCTAGTGGCATTGCAGGTCATCCATGACATAAACCACTTCCACTATTTAAATCACTTTTTAAAAATTACTCCTTTTTTCATTTTTCAAAACATTTTCTGATTGTTGGAAATGTTTTGAATTCATTTTCATTCATTTTCATTATGAATAGTGAATTTAATCCAAATACCTAAAAGTATTACAAAAAATACTCCCTCCCCCACACTCTTACACCACTTAGTCCGAGTGGTGGTCTCTGGGACAGAAGCAGTTGAAAACCCCTGAATTATATCATTACATTGCTTGGTGATTTTCTGACTACGGCATAAAAAGTTGAACATGAACATCGCGGTAGCAACCATGGCTGCCCAATCTGCGTGCAATGTGAAGTAATGTAGACAATTGGCATGCATTGTAATGCGTCAAGATATCATATCGAATGGAATTGTTGACCTAATAATTGTAAACGAATCAAATTGTGAGACCAGTGAAGGTTCACACCTCTAGTTCCTGTTTTTGATGTGTGAGGAACGAAACCGAAGAGTTTGATGAAGACCACTTTACCAAACAAAGGGTCTCATTTTCCAACTCTTCTTAAGAGGAAATTTGTTCAAACCCATTTATGTAATTTTTTATGGAGATTCTAGTTAATTCTAGTTAATGCCAGTTTTCTTACTTGAGATTTGTTCCTGGGTAAGAAGAGATTCTACAAACGGCAGCTTTATTGCATGCTTGCTTGTGTGAAACAGGTTATTGGGATTTCTTAAGTTCTATAAATGTATATTATGCTGTTTAAATGTAGACTTTATCGGTGTCCATGATTATTTCAGTTATTTCGCCCCAGCATTCGTTCATTATCCGAACCGCTTAATCCCAACCGGGGTCACGGGGGACCGGAGCCTATTCCAGGAACTACGGGCCCAAGGCAGGGACCAACCCTGGACAGGCGCCAACATACCATAGGGGGCACACACTCACACTCTCATTCACAACTTACAAGGCCAATTTAGAGTCAGTTACGTTATAGTGGACGCTTTTGGACTGCGGGAGGAAACTGGAGCACTCGACAGAAACCCATGCAAACACGGGGAGAGCATGCAAACTCCACACAGACAGGCCCTCCGGCCAACCCAGGGTTTGAACCCAGGAGCTTCTTGCTGTGAGGCAGCAGCACTAACCACTGTGCTAACCGCAGTTTTACTACAACATATAAATTTAAAATAAATATACATTGAAATAACGTTACATTACTAGTCCATTTTCTGTCAGCTTCAACTTTGTGTGTGTGTGCGCACACAGCCCCGCAGTCTTGTTATTTTATGAGGATGTGCAGGTCGTTTACCTGTGCCAATTAAAAACAGACATGCTCTTTTAATTTACAAGGGAGATTCTTCATTAGAAAAAGAAAGAACGAAAAACAAAAGTTTGGGAACAGGTCATGAATCTGATACTTTTCTTAGCAAAACTCATAAAAACAAAAAACAAAGAAAATAAACATACTAAGTTATAGGTGAATGCTTATAATGTTGCCTGCTTTAAGAGATTCTGCAGATTAAAATCAGAATCAAGAATCATAATACTAATCATTCCTTGTCACTCTTGAGCAAGTTTTATTAAAACCTTCATTATTATCTCATTTCCTATCCAACATTAAGCATCAGCAAGTCTTGGTTGTGCTGTGTTTTCTATTAAGAATTGGGAAATTTAAAATCTACTAAAATCTGCTTGATCCCTTCTGCATTCAGTAGTATTTGTCATCTTTCCAGTTAAATTAGACCTCAGTTTTAAGAGACACGGAGTCTCAATATTTGTGATTTTGTAAAACAATGTTCTTGTGCATATACATTTGAGAATTTACCAACATGTGTAAGTCTAGGTGAAAAAAATCACTTTGGAGTGACAGACCTGTTGATAAGTGTTCTGAAGACTTTTTATATTATATATCCACTATATTGACAAAAGTATTGCCTCTACACACACATGAACGTGAATAAAATCCTCTTCTTAATCCATAGCCTTTAATGTGGAGTATGAACTAACCCTTTGCAGGATGTATAACAGCTATACAGGCTATAACAGCTTCAACTCTACTAGGAAGACTGTCCACAAGGTTTAGGAGTGCGTTCATGGGAATTTTTGACCGTTCTTCCAGAAGACCATTTGTGAAGTCAGCCACTGATACTGATGTTGGCCGATAAGGCCTGGCTCGCAGTCTCCGCTCTAATTCCTCCCAAAGGTTGGGGACGGTACCATGAGTATTTCCGTGGTATCAGTCCAGGCCAACTCCCTCACCGTTACACTACCAGCTGCCCTGGTGACATACTCTAGACATAAGTTATTACATTTAAAGCCTCCTTATTTTTACCTGCATTTTTACTTCTGTCTTCCCACCTGCAATCTGAGACGGTAATGTTCATGTTACAGGATTGGTTATTTGATTTAGCCACTCTTAACTACCGCCCAGTCTTGTATAAAGTACCAGAAAGTCACACTTAAGTATAAGTACAGATACCCTCCCAAAAATTTACTGTGATAAAAGTTCAAGTCACCCACTAGAATTCCACTCAAGTAAAAGTCTAAAAGTATCTAGTATTTACTGTACTTAAGTATTACAAGTAATCTATAACTAACTGTACTTGAGTAATGAAAGTACAAGTGCATGTTAATAACAGAACGCTGTCTAAACTTTAAATATTAGAACATTTACTCAGCACTTTAAAGCATGGTAAAGGAAAAATTTGCTTCAAAAACAGGGCTTTAAAAACCTAAACAGAAGTAGGCTACTGCTGTTATAAAAAATCCGTCAGAATATTTGAATAAACTAAAATAAACTATGACACCTACTGTGAAGCTTATCTGGCACCTCGAAACATTTACAGAACACCAACCTGTTTTCAACCTTCCCTCCCTCCCTCTTTTTTTCTCCCTAACCTCCTTTCCTCCTTTGCTGGCACCCTTGCACATAACAACCCAGTCATTACTTGAAGCTGAAAAAAATTCTGTTTATCCTCAAAAGAAGTTGGCTTTCAAAATTGTAAGAATTCAGCCTTGCTCTTCTTGGGCTGAAGACAAGCGCATGCGCGGAACCGGTCGGGCAGCGGGAACGTATCGGGCACCCGCAGACTGCTCAGTAGTCACATCAGCAGATAGCCGACAGGTTGAGTGTGGAGTGATGCGTGTGCACGTCGCGTTATGTGATTCATAGACCAATGACAAATCAGTTTCCTCAAGCTTTTGTTGCGGTCACCTAAACTAAGAGCGGCAGAGAAAACACCAAATCTAATTTGATTTTTGTAACGAGTAACGGCACTCCGCACTGAAAATGTATCAGAGTAAAAGTATGCAATTAAATTAGGAAATGTAGTGAAGTTGAAGTGAAAGTTGACAAAATGAAAAAAAAAAAAAACCCTCAAGTCTAGATACTCCCAAAACATACTTGAGTACAGTAATGAAATAGTATTACAACTTCATTACTATACAACACTGCTACCGCCTCCTGTCTGCCATGTTCTTCTTCTTTTTTTTTTCCTCTCAGTGCCAAAGTGCTTGAAGCTGTGCATACTACAACCACCACATGGGGCGTACACCAGTTACCTTTTGGCACTTAGGCACACTTAAAACAAGCGTACACTGGCCTTCTAGGAACTTGAGACCCTTGTTCTAGAATCTGCTGTTTCGCGACTTTCCATGGAGATTTGATTTTTTGGGGGCCTGCCGACGTGTCAGGGACTCAGTGGTGGCAGTAGTGGTGCCTTAGACAAGTATCATAACCAGAAGTTTTAATCACCTTCATTTCCTAATTACAGGAACAGTCTCACTGGAGCAACTGAGTTTGGGGTGAAGGGGCTTGCTTTTTTAAGAACTCCAGGGATTCGAACCCTTAACCTCAAACTGGTTTGAAAGTCATTGTGAGCACAGCACACAGTGCACCACAACAAAATGAGACCTCTGCATTTGACCCATTCGTGAAAGTGCAGTGGGCAGCTGGCAGCATTTGGGGAGCGCTATTTGGTGGTGCGTTGTCTTGCTCGTGAGTACCTCAGTGGTACCATTTGTCCGGGATTTGAACCTGCAAACTTACGATCATGGAACGAACTCCCAACAGCTTATGTGCTCCTACAAGGTCAGAAAACTATGAGGGAAACGCAAAAGCCTTTAAATACATGGAAATTGTGGTATTACTGTCACATGTTCAGTTCCCTCTTCTGCAGAGATTCACGTTCATCCCAAACTCTTTCCCCCATAATTAGAGAACACATTCCCAGCTGTAAGACACCACAAAAATCTGTAATCTGACACAGGAATTTGTCAAGGGGGGGAAGCAAGAAGATGAAAACTGACCCAAGTCTATTTTAATAATTTACAAAGAATACATTTTAAAAACAGTTTCATTGTTTTGTTTTTCTTTAAAAAAAAAAAAGCAACACTGTCAAAATGGGAAAGCCCACAAGTATAATGCTTATTTTGGAATGTCAATATAAAACCTTTTAACTGAAATGTAGTCCAACTTCTAAAAAACATTAGGCTTCAAAAATGATTCATTTCTAAGACGACTGCGAACACGTTAAAACAGCGGCGTTTTGTCAGGTGGTTAGTTCAAATATATAATATTGTATACATAAATATAAAAACTAGCCCGCCCCCCCCCCACGTCTCGTCCTGTCCAATCCCATCCCACCCCAAGAAAAGACCCGATTCCTTTTTGTTTATTTTTCATCCTTAAAAAGGTTTGCTATACCAGGTACACAATATACAAAACGATTTAATACACCTAAACTTATTACGCTCTTCCTAATACAAAATCAAGAACTTTTAATCAAGAATCGTTTTCATACAGCAAAGATTTTTCTGTTCTGTTAGACATTTTCTTGAGACATTTTAAGGCAAATAGGTAGTAGGCACGTGACTTTTCTTGATATTATGGGGGATTTCAAGCATCGATGACGATTGAAGATGGGGTGGAAACATTTTACACAAAAAAAGGAATTCTGACCATTTTGGTGACTAAACAAAGGCAACGCTGATTAATGTGTTGGCACAACAGTTGGCACAATGAAGGCCGAGGAGGGTGTGCCGGGGGTACGCTGACCTGCGACAATCAGCGTGCCATCCTTCAAACCGTCCTCTTCCTAAACTAAACAAAACAAAAAGTCGTCTGGAGTGGAAAAGTTGGCACAGGAGGGGCACGAGCTGGCATCATGGTGGGTGCTAGCGACTGCTCTTCATGGCTTCTTTGGCAGCGAGGATCAGTGGAGTGAGGCTGGACAGAGGCTTGGCCAGCTTCAGGAATGGATGCTGAAAGAAGTTAAAAATATGATTCGTCTCAAGTCGGTTCCAATTCAAATCTTGATCAACAATCTCAAGGTTTTTTGTTTTTTTGTTTTTTTTTAGAGTGAATAATACTTCCAAGCCATATTTTATTTCCAGAAAGATGTTGGGTAAGTAGGCTGAAGGTTCTCACCTGAAGCAGCTCTTTACCACCTCCTCTCTTCTCCACGTCCATCTCCAGGCAGCGGTTCAGGAAGTCTCGGAAAATGGGGGAGAGTTTCTCAGGGTTCTGCAGCTCCGGAGTCCCGTTAGTAGCAATCAGATACAAAGCCTAGAGAAGCAACAGTGGAATGAATGTCACACCATGGCTGGGCGATAATTTGCATTTGCGGTTTTGGTTTTGGAACTATGTGGAAAATGTTTAAATCTCGAGACTGATGGTTTCTGTCACTCCAAAGCCAGCGTTAGCAGTTATGTCTAGTCACAACTGCATGTACAAGTTTTACCATCAACAGCGGTGAGTTGGGAGTAAGCTGAAGGTAGAGACAAAAAAATCATTCACTGATTCACTCTTTTCTTAGACGTTTTCTTAGACTGCATCAGCTACGTGTATAGCCACTTCGGCTATATTTCCGACCTGATTTTGTCTCGTCTTATCTTATTAACTGTCTGTTACTATTCTTTGATTGCGTCCTTGAGTGTTATGAAATAAAAGTAAGGTGACTGCGTTACTTCAGAGTAGAGCTGCTGTGACTAGTCAACGTCTGAAAATGCACTGACATCAATATTTTAATTTCCAAAACATCTTAAATAACTAATAAATCCTATTCCCTCAATATTAATACACAAACACTGCGTCAATGTCATCAATCTCTTGTTGCTTGGCTCTAGTCAAAGGGACAGCTTTTAAGTCGATCAAGCAGTCCACGTCAGTTGCTATAGAGGCTCGGGGTAAGTTCCTAAAGACATAAGTCCTCAAAAGGGAGTGTTTCAATAATCAGTAAACTGTTCCAATTGACCACCGCAGCAACAGCAGCAGCATTACACACAAGCTTGTGAAGAGAAAACAAACAGGTGCTGTTCTACAGCACAAACCACCAATAAGGCAAAACTTCCCAAAAATAACCAGACAAATGGTGCCAGACTCACCCTTAACGGGTTCTCGTTGAGGTACGGCGGTTCTCCCTCCACCATCTCGATGGCCATGATACCCAACGACCAGATGTCCACCTTGGGGCCGTAAGCTTTGCGCGTGACCACCTCGGGGGCCATCCAGTACGGAGTTCCCACCATGGTGCTGCGCTTGCTCTGCTCCGGAGTGATCTGGGCGCAGAAGCCGAAATCCGCTACGGAGCACAGAGAAGAGAGTTGCAAATTAGTAACGGACGTGATGAGAGATTCTACTAAACTGATCCCTCCTGAAGAAATTTTTATTGTTGTTTGGAAAAAAAAGGCGTAAAAGTGATAAAAGGGTTGGAATGTTAAATAGCGGGACTGATAAAGGCTGTTTATAGATGACTATACTGATAGTTGAGCTAGCTGATAAACTGAGCTGCAGAGTAACAATGCCAGAATGGGGAACTACAACCTCAATAGTGTAATAATTTTTGACTTGGAAAATAAAGAGGAAACGGAACGTTGCAGTCGAGCTGAGGTTGGATGATATGACCTCAAATCAAAATCATTAGTTGAACATTTTATCTTGATTATGATAAATCAACAATTATTTGATTTTGAGGTATTTTGTTTGGTTTTTGTCCTCACTGGTTTCTAGTGTACATATGCTCCACTATTAAAGCTGGAATATTTTTTTCCCGATGCAAGAGAGAAAATCTTTTGAGAATTTTTGGGGACACTCATGAGTAAGGTACCGTCCCCAAGCACTGCTCCCCAGGCACTGCCCATGTCAGCTGCCCACTGTTCCTTCACGGATGGCTCAATGCAGAAGTCGCATTTCGTTGTGGTGCACTGTGGCTGTGCTGTGTGCTGAAACAGAACAAAGCGGTTCAAAGTGGTTCAGGTCTGAGGACAGAGTTGGACTCACTCAGCTTGACGGATCCGTCCATTCCCAGCAGCACGTTGTCGCTCTTGATGTCTCGATGAATGACCTGGTTGGCGTGCAGGAACTCCAGAGCCTGTAGACACTGAGGAGGAGGCAGACCAAGAGGTTGAGTAAGAGCAAAAAACACCAGATAGCATGCGGGGAGCTTTAAGGCGTTTTTTGCAGTACCTCTCTACAGACAGCAGCAATCTGGGCCTCGTCCATGCACGTCTCCGTCACCACATCGGTCAGCGAGCCTCCAGCCAGGTACTCCATTACCACAAAGAGCTCCTCACCCACCAAGAAGCTACAGAGATACCAGAGATAAACATAACGGTAGATGTTAGAGACCATAAACCTTGATCTTCAGTCTTCTGACCTTTTTTCCAGCACAGTGGCCAGATTTTAAGTTAGAACCTTTGGGTTTTGCTCAGAAGGACTTTTACCTCTTTTCCACTACACTGGTGCTGGTGCCAGAACCGGCCCGCATTTACACTGACCAGGGAGCTCAGCGGGAGCCACATGATAATACATCACAGGTCACGCCCACTAAACGAACGGTTGTTCGTAGGAAGCCTGCAACTTTTAGTTTTTCCTTTATTTCTTCATATGCCTTCTAATTTTTTTGTGCACTTTCCAATTTCTGTTGAATCTGGACGTCCATATTGCTAAAAGAGCTTTAATTTCTTCCGTGCTCCACGTTACCAGACTTTGGCTCTCTGCTATTTTCTCTTCTAAAGCTACCTATCACACCACCCACCTCTGGTGGCATCACAGGTTCTCTCTGCTAGACTAGCAATGTTTAGGGGCCAGTTTGGAGCCAATTTTAGGGCACCGGCACCAATTTTTATTCTGTGGAAAAGTGCGCCACTGGTTCCAAAATCGGGAACTGGCACAGAACCGGCACGGGAACCAGAGCAGTGGAAAAGGGGCTTTTGAGGCACCAGATCTAAATATTTTTGAACCACTCTGGAATGTTCTGGAAGACTGCTGTATCTTCTGTACTGCTTTGCTGATTCAGCTTTCCCACTCTGCTATTAGTCTGCCGCCATAAGGAAAGATATTTTGTGCAGAAAACACCACCACATCACGATTATGAAGATCTACATTACTCCCAGAAGAATGAATCCACCTGTCTAAGAAGTTGACAATGTTCGGGTTCTTGAGCTCCTTCATCACCAGGATCTCATTGATGATCAGTTCCTTCTTCGGCTGCTTCTGCAGATTAATCTGCTTGATGGCAACCTGCAGAGAGAAGCAAGGCTATGTGACACATCAACTCTACAGGCCAGGCAGTGGCTCAACTCTTGTTTCTACAACCGCACAAGGTGCAAGGTCACGGTTCCTCAACGGGTTTTTCTACAAACATGGATCTAATCAGATTAGCTAACTATAGAGATGTTTGCTAACAAGCTCCCTATATACCTCTTCTTGCTAATTAACCAAAACATACCGCAGGCTGAGGGCAGACATGAAATCCAAAGGAATTAGGAAACAAGCAAGCAAACAAAAAAATGATAGGGATGCTCCACTCATCTTTATCATACACCACTAAAATTACCTTCAACAAACTGAAAACCAAACCATCACCAGAATCTTGTAGGTTTTGGTTTAACTTAAAAAATGAATGAACAAATGACACATGAATTACGGGCCGTGACAAACTGGTCAGCAACGTCTAAATGATAGACAGTCTTACCTCTTGCCCTGTAGCAACGTCAATGGCAGTAAACACAGTACCGGATGCACTGTGAAGAAAGATCCAACATCAGCATCTCTACAAACATTCTGAGTCTTGATTTTGAGTCGATTTACAGGGACACATCACTTACCCTTGTCCAATTTTTTCATATCGTGTGTATTTTTTCTTGGGGTCTCCAATACTGACTATTGTCCCTGAAAACCCAAACACCACAAATCAGTAAGACATCAACCCAAACGTAAACACCGAACTCAAACAGAGACAAAAGATGATGTATGTTCAGGAGGTCCTACTTAGTTTCTCCATGATCTCTTCGTCAGTCATCTTGCCCTTGGCTTTGCCCTTTTGTCTGTCTGCGGTTTTGGAGGGGTCTGTGTCTCCGCTGGCTGTAGGTGGTGGGAGGGGGTCAATCATGGAGGGCCGGGTGAGTATCTGCTGAGAGGCATTTAATATTCATTTTACATTAGGATGTGCTCAGAAACTGGGGAAAAGGTAGGTGAGAACTGATATGATGAACATTTCATCAGTGAGACAAGGGTGCTTTCACACCTAATGCATTAAGACCCTTTGTTTAAGACCTTAAAGCCCTCAAAATGCACAGGAATCTGTAAAACGTTAATTGAATGACTTAAAGGAAAATGGTTTTGCTGGAAAATGTTGCATGAAGGCAAACGTGTGTCCTTCCAACAATTAATGACCAAGTGTTAATATATTGGTCCGCTTCCATATATCACCACGAAAGACAGAAGCAAACCAAAGACTGAACATGACGTAATGTCTCTTCCCTCATTACACACCAAACTGAGTTTACACGCTGGACAAAAAGTGCAACGTTTATTCTAGTGCCGCCCCTAGAAAGTTGATGATTCAGTTATTCCTAGACCTGTGAGTCACTTATGGTTCTTAAAGTCTGATAGTTGCATTTTCATCAACAGTAAAAACAAACAGAAGTTTAGGAGGTGTAAGTCATGGGTTTAAATCCAGCTCTATCCTACTGTCAGCACTACCATCACTGAGCCTCTGAGCAAGACCCTCAACCCCAACTGCATAGCAAGAGCATTTGCTTAATGCTGTAAATGTAGTGTAGTGTGTGAACTAGATCTCAATGCAATTTCAGAGAGACAAATCCTCATCTGCACTTACAGATTTGGTATGTTCTGGGCGAGGTGCTACTATGGGCGGAGGCGTGTCATCATCATCAAAATCGTCTAAGTCCTTGGCGCTGGGGGGCGAAGGCTCCGAACCCTTCTTTGCTGGTGGAGCATCTTTATCTGAAAGGAAAAAGATGTCGACTAGGTATCAACTAAAGATGGCAATCAAAAAATGAAGCCATATGTGATAATAAATGCAAGGTTTTGAATTTGTTCCATCACAAGTTAGTTCTTTTTAAATGCTCCCTTTGCACCGTTGACTGCATGTGAAGTGCAGTGGATGTGGGACTTTAAAGGTGATGTTAGCCACCACCACAGCTAGAGTCCAATGGAGGGACATCCGTCGTAGCGACCAAAAACTCTGCCTGTATTTTAGACACCTTTCTGCAACAGGTTGGGCGAGTGGACGTCAGACGATGCCCCGCTTCGGTTTGGCTTTAATCACGTAAAGGCCGTTTCTTGCTTTTTTAATTTCCTTTTTTTTTGGATTGATCACATCACAACATTCTGTTTCTCCCGTGTTTAAAAGTCTTTTGGCTGAAAACCGAAATTTTTCAGTGCATCCCTACTTAAAACACCCGATTAAGAAGGCAGGGACCATATAGATGACGGTAACCTCTACAAGAAGACTGAACTACTTTAGTAGTTTTTGTCATTGTCAACACACCACAGCACAACACAGTGAACCAACGAAATGTGACATCTGCATTTAACCCGTTTGTGAAGGAGCAGAGGGTAGCATTGGCACCTGGGCAGCAGTGCTTGGGGACGGTACCTTGCTCATGAGGACCCTCAGCAGTAGGGCTTAAAGGATTATTTGAATAACTCGAATAATTTGATTACAAAAAATGGTCAAGGCAATCGTTTAATTCATTTCACTCACTAGTGCATGCGCCGCTTGTGTTTCACACAGATGCTTATTAATGGTGCACAACGTTTTTAGAGACGTGATCAAGACAAGACCTGATCCCTCAGTATGTAAAAGTATTTGTGAGATATTCTGTGCACAAAACCAGAAGTAAATACCCATAAATGACATTTTCTGCGATGTAAACACGCGTTTGTGAGCGCGCGAGCACCCGCATTAGCGCCATTACTCGCTAAAACGCTCCGGTTCAGTTTAAATGACCCCTTAATTACAGACAAAACGCATATTTTAGCTGATAAATAACCACAACAACCAGCGTTCCCCTCACAATACAGCCGTTTATTGAGTTTCCCATAGGTTTTCCAGAGTTTATTCTGTAACGCGCGCTAAACGCTTTATTGTGACGCGGCTCCGAGGGGCACGCAGGGGATTGTGGGAAATGTAGTTCTCTTCCAGAAAGGCCAAAAGCAGCTCATTTTATAGGCCAAATTGGTTCAAAAAAACTTCAGTATTTCTTCAGTTTCGACTGATCAGATTGATTTTCTTCAATTTTATAATGTTATAGTGTAATCAATAGGAAAGAAGAAATAAAGAAAGTTTATTTATTAAAAATTGTTATTCTATATTCTGATGGATACCAAATGGATAAAGAAGTGTTCGAATTTTACGCCATAGATAATAAATAGACAATAAAAGATAATAAAACCCCTGCAACTCAGCAATAAAACAATGTTCTTTTATTGTTCTTTCAGTTCTTTTATTTGACCTAAAGCTAAAAAAGAGAGTTTACCAAAAAGCTTCTACACCATTTGAGCTTCAGCGGGTAACGTTTAACCGGTTTAACTGTGGAAATGTTGGTGGAAATAACAGGTAAACGGTGGAAGGCGAGTTCTTGAAAACAGTAACAGCAAGAAAACGTAACGAGGACGTACCTGTAAAGCTGAGGTATTTCTGCTTGCCGTTGCCAGTGGAGTCATAGAACTTGAGCACGTCCAGCACGGCCTGGGGATTCTTCTTCTGCTCAGACTTGGTGATGTTGGAAGTCTGCAGCAGCCGAGCCCACTGTTCTGGCATTCCCTAAAAAACAACAACAAAAGAAGAAGGTCAAAGAGGCAGGCGAGAGCGTTCAGAGTTTCTGCCAAGCAGAAGAGATCCAACAACTTACTGTGAACTCTCCTGTAACGGCATCGAAGCCGACATGAATCGTGTGTTCAAAGTCTGAGGGGGGAGAAATCTCAGGCCGTTCTTTGTCCTTGTCTTTCTTTCGTCCTCCTGCGAGAAAAAGATGAACGAGTGTAAAGGCAATAAGACAGCGATTAAAAACCAGACGTTATCTTTAAAGAGAGTTCTACAACTGTCAGTAAAGACAGGAATTTACATACACTGTCCTTTCTTTACTGCTCATAAGATGAACGGCTTCAATGGATAGCTTTATTTTTCTTCTGGGTCACACCACTGGTGTTTGATTAAAACCAACCTATGTTGGATTCAGAAAACAAATCTTTTTTGGGAGTTTTAGTTTTTCAAAAGTGGATGATTGAATGACGCACTGATTTGGCCATGCTCCAGTTTTGTATTCGCGACTGGTGCACAGTGACCCGGGCTCTGCTTTTTCTGACCTTTCTCTGCGGAGAAGATGGAGATGATCTTGTGGCGTGAAGACTTTCTCTCCTCAGGCACAGAGGGCAGGGGTTTGGAGCTGTGGTTGGTGGGGAGACAATCTTTGCTGCCTGTGCTGCTCATCCTGACCGGGGGGGCGGGGGGCTTGTCCTCCAGCTCGCCGTTATCGGACATGTCAGGGAGAAAGCTCTCGCAGGGAATCGCCCGGCTTCACAGACCGACCTGCTGGAACACAGTGCTGGGTTAAAAAGCTGGGCAACACTTACACCAAAGTTGGCACAGGACGGAGAGAAAGCCTAGATTTTTGTCAAAGCATCAGATTAGAAGCTGAAAAATCTGTGAATCTTTGAGTGAGTGAGTGATTATGTGTCTTTGTGAACACAGCACAACAAAGAAAACATGATCTCTGCATTTCACCCCTCCATGAAGAAGCAGTGGACAGCTGACATGCAGCGCCCAGGGAGAAGAACTTGGGGACGGTACGGTACTCATAGGGCCCTAGGATTTCCGCGATGTGGAAAACAGGGACGGAATCACGGAATTCAACAAATAAAATGGAATCTGTTGTAAAACGCGGAATGTCGTATAGTTCGCTGATATCGGTGTGTGAAAGTAAGGCAATGGTTTCTAATCAATTTTGGCTGCTGCAGCCCCCACACAGAGGGGAAAAGTCAACGGTCAGCTATGGCAAAGAGGCTCACGGAAACACCCAAGTCCTCAAAAATATTACGGAATTCGAGTGTTAGTGCTAAGTTTAGAGCAGAACAATTTTTATTAATTGGGAGAACAACTCTTCTGTAAGTTTTGCCAGCACACGATAGACTGCACCAGCAAGAACACGTGACGATCACACAAAAACTCAGAAACGTTTTGTTTTGCACAAAAAAATGAATTTTTTGTTGTTTACAGGTAAATGTTTTACCAAAGCAGGAAATGTTCTGCTGAACCCCAGCACTTTGTTGAAGTTGAATAACAGTCATTTAATGTGAATTTTTTCCTATTGCATTGTTCTTTTTTCCATTCACTCCATAATTAGACACTTTTTAGGTGAATAAATAGGATTATAACGTAAAACATGGAATTCAGAAGAATAGAAATGGAAAAAACGGAATTCAGGAAAAAATAAAACGGAATTTAGGAAAAAACAAACCGGATTTCATAAGGCCCTATGCTCACAAGTACCTCAATGGTACCTTTACCGATCCAGAACTTGAACCGGCGACCCTCCCATCACAGAACCAACTCCCTAACCTATTATTCCACCAACTGCCCCAAAAGACATGGAAACACAGATGAATCGTTTGTTCATTCGCTTTTTAATTTGAAACCAAAAAGCACACTTCAAAACCGAAATTGAATGATTTGAATTTACCGATTTCCCTTTTTGTGTCAAAATTTAAAAATAAATAAATAAATAAATCAATAAATTAATTAATTAAAACAGTATTCTTCTTGTAAGGGTCACCTGCCAAAATGCAAGATAAGTCTGAATTTCCTGTTCTTTCCATTTTTAATTTGAGCACAAAACAGGAAATCCATTTCATTCCATTTCAGTTTTGGAAATGAATACTGAAGAAATGTTTTGGAGTTTAGTTATTAATTTGAAGAACGAATTAAAGAATGATACAGATTCCCAAAAACTACAAAACAAGGCTTTCAATCCAAGACGAAACCTAACAAAAGATGCCATACCATACAGTGAAGAGGAGGAGGAGGAGTCAGGGCTTATCTGTTACCACAGCGATTCAGGTTGAACGTTGTGGTTAAAAAGCAGCTCCACGTGGCTGTCTACCTTCCCACGAGCAACATGTCCAAATAGGGTAAAATCCTGTCTCACCTCGAGCAAGGCTTTCTTGACAAATCAAGTGCAAATGTGGCTCCAGTGTGACCACAGCCTCTTCCTGTCAGAAGGCAAGCACTGATCTGTTTGAGGAACGCCGGCGGCGTACGCAAGGCTCAAGCTGAAAAAAGTCTGACAACCGTCACAAAAACGATTTCGTTGGGATCTGACGTGTTTCAGTTTTTAAAAGATCAGAATTAGTATATTTTTAAATTTAAAACGGCATTTCTCTTGCACAGGCAGGAACTCTCACTACGCAGCACGACAGCTGCAGAGATGGAACAAAAATGTTGATGTTCTGATATTGCAAAACTGGGGCTTAAAGAGCACCGGCAAGTTCCGGTTTCTCCTCAAAAAGCGGAAGCGGACCAAGAGGCGTTCAGACGGCTGGTTGCTAAATGGCCCATCACCCCTTTTTCTTAAGGGCCATCTGTAATTAGCAAACTAAATATGTACAGTGGTCAGGGAAGAACACATAAGGTATATATTTAAAAATAAATAAATAATAGAA
Organism: Distichodus sexfasciatus; assembly: GCA_032718565.1. Taxonomy (NCBI): domain Eukaryota; kingdom Metazoa; phylum Chordata; class Actinopteri; order Characiformes; family Distichodontidae; genus Distichodus; species Distichodus sexfasciatus. Next base: position 526,822 of record JAVGVS010000031.1, read on the forward strand.
AAATATGAAAAAAATATTAGAATCAGGATCAGATTTGGCAGATGAAGACCACGATCATGTTGCCTCTGAAATACCAATGTTTCATCCTTTCTAGACGAGTTATATCTGTGCAAAAACGTAGATCCAAAACAACAAACTGACCCTAAACAAAAACAAAAGCAGCTCATTTGACCCCTGATATGCCTTGATCATGCATTTCCAAATTTTATGACAGATCTTTTGCATGAAATAAATGCAACAAATGCAATTACAACTGCTCTTTGGGCAACCTCAGTAGCAGCTGACAGAAGCTTGCTAAAGCTAATCACCACAGCAGGTTCTTACTAACGAGGCAGGGATTTCCCCTGCAAAACGACTGACAGGCCAAGATTTCAACCAGGCAAAGATTCTTCAACTGAATTTTGACTGCTTGCTCAAATTGTGTTTTGTTGATTACAAATTTAAGGCGTCTACTTCTGCCCAGGTTAAAGAACATTGAAGGCATTTATAGAGCAGCGTGAAGTTGCCACCTGTAGTGAAATAAATAAAACAGATCCAAAAAATATTGCAGAAAAAAAATCTGTTCGAGATTTGAATGACAACCACAGTAATTATAAGCATGACTAAACCACTATGCAAAAGTCAACACACACCAAAGCAAGCGAGGTGAAGATGCAAATAGGGCCTGGGAGATCTGAATCTCTCTGTATATGCATTGGTGTAGACAGCAGCAGATCTAAAAGCTACACCAAAGCCCGTTTTTAACAGATTTTCAACACTAATCTCCAGACGTTCCAGCTAGAAACTAAGTTTAGCTAAAGAGCAGAGCAGAACGTAAACAATTACGAAGTTATTTTCTACCTTGGATGTTAGATTGACATGATGAAAGTAGTCTAGAAACAGACTTTGCCAGAAAACAGGAGATGGAAATACTAGAAAAGAAAATGCTGGAAAATGCTGGTTAACTGATATCACACATCATCTTTACATCTGGTTTGTAACAAGTACAGCTGGTGACTACCGTTATCACTAAACCCTTAAGGACAGCATTAGTCAGACCCTCCAGGATTTCGCAATCGCAACTATTAACGCAAATTCAGATAAATCCCCGCAAATTCATTACTACCGTCCAATTTTGACCAATTACCACAACTTTTCCACAATTTCTGACTAATCATTGTTGTTTCCCGCAAAACACTGAGCCATAAGCCAGCGAACTCACTTCCTTATGTTTAGAAGACGCAGGAAATGTTTGTGATAAAAACGCCTCACATTTACCTTCAAAAATAAGTAAATGATTAATGGTTAAGAATAAATAATAGATGTTTTTCTTCCGTTCATTTTGATTAATTGTTAAGAATCATTGTAAAAGAGGACAAAAGTGCTGCTGGAGACTGTCCATGTAATCAGAAGATGGAAACTGTTCTGCATAAGAGCATCTGCTAAATCCCATGAGCGTAAATGTAAAGATGATAAACAGGAGGAGGAGGAGGGCGTTAGTCACAATGGAGACGGTGTTTAAAATGTCTCAAGTCACAGAAGTGACAACTAAACTGTGTTAAATTAAACCAAACCTATTAAATTAATATATCACAAGTAGGGCTGCAACAAATGACTATTTTTGTAATCGAGTAATCTATCGATTATTTTATCGATTAATCGAGTAATTGGATAAAAAAATTTAAATAAAAATGACAATACATTTCTTATTAGGCTTATTCTACTGTGAGTAGAAGTTAGTCAAATACGCTTTATGTTGTTGTATTCAATTGAAAATGGCTTTATGTTGTATTCAATTGAAAATGAAGAAACATGAAGTTCAAGGGTCATTTTGAACCAATTTGGCCAATAAAATGAGTTACTTTTGGCCTTTCTGGAAGAGAACTGCATTTCCCACAATCCCCTGCGCACGGCTCGGAGACGCGTCACAATAAAGGGTTCAGCGCATTCCGAAACAAACTATGAAAAAAAAAAATAGATGGGAAAATCTTAATAAATGGCTGTATTGTGAGTAGAACGCTGGTTGTTGTGGTTATTTATCAGCTAAAATATGCGTTTTGTCTGTAATAAAGGGGACGTTTTGACGGAAACGGAGCGTTTTAGCGAGTAACAGCGCTTACAAACAGCGTGCGTGTTTACATTGCAAAAAATGTCATTTAAACGGCCAGAATCAAATTTGAGAATATTATTGGGCTGGGTTGCTCCATGCTGAAATGCTCACTTAAAGTAGTGAGTGGCTGTTCAATAACACACACGACTCTGGGATTACTTCGGGCATCGTAATCCTCAAACATTCAACGGGCGAAACCTCAACAGGGTCTTAAAAATGCTCAGCTGTGCATCATTCCTCCCGCAAGCAAAAAGTCACGGCCATGACTCTAGTTCCAGTCTCGGTTCAGACTCAGCACGGAAATAAACACAACATAGATCCCAGCGATATGACCTCAAATGAATATCACGATTAACTGAATATTTCGCCTCGACTGCAATTGATTATTTTGTTTTTGCGCTCAGGACAAGATTTGTACTGTAAAAATGCTCAACTATTAAAACCTAAATATTTTTTCTGTTAAGAGTTTCAACCACAAAGAAAAGTGAAAAGCCCCCCATTTTCCACCCCACGAGGACCAGCTCACCCCACTGAGGCCCTGCCCGGTGTCGTCCAGCCGTCTCGAGGTCCGGTCCCGATTTTTCTGTGGTTCTTCGTGTGGTTGTTTAGCACCGTTCCGCCTGCGCTTCTGCCGGATAAGTACGGGGCATGTCGATGCAGGCCGACCTCATTCCAGAGCAGGCTTCGGCACTGCGAGTGTAGTCATGTTCCGCTGCTGTGCACATTGCTGTGATAACATGCTGCTCTAAACCCACCCATGCCTCCCTCCATCCCTCCCTCTCTTATTCCCAACCCGGGTGCCCAAGGCTTTTTCTCCACCGGGCTGGGCGTTAACATTCGAGTAGGACACGCTCAACCTTGATTGAGGAAATAGTTCAGAAATAACCATGCTTAAGAATGGCTGGGCACATTCTGAGGGTTTTACTTGCAGCTGGTTTGATGTCAGATCGACACGCAAAAAAACGAGGAATAAGGAAACTGGCGGCAAAAAGAATGTCATGCAAAATGCTGATGTGCATCGAAAGGTTTTGACAAAAAGCAAAAACGAAAGGCTTTTGTCAAAACTTTTTGACAAATGGTGGAAGCAAACATTTTTACCGTGACTGTGAGATTTTAATCAGTGGCTAGAACTGGGTGATAATTTTAATTAGTGCCAAGTTAATGTGGGCTGACAATATTTTCTTGGACTCGCCACACACTTGTACTTTTCCTTCCGTGACGTCAAGCTTAATGACAGCAGTAAAGATGCCAAAAGAAAGGTGGCTGTGTTACTTTATCTTGGGAGGCCCCGCGACTATAACATAGTTGACGACGCTGATGCAGAAACAGTCAACAGTCACTGTTTTTTTTTACTTTGAGATTTCTAAAATATCTCAAATAATTGTAACAAATATACTTTCGGTAGCCCTATGTAAACATTGTGAATAAACCAATCCCTTTTTGCACATCTCTAGCCAATGAGACAGTTGAGGAAAAAAATGGAAAAATCAGCAGCTTCAGCAGAGTCTGGCTTGATCGGCTTGATGTTTTGTGAAAACATCGTGAAACGTCAGTATCAAAAAGCGGTGACAAATGACATGAGATTTTCATTCACACACATGCAGTTATGAATATATATATATATATATATATATATATATATATATATATATATATATATATATATATATATATATATATATATATATACACACACACATACACATATATATATATATATATATATATATATATATATATATATATATATATATATATATATATATATTATATATATATATATATATACACACACACACACACACACATATATATATGTATATGCATCATGCATTCCTCCATCACATACGCAATGATTTCTAGAATTCTGAACTACAAAAGCTACTTTTTGAGCCCACTGAAGCCACAAACTGGAGCCCAAGCACTGCATTGAGTGAATAATTCTCTTTACTTCCCATAATTCTACTGGAACTCCTACTGGTGCTTCCACAAGCAAAGCAACAAACCAGAACTCTTTTAGTCAGACCTACTTGTGTATTTTTTGTTTCCTGCTAGTATCGTTCAGTTGTTGTTCTGAATATCAGTTCTGATGGTACTAATGTTTGACATCAGCTTGAGTGAACTGTGACTTTATCCGTCTTACGCTCATGATTTAATGTTACTCTTTTGTCCTCATTTGATCTTTGCATGGTTTCATGCTGGAATTTAAATCCAGATTAATTTGTTGCTGCACTACCATGTTTACACTCGAAATTTAGGTTGCTGATTTAGGACTCTATAGTTGGATCAGTCACATCCTTACTTTTCATCCCTAAATGGAAACATCTTATGTCATGAGTAAAAACAACAAATCCATAAATATAAAGTGAGCTACAGTCATAAAAGATAAAAACTATAAAAGTTAAAAACAAATTGCCAACCAAGCCTTCCTAAATGAGCAGAGTCAGAATATTTCCAATCATGTTAGAACTCGCTCGTCACACACTCATCAGCTTTAGTGCCTTGCAGGCATGGATTTAGTCTTTTTGGAGTGTGTGCCTTTGCCTCTTTGCATCTTGTTTTTATAACAGGAATCCAATGATCTTTACAGTCACTTCACATCAAAAAAAAACTACCTGCAGGAGCAGAAAAAATTAAGTCCTCAACACAACTACCTTTTTTGCCCAGACCTTCAGGCTAGAATTTCACAACCACTCCTCCACAACCTGCACCTCCTTGCTGAGGAGGAACAACATCCCATCCAAAAGCAGCACTAGACAGGATACGGTATCGTTTCTGTGTTGTCTGCCTTGCCGTTTTTCATGACTTATCTACAAAAATCTGTTGTACAGAACAACATTTATTCTGTCTAATTTTATTTGCATTTTATAAGATTAACACTTAAGTTGGAATTCCTGCTCATTTTGAAGAAAGTTGCTGGTGTGCAACAACTTAATTTCATTATAAATAATCCTGTGAATTTAGAAAGATGCATTTTTATAGGATAGTAATGATACAGTGAAGCCTTCATATAAAAGAACTGCAGCATCTTAATGAAACACTAATCAAATCAGCACTCAGGACCCAAAGCTTGGGTATTTGTATCAGTACTGGAGCTAAAAAGGTTTATTCAAGTCTTTTGTTTAAAATAAATGTTATAAATCACAATGTATATAGTAAGACATATTTTTGGTGTCGTTAAAAACACAAGCCACAAAGTTTTAACCATACTAATATCTGAAGAAAGTTTTTTTTTGTTGAGAGACTGGAAAAAAGTGATGAAGCTGGGACGTAACAAAGGTATAGAGTATATTAAATATGTTTGCATCCTTCATAGTCAGTGATGTACAGAGACATAAATTGTAACAGTTTTTTTAACATTTGGTATTGGAACGCTAATTGGTATTGTTACTGAAAAAGTTGGTTCAGTGCATCCCAAATCATAGGCTGCTTTTCTACAGATCCACCAAATAAATCAGAGCTGTAAAGTTTTTTTTCTTTCCCAGGAAAATACCCCAGCGTCATTTTTAAGACACCAGTCAGCACCTAAGTGGCTGCTCTCCTCTGCTCACATCCTCTCCTCCTCCGATTGGTGGCAGGATAAAAGAAGTATTTCCTGTTTCTTCCTTGGAGGGCCGGGACCATTGCGGGTCACGTGCGCCAATTTCAACCAAACAGACCAAAACAAAGACGCAAGTTCACGCCTCTCTTTCGCCGATGTGTAGAGGAACTGTTTACAGGAAGAGAGACCAGCGGCCTTTTGTATTTGCAGCTTCTATAAAAGGAAATTCTCTATAAGGCTTCCTGGAGTTAGAAAAGCTGCCCTGCTTTTCTCTTCTATTGGACAGCAATGGTAAAAGGGGCCTTGCACTCTTCCAGCGCCCCCCACCACCACCACAAAAAATACTAAAAACTTTAATTTAAAAACGTGTCCTATTCTAGAAAGTAGGACTTCTGGGTTGGTTGGGCAAATAACGTAAAAAATCTAGAACATGAGGCAAGGGACGTTCCAATGGGACAAGACAAACTTTAAAATTTAGAGAGCTGTTAATTCAATCCTGTTTTCTGGAATGGGTCCCGGGGCAGACATTGTTCTAGATAGTTTCAAACTTCTGCTGTTATTATAATGGAAAAAATCTTTTAATCCTTCAAGGATGTTTAAGTACTAGACTGCTATGTGCATGCAGAACAGCTAAAAATGACATTTTATGTTATGTTTATATTATATTGTGGTAGTAAAATTGCAAGATTTTTACCAAATAACTTGCATAACTATCCAAAAATCTTAGCTCTAGAATTGTTACTTAGGCTTTGTAGAAAAGTGCATCTGTGTAGAAAAAAATTATCCAAAGCCTTTTACAACTCCAAACCTTAATTTCTTAATTTTTATACCCAACACCTTAAATCTGAGTAAATGATATTCTATCAAAGTGACTTCTGTTGTGACTCAGTTATGTAAAATAAGAACTGAGCAGCTTCTTTATTTAATACGATTTAATGCATAACTTGGTGTTTTTACTTTGCGATAACGAGACTGGAACGATACATCATCCAGAACTAATACCCATTAAACTCAGACAGGATTAAATCTGACAGGATGTCGCCACACAGAACTGCTCACTAATATATACGCTACACGTTAAACTCAGACTGAAATATCTCATAACTTATTCTTACACCTGGATTCGTAGCTTAAGAACGTGTAAGAATGTTAGAAATGTCGACCTGCGAAAGCGACTCGCTTTTACGACAGCAGCCAAGAAAAACAAAGTTAACCAAGGTAGCAATGAGCTAACTTAAATCATCACTCTCTCTGAAAATGGCCCTGTTGGTAACGAACCTACAACCCAGTAACTCTGCCATAAAGAAAGAAACAACAGTCGACTGTATGTACCGATTTTAATTTTTAGCGCTAGGGGTTAGCTAGCCATCGAGTTAGCTGATAAGAATCACGCTAGGGTGTCTAAATAAGAGGCCTAGCTTAGCGTAGTGAAGCTAGCATTACCAACTCACCAGAAAGGAAAATTCCGACGGAAGTCCCGCAAAAGTCTTCGGTTAGCTCCGTCTTCCTGGGATCCACGAGTTTTATTCAGCTGAAAGGTGGCAAAACGTGATTTTTAAGAAGTCGATTCCTCCAAGTTGACGAGTCTTAACGGTTATCTGACATGATTGTACACTTCGTTTTTGTCAAAATAGCTAGTCGGCTAGCAGGCTACCCCTTCTGGGACCCGGGTTATGAATGCGGCGCTGCTGCTATGGCGGAGGTAAAGCGGAACTAACTGACCCAGCCCAGTCGCATTAGGTCTTGGAAGTCTTAACTAATGCAATAGTTATTTGGAGTAGCCTTTTCAACATATTTAATCAAATATATTCTTTAATACCCGTATGAAAAGATACAAGACTATTCGTCGAGAAAAAACGAGAAAATCAGCAAACGTTAGTTACTACCAAAGTTCTGCAAAAGGGCCCCGTCCCTCATCTGTAGGCTTTGAGGATTGGCCGCGCATGACGGGAATCGAAGTCCCTGTACTGCAGAGGAAGTGTGCATAAAAGACCCCGAGAATACTCCAAAGAACTACACTTGCTTTTCCGAAAATGGCGCCCAAAATTGGGGAAAGAAACAAACTTTATTGAAAATCCTGAACGCTGTAGGGATGTAGATTTGTTGGGATGTTCAAGGTGAGACTTCGAAGCGTGATGCAATTAATACGGGAAATAATTGGCGAATCGGCGCTTGTATCATCGCAGAACTCTGACGTAATGCATGATGTATGAAGGCTCGCGGCACTCCGGTGTCACGTGACTGCTTGCCGTTAAGTGGTTGGAAGCGTAGAACGATATTTCAAATGTGAGAAATCAAATTAATGTAAAAAAAAAAAAAAAAAACATTTATTCATGTGTTACTGTTAGGTACATAGTGTAATGGTAAATAAATGAATAAGCAAAAAAGTCACGAACAGGGCCGTGCGTGTGAAGACAATGCAAATGCGAAAAAAAAAAGTTTTTTTTAAAATGATTACCTCCAAAAAAATCAATACAGCTCTAAACAAAGGCATCCAAATGTTTTTGGTTTTGATTTGTTTCTACATTTTAAAGAATGCGTTAAGTTCAACAGGGACTGGGACACTTGTCACGATAAAAAGAAAAACTGGATTGGGCAAAATAACAGCCTAATGTTTTAAAGAGATACTTGCTGCCCTCTGCCAAAAAGTAACAAATGTGAAGAAGTCTCAGTTTCAAAGTAACAATGGCCCGTGTGACTGATGGAGAAAAAAGTCGAATGTCTTTGTGCCTAGATCTCCGAAACCCGAATGAAAATGGAATGGGAAGTTACATGTTACTAGCGGTCACAATCCAAATGCAACTGAATAAAAGACCTGTACGGAACAGTAGGCAAATATAGTTCCTTTTCGATGTACACACTCTAGACTGTAATTAAAACATGAAGTGGTTCCACAGAGGACTAACTTATAGTGATGTTTTTTCTTTTTAGTCTTTTTTCAGACTTTTGTTGTTATATCTTTCACTTAAATATTGTAAGTCACTTTGAGAAAATCTTTTTCAGTGAACTCAACTCAGACGTTATTCGCCAGAAGGTGGCGCTGGTGCTAAAAGGCTGCTAAAAGCACTTGGCACAGTAAGACTCCCGAGGTCCACGTGGATTTCCAGCCCCAGGCTACTAGTGATGTGTCGGTCGCCAACGAAACTTCGGCCCTTTGAAGTGAACACTCGGAACGGGCTCCTGCCTGGGAGCCGGAGCAGCTTTGGTTTTTTTGGTTTTTTCTTTTTTAAATCTCTATATTTTTTCTGCGGCTCGTGATTGGTCAACTACAATGTAGAAATAATAGAAAGAATAAAACCTTTTTTGTATGTGATTTTTATTGACCATCGCAGTCCGCAGCGTGTTTTATAAAAAAAAAAAAAAAAACAATTTCATCTGTGGCTCATAGGTGGCCGTAAGGCGACTCACTTGGTGAACAGGTTAAATGTATTCAATATATGTGTTTAGTTACCAGAGGTGAAAAGTAACGAATTACTCACGTTACTGTAATTGAGTAGTTTTTGTGAGTAATTTGTAATTTTTAAAGTAGTTTTTCAAATATATAATTTTACTTTTACTCAAGTACATTTTGACCCAAGTATTTTACTTCGCTACACTGGCACATTATACTGCCTAAAAGTTGATTAAAAACCACTAGTGCTGGACTGGATTTATGACTAGTCTCTTTTTTTACGTCAAGTAACTGAAAGTAACTAAGTAACTTTTACTCAAAGTAAATTTTAAATTAAGTACTTTTTTTGCTTTTACTCGAGTAGATTTTTAGATGGGTACTTTTACTTTTACCTGAGTAGAGTTTAAGCAAAGTAAAGATACTTTTACTTAATTAAAAATTTTCAGTACTTTTTCCACCTCTGTTAGTTACACGTCTCACCCCCACCCCGGTTCGCGGAAAAGTTTTCCGAAATGAAAATGATCCGCGGTGCCAAAAAGGTTGGAGATCACTGAACTAAATAGTTAAAAGTTTATAAGTATTACGCAAAATGTATTTGTTGTAGCACTCTAATCCATGTTCAGTATAATAAGCCACATAAATAATAAACATTTGACATAATGTAGATTAGTAATTGGTTTTACACATAATTTTAGATTATTAATTTTAGCAAAATTTTATGGGCGTGTGTTAAATAGCAAATGACGCGTTGTGCGCATGCGCAGTTAAGTTAAGGTAGGACATTTTCATGGGTAGGAAAAAATTTCAGAACACCTGAAATTCCCATCACTACAGCCTGTAGTTCTCTTCTCACAGAGATCTCACTTATCACGCTGAACTCATACACAAGAGATGCGGTAGCTGATCCAGAAAGAGAAGAGGAAAGGGATGTGATGGGTAGATTGGCAGCAGAGCTCTGCGCATCAAACCTACACTGTGCATGAAAATCCACGACAGGCTTAGAGAAGGAGCAGTGAAGCTCCAGGTGCAAATCAGGTTGGACTAGTGTACTGTATAATGGACTGCAGTAAACCAGCGTGATGTAAATATGTATATTTTTTAAATACTGCAATGCACTGCTGCATTAACTCAATTGGAGTCTTAAAAATAATAACAAATGAGTTTGCTTTTAGTCAACTTGGCGTAACACCACATACCTTGACTCTAAAGTTGTAGCTGAAGATGAACCGGTGTAAATGCATGGTATGTCTGCTGGCCTCTGTCTTAGAGGTTGTACGAAAGTCTGTCCCAGGAACTAAAGTTGTTGCCCACACAGACTGATTTAGTGTGACACAGGAAGACTGTTCGGTGAAGGCTCATCTCTGCACGTCTGTTTATGTTCTGTATAATGCGTTTTATGCCTTGATGTCAGTACATCTGCATGTGTATGTTCATCTAGTATACTGTGTTATTGATCCCCACGATTGTTTGCGGTTACAATATACAGGTTTTGAGCGCCGTAGCGGCTGTAATTTGCCGCGAGAGAAACGTGCTAATTAGCATTAGCATCGGCAGGATTATCATACTGTGTCTACATTAATAATGCGTCATTGCACAACTATATTATGCCCATTTGCATTGGATAGGTTGCTATTAATGTAAAGGATGCAGACTTGATTGTTTAATCAGTGTTTATTTGCATATGTTTGATTTAATGCGAATGTGTAAATGGTTCTCAGAATATGGCTGTAATTATATTTCTTTATTGTTCCTTTAGACCATTAATACAGATATCACTGCCAAAGAATAATTAGTGCAGATGACAACTCAAAGACTGTTCAAATAAATGCATCTCTGTGAAGAATCTCTTTTCCAATCCCCGATTCTCTTATCGGAATCCTGTTCATATTTGGCCACCTCAACCAGCGTAATATAGAGTTGTAGCGTGAATCCACTACAAGAAGTGGTCCTTCGAGCCGGATTGAGAGCAGTGTTGAACCAATATGGACAAAGCACAAGGGGATGCATCTGAGACATCGTCCAGACCTCGACGCAAGACGAATCTGCCTACCTATCTGGATGACTACGATGTTGGCTACCAACCTGCAGGTGACCCTCCTCCAAAAGCTTCCTCTCACTGTCCTAGTCAGCCCCGAAGCAGCTCGAGGAAAACGTCTCACAGCGGTGTCAGCTCTCACTCCAGGCGTTCCATTACTTCTGCGGATGTCTATGTCCCACCAGAGCTCTCTAGCACCCAGACTGCTTTGTTGGAGGAGAAGATTAAGCAGAGACAGTATGACAGTCTACGGCAACAAATAGAAGAGGACACACCGATCGACCTGGGACACCAACGACTGCAAGTACAAGCAAAAGAAGCCCAGCGCATGCAAGAGGAGGCGCTTGCCGCAACGGTGGCTCTGTCAAAGCACCTAGAACGACAGCGTAAGCTTCAGCAAGCAGAGACTGAACTCAAAGTAGCAAAGCTTGTATCCTTCATGCTCTCTACAGACTCTAGTTCAACCACTCCAGTTTCTACAGACTCTGGTTCTCCAAACATGCAACAGCTTCCAGTGCAGCGCAGCCAGACTTGTTCACCTCAGCTCATGTCTTCTACGCCTCGGCAGCCCCCCTTCCAGTCGCCAGCTGTGACGTCATCTCTGCTGCCCTGTCCTACCGAACAGCCTGTTACTGATGGCTCTGCGGTGTCCCAGCCATCACCTAGACCGCCACAGTGGGCGTCCCCTGCTACTTACTCTGCCAGTGCGCCCTTGTCTGCCACACTCATCCCGGGACTACAAGCGTTCTCATCGGCAATTCCTGTCACCGCACCGTCTGCTCATACTGCCATCCCAGTACACTCTGTGTCATCACAGTTGACAGCGGCACCCCAGTCCTCAGCGGCATTCACTATCCCAACCTCCGCTGCGTACCCCACGAGCATCAGCGTGCAGCGTGTGACACAGCAACCTACCGCAGCTACACTACAGACAGCAACAACGCCAGTGCCGACAGTCCCAGGTCTGTCGCAACTCCCAGTCTCCAGCCACCAAGCATCAGCGACGACACGTCAGGTCCCTGGTTACGTTCACGCAGCTTCGTCTTAGCTTCACCCAGCTGTCTATCCACCGCATCCGAGTCTGGAGCTCCTGTCTGCTTCAGCCTATGGCATTCCACGACCTTCATTACCAGTTTTCGAGAGTGGTGCTGAGAGTGACTTTGTTCTATTTAAGTTAGCATTGGACAATTTGTTGAGCAGTCACAATCATATCAGCGAACAGTATAAATATCATGTTCTCTTAAGCCATTTGAAACTTTTCAGTGCTCATCAGCTAGCAAAAGCCTTCATGTATCACCCCCAGCCTTACACTGCTGCCTTGCAGGCACTCCGAGACAAGTATGGACAGCCAAGACAGCTTGTTCAGTCTGAGTTGGGTGCCATCCTAAGCACCCTGCCTCTTAAGTTGGGTGATGCTAACGCCTTCGACTCATTTGCGCTGTCAGTACAGTCCTTAGTGGGTATGCTGAAAACTCTTAAAAATGCCAAAATGGTTATGAGCTTTTGTGTGGCTCACATGTGGACCGTCTCTTGAGTAAACTGCCACCAGCCTATCGCGACAGTTTTGTTGAATACTGCCTAATTAGGGGATTTCTCCAGACGGGCACCAACAAGATGTACACACTCCCTGATTTCGCAGAATGGCTCTAGATCAAGTCTCAAGTGAAACGGATCTCCAGTAGAGCTGCGGCTATGTTCCAGAGTGAGACTCCAAAGGCCTTTGGTAGAGCTAGAGGAGCACCTCATCCCAGAGAGCATTCAAGGCCAGTTCTCCTGACACGTGAGAGTGTAGCTGAGACTCCTGATCCGACACCCCCTAAATCCAGCTTCAAGCCTAAGCCATATTGTCCCCATTGTGACAACAGGGATCACTACCTCAACTCTTGCGAGACTTTCAAGAAGTTGACGAATGCCCAGATTGTAGCTTGGATTAAAGATGGTAAACGCTGCTGGAGATGTGGACGGTTCCATGCTGTGGAGTCTTGCAACCTAAAACGGCCATGTAAAACATGTAAAGAGCTACATCTTACAGTTCTTCATGATTCCATCAGTGACACCAACAGAGCTGTTCTCACTGTTAGCCTCCCATCTACCCAGGTTTACTTGAACAGACCGAACCGTACACCCAGAGTCATGCTGAAGGTCGTCAAGGTCCTTCTTCACAACGGACCCCGCACAATGGAGGCACATGCCGTTGTCGATGATGGGTCAGAAAGAACACTTGTGCTTTCCCCAGTCATGCAGCAGCTCAAGCTTGCCTGTATCCCAGAGTTACTCCATCTACAGACTGTCCGACAATGTCACACAGAACTCGAAGGGTCATCTGTTTCCTTTGAGGTCTCATCAGTCACCAAACCTACCAAGAGGTTCACTATCCCCAATGCCTTCACTGCGACTGGTCTGAGTCTGGCAGAACATAACTATCCAGTGGCTGTACTTCAACGAGCTCACCGTCATCTGAGAGATCTTCCTCTTCCCCCTGTTGACAGAGTCAAACCACTACTCCTTATTGGTTCTGACATGCCGCACCTCTTAATGCCGATACAGCCTGTATGCCAAGGCCCAGAAGGCGGACCCGTAGCCATCAGAACACAACTGGGATGGTCTCTTCAAGGTCCAATGAGCCCCAAGCACCCTTCACGGTGTTATCAGCAATGCCTTCACATTACCACTGCTCAGCCTAGGGCTCCTCGATTATGAAAAAAAACATAATCACGATTAATTTGGTCAATCTTGAAATCACGATTATTTAACACTTTACTTTGTGTTACTATTTAAGACTTTATGCTGCTCTCCTCCTTTCGCCATCTTTACCCGCTCAGACTGTACACCGCCACCAGAACACACACGTGCGTTCAGTCTTCGGAAGGTGCGTTAGTGCGCGTGCGTGTGTCATTCGGAACACAAGACAAAACATGAGTATACTTGCAGAGCGTAATGTGGCAAAATAATTGTAATTATAATTGTTTTTGTCGATTACATTATTTTTGTGATTGTTTGGAGCTGAAATTGAAATTGAAATTAAAATTCGATTAATTGCACAGCCTTAGCTCAGCCCCATGATGATCTGATTCGGCACGTTGAACGACTCTGGTTGATCGACACCCTCCCATACAACGAGAAAATGGTCACCAGGTCCAAGCAAGACAAAGATGCTCTTGCCATGCTCCAGAACACCACCACAAGAGTGGACGTAGATGGTGTTCAACGTTATGCCACACCCTTGCTCCGACGCATGCCTATGACCACACTCCATGCCGGTAAGGAGGCTGTTCTTCCCAGTCTTCGAAGTACTGAGCACAGACTGGCACGAGATCCCGAACGAGCCAAAGCCTACTGCACTGAAATCCATAAGCTGGAATCTGCTGGATATGTAGCCAAGATCACCACAAAGGAAGCATACAATACTTCAGAGTCCTGGTTCATTCCACACCATATGGTGCATCACAATGGTAAGGACAGGATTGTCTTTAACTGTTCCTTCCAACATCAGGGGCAGTCCTTAAACAGCCAGTTACTTCCTGGTCCGATGCTGGGTCCATCATTGTTAAGTGTGCTTCTGAGATTCCGACAGCACACCGTGGCCGTGAGTGGGGACATAAAGGGTATGTTCCACCAGGTACGCTTGCTGTCCACAGACAAGCCCGTGCTGCGGTTCCTTTGGAGGAACATGTGCGGAGACAAGGAGCCTGAAATCTACGAATGGCAGGTGCTTCCGTTCGGAACAACATGCAGTCCGTGTTGCGCCATCTATGCCCTCCAACGCCATGCCCGAGAATGTTGTAATGACCAGGTCAGTTTGGTTAACATTGTTGAGAATTCCTTCTATGTTGATAACTGCCTGTACAGCACTTCAAACTTTGACGAGGCTAAGGAGGTGGTTGATGGACTTCGTCAACTGTTGTCTGAGGGAGGCTTTGACATAAGACAGTGGGCCTGCAATGTACCCTCCGTCATTGAACATCTTCCCGCAGAAGCCCGATCTGCTAACAGTGAACTGTGGTTGACCAAAGCCAGTACGGAGCTACAAGAACCCACTCTGGGCCTACGGTGGGATTTCCTCAGTGACACTCTGGGCTATGTGTACAAGACCTTGGCCAGCCAGTATGACCCGTTGGGGTATATTATCCACCCGCGCTAAGGTTCTCATCCACGATCTCTGGAAGCAGAATTTGGGCTGGGATGATCCGATAACACCTCTACAGCTAAGAGAGAAGTGGCTAACCTGGATAAGAGAGATTCCTAATCTCCTTCAGCTGCAATTCCCTCGACCCTATGCGCCAGCCTGTGCTGATCACCCTAGGGCCACCCGAGAACTCCACATCTTTTGCGACGCGTCAGAAAGGGCATACGGCTCAGTCGCCTATTTGCGCACTACTGATGATCGAGGCCACATCCATGTCACCTTCATTTTGGCCAGATCCAGAGTGGCTCCCAGGAAATGCCTCTCCATGCCTTGTTTGGAGCTGAGTGCCGCCCTGACAGGTGCTCAATTAGCCAATGTGATCCAGACTGAATTGTCTCTTAACATCCATACAGTCACCCTCTGGTCTGACTCGACCACCGTGCTGCACTGGTTAACATCCGAGTCCTGTCGCTACAAGGTATTTGTGGGGACGCGTGTAGCAGAAATCCAGACCCTCACAGACGCAGCTGAATGGCGATACATTGATTCAGCTCACAATCCTACTGACCACCTCACGAGAGGCCTAACACTGACACAGTTAGCAAGTCCTCACCAGTGGAGTTCAGGACCAGACTTCAACCTTCTGACCAGTGGCCATCTACACCTGGCATCGAGGCAGAACCAGACCTCAGTGAGTTGAGGAAAACTGCATTTGTCAGCACTGTCATAGTTTCCAGTCATTCACTTCCAGACCCCAGTCATTTCCACACATGGCCAGAGCTGGTTCGGGCCACTGTCAGGTCCCTTTACGGGGCGGCTGCCGCAGACAGCGACTCTTCTCTGCAAGTTGATGATTATGTCGAAGCAGAGAAACTTACTCTGGCTAAAGCTCAACAGGGCACATTCCCACTAGAAGTTCAAGCTTTGAAGACTGGACGGTCGATTCCAGCTAACAGTCGTTTGGCATCCCTTGCTGCAGAGTATGATAAGGACACAGGTCTAATCAGAGTAGAGGGCAGTTACGTCGAGCAAGTGACCGCGACCTGGATGCCATCCACCCTATTGTGTTAGATCCTGGTCATTCTGCAACTAAGCTGTTGATCAAAGAGACAGACTGCCAACTTCTACACCCTGGTTCTGAACATGTGCTAGCAGAATTGCGCGGCCAGTATTGGATACTTCGGGGCAGAGGAGCCATCCGTAAACATCAGCGCAAATGTCAAGATTGTCAATTCTGGCGTGCCAAGCCTGAAGTTCCCAGAATGGCCGATCTTCCATCCTGTAGGCTGCAACTTCACCAGCTGCCGTTTTATTCTACTGGAGTGGATTGTTTCGCCCCCCTTTCAGTCAAAGTTGGTCGTTGCCACGAAAAGAGATGGGGCATCCTTTATAAATGCATGATGACCCGATGTGTGCACCTTGATCTGCTGGAGCACCTTGACACTGATGCATTTCTGCTCTCCCTACGTCACTTTATAGCACGTCGAGGTAAGCCCATGGAGTTGCTCTGCGACAACAGCACCAACTTCGTAGGAGGAGATCATGAGCTGCGTGACACTTTCAATATCATGGCACCAAAGCTGCAAGAGCTGCTTGCTCCACAGAAGATCAGATTCCGCTACATCCCACCTAATGCTCCTCATTTTGGAGGAACCTGGGAGCGTGAAGTCAGATCTGTTAAGACAGCCTTACGTGGTGTTCTGCGAGAGCAATCAGTGCCAGAGTCAGTGCTGCAGACTTTGTTAGTGGAGGTTGAGGGCATTCTAAATGCCAAACCTCTCGGCTATGTATCCTCCAATGTCGCAGATTTGGACCCAGTGACCCCAAACCTACTCCTTATGGGCCGTTGTGATGCCTCCCTACCGCAAGTCTTCTTCGACTCTACTAACTTGCTCGGAAGACGCAGATGGAGACACGGCCAGGTGTTAGCAGATAATTTCTGGACTGCCTTCATACGGGATTACCTCCCAAGCTTACAGGATCAACAAAAATGGTAGAAAGGATGGGAAAGAACTGACGGTAGGCCAAGTGGTTCTCATTGTTGATCCGCAACTTCCTCGCGCCCTCTGGCCTGTCAGCACAGTGATGGAGACATTGGCTGGACCTGACGGAAAATTCGCACTGCTCGTGTCAAAATCCGGGAAAAATCCTACACTCGCCCAGTTATACGTTTGATTCCACTTCCTCAATTTGAGGATGAGCCTGAGACACTGTAGACAGACTTTCTTGGTGTTTACAATTATCCTATCAGATAATTGGGGGCGGCTGTGTATGAAAGTCTGTCCCAGGAACTAAAGTTGTTGCCCACACGGACTGATTTAGTGTGACACAGGAAGACTGTTCGGTGAAGGCTCATCTCTGCACGTCTGTTTATGTTCTGTATAATGCGTTTTATGCCTTGATGTCAGTACATCTGCATGTGTATGTTCATCTAGTATACTGTGTTATTGATCCCCACGATTGTTTACGGTTACAATATACAAGTTTTGAGCGCCGTAGCGGCTGTAATTTGCCGCAAGAGAAACGTGCTAATTAGCATTAGCATCGGCAGGATTATCATACTGTGTCACACTTGTGTTTACATTAATAATGCGTCATTGCACAACTATATTATGCCCATTTGCATTGGATAGGTTGCTATTAATGTAAAGGATGCAGACTTCATTGTTTAATCAGTGTTTATTTGCATATGTTTGATTTAATGCGAATGTGTAAATAGTTCTCAGAATATGGCTGTAATTATATTTCTTTATTGTTCCTTTAGACCATTAATACAGATATCACTGCCAAAGAATAATTAGTGCAGATGACAACTCAAAGACTGTTCAAATAAATGCGTCTCTGTGAAGAATCTCTTTTCCAATCCCTGATTCTCTTATCGGAATCCTGTTCATATTTGGCCACCTCAACCAGCGTAATATAGAGTTGTAGCGTGAATCCGCTACAGAGGTTGAGGTACTCTTGAGCAGTGTACCCGTAGACTGCCCACTGCTCCTTCACAAATGAGTCAAATTACGAGATCACATGGCGTTGTGGTGCACATTGTGCTGTGCTGTGTTTATAGTGACAAATAATCTCGGTGCACTTCACAGTTTTATGTATAACTAAAATATGGCCAAAAAATCCAAGGGCTTAATTTACAAAACAGTGCATAGGACTCAAAAGCCAAAAATGGCAAGCACATAGACAGAGTGATAAAAACAACCTGCATAAATCAAGCCTGATAAAGGTTTGGTTACAAAGGTGACTGAGAGGAAGTGCAAGAAAAGAGACTTCTGAAATGGAAATCGTGCAGCTTGAGGTGGTTTACCTTGTTAGCTGTAGGAATATGGATAGTGATAAAAGAAGAAAAGATTTACATCAGACAGGAAAAAAATTAGCATTACGTTCAAGTGTCACCACATTTTTTCCCCAGACAGATAAATAAGACCCTGCTCCTTTCGTTTGTGAATTATTTCGGCATTTGTGACATCTAAAGAAAAGGCAATATAATAGAAATGGAAAATGTAATTATGACACTCTCATTTCCTGTAAATGAACATTTGAGATTTGTGAACAAAACTGAAAAGACTCAACTTTTATTTGACAAACAGATATGTTATATGCTTTGGTAACGTTTAGATAAGAAAAGCACATTTTGCTCCAGTATAAAAGTATCAAAAGACGTACCACAGACATCTATGTCTCTTTATATTTGTGCAAGAATTCTAACCACACCTTACAGTGCTGTGCTGGCCAAGCTGGGTTTGTTACTAAATGCTAGTTCATGATTGAAGCAAAGTTTTAAGAAAGGGAAAATAGACACTGATTATATGTCTGCTGGATTTTTTAAATAATGAGCAGCCCATTGCAATGAAGAAATCTAGCCCATAAGAAATTCAATTTGATTCCAGATCTTGCTCATTGTACAGATCATCAAAGAAGCCGTCTGACGTTCTAAGAATTTGAAGAAGTGCACTCAGGAGGAGGATGTCGACTTGATGATCCAACTCCAGCTCTTGGTTGTAGTTCCTCACCGGTACCACAGCAGACAAGGAGACTCCCAGAATTGTGCTCACCTTCTGAACCTGGGACAAGAGAACTTACACTTTATATTGAGTTAGACCTGCATATGTGTCAGCAGAAGGAGATGAACTATAAACAACCTCTCATGTAATAGTCAAATCTCACCACTCTGTAGATATAATGACTTTGATAGACACATCTGAGGTCCTCTGCCACAGAAGAACAGGCCTCATCCACTTTAGTCAGAAGCACCAGCTGCGGCACCCCTATAGAACATGCAGAACGTTAACATACATTAACATTTTGAAACCTCCAGTACCTACAAATAAATTCAGCAAACATGTTCTCTTTCATAACATCATTTCTTATAAAGGAGAACCATATTGTATCTTTCTTTTTGCATGGTGCACATACTCAGTTCATACCAGCAGTTGAACATTTGAAGACTATCTGCTAAAGCATGTACTAAACTGTTATAGAATTCCATTAATCTAAAATGTGAAAATGTTTGTATGCGTGTTTGTGAATTACCCATCTGGTTGGCTTTCTTGCGAAAAGCAGTCAACTTTTCTATCATTTTGCCAGAGATGAGATTGACTTTGCTGGCTTCAAGCACATACACCACAGTGTGAATTTTGTCATTCAGTTTGGGTGATTTGCAGTAAAATGGGGATTCTTCTCGTAGAGGCATTAATGGGTTAAACTGAGGGGGAAAAATACCACATACCACATAAAAATACAACACAGAAAATACCACATACACAGATTAACTTGTCAAACTTAAATAAAGAATTGAACTCAAAGTTCATGCATTACGACGGGTTTTCAAGATAGTGTACAAGCTCAAACCTTGACAATGGCACCATTAAGACATCCAAGAATAAAATGCTTACGTGTACTAACACTACTTGTAAGCAGAAGTTAAATTATTGGAGAAAAATACTTGGTGAAAATCTTTAGCCCTTACAGAAAGCACAAGCCTGCTATAACACTTCCTCACTGATTGGTCCTGATTGGTGAGATTCAGATAAATGGAAACTTACTAGTTAAAACATTTCTCTGGCAATCTCTTTTGAACCCATTGAAGTCCAATTTAAAAAGGTGGAACATTTTAAACAATATTTTAATTGCCAAAAATTGTATTACCTCTATATAATGAATAGCAGTCAACCATGCATGCCTACCTGGTACCTGTCCTTTATATGACCTTTCAGAATGTTTGTAAAGTCATCAATATCCAGTCCAGCATTGTTACTGTCCTCAAGTCCCATGGTGTCACACAGAGTGACTGGAAGATATTTACCACCTTTGCCTCCCTTCACTGTGTAGGTACGGAACTGCAAAACATAAACTATGAATTATAATTATATTATCAATTAAGTGTAGTTTAAGCATTAAACCCAGAGGTTCATGTGTTGCTCTGCTACCTGAGTGGTCAGACTGGTGCCCGCACAGCCTGTGTTGGCCTGACTGGTCACATAGCCTTTAAATATAGAGCTAACGGAGTTGAAGAAGCTGGATTTCCCAGCTCCAACAGGTCCAATCAGCAGAACACAAGCCTTCTTAACAGTGCTTAGACCAGGCTTCCAGTTGGTGATCGTGTCCATCAGAGCCTTTTGTTTCCTAGGGGAAGATCAGAATAAGATTCTAGTCTACTCTGTATTATTTAATTATTTATGTATTATGCCAGGGGTTCTGGTATAATGGTTCTGTCCCAGGGACCACCATTCAGACGAAGCAGTAGTCTTTGGCTTGCACACACATGCAGAAAATAATAATAGAAATAATAGATTTCTTTCTGTATTTGTATTACATTAATTATTCATAATGAAGCCCAAATCATCTGGAATGTCATTTTGATAAATAAATCAAACAAAATCATTTTTAAAACATGATTTCAATAGTAAAACTGGATTCCTTTGCCGTTGTGGACCACAGACGAGTTGAATTGCATTTTCTTATCAGCCTTTATTGAACCTGTTAAATTTGTCAGGACACGTTTTAAGATATTTCTTTTACATTATCTTACAATCAAATTTCAAGATTCCCTGTAGGTTGCATACAAAGCTAACAGATCAGTGGATAATGATATTGCTGTTATAGGTTTTCTTTGTTATAAATACCATATTTTGTTGTATGCTTGACACTGTGGAAAAATGAGTTTTTGTGTGGATGGAGTGCATTTCTGTGCATCCCAGAGTGTGTTAACACTGCTGCTGGGAATGGTGTTTACATCCACTGTCCTGTATTTGTTGGGACGTCCCGCTGTCCTGTTTGGCACAGGCACTGTTCTACAGTATGTCTCAGCCCAAGAGGTCTGGGTATTAAACCTATCCCATTGGGTTGCAAGAGACACCATGTGACAACATTGTGTTGTGTCCCTGTGTCACCCCACCTCCACCCCAGTTCACCATGTTGCATCTTTCTCTTTGCATGGTGCACTTAATACTCAATTCCATTTTGAAAATCTCCAACATCCCAGAAGTTCAAGACTATATGCTAAAGCATGTACTAAACAGTTATGGAATTCCAGTAATATAAAGTTTGAAAATGTTTTTTATAGGCGTTTGTGAATTACCTATCTGGTTAGGTTTCTTGCATAAAGCAGCCAACTTTTCTATCATTTTGCCAGAG
This sequence comes from Distichodus sexfasciatus, assembly GCA_032718565.1. Classification (NCBI taxonomy): domain Eukaryota; kingdom Metazoa; phylum Chordata; class Actinopteri; order Characiformes; family Distichodontidae; genus Distichodus; species Distichodus sexfasciatus. The sequence continues at coordinate 548,643 of JAVGVS010000031.1, forward strand.
AAGAGATTGACTTCTGTTGACTATTATACTCTTATACTACATTATACACGTCAAAGCTGTAAAATTTATTCCAAACAGCATTGTTAACAGCTGAATATATTCTGAAATTTTGCTTTTGAAAAATGGCAATTAAGGGTTGTTACTCATTCCAATGGATGTTTCTCCATGGCTTCTCCATTAGGGATCCTATTTCTGTAAGTAAATAACAAAGTAATAATGATTTTAATGTGTGATCCTCAAACTAAATAACACTTACAAAAAGCTTCTGCGAACAGATCCTTACCCTCCACTCGGTACACTTCACACTCAGTCAACTGCAAGTCATTTCCATGCATCTCCTCCGGATTAAATTGATATGCTACTGGATTGCTGTACACCGTAGCTGTGTTGTTATACAGAAACACCAAAGAGATGAAATTTGGACCTCCATTTCCATCACTGAATGTGCACTGGGCATCTTGGCTGACCACACGCAGAGGATCATTTTTCATCTCTCGCTCATTGAAGCTGAACAGAAAGCCTTTCTGATCAGCAATATTCTGCCCTGTTTGAGCATAGTCTTTGCTGGTGTATGCTCCAAAAATATACCCAGAGTTGTTGTACGCTACGGTAACGGTTGGTCCCTGTCTATCACACTTTTGGTGAAAAGCATTACCAGTGAACCCATGGACACTGGCTTTGAAGAGCAGGCTGAGTTTGGCATGGCCAAACATGGAGCAGAGCTTCACCTCCTGAGGTTTGGACAGTCTGGATGTAACCGCACTCATGATCTGAAAAGCAAAAGTAATTCAATTTTTGTTTTTCCATTTATCATCCATTCAATCTCTTTTGCACAAATTCCTCTTTATTCTTTACTCTTTTTGTGCATTATACTAAGAGAATTTAATGTATAGTTATAGTAGATGAATGTACAGTGCCCTTCACTTTTCCCACATTTTGTTACATTACAGACTTATTCTAAAATAGATTTGAGTATTTTTTCTCTCAAAGATCTACACACAGTACCCCATAATGAAAAGACAAAAACCTTTTAGAAAGATGTACAGATTTTTTATTGCCAAAAAAGTATTCAGACTCATGGCTTAATATTTTGCTGAAGCACGCTTGGCTGCAATCACAGGCTCAGGTCTTCTTGGGTATCCCTCTACAAGCTTGGCACACCTGTTTTGGGGGATTTTCTCCCATTCTTCCCTGCAGATCCTTCCAAGCTCAGTCAGTTGGATGGGCAGCATCGGTAGACAGCCACTTTTAGGTCTTTCCAGACATGTTCTATTGGGTATCAAGTCCGGACTCAATAACATTTACAGACTGCTCCTGAAGCCACTTCTTTGTTATCTTGGCTGTGTGCTTCAGGTCATTGTCGTGTTGGAAGATCAATAGTCTGAGTTCCAGAGCACTATGGAGCATATTTGGCTGCTGTCATCTTACCCTCTATGCGGACTAGTCGCCCAGTCCCTGCCACGGAAAAACGTCCCCACAGCATGATGCTGCCACCGCCAGTTCTATTTTGGTTTCATCAGACCAGAGGATTTTGTGGTCATAGTGACCATTGGTACTTGGTCACCTCTCTAACCAAGGCCCTTCACCCCTGATTACTCAGTTTGATTGGCTTGCATGATCTAGGGAGGGTTCTGGTGGTTCCAAACTTGCTCCATTTTCGAGTAATGGAGACCACAGTGCTTTTCAGGACCTTCCGTGCTGCCGAATTTTTTTTGTATCCTTCCCCGGATGTGTCTTGACACAAACCGGTCTCTAAGGTCTACAGATAATCCCTTTGCCTTCATTGCTTGGTTTCTGCTCTAATATGCACTGTCAACTGTGAGACTTTATATTGACAAGTGTGTGCCATTCCAAATCATGTTCAGTTAACTGAATTTACCACAGGTGGACTCCAATCAAATTGCAGAAGCGCCTCAAGGATGATCAGTGGAAATCAAATGCACCTGAGCTCAATTTTGAGTGTCATAGCAAAGGGTGTTAATACTTATGTTACCTATTATGTTTAAATGTTTACATTTTTCATACATTTCCCTTTGTCATTATGGACCATTTTGTGTAGATTTTGTTAAAGAAAACTATACTCAAATCCATTTTAGAATATGTCTGTAATGTAATAAAATATGGAAATAGTGAAAGGATGTGAATACTTTCTGGTGGCACTGTATAGTTGTTCAACTAAGCAACACTGGGTATCTGGGTAAAGCCCTGCTTTGACCCTGGGAATTGTCACTTGCTATTATATAAATTGTCGTGGGGCTTTTTGTGTCAAAATTAAAATGAAATAACTATTTATTAAGGTAAAACACAACATCTGAAACATCTGAAAAAAAGATAGCCCACATGGGTTATGGCTGAAAGTTTCCTAATAGAGTTGTACTTGGGTGCTTGGATAATTCAATACAGATGAATTTGTTTCCAGATTGCTGTTTTGAATTACTTTTCCCATTTGACAAAAAACAAAAAAATCACACTGAATCAAATGTGGTTTACTAAATTTAATGCATATGTACACACACTGACTGCGTTTTCTTCATGCTCACGCGAAGGAGGTCTATCTGGGCAGATTTTTAACATTATAGGACTGGTGAGCTGAACTCGTGACAGGAAAAAGTAAACTAGTGTCATTATGTTAGTTGAAAAATAGGAATCAATTTATTGGATGCATGAATCGATTTTTTAATCAACAGAGAAAGCACCGTGATTCGATTCCTTTTGCACACCCCTAATAAATTACCAGTCATGTGCAGTTCCATTAATGTTCAATGTGCTTACTCTACAGTAGATACAGATACCAATTAGGGTAAGGAAGGGCAATTAGGGTAAGGAAGGGCAATTAACCATTAGCAAATTACCAAGTACTTGGTATTTGCTCTAGAAAAAATCAAAAACAAAAATGGTTCTTCTTGTTGTTAATACACAACAATTAGATGAAAAATTAAAATATGTGCCCAAATCACCATGAGCAACATTCATACTTTGTCTATATTTACTGTAATGTTTTTGTTTTGTTTCTGTCATTGGCTGTGGTTTGAAGTGTATGGTGGAAAAATAATTTTTTTTAAACTCTCAGTCACTTTTGTCATTTTTAAAAGCTGGATTGGTTGTTCATGCCAAACTTGAAGGGCTGTGTTCATTTAGACTGTTTTCATTTGTTTTGTGTGTTTGCCTTCTATTATTACTCTTTACACAGACTCTCTGTCAAATGGCACCTTAAGCTCTGGGTTAGCCCCCAGGGTTGAAATGGAAAAGAGCTTGTTCGGACAAATTTGTCTAAAGCAATTGATAAAAAAGTCTAATATGTGTAAATGACACAGTGTAAATGACAGTAAAGCACATTGTCCTACCTCAGAAACAAGAGCTGTTCGATGTGTTCCTTCAGATGAATCTCACACGATGCAGAACAATTCAAAGAACGAAAGTAGTTATGAGGGTATGGACCATGCCCTGGGTGTGTTGCCCATGCGCAGGAGCCAGATCATCTCCAAGGCACTACTTCACACCCACTGCTGGCAGCTATGATGCAATTCGCACATCAGGAACATAATTTTACCAGTTTTAAAGTTCTCAAAACTAGCCAGTTCTCACAATACTAATTCACCGATGCAAATGCCACTAAAACAGTGATAAACTGGTGCTCACAGGTGTTGAAAAATGCTAAATCCAGCACTTCAACTTACCCACCCAGCAATAAGATGTTGAAAAGACGTTTAAAAGACAACTTTGTCAGACGTCTCAAAAACGTTGAAATTTGGTTGAAAAGTTAAAGGTGAGATGACGTCTATAAAAAGACGCCCCTCCGCCTCTAAGCTAGGTTCAAAAGACGTCTTTTTCAAGCTGCTTCTATAACCTACTTTCAACCATGAATTCATTATCAAATATAACTGCAAGCAGTGATTACGGGGGCCATGCAGTTTGCAGCTTTATCAGTTTTTGACAAATTGAAGTGGCCAGATGTTGAAAAATGACACGTTTCCTCCTTTTATCTAGGGTGCTATGGTTCAAAACTTATTAGGCAAAACGCAAAATAGCTTATTATAGCACCACCAACTGGCAGAGTGGTGCAATTCTTTTTTGCCTGAGTAGTGGGAGGGGTACCAGACCTACCTGCCAAATTTCAAAGCTGTAGCCCACCCAGAGTCGGATTTCTATGACACTCAGTGTGTGGCATTGCAGTCCGATGCCAAGCCCACCACATTTATTTGCATATTACAGCCAAATGAAGACCTAAATAAAAAATGTGCTCGATAATAATTAAAGAGGAGTGTCTTGGGATTCCAATGATACCAGTTGCATGCAGATTGGACAAAAATCCAGGGACTAGTTCGCAAAAGATGGTTTTGCATATTATGCAAATTAGCGAGAAATCCAATACGGCGGAAATAGATGCAAGGGTCTATAAAGATTTGTTTTGACCCAAGGAGTAAGATGGTTTATTTTTGATATTCTGAGCTACGGTTCAAAAGTTATTAGGAAAAATGGCCCCCTAAAAAAAATCAGCATGATTCCAATAGGGTTCCACGCAGTGTTCCACTGCATGGCCCCCTAATTAAATAACGCCTGTGAAATCAAAATAACGTCATATTTTCTGTAATATATTTTCATGGCCCTATTAGCGCAGTATGTAGTCCTAGAAGTCATCCATCTTGGGCTAAATGTTGACCTAATCAGACGGACTAAACCAAGTCCAATTTTCATCGACTAGTTTTCTTCTAAATAAAGGCATGACTGGCCATGACCAGATTTAGCCCTAAAACAACGTTCATGGACGTCCAGTGCTCGGTGGGTACTCTCTTCCACCACTTCTTCAAGAGTTAGAGATGCAATTCCTCATTGGAAATCCAGTCATTCATCTATATCAGAGAAGCTGTTTTCATTGTCTTACAGATGCACATTGTTTGCTAATGTTTCGGTAGACACTTCTAGACTAGAGGTGTGAACCTTCACTGGTCTCACAATTCGATTCGATTACAATTATCACGTCAGCGTTTCGATTCGATATCTCGATGCATCGCGATGCATCCCATCAATTTTTCTACATTACTTCACATTATGTTTTCAAATACAAATACAAGCAGTGAGATGTAAGCTCCCATTTTTATTTAACCTGAAAACGTAAAGAGAAATTGTGACCATTACTAGAGGTGTGAACCTTCACTGATCTCACGATTCGATTCGATCACGATTACGACGATGTCGCGATGCATGCCATCAATTTTTCTACATTACTTCACATTGCATGCAGATTGGGCACGGATCACAGATTGGGGAGCCATAGTTGCTACTGAATTTTTATGCCACATCACAAAATCACCAAGCAATGTCATTATGATACAATTCAGGGGTTTTCAACTGGTTCTGTCCCAGGGACCACCACTCAGACTAAGTGTTGGAGGGAGTATTTTTTGTATTACTTTTTAGATATTTGTATTAAATTCATTATTCATAAAGATCAAAGTCAAAGGCAAAGTAAACTTTGTCATCTCTGCTACAGATACACAGAGAGAAGAGACGACGTGGCTCCAGTTTACACAGTGCAACAAGAAACAGGGAAGAAAGAACAAATAGGCCATATAGAACAAAAAGTATATAAATAGAATACAAAATATACATTTTAAATTAGAAATTGAGTATTAAATATAAATTTTAAACTTGTACTAGGAATTAAAATGGTTTTGTCATTGTGTTTAGGCATTTCTCGCACTTCCACTAGTAAAGTGGTTTTGTCATTGTTATTTCGCATGTGAAATACCTTAACGCAATGACAAAACCTCTTCAGTAGTGAAGGTGCTGATGTGACACTATTAAGTCAGCAGCAACTGCCAAAAAGTAAAAGTAAATGCCTTTCTATTTTTGAGAAAAATGAATATTCTTTAATGTGTCCAAAATAAATGGACAGTTTTTACCCAAAATGACTGTTTTAAGATCGGGAGATTAGAGTTCTCATCACCATCACATGAAGAAATAAGTGAAACACCAGGAAGTTTCTGATCAATGGCATGTGGGTAGAGAAAAGATTACTTTTGATGTAAAAGTTTGGAACATTGTTGACTCAGCAGACTGATGGCCTTGAAGTGACTGGTCTTGCTGACATGTGCCATGAACTCAGTTTAAACAAAGATAATAACCAGAGAATAATAATTCAGTAGGATGATGACTCATGTCGTAGAGAAGTCTTGAACTTTAGCAGGTCTTGAAATAAGGATGAATTCACACAGCAGAAAATGGTTTAGGCACCTTCTTTATTTATGCAAATCACACAACGCCCTTCCAGTCTGTGGTTGCAAGTCCCCTGGACTATTTATACAACATTCTTCAGAATACATTATGTCCAGATCACACCCATTATTAGGTGCTTGAAGTTGCCCAGGGGCCCCACAGTATGTCCGGCCCTGATCACTGCCACTGCATATAATATTCAGTGCATACATATTCAGTGTGTATTTAGTGCAAACACCTCCTAGTTTCTCAGTTTCCTTCAGTTACTGGGCCAGCCCCTTTTCCAGTTTTCCTTATTAAGTTTCACAAGCACCTCCCAGTGTCTTCCTTTCCCAGACACCCAAATTCTTGCACTATCATGTTTACGTTAAGTGTGCTCAATGCACCTATTGTGAGAAATACCCATGTCTGACTCCTTGTTATTAAAATGTGTGCATTATCAGTGCAAGTGTTCTTCTGTTTCCCTCTCTCACCCCCTTAAGCTCAAGGCTCTATTATGTATTAAAGATGCTGTATGAATATGTGTCCGTGTGTTATCGATGCAGGCGTCCTTGCCAAACTCTTAGGTTCAAAGCGCCATTGTGTCAAACAGATACTGTATGAATGTGTGTGTTATCAGTGCAGGTGTCTTAATGATTCCCTTTCTCACACTTCCAAACTCAAAGTGCCATTGTGTCAAAGGATGCTGTATGAATGTGTGTGTGTTTTCTGAGCCACTAATGTTGTCTAGCTTAGCAGTGTTCAATAACTACGGAGCCCCTTAAGGGACATGGTGGTGAAAAAAATCAGAGTGAGTGAAAAAAAAAATTCAGGGTGGGAGGAAAAATATTTTTCAAAACTTTTGCCTTTCCCCGAGAAACTCTGCGTTCCCTCGCAAAACTTTTGTGTTCTCTCGCAAAGATATTTGCGTTCTCTCGCAAAATCACTTCCTGTTTCCTACTTCCTACTTCCTGTTTACTTTACCGTTTCCAGTGGTTCACACATCTACGTGCATTCGTAATGGTTTAACATATGATAATTTACCGCGAAAGACTGACAACCTTTCTCCAATGCAGCAGCAGCTGTTCACATCCAAAACCAATCAAGTGATGCTATACAATCACTCGCGCAAAGCACCTCTCGCGAGAGAACGCAAACATTTTTGCGAGGGAACGCAAAAGATTTGAAAAATATTTTTCCTCCCACCCTGAATTTTTTTTTCACTCACTCTGATTTTTTTCACCACCATGTCCCTTAAGGGGCTCCGTAAATAACAGTGTTCAATATAGTTATGTTCAGTGGGATAAGTACCCCACCAATGATTACATTTCATGATTAACATCAATGATTGAAAACAATAATTGTACTAAATATTCCATCATTTATTAGTACTACAACCTACGTAAATTTACGATACTTATTATAATTATCTATCTATATAATTACATTATATTGTCATAGTTTCTTTTCACAGACTGTCAAACGACATTATATTTGCTCTAAATGAGATTTTTAAGATGTTACAAAAAAAACGAAAACTTGCACCTCGAGTTCTCGCGTGAGTCTTCGAGTGTAGTCACGTGACCGCTTCAGAGGCAGCAGTTTGGATCATGGCGGAGCGCAGGAGGCACAAGAAGCGAATCCAGGTACTTTTTTTTTTCCTCTTTTGCTCCCGACCGATTCATTGCAGCAAATTCAAGTTTGGACCAACGGCGGACATTCTGCAACCCGTTTGCTATGTTGCGACAGTCATTACCGGGACGTCTCGCGCAGCCACGCGGAGGCTTTTGATCCGTTGTGAGAGACGGGATTTTTTTTTTGCGTTAGCTAAAGTTAGCCGTTTGACGCATTGCTAGCATACTAGGGCTAACGGGATGAAACACTAGCTAACGGGATAAAACACCCCGTCCGTCCATGTTAGCGATCTTTTATAAATACAGCCACGGCTTCACGGAAAGCGCCTCATCGGGTTGGCCTCCGACGCTAGGATCGCTCGCCTTGTTGTGAAGCTGCAGCCGCCGATCCGCCGTTTCCAAAGCGACAGAAAATCGCTCGTTTCGGCGACGAGCACGCGAGCGATGTCGTGCAGTTAAACGGAGCCTGTGCGGTTTAACCGATTTGACTTTAGCTTGAGCACAAAAACCCGTTTTTGACCGTGTCGACCAGCCCGGGGAAGATGGAGCCAAAATGCCATGTTGGCAGCCCGAAAACGTGACGTGGAATTAAGACTCGCAGTCTTTGCATCGCCGCTTCCTCCAGCTCCTCCTGTCAGCGTGGGCCGTTGTAATTATTGTTATACATTACAAAATTCAGCTTCAAGTCACTATCTGCTTTTTAATACTTTCTTTTAAAGTTAATAAAACGTCTAGGCTTCTATATGACGCGCTGTAAATGCAGACAGAAGGCCAAAACTACGATTACATGACCGACGCAACAAGTGGAAAACATGACAAGTTTGCATATTTTTACTAGAAGATAAGAGTTGGGTTCCATTCAAATTATTCATGGACAGGTACGCCGTGCTGTCATGTATTGCTATTTACAGTCATATGCATGTAAGAGGGAAACTCAAACTAAGGGGGTAGAGGTGGTCTAGTGGCTAGGACACTTGCCTCTTGTCCCAAAGGTCGTGGGTTCGAATCCTACCTCCTGCACTACCATCACTGGGTCCTGGAGAAAGACCCATTTCAAGTGAGACTGCCCCTGTCCCTGTAATTAGGAAATGGAAGTGACATTGTAGTAATACGCCACATCTACTAAAGTGCAGTTGTGTTGGGTGATTAAAGTTTGTATTAAGAGCAGAGAGTTATTGCAAGAGCTCAATAAAACTCAAAGTTATTACAAGAGTAAGTACTCTTGTAATAACTCTGTGCTCTAATACAAACTTTAATCACCCAACACAACTGCACTTAGATGTGGATTCATCATGACATTGCATTGTATAGAAATAGTGCCTCATTTTAACGTTACATTTCGTATGCATTTAATGATACTTCAAATCAGCATGTACTTTAATTGTCTTTAGTTTGTAAATTGAATTCAGTATTTAAACTGATTAAATTGCTTCAAAAATTCTTGCACAATCTTTGGAGACAAAGGTTTACATTTCTCTTAACATGCTTACAAAGTAGCTTGCTGATAGAATACTCATCTACTAAACAGTAGGTCAGCTTTAATCTAGCTCTGTTCTGCCTGCAACACCACCACTATTCAGCCCCAGAGCATGACCCTTAACCTTAAGTGTTGGAAGACTTGTTTGCAGGCTTGGCAATATGAGTACATCCACTGAAGCTCCTGTGATCTCATGAGATTACGGTGTTGTCTTTTAAACGGGGCACTGCTCTCATGAAGATCACTTGGTGCCTTACTGAAAGGAGATTTCTGCTTACCACTTTTACCATTTAATAACATAACATAACAGTTGGGGAGAACATCGTTGGTTCAAGTCCCGGACCAGTAAACACTACTGAGGTGCTCATGAGCAGGGTGCCGTCCCCATGTGCTGCTCCCAGGAGCTGCCAAAAAGATGCCCACTGAGTAATAAAAACAGTGTCCACTTCAGGTCAGCTGCAGTGTAATAAACACACACTTCTAAATGAAGGTGATCGTGAAGTGAGGCCCTCCTGGTTGAGTATGAAATGCAGGTCTGAGCTCAGTTCTTGCATTCTGTGTATAATCAAGTAGAATTATGCATGAACTGATGAGTTTATGATGAGGTCAGAAGGTCATTTCTGTATTGCATAGTGTTCTTTTGTTCATCATGGATGTCATCAAACTTGAAAAATGCACCGTTCTGTCATTTGATTGCTTTTTACCATTTTTCCTACACACTTAAAAGCAAGCTTCTTGTTCATATCTCTGCATGACTGGCTCAGAAAGGTGGAACATTCAGACTATGCAGCTGTGCAAAGTGAGATTTCACATTACAAAAGCCTGACCTGATCTACTTTGTGAGATGTTCTGAAAGTCTTGCGTGTGCTTGAAAATAAAATTGTTACTTAGCTGTTTTTCTCCATTCTTATCCAGAGCAACTTTAATTTCTTACTTAGAAGGGCAGTGTCCTCTGAGCAAATTGAGGTTAAGGGTCTTGCACTCTAGAACATCGATAAGTTCTAGTTTCAAACCCTCAGTCTTATGGTTTCACACTTAGTTATTGATACCATCATTTCACCTAGCATTTTGCCATTTCAGGTTTCTTTGTTCTTTCTACAGTTACACACACACACACACACACACACACAATGTTTAGTGAAATGTACCCAGATTGTGCAAATTTAAAATAGAAATAAAAAGTGAATGTGTGTTTTCTGGAAAGAGCTTTATACTATAAACAATGACTGTATATGGTCTTATTATGGTAAAACAAGGACATTCCTAAGTTCTTAAGTTCATAAGAACTCTTTCGTAAGCACACAATAGACTGCACCCGCAAGAACAAGTGACGACCACTTACAGTCAGTCACATCAAAAACGTTTCGTTTTTGCACGTTTTTGTTGTTTACAGGTAAATGTTTTACCAAAGCAGAAAATGTTCTGCTGAAACCCAGCACTTTGTTGAAGTTGAATAACTGTCATTTAATGTGATTTTTTCCTATTGCATTGTTCTTTTTTCCATAATTAGACACTTTTTAGGTGAATAAATATGATTATAATGTAAAACACAGAGTTTAGGAAAAAAACAAACGGATTCCATAGGGCCCTATATTATGACATGAACGTCTTAAAAATGGCTGTAATATATCTAAAGTAAAATGCTCCTATACTGGACTGTTTAAAAAAAAGTTACAAATATATTTATTAAAAAACAAATGACTAAATTAAATGCACGTTTATCATACAGCCATGTGTTTATCAGAATTTTTAGGCCTAAGTGAACTTCCTTTTAACATGATTTAACAAAACATTTTGAATCCATTTTGAATTAAATCTTATTTATTTAACTTAAACAACGTTTTGTAAGAATTGATCTATGGTTCATTAGGTGTATGTTCTATATCATTTTTGTTAGATTAAATACATTTTGGATTCAATTCATGTATTTCCGTTCTTCTTTTTGGATTAGTGTGTAGCGCTGTTCATATTTCAATGTACGGATGTTCGCAATATCTGTCAGATAAATCGCAACCAGATATTTTCTTAAAATCGTTCAGCCCTATTGGAAGCCGGAACATGTACAAAATGTGCATATTGATGAAGGCTGAGATTTACTCATGGCATCAGGATTTGTGTGTCATCTCCCTCAGGAGGTCAGTGAACCTTCCAAAGAGGAGAAGGCAGTGGCTAAGTACCTGCGCTTCAACTGCCCGACCAAGTCCACCAACATGGTGGGCCATCGAGTGGACTACTTTGTGGGTGAGTAGAGCGTTAAGCCTCAGTTTGGTCTACTCACTCTACACAGGACAGATGTAGGCTGTGTTGTTGTTTTATTTTAAATGATGGAATGCATCAGGGGGTTAACAAAGCTGTATCACGTTCCATCAAGATCATAGTGCAGTAGTTCAACGGTGATGAAGCCAAAAATGTTTCCAGTCCTGCATTTAGCTTATTATCTTCACTTCATCCTGCCGTCCTGTTGCATCAATGTTTCTGTTTAAAGCTCTGAGTGTGTGTGTGTTTTCTGTGAACCAGCCTCCAAGGCGGTAGACTGCCTCCTCGATTCCAAGTGGGCCAAGTCGAAGAAGGCTGAGGAGATGCTGTTTACCACCCGAGAGTCGGTGGTGGACTACTGCAACAGGTGCGTCCTCCCTCTACTCGCCCGAATTTGCTCTCAGCAGTTTCGACAGCTCAACGCAAAACAGAACCCATTACTGACTTAATATCTTTAGATATTGAGTGTGGTGGACACACTGATAGGAAAGTGGTCTGATTTGATTTTAGAAGTCCTTAACAGTGTGTACTGGTGCAGTAATACAGTAGTGGTTGTTTCGTGGGTTTGAATCCTACCTCCTGCACTACCACAACACATAAAAAAAAATCGAATTGTACCAAAACTTGGTGCTGCTAAATTGAGACGATTAACGCGGAGACAAATTTTAAATGGACCTTTTTCTTATTTCATTAGTTTATACAACTTCAGGAAGCTTTATTTATTGATTCATTCATGTCTGTGCACTTCTTTAAAGTGGGCTACTGGAAGCTCCTGGCACTTTTAGTTTTAAGTTCTTAAAGGTTGAACCAATGTTATAAGGCATTTAAGTTTTTTTTTGTTCTAAATTAGGAGACCTATTTTGGTTCAAAATATCCATTATTGGTTTTCTTAATTAGTAATAATCAATATCAACCATAAGGAAAAACACTGAAAAACGTGTCAACCCCTATAGTGTTGTACGTAGTTGCGGATCCCGTTTCTCAGCTGTGTGGCTGTTCCTCTCCACCAGGCTCCTGAAGAAGCAGTTCTTCCACCGAGCTCTGAAGGTGATGAAGAAGAAGCCAGAGAAAGACCCCAAGAAGGAGAAGGACAAAGAGAAAGAGAAGGAAAAAGAGAAGGAGAAGGCAAAAGGAGACAGTGGCAAAGAGGAGGAGAAAAAGGGAAAGAAAGAGAAGGAAAAGAAGAAGGATTCAGAGGCCACCGACACTAAAAAGGAGAAGAACGTGAGGACAGCTTTATTAATAAACATTAAGGGCCAGTTCCCTAGTCAAGGATTTAAGCCTAGTCCCAGACTAGTTTTGAGTTTGAATGTTAAATCTTGATACTACAACTTAAACTACAGGCTTAATCTTAGACTGGGAAATTGGCCCTAAATCTTAAATATAAACATTAAACTAAACCCAGCATCTTCACAAGAATCAGGGCTGCGTTCCAAACTTTCACACAGTCTGACGCAGAAGACTGACTAAATGCTCTTGCCATTGTAGGACGACAGCCCCGGCTCCCCGAAGAAGAAGAAGGACGTGAAAAAGAGGTTTAAACTGGAACCTCACGAGGACCAGGTGTTTCTGGACGGGAATGAGGTGAATAATCTGTTATCGGCCTCCATGATTAGTAATGATCAGAATCCACGCTAATTAGCTATGCAGGCGTCTTAGCAGAAGCTTTGTTTTTACTGTAAGATTTTGGGAACAGCTTCTCCTCCCTCTCATGAGTGAAATGTTGGAAAAAGGAAGCGGCAAATCGTTGTATAAACTGCAGTGCTGTTCTGTGCCTTACAGGTGTACGTTTGGATTTACGACCCGGTACATTTCAAAACATTTGCCATGGGACTCATCTTAGGTGGGTGCACTTTTTTCTCAATCAAACAGTGTGTGTACTGGATTTTGTAAGTTTTAATTACGATTTGTTGCGTCTAACAGATGTTTCTTTACATTTTACATGGACATGTTTTAGATGTTGTTACACAAAGTGAGATCAGTCTCTTGGAGCTGGGTCTGTGTAATTGGGATTGTCATCAGTCGTGGTTGTGATTTGTGTGTATATTGCAGTGATCGCCGTCATCGCCGCCACACTTTTCCCGCTGTGGCCGGCGGAGATGAGAGTGGGCGTGTACTACCTGAGCGTGGCGGCCGGCTGCTTCGTGGCCAGCATCCTCCTCCTCGCCGTCGGTGAGTCTTCCCTTCTTGTTCCCTACCTGAGCCATTTATAACATCATGAAATCGCTGGCACCACGCGGCTTTTCAGGACAGACAGCTTCACATGACTAAAGTCAACTCGACAGGTCAAAAAAATCTTGCTGCAGCAGAGTCCAACTCAGCATCTAAAGAGGTTCAGTGTAAAAGTTCCCAAAGGCATAACGCTTCAAAAGCAGGGGAGTGCTACAAATGATCAGAAAAGCAAAAAGGTATTTTGTTGGCTGTCCAATGGGCCATGGCAGCAGCGCTATACACACGCTCCTGAAGAAAAAACCACACAGGCGATATTCTGGAGGATGAACCACTAGTAAAGTAAAACGTCCCTAATTGATCATTAGTAGGAGTCATTTACCTGCTGTCTTGTATTTCCAGTTCATAAGTGAAGAAGAACGAGTTTACGCTGGAATTTACGTAGATTATATCAAGCACAATTAGCCGATGTCAGTAAATGAGTCGAGCCCGAGCGCAGCATGTAAAAACGAGATTTTGCTTGCCAAAGTTCCACTGCGCACAGCTTGGCACAAAAATAACACCATAGCTCTGATATTTTTAACACAGCATCAAGTCAAGCAAGCGTGAGAGCAGAGCACTTGAAGCGTAGTGCACAACATTTTAAGAAAAAGTCAGTTCCCGCCCAATATGGTGTACCAAGCCAAATAAGACGCGTGTGACTCTCCATGTGCACTACCTAGTGTGGAGAGAGCCGTTAAGCTACAACCCCAGCTACTTAAGGCATGCAAGCTTGTGCATGGGCTATGGTAGGTAAGGTGGTCGTATCATACTTCTCTATGCATACTACCACATAGAGAAGTATGATACGAGCACCTAACCTACCATAGCCCATGCACAAGCTTGCATGCCTTAATGAGGCAAACACGCAATTTACTGCAAGCACGTGTGCAGGCAGAGTTTACTCGCAAACATTCCACTGCGTGCTCAGAATTTTTGCACAAAAGAACACAATAAATTTTAAGACAAAAGGCGCAGGCCATGTAAAATCCTACCTCAGACTTTGGACATCCCTGACAAGCACTACCTTTCTGACGTGCAGTAAATGCGTCATCAAAAACGGACTGGAAACATCTGTCAAATTCCGATATTATTTTGTAACCCTAATAAAGAATTGCAATAGTCATGATTATTTATACAGTTAATTTCTGAGTTGTTTTGTTCAAGTATCGTTTGGGCGTACACCACTTTATGATTAAGCTTGAAGTGGTTCAATAAATTTGTGGTGTTGTCTTGTGTGTGCTGTTCTTGAGCTGACTCAAACCAAAATGATTCCACATAAATGAGTATTTACACATTTTTGAACACACCTCTGTCTTCTTTTTCCCGCCTCCCTCCCCGCCTCCAGCTCGCTGCATCCTGTTCCTCATCATCTGGCTGGTGACTGGCGGCCGTCACCATTTCTGGTTCCTGCCCAACCTGACGGCCGACGTGGGCTTCATAGACTCCTTCCGGCCGCTCTACACACATGAGTACAAGGGGCCTCGCGCCGGCGGCAAGAAGAACGGCAAGAGCGAGGGCAAGAAACTCGATGCCAAGGCACAGAAGTCCGACAGCGAGGACAAATCGGACAGCGAGAAGAAGGAGGAGGGTGATGAAGACGAGGACGAGGAGGAGGAGACAGCAACAATGGGGGGGAAGGAGGCGGCCGAGGCGGATCGTCACTCGGATACGGACAGCGAGCGCCGAGAGGACGAGGGATCGCAGCACAGCAACGGCAACGACTTCGAGATGATCACCCGAGAAGAGCTGGAGCAGCACACGGGAGAGGAAGAGGAGGAGGAGGAGGAGGAGGAAGGAGAAGAGGAGGAGGAGGAGGGAGAGGAAGAGCAAGAGCAAGAGGAGGAGGGAGGCAAGGCAGAGCCGTTGACTGTTCAGACGTAAGCACTCGTCCTGCGAGCGAGACACGGACCGGGTTTTGAGGCGAGGTTCAGGAGAGTTTCCCACACCACCACCACCACCACCACCACCCATTACTTCGGCCGAATGCGACCTTCCACTACAAGATGCAAACGGGGTCAAAGGTGATGCGCCAGAAGCGGGAACCTGCCTTTGGTGACACATGCAAATATTTCAGTGGCTTTTTTCTACCCCAACTTCTTTGTTTGTCCGTCTTCTTCCACTATTTAAAGGTGTGATCAGGTACACACTCACGTACGCGGTTGATCCGTCTCTTCGTGTTTTCCTCTAATAAGCCGCGCTTTTCTCTACCAACACTGTTCCTGAGACTAAAAGAGTAGAACTTGAGTTCCAGAATCTCTCATCATTAAATCTAAGAGGCCTTCTCTTAAAGTTGCCCCAAAACGTTAGCCATTGAAAGGAAAACAAATCACGTCAGATCGTTCAGGGTAACCGGTGCTAGATTCACACAGTTGGACCAACGTTTCTTATTTGAGCCCATGAGAGATGTAGCAGAGGTTTCAGGACAGAACTGTAGGGGACTCGATATAAACCCAAAGCTCTGGGTCCAGCATTTATCAGCCCATCGTCCCTCAATTTTGGCAAGCGTAGTCTTTACACGTTAACGACCTCCACTAACCATTTTAGTATTCGTCGGTAGTACAGTCTTTAAAGCAAAAAATCTCCTTCTTAATGAGCGACTGGGAAAAGGATGTGAATTTGAGGAATTTAACCTTTGTTAGTGCCAAATGCACCACCACCACACGTTGAATAGCTTTGCGTTTTTGTTTTTTTGCTAAAAGGTCCTGCTCTGCCCCGTCAGTAAACTGGCAAAAAATAACCTCAAACATGTTTACAGGCCAAAGTCTAAGTTGTCCCATGCGAAGCTTTTCAATGTGTTTACCGGCCCAGCCGAGGCATGCAGACACTCGAGGTGTCGAACGCAGCTTTAAAAAAAAAAATCATTCTCTCTCACGTCCGGTCTTTAGTGATGGCCAGATCTTCATTGCTGCAACTCCTTACAGAGTTTTGTCCGTTCAGTAAATGAACTTCAGCAGAGTGTCCTAACAACGTGTCATTTCTGTAGGATATTTTTTGGCAATAGTAGTTCAAACTGGCCAGATATCTGACCCTCACAGTTTGGCAATACTCTCCTGGTTCTTGGTGGTTTCCTGTAATACAGCTTGTCCCCCACACAGGGGCCCCAATACTACCAACTTAATTCTGTACAATTGTAGTGCATTACTGGAAAATGTGTATGTTGGCGCCCCCATGTGGCAGCGAAGCGGCATTGCAGGAAAATTCACATAGAACATTCTTGTAATTATACCTGATTGACACTTAATTAGCAGTTAGTAGGTTTGTATTATAACAGGACAGAGGTCCAGTCATGTCCTTAAGTAGAGCAAAGACCTTTTGGGATAGTTACATTTTCCATTAGCTGCTCTTTTTCCTCGTACCAAGGATGATATTTAATGAAAATCGTGTATCGTTTTTATATATGAATTCTATAACTTTATCACATTATATATAAAAGCCAGCTGTTAAGCTGGAGTCAAGCTACTTACTCTTTTTTCCTTACATTTATCCTGCAAGTTTGTTTTTCTTTCTTTTTTTGATACAAAGAAGTTTGAAAGATTGCACAAGTGAATTGATTGGAGCTTCAGAATGGTCAGAATCCCTGCCCTGGATGTTTCTCTCTAAATGTTCCTTCTTTCTTTAATTTGGTTCAGTTAAAGCAACTGTTTTAAAGAAGCCACAACTTGCAAGTCAGTAGATTTTATTTTTTATGTCTTGCTGCCATGTTCTGGTCACCAGAATTAAAAAACAAAAATGGTTAAATCAACCTTTTAACAGCAGTGGTAGTCAGACCGTGTAGGTTGATGAGACTCTTGTAAAACAACTGTATCATTGAGATTTTGAAGACCTGAGTATATTCTGTTGAAAATATCGTCTTGCTATACCGTTTCTGAGGCGTTTCCAATGTGACAGTGTAGAAATAGTCGCGCATTCTGTAGCAAATTCGCTTCTCTTGAGCTGCTGTCAGTGTTTTCTTTTCTCTGTGTCTCTGAGGGCGAAGCAAGACAGAATTATGTTTCGTAAAACTTGGGAGTCTAATTTATAGGAACATTCCACTCAAAACGCTAGGGTGGCTCACACTGAATACATTCAAATGGGAAACGCCACCAAGAAGTTTTGGGTGGATTGTATTCCATAAAGTAACTGTCTGGAAGTATCTCTGTATTCTTTCATTGCAATAAAACAATGTTATTTTTCTTTTGTCAAATTCATAGAAAGTAAATGTCAATAATGTTAAGTACTAAGAAATATTTACAATGTTAAATTAACACAAATGTTCACAAACTCTTCAGAGATCATCTGTAGTAACCTACTAGATTTCATACATGGAGAAAAAAGATAAACACAATGCTCAGACCGGCTGCTATTTTTGATATTCGAAGAAAAGACAAGATTTCTGTGAGCGTGTTAACGTTGTGATCTCAAAGAGGCATATTTAATGACATTGTGAATACATTTTGTATTTGTCATGTACATTTCCAGCACTGTGTAAACTCTGCTGTCTTGTTAGTATTGACGTGGCCTCGTCTTGACCATTCATTGTAAGAAAAAAAATGTCCCTCAAAAAATACAAATAAAATAAAATACAATGAAATAAAGCTGTGAGGCTTCTGATTCATGTCTCGTTAATAAAGTCCTGCTTATTGGTGCTTTCCTGCCCATTCAGTTTCACCACACGGGGCGCCACGTTAGCAACAGCTTCACGTAAAGCACACTGTGGTAATGGATATTGGTAACGTCCCCGCGTGGTGAAGACTCTGTACTGCAGGAAAATTCATATACTGCAAATTACTGCACAAGACGGGATTTGGATCCAGTTATTTTTGAAGTATGGTGGAATGTTTAGATGTATGAAGCGTTAATGCAATCAAGGTTTTTTGGACTAAACACAACAGTGAGTTTCGCACAGAACTAAAGCAGAAATGAAATGTAATTTAGAAACAGACTGCATACACACTTCTGGGAGGAAATAGACACTTTCCCAGGGCAACTACTGAGGAGCTGCAGTGAAACCTCTCTATTTTTCGTGGTTCAAATCCAGGACCTGTAAAAGTACAGTACCACTGAGGTACTCATGCGCTAGGTACCAACCCTAAGCACTGCTCCCTGGGCACTGCTATATAAAAGGGGTGCACAATTTTTGCTCAGGATTTGATTCAAGTTCATAAGCGATTTAATACATAGATGAATTTCTTTCCACGTTGTTTTGAGTTACTTTTCTCATTTGACTCTCCCATTTCTCTCATTGAGATGATGTTGGCTATTACAGGTTGTGTCCGTAGCCCACCTGCACGCCTCCTTTTGGCTCCTTTCTCTGGTCAAAAGAATTGTCACTTGATTTTGGCCACAAGGGGGCACCACCATAAAGGTTGTCATTCATATTTTGGCCAGATTCAGCGGCTCATAGTTTAACAGTTAACTGTCCCATAAAAATGTAACGGAATCAAATGTAGTTTACTAAATGTAATGTATATGTACGCACACTGACTGCCTTTGCTTCATGCTCATGTGAAGGCGATCTATCTGGGCAGATTTTCACATTCATGTAATACTGTTGGGTTCAAAAAATTGATTCACCGATCAATATCGATTCTCGTTCTAAAAATACGATATTGATTCAAAAATTCGCGGATCGATCTTTTCCTGCGGCTATGCACTACTTCTCGCGACCGCGCAAGGAAAGCTATAAAAACGTGAGACCGGCGAAACCGAAACCAAATTGAGCCATGGCTGAAGCTGCTCCGCTCAAATCACCGTCTGGCCTAAAGGCTGATGTTTGGCAACGCTTCGGTTTTAAAACAAGTTATTTTATAAGCAAGCAAAACTAGTATTGACGCAAAGAAATCTCGAAATAAATTGATATCAAATCGATTCGAATCGAGAATTGAATCGGATCAGGACCTTGTGAATCAGAATCGAATCGATTCAGGAAATCAGCAATGATACCCAGCCCTAGTAATAAAGGGGAATTTTTGACTGAACTGGAACACTTTAGTCAATGTCGGACTTCCCTGTGAGTGACGTGCATGCTAACAAACACAGGGAGGAACACAGAGATTGCGAGCGAGGGCTGGTGTTTTTAAGGAAATTAAACAGTGTAATTGCGTATAATTTGCTTTTGGGGTTTTTGTGGTGTGTTGCGCTGCTTGTTCTGTTCATTGCTATTTCTATATGTAGGAATTAGCGCGGATGTCGAATGAATTGAGCACGTGTTCAAATGCAAACAGAAAACCTACAATTTACAGATCAGCTCCATGCCACTGATACCTGATGCAGCTATTTGAGTCATATGCGATACATGTATCAGATCAGTGCATCTCTAGTGCCGTTAAGTTAGTTGGAATCGATTTGGAATCGACAGAGAAAGAATTGCGCTTCGATCCAATTTTCTTTTGCACACCCCTAATATAAAACCTTAGAATTGGGACAGGGGACGTCTGGTTAATAGAAATGGTGCTGAGAAAAACAAAAATTATGAATACCGCTGTATTTTTGGTTACCTGTGAGTGATGGTGTATTTTTGGGACAGGATGACCCAAATGCTCAGTTCTCAGTATCTGAGGAGTCGGAGGTGTCGGTGAGTCTCGCCTGCTTCTTACGGATGTTCCAGTGTAGACACTGCGCCAGGCTGTCGAACCAGTCGTACACCAGGTCATGGCAACAGAGCGAGGGCACGGGGTAGCAGGAGGTTGTGATCTTAATACTGTACACACAAAAACAGTGCTTTTTAGTTCAACACGCACGTTATGACACGCAGGTGCATGCTGTTCCCTATACAATGCAAGCTATTTTGCACTGAGTGCTTTTCAGGCCAAGGTTAAGTTTAGAACTTTGTTTGAACTTTAGGTACTTCTAGAGACAGAAAACATACATTTACAACAGTTATGAGACGAGTTACAGTATATCCAGAGTGACTTTCTAATTACGGGTACAGTTTCATACTGCATCACACTGGGGTTATGAGTCTTGTTCAGGGAGCCACTGATGGAAGGCTTTCGACCCACAACGTCTTAGTCCATTGATTAGTATCACACTGCTTGGTAAGGCTGGGTGAACTGACCACAAAGCAACGTCATGGTTAATTGAAAACTGGTTGGGGAGGGGAGATGCCTACTTGTGTCGTGGCATTCTAGCATGGTATAAAAAAATCTGCAGGAAAACACAACTCAATTTCTCAGTTCTCATGAATATTCAACATGCAAATTAGCATTGCTCTGATTGGCTAACAGCTGCCTATGAGAAGCCGGCTTTTAGCAGCCTTTACCTAAAGGGCGACATGGTCTCGTCTCTGTAAACTTGTACAGTATATAGCAGAGATGACAAAGTTTAGTTTGACTTTGTCACACAAACTGAAGTAATTGTGTAAGAACGCATGAATGACATTTTTCACGATGTTAACACATGCGCTGTAAGTGAGCGTATAGGTCTCTCTCAGATTTTTTTCCCCATTTTATAATGCTAGAGAGTAAAAATATATATAGAAAAATAGAAACAGTTTGATTTGTTAAAAAATGCTGGAAATGAAATGGTCCCACCCCTTTAATACGATGTATAATTGATTAATCGAAAAAATAATCGGCAGATTAATCAATTAACAAAATAATTATTAGGTGCAGCCCGACACGGGGCCTTTAAATATTTCCATTATTTTAAGTAGACATGATGTAAATTTAGTTTTTTAAATGAAAAAAATTAGTGTGCAAAATACTTAATTTTTTAGTTCAAATGACCAAAGAGATTTGGTACTCGTTATCTACCTACGTTACTTAATAAATAAAGGGCTTTCTTGTACTGAATTCAAATATTCAAATTTTATGCTTAAACTGTCCTCAATGAGTTTGAGTTGAACTAGCTCATCAGGTTTTACAGTGCACAAAAAGCCAGAAAACTGAAACAAGATGACTCTCCAGTCCTAGTAGTCACCGGACGGTAGATGGCTGGCTTCAGGCTGCTGTATTAAGAGGTAAACCTTCTGGACTTCGGACTGTGGCTCGGACTGTGTGCTCAGTGTTTGCTAAGCCACCTGTGTTCAAACTGCTTTATCAGGCTGTGAGCTTGCAGCCAAACCTATAAAAAACACTGGGCAACTAACGCCAATATCTCAAATTAGTACCTTTTCATGGGTTCATAAACCAGTTTCCTTCAACCACAGTGGACTCAAAGTGGCAATGTGTGAACCATCACCACATCTCATTAGGTTACTGACAGAAACTATTTTTTAGAATTACAGTGACAGTCTCCCTGTAGCAACCTTTAAAGGTTAAGGGCCTTGCTCAGGGTGTTTTTTGGGGCCTGTCCTGGGATTCAAAGCCTTAATTTTTAAGATCATCAACACGAGGTTTCAGTCACTCGGGCAACTGCAGCACCGTCAACTTGAATACAAATGCATTTCGATTACAAGACACATTTAGTGTGGACTTCCAGTTCCTAAATAGACAAGCGCTTACTGAATGCATTGTGGGCCTGAGGTGTGCTAAAAACACAGAAAAGGATAAAAGGAAAAAGTCCTTTGTGATTTATTTCAACACCCCTATCCAAGGGTGGGGACACTAGAGTTAACCTCAAAGCCTCAACCTCTTGTTTATCCAATCACAGATCTCGGAAGAGCAGCACTCTTAACTTGGGATGCGCTGAAAATTCGGCCAATGAAAAATTTCCAAAAATGCATTTTCGGTTTTTGAATGAAAGACTTTTGAACACAGCCGAAACAGGATGTGATCAATCCAGGGAAAATTCAAATTAAAAAAGCAAGAAATGGCTTGTAATTGCGTGCGGACACTCTCAGTCCACGTCTGCCTTTACGTGAGTAAAGACAAACAGAAGCGAGGCATCATCTCATCTGACGCGCCCACTCGCTATCGTCCTCTCGCTACCTGCAGCCTGTTACAGATAGGTGTCTAAAATACAGGCATCAAGAGTTTTCGGTCAGTACGACGTCCATTGGACTCTAACAGTGATGGAACTCGCTGTCTATGAAGTGATGTTATCAGTAGGTAAGGTATAGAAATTTTGGACAGCCCACTTCAATAGCTTTCTGATTAGAATGTTTATTATGCGGCTCGCCGGTCAGCTGTGTGAGCACAAGCGCAAGTGAGTTTGAGCGCTCACAGTTCTTACATGAAACGCCACAAGTTCAGTCACAACTTTTCCTTTATTACAGACAAAACTCATATTTTGGCTGAAAAACACAGAAACAACCAGCGTTCTACAATACAGCCATTTATAGATCATTTCTAGCGATTATTTCAGGTGCGCAGTAATCACGTAATCGTGACACAACCCGTGTCGCACACCAGGGGATTGTGGGAAAAATAGTTATTACCCAGAAAGCCCAAATGCGGCTCATTTTATACGCCAAAATGAGTCCAAGTTACCCAAGACTTTAGTATTTCTTCATTTTAAATTGACCAGAAAATATTTTTTTCCTTTCGATAATGTTAGAATTATTTAAAAAAATATGCCGTTGTATAATAAAAACTCTGCAAGTCAATAAAACAAACACTGTATTTCTAGTAGTTACATCTACAGTTCCAGTACTTTTATACTACATAAAGCTAAAACAAATATTAACAAAATGATTTATTAATTATTCATATTTGTTGTGCAATGTTAAAATGCACTTGACTTTAATGTACTTGGTGTTTTGTGAGAGACAATATTTAATTTGACAATATTTCAGGAGTCAGTCTATTCAGGAGTGGGGCAAAGT
Source organism: Distichodus sexfasciatus (assembly GCA_032718565.1). Taxonomy (NCBI): domain Eukaryota; kingdom Metazoa; phylum Chordata; class Actinopteri; order Characiformes; family Distichodontidae; genus Distichodus; species Distichodus sexfasciatus. The sequence continues at coordinate 572,101 of JAVGVS010000031.1, forward strand.
AAATCATCTTATTTAGAATTTGATTTTTTGATATTGTGCATTGTTGGAATGTCAGCATTCAGTGCTAAATAAATATTTTCATAGTTTTTAATTGATTTATTCTTTGAAGCATGCCCTGACTTAAGTGAGGTAAATACACACAGTCCCAGTCATAACAGCAATGGTACAGAAAATAGGCATAATAATTTATTTCGGTGTTTCGGCCAAGTGTTTCCTCATTTTCGGCCAAGAATTTCATTTCGGTGCATTCCTACTCTTAACCCATAACTCTGGCACGAAACGTCAAGACTGTCTGACTTGTAATGGTCATTCTCATTGGCTAATCTAGCTAACTGAGAAATCCGTCTCATCCCACAAAGAGTTAGAAAATATCACCTATCTCCGTGTTGGATCTCTTGCCTTTTCCTGCCATCGAACGAGACCCAGGCCGTGTTGCGTGCGTCAGGGGACAGCATGATCTGTCAGGGTGGAAAGAAGAACATTTAATTTTTCACATTATAACTGAAACGTCATTCATTTCCAAAACCAAAATGAAATACAAAAAATTAGCAGTTTTTGCAGTTTCCCACTTTTTGCGCTCAAATAATAATAAAAAAAAAACAGAAAACATATGCGCATATTCCATGATGGATTTTCATTGAGCAGAAATCGTGGGACCTCCATAAGTGACTAACGTGGTTGATCAATACACACACACACACATACAGTGCTGTGAAAATTTGCCCCCTTCCTGATTTGGGTGTAGACAGCACGGCGAGAGTTCACCTCACGTGACAATAATCAACATGGCTGCTGCTAACAGACCATCCATACAGCCGTACATGTTGAACGCAACACTCTGCCGGTAGACTTCTTCATTGTGATTTTTACGTTAGCGCTTGCTAGCAGTTCTACCTGGTGGACGGAGCTTCTCAGATTGGAGGGTGGAGTTATTCAGATGTCCCCTACTGTGATGTAGAAGTAGGGGGAAATCTAAACGGCTCGTTTAAGCACACAATTTCTGACATTAGTAAATTAATATTAACACAATTAACCATTTTTTAATCAAACGTACAGTGTGTTAGGGCAGTACAGACGCAAATGGATGTCTGAAGAACTGAAAAAGTTTTTTTTTTTTTTAAGTGAATGAATGACTGAAACACGGATTACTTTGTATTTTTTCTCCACACACCAGCAGCTAATTGTGTATAAAAGACAGCTCCAACCCCCCGTTTCCCCTCTTCCTCCTCACCATCAGCTCCACTCCAGCAGGCACCACTATGGGTCTAAAGGACAATGAGTGGGGGCAGATGGGGGTCACCATGATGGCCGGGACGTTGGGGTGGATCATGGAGGCTCCAGCTGCTGCTGCGTATGCTGTGCTGCCCGTCGGTGTTGACACGATCACACCTGGAGCGAGCAGATGATCAGTGTCCACACTCACACACAGTCTTGTATAAAGTACCCGAAAGTCACACTTAAGTATAAGTACAGATACCCTCCCAAAAATTTACGCTGATAAAAGTTCAAGTCACCAACTAGAATTCCACTCAAGTAAAAGTCTAAAAGTATCTAGTATTTCCTGTACTTAAGTATTACAAGTAATCTATAACTAACTGTACCTGAGTAATGAAAGTATAAGTGCAAGTAAATGTTAATAACAACAGAACGCTGTCTAAACTTTAAATATTAGAACATTTACTCAGTACTTTAAAGCATGGTAAAGAAATATTTTGCCTACATCACACACTTCAAAAACAGGGCTTTAAAAACCTAAACAGAAGTAAGCTATTGCTGTTATAAAAAATCCGTCAGAATTTTTGAATAAACTAAACTTAACTATGAAGCTTACTGTGAAGCTTATCTGGCACCTCCAAACATAAACAATGTCTTCAAAGCCTTAAGAATGTACAGAACACCAACACCATACGTGTGCACGTCGCATTACGTGATTCATAGACCAATGACAAGTCAGCTTCCTCAAGCTTTTGTTGCGGTCGCCTAAACTAAGAGCGGCAGAGAAAACACCAAATCTAATTTGATTTTTGTAACGACTCTCTGCGCTGAAAATGTATTGGAGTAAAAGTATGCAATTAAATTAGGAAATGTAGTGAAGTAGAAGTGAAAGTTGACTAAATTAAAAAAAACCTCAAGTACAGATACTCCCAAAACATACTTGAGTACAGTAATGAAGTAGTATTACTTCGTTACTATACAACACCGCTCACACAACATATGCGCGCACACACACACACACACACTCATATCTCAAATAAAAGCAGCTGGAAGTCCAGGGTCCTGGTGCAGGATGAGCTTCAGCCTTTGTACACTCACCATCTCCCTGGACGGAGGTAATGAGACGACCGTCCAGATAGAGGTCAACATTGGACAGATAAGAGGATGGGCCCCGGTCTACTACCACCTCATTCAGCACCTACACACACATACACACAGGTTAATGTGAAGAATGGGATGTTTACACTGATAATGCTGATTTAACCAAATAAAAATAAACAGTAAGAAAGGAAAAAAATACAGATACTTCTGAAGTGAATGTCAGGGCAGTAGTGTAACGGTTGGGTGTAGTAAAGTTACCATTGAGGTACTCACGAGCAAGGTACCATCCCCAAGCACTGCTTCCTAGGCCTGTCCACTGCTCCTTCACAGATGGGTCAAATGCAGAGGTGACATTTTGTTGTGGTGCACTGTGGTGTGCTGTGCTGTGGTGTGTTCACAATGTCAATCACTCACTTACAAATACATTAACTGCCATTAAATGATTTACTATTCAGTATTCTGGCTGTATTATTATATACATTTTGGATAGTTTTAAAATACACAAATTCATTAATGTTTTTAGTTTTAAAATACATTGTTATTATTATATTTTGCTTATAAAAGTTATATTAGTTATAAAAGTTTCTTCTGATTGGAAAGTATCTATTTGTGTGTCAAAATATGAATATATGGCAGAGATTTTAAGGAAAAAATAAACTTTTAAAATTTATTTTCATTTACACTTTAATGAAATTAGACCAAAGTTATTTGTACCCACTGCAAACTGTCACAGTCTAAAGGAAAATTCAAGGGTCTACACCAGTGGTCACCAACCTTGTTGGCCCCACAGACTGCTTTCATGGAAGTGTATTTCAAAATAAAACACCCTATAGGCTGCGTTGGTCAATAAACATTACATACATTTTTTGGGGGAAAAGTTTTTATTCTTTCTGTTTAACCTGGCACAAAATGATCCAAAGCCTGGTACTGTTCCATGGTCCGCTGGTTCGGAACCACTGGACCAGTCCATTCCAAATAGTCTATGCTGTTCTGGAGGATCCTCTTTAACCTGATTAACAGCTGTTTTAATCAACAGGTGAAAAACAGCAGCGAGTGTGTGGCGGGTCATGGCTAAAACAAAAGGGCTAAGTGAGGACCTGCATCTGTGCATTACATCTGCTCTCAGCTCAGAAAAGGGCTACAAGGCCATATCTAAATGTCTTCTAGTTCCAGAGGCCACAGCACACAGTATCATTCAATAATACAAGAAGTTCCACAATGTGTTAGATCTCAGAGGAAGCGACAGCTGCGCTGGCACGGCTGATAGTGTAAGAGGTGAATAACGCTTTTCTGAAGAATTTGGACCATGCTAGTGCCAGCATCTTTAGGCAGACAGTCCAACCTGACACTGCATACTGCTGGACTCCATGGGTGCCACCCAGAAGGACGCCACTTCTCCAAATAAAGCACACAGTAGGACGCTTGGTCTTTGCAAAAACTTGTATAGACAAAGAAGACGACGTCTGCTCTGCTATTTTCTGGTCTGATGAAACCACAAGGCTTCTGTCTGCTACTGCTATCACCATGGAGTCCTGTCCTTACTGGCCTTTGCTGTGTGTGTGCGCACGTCTGTGTGTGTGTGTGTGGGGTGCCTTTCACCAGAATGGCACATTTCCATCTTCTTTCTTTACCACAACACACCCATTTGTTTTGCAAACAGGCAGTAACATGCTCAGTGTGAACACACTCCTCACTGGATAGCCGTCACTACACTGGGACAAAGCTGCAATGTGTGGGTGTGTTTGTGTGTGCTATGTTTACTCACCTTTACTGTATGGTTTTTATTCATAAAAACCAGAGAAAGAAAGAAAAGAAAAAAAAAGAAAGAGAACCAGGGAAACTGTTGGACAGTGTGGAGAAAACAGAAAGAAGAAGTGAAATAAGCCTGTACGTGTCATTGTGGACACACCGCAGCACACATAGTGCACCTAAACTAAATGTGACCTCTGCATCTGACCCATCAAGAAGGAAAGAAAGAAAGAAAGAAAGGGGGGTTGTTTGTACCTGTAACTGCAGGGTGATTTTTCCTGCCTCGGGGTTGCTGTGTTTGTGAGAGACGCTGCTGTTCTCCTCACTGTGCTGCTGCTGCTCACTTCTCTCAAACAAGCCCTTTACAACCTTCACCTTCAGACGACTGCGCAGGACAATGGCTGCGTCTCCTTAAACACACACACACACCACATAAATAAATAAACAAATAAATAAAGTTCTCATTCTTGTTCCACCTGCAGTTCAGACTAATAACCCATCTGAAGCTAAGCAAGTTCTGTGTCCTGGTCAGCACTTGGATGGAAGAGCTGGTTGCTGCTGTTAGAGGTGTCGGTTCATGTCAGAGAGGACATTTTGAGCTACTTCAGGTTTTATAAACTACTTTGAAATTAAAAGACATCTGTGTTTCATTTAAGCTGGGGTCACCAAACTTAGCGAGTCTTATAAAGAGTTCAGCTTAGGACTGGGCGACACATGGAATAAATGACTATATCGTGAACATCGAGTATAAAGCCTCACGTTAATGTTAAACAGACAACATATGTGTCACTTTCGAGTTTGGCTTCTCTGCCCTCTCAAAGCAGACAGCTCACTCCCCCGCCCATTCCAGAACTCTCTTGAGACGTAAAAGCTTGCGCCAGAAGCATTTCACCAGAATGCAGGATTTATTCAGCATTACAAAGGAATGCTCCACCAAAGGTGCCAACATTACGCAACAATGAAAAGCAGCAGCAACTGCCCCATTGGTCATCATGCTTTGTTCACACCTTTGGGAGGAGTGGTGACCCTTCTTGGACAGGCCAACTGTACCTTCAAACACTTTGTCCACCTCCGTCCTGTAGGATTCGAACTTGAAGGGTGTGAGAAAGCCCAGGGAGCCCAGGTGGAAGGCCATGACGGGCGGGACACTACCCTGTCAACAGCAACACAATCACAATTCTCAATATAGCGTTGATCCTGACAGTGGTTGGATGAGAAGAGGAACTGCACAAAGCTCACTCTACTGGACACTGAAATTAATTAAAGGGAGTGATTCTTTGTCATTGAGGTTGACCATGACATAATGCCTCACTTCAATTCACAATCACATGAATTCAAGTGATTCGTCATAATGAACACACAAGGAAATTTGACCTCTGCATCTGACCTATCCCATCCTTGTCAGATAAAGGAGTTGGTCCCGTGTTTGGAGGGTCCTGCTTCAAATTCCAGACCAGTAAAGGTACCGCTGCTGAGGTACTCATGAGCAAGGTACCATCCCCAAGCACGGTTCCCCGGCGCAGCACTGCTCCTTAACATGTGGGCTAAATACAGAAGTAACATTTTGTTGTGTTTGCACAATGACAAATATTCACTCAATTTATTTCATACAGAGACGCTGGGCAACTAATGTGGACAGTGCTTAGGGACATTGCATTGATCACAGGTACCTAAGCAGTACCTTTACCTGTCCAGGATTTGAACTGGTCAGTGTCTGATCACAGGGCCAACTCCCTAAACCATTAAACTCCCTCTGCGCCACTGGACCTATTGGAACTCTTGAGAGTCAAGTTTCTTTCTTTGAACATAGTATCTAGCACCACAAACGCTCACATGAACAGCAGCGTCCAACCTCCAGCACTACCACCTCTGAGCGTCTGAGCCACATTCTTTACCCCAAACTGCTTGTGGGAGAATGCCGCTTTAATTAGGATTATATATAGAGAGAGAGAGAGAGAGAGAGAGAGAGAGAGAGAGTGAGAGAGGAAACGGGCAGCACCTAATATTCATACTGTGATGGCACAGAAATTTGGATTTTCCATTGAATAAGGCTTAGCCTCATTTGTTTGGAAAAAAAGAATAAATGGAAAAAAAAACTTTTTAAAGTGATTTTAGTAGTGAAACTGGAATGCATGTCACGCAACACCTGCAATGCCACCGCGGGCCACCAGGGGCGTGAGGACCACCGGTTGAAAACCCCTGTTCTATCATTTACAGCATTTCCTAATTACAGAGACAGTCTCCCAGGAGCAACTCGGGGTTGAGGGACTTGCTCTAGGACCCAATGATAGTAGTGACAGTGGAAGGATTTTTGCCCATTTAATCTCTTGGTCCAGAGGTAAGTATCATACCATGTCTGCTACGGTGGTCTTTATTTTTAAAATACTCTTCTTTATGCTTTTTTGCTCTGCATTGTTTAGCCAGGTGATGCACAACCAGCGCAGCTCAGATGATAGTGATGCCCTGGTACATGCTGGACAATGAATCTTATCTTCTGCATGAATACATGAGTGCTTGCACCTCATTGATTTCTCAGTTGTTACTTCTTTGCACTTCCATAGTGTCTTTGTTTATTATGAATCAGGCAGACTGTTCAGGATGTTCTCGTGTACGCATTCAAAAAGCAGTGGCGTGGTAAGCACAGCAGTGTCTCGCTTCTGAGCAGTGCCATGGCAGCACGGGTACAAGCCAATTTGTTTATATTTACGTTGTGGCATTACACACACACACACACACACACACACACACACCCTTGTACTCATATAGTAGTGAGGACCTCCACTGACTTCTACATTACTGTATCTAAATAATACTACACCTAACGCTAAACATAACCCTAACCATAACCTCAGTAACTAAAAGCTAATCTTTCTACACTTTGTTTTGCAAATAAACTTGTATTTTTTTGTAAAAGCAGTTTAAAGAAGTGAGGACCACTAAAAAAGTCCTCACTTCCCAAAAATGTCCTCATTCTGCTGGTTAAAATCTCATTTTGGTTCTCACTAAGTAGCAAGTACAAGAAAACACACACACACACACTCTCTCTCTCTCTCTGTGGCCAACAAAGACCTTATGTTTCTGTTTATGTAAATGCAGAGTATCACGTAACATCTGATTTACCTGAAAGAGGGAGGAGGCGTACAGCAGCGTGCCATCTCCACCCAAACAAATGATCAGATCGATGCAATCTGAGATGTCATCAAATCCTGTGGCACAAAACAAACACGACTTGCTTGCTTGTTTATACTTTGTTTAGCCAAATATGAATAGCTAAAGGGATAGTTTGGTCTAGGAACATGTTTACCCACATTTCTGTGTCTCTAGAGGGTTTGCTGAACACTTAAAACGTCTGTTGAACAGGCTGGTCCTTTTATTTGATAGAGAACTCTAGTAAAAAGCTAACATCTAAGTAATGTATGTTGGCATCACACTAAATATTGCTTATATTAAACCACCATAATAAAGATCTTGAAACAAAATGATTAGAACTTGAAATAAATTCATTCTGACATATATTTTTATAAACTCTGAGCTGGGATGGCAGTTTTGTGTTGCTCCATGAGTAAATACCACCTTCTCTATGATGACAAAACAAAATGACAGTTTCTAAATGTCTGAAAATAATTCCAGAACTTATCTTTCAATTGTAATGTAGAGAACACTGTGACATACATATAGTAATCAACCTAATAAGTCTGCCAGCTAGGGAGAAACTTTCAATTTTACACTAAATGTGACATGCATTTAACCTGGAGCTACATATAATTAATGTGTCCACTGACTAACAAAAACAGCCAGTTTGGCCATGCCTTGAGTGAGCAAAAAATCTCCCAGAAACATGAAAAATGATATAAATGTTTCTAACCCTTATACCCATCTCTTTTATGCAAATGAAACATGTACTAGTCACTTGTTTGTTTTTGGTAACGTCCTTATGAAAAGAAATGCTGCTGGTGCTTCAGGCTTGGCTTCAGAGTTTAGCCCCTTAATAACTACTTCTGACATTATTTTTGTCTTTCCATTTAAACAGCTTAACTTCCAAAATCCTTCATTTTTGTACTGATGCTGCATTACTGTGTAATTCATGATCTGCTAGGTCAAAATCTCTTGCATGCTTTGTGTCTACCTAATTGCAGTGCATAAAAAGGGATCAAATTGTTGTAGATCTCTGGAATTATTATTTGAACAAAGTGCTCCGCACTGCGTGAGGCTGTATTTAGTTCTCACGCCGGTCTTGTTACTGCCTTGTTACAGCACCTTCTCGGAAAGTGCACAGCTGCTTCCTGATGCACGTGAAGGTCTTATCCGCCGTCAGCGCCGCATCGTCCACCACCTTCTTCTCCACGTACACGTTCAGGCACTTCTCCTGCAGACGGGAAACAAACCAAGTTCAGGACAGTCTTCTTTGTGAATTTTTGTCTAATAAAATTTGAGGCTTTCCACCCAAATGTGATTTCCTTGCTTTTAGCGAAGTTCAAATACATTTCTTTTTAAAACAATAATCTCAGTTAATTTGCAAAAAATCCACCTCTAATACCTCTAATCATCAAACTCTGTTTTACCAATTTGCATATTTTTAGTTGTTTGTAAAATGATAGACAACTTGCTCCATTTACTAAAAGCCTTTTATAATCTTAACTGAATTACGCTTTTTGTAAATAGTGTTTTACTTTTTTAATTATGTGCCTTCCTTTAAGCTTTAGAAATTAAACTGAATTGATCTTCAAAATCTTGACCAAAGTAATGACATAGGAGGGACATTTCGATCGTGGTCCGACCTCTAAGAAGAACATCTAATGAATAGTCTTATAACCCAAGTAAAAGCTCGACTGTCAACAGTTTTTTAAGTGAATCATTTTCCAATGCTACCAACTGTGCTAACAGCAGCAGCTGAATGAATAAATAATACCATAAGATAAGTATATTTGCTCCAAGAGGTGTGGTCCTGGAACAAACCAAACAATTCCTGCACTGTATTGGTTAGTAATGCAAAGGCTAATCATTATAACGAGAAGAAACATTTTTTTTCCATCCATTAAAACCGAGTGACGAGGGTGGACTGAATTAGGAAAGACTACATTAGAGGAATACCTGTTGTAGTATATTATAGAAATAAGTTAGGTGTGGCAGTTTGGAGACAAAGCCAGCAAGATGACATTGGTATTGGACGCTGGGTATTTTGGGGGAAAAGAGGAAAGAGAGGAAAAGAGGAAGGCCTAAATCCAAATTTATTAAAGTGGTGAAGGTGAATGAGGACGATGCAGAGAACAGGAAGAAATAGAAACAGATAGAGCAGTCAAAAGGAGAAAAAGAAACAGTCTGATTTCATAAAACAAAAGCCAACTTCCAGCATTAAAGCAAAAAAATGTGAATGCTACTAAAAATAAATGAGAGCTAACCAGTGACTTTGGCAGGATGTGGGGGGATGGGGTATTGGTGGGAAGGACGCTTCTTTTAGCATCTTTACACAATCTTTAAGGCTACGTCTACACTAATCCGGATAAATTTGAAAACGGCGTTTTCGTCTAAAAACGCTCCGCGTCCACACTATCGTTTTCAATCGTTTCCGAAGAGCTGATCATCCACACTGAAACGACCGAAAACGCTTACGTTCCTGTACTGCGCATGCGTGAAACGTAAGACGATTCGACCTGCGTCATTTCCGTCTGCCGTTTATTTACTTTCCGGCTCTTTGAGAGCATGTACAAACTGATATTAATCTTTAATAGGGCTGTCAAAATTGAGAGCAAACAAAACAACTGCTGTACAATGCCGTCCGCCATCTTAGTTGAATTGGTCACATGACTGCATCATATGACTAAAATGCGTCATCGTTTTCGAAAGACTCCATTTTCAGAGTCCACACTGCGACGCGAAAACGGCGTTTTCAAATTTATCCACTTTGGAGAGCGTTTTCAAAAAGTTCCGTTTTCCTTGACTAAAAACGCTGTCTCAGTGTGGACGGAAGGCCAAAACGGAGAGAAAAAGATGCGTTTTCAAACAAAAACGCATTAGTGTGGACATGGTCTATAACACCCCTAAAAGGCAGCAGTTGTATAGGGAGTGGTTTGCAAATACAATAGAGATTTTGAGTAGCTGGTCATCAGATTCTGCCAAGCTGCACTAAAGACATGTACACACGTCTCAAGCACAAAACCCTCTTCTTGTGTTTGTTGGAACAGGACTGATCAATTATGTGCCAGACCTCTTGATGCCAAGCTTCAGCAACCCTCTTAGGACTACAAGAAGCTACAAAAAGTTCATTTTTACAGTCAAAGTAAAAAGTATGTGAACCCCTTGGAATTTTCAATATTTATGTATAAATCCCTTATAAAACACAGTTGTATCTTCATGTAAGCCACAGTAATAAACAAACACAGTCACCTATAACTAAAGATCCACAGATTTTCAGAGAATTTTTGACCATACTGTAGAAATCATTCAAACTGTGAAAGTGAAGTTTGGAAAAAGTAAGTGAACCCCTAGCTAATGACTTTTTTTAAAAAGCTCATTGCAATCAGAATTTAGCACACCTGGAGTCCATTTAATGAAACAAGTTCAGGGGTGTGGCCTAGAATGACTTTGGCTGATAAAAACCACTGAAAAGTTTGAGTTTGGGCTTTTGACCTGAAGCATGCCTCGCACAAAAGAGCTGTCTGAAGACCTACGATCAAGAATTGTTAATTTACCTAAGGCTGGAAAGGGTTACAAAGTCATCTCAAAGATTTACATATTCTACTGTCTACTGTTAGGCAAGTTGTCTATAATTGGAGATAATTTGGTACTGTGGCTACTCTGCCTAGAAGTGGGCACCTGGCCAAGATGACCCCAAGAGCACAACGCAAAGTCATCTTTGAGGTAAAGAAGGACCCTAGAGTGACCGAATGACTTGAAGAAGTTATTATACCTGCCTAACATCTGTGTTCATGAATAAACAATGCGCAAAACACTGAACAAGAAAGGAGCCCACGGCAGAGCACCAAGAAGGAAGCCACTGCTGTCAAAAAAGAACATTGCTGCAAGCCTGAAGTTCTGGCGAAGGAGCACTTGGACACTCCACAACGGCACTGGGAAAATGTTTTGTGGAGTGATGAAACTAAAATTGAATTATTTGGGAGGAACAAGCAGAACTTCATTTGGCGTAAAAAGGGCACTGCATATCAACATAAAAACATTATCCTTACAGTAAAGTATGGTGGAGGGAACATCATGATTTGGGCCTGCTTTGCTGCATCAGGGCCTGGACAAGTCGCCATCACTGAGGGGAAAATGAATTCCCAAATCTATCAGCAAATTCTTCAGGATAATGTGAGAATGTCTGCCCGTCAACTGTAGCTCAGAAGAGGCTGGGTGATGCAACAAGACAATGATCCCAAACATCGCAGCAAATCCACAGCACAATGGCTTAAGAGGAACAGAATCTGCCTGGAGTCACCCAGTCAGAGCCCGGATCTCAATCCTATTGAGATGATGTGGAATGACTGAAAGAGAGCAATACACAGAAGACAACCAAAGAATATGGAAGAGTTAAGGCAGTTCTGCAGGGAAGAATGGGCTAAAATTCCCCCCACACAATGTGCAGGTCTGATCTGCAGTTATAGGAAGCGCCTGGTTGAGGTCACTGCTGCCAAAGAAGGGTCAACCAGTTATTAAACCTAAGGGTTCACTTACTTTTTCCACTACCACTGTGAATGCTGAATACGTTTGTATAATAAAGACATGAAAGAGTAGAAATTTTTGTGTGTTACTGGCTTCAGCTCATTGTGTATATCAATACCTGTGACTTAGATGAAGATCAGATCACTTTTTATGACCAATTCATGCAGAAAACTACAAACTTCCAAAGGGTTCACATACTTTTTACTTTGACTGTATGTACACAACTCTTATACACACTTACAGTGCCTACCCCTTGAACTTTAACACATTTTGACACCTTACAACCACAAACGTAAATGGTTTTTATTGAGATTTTCTGTGATAGACCAACACAAAGTAGCACATAATTGTGAAGTGGTACGAAAATGATACATGGTTTTCAAAATTTAAAAATAAAAAATAAAATCTGAAAAAAAGTGTGGCGTGCATTTGTATTCAGCCCTCCTGCGTCAATACTTTGTAGAGCCACCTTTCGCTGCAATTACAGCTGCAAGTCTTTTGGGGTATGTCTCTACCAGCTTTGCACATCTAGAGACTGAAATTTTTGCCCATTCTTCGTAGCAAAATAGCTCAAGCTCAGCCAGATTGGATGGAGAGTGTCTGTAAACAGCAATTTTCAAGTCTTGCCACAGATGATCAATGGGATTTAGGTCTGGACTTTGACTGGGCCATTCTAACACATGAATATTCTCTGATCTAAACCATTCCATTGTAGCTCTTGCTGTATGTTTAGGGTCGTTGTCTTGCTGGAAGGTGAATCTCCTTCCCAGTCTCAAGTCCTGTGCAGCCTCCAACAGGTTTTTTTCCAGGACTGCCCTGTATTTAGCTCCATCCATCTTCCCATCAACTGTGACCAGCTTCCCTGTCCCTGCTGAAGAAAAGCATCCCCACAGCATGATGCTGCCACCACCATGTTTCACAGTGAGGATGGTGTGTTCAGGGTGATGAGCAGTGTTACTTTTCCACCACACGTAGCGTTTTGCATTTAGGCTCAAAAGTTCAACTTTGGTCTGACCAGAGCACCTTCTTCCACATGTTTGCTGTGTCCCCTACATGGCTCCTGGCAAACTGCAAACAGGACTTTTTATGTCTTTCTGTCAACAATGGCTTTCTTCTTGCCACTCTTCCATATAGGCCAGATTTGTAGAGCACACAACTTACAGTTGTCCTGTAGACAGTTTCTCCCACCTGAGCTGTGGATTTCTGCAGCTCCTCCAGAGTGACCATGGGCGTCTCGGAAGCTTCTCTGACCAGTGCTCTCCTTGCTCGGTCTGTCAGTTTAAGTGGACAGCCATGTCTTGGTAGGTTTGCAGTTGTAGCATACTTTTTCCATTTTTGGATAATTGATTGAACAGTGCTCCTTGAGATGTTCCAAGCATTTTTTTTATAACCTAACCCTGCTTTAAACTTATCTACAGCTTTATCCCTGACCTGTCTGGTGAGTTCCTTGGTCTTCATGATGCTGCTTGTTCACTTGTTCTCTAACAAACCACTGAGGCCTTCACAGAACAGCTGTATTTATAATGAGACAAAATTACACACAGGTGAACTCTATTATCTAATTAGGTGACTTCTGAAGGCAATTGATTGCACTGGATTTTATTTAGGGGTATCAGAGTACAGCTGAATACAAATGCATGCCACACTTTTCAGATTTTTATTTGCTTAAAATTTTGAAAACCATGTATCATTTTCGTACCACTTCACAATTATGTGCTACTTTGTGTTGGTCTATCACAGAAAATCTCAATGAAAAACATTTAAGTTTGTGGCTGTAAGGTGTCAAAATGTGTTAAAGTTCAAGGGGTATGAATACCTTTTCAAGGCACTGTAGTAGTGGAAGGATTAAAGCTGTGCAATGAATTGAATTGTAACTTCCTGATTACGATTATAGCATCCCATGATTGTGGAAAAACTGATAATCAAGAAAAAAATCAGTAATTATTATTATTATTATTATTATTATTATTAATATTATATCTCATACAGAAAGGGAGTCCTACTTTATCCTGTTCTACAGTGCGCTTTGCCCCTTCCTAAATGTGATTATCAAAAATCGCAACTGCAGAAACACGCTCATAATCTGAACTATGTTGGTTTTAATTAGTTAGGACAAATTCGGCAGCAAATAACTTGCAGAGCATGTCAACATGAACATTGTAATACCCCTCATGTGTATTCCATTATGTACAGTTACATTTGCAGCATCTGTCCGACACGCTCAGTTTCCAGAGCAGTCTCACTGGAACAACCTGGGATTAAGAGCCTTTCTCAGTGGGTCAACTGTAGTAGTTTTAGCAGTAGGACAGAATAAATATGTCTAATTATATTTAAGCTGCTTTTTGCGATTTGGCATGAATAGAAGTGATTGTGTTTAATCAGCATACCATTTTGTTCATTTTGATAGATGACTCCTCTATAGAATCAAATTGAAATCATATCGTAGCAGATTGTTGTCCAGTGAAGTAATATATCGTATTGTGATGGAACTTGTTTCACGATTCACACACTGATGCCAACACTCCTCCCCAGACGTACCTGCATCAAGAACCCGCAGAGCTCTTTGAAGGGCTCTAGGAGACTCTCGTCTCGGATCTTGCGGATCACCAGCACGTTGAGGGGGGGTTTGCTCCAGGTTAGCCGCTGACTCGCTGGGTCCTGAATGTGCCTAGTGTAAAAGGTGTGACAGACATTCACTCAACACTCACTCACTGAGAGTCATGGGCTCTTACTATGGCTCTAAAAATGAACACAGAGTTTGTTGTTATTTTTAAAGTCACAGTAAGAGTTTTTTTGGATGAATTGCACTTTTAATGCTGAATAGTGACGTGTCGGTTGCGAACGGAATGGCTCCTAGTTCACTTCAAAGAGCCAACTCCTGCCTGGGAGCCAGAGCGATTGCTCAACTACAATGTTGAAATAATAGAAAGAATAAAAACTTTTGTATGTGAATTTTATTGACCATTGCAGTCCGCAGGGTGTTTTATATTGAAAAAACACTTTCATCTGTGGCTCATAGGTGGCCGTAAGGCGACTCACTTGGTGAACAGGTTAAATGTATGCAATATTCTGTTGTGTTTAGTTACACGTCTCACCCCCATCCCAGTCCGCGGAAAAATTGTCAGAAACGAAACTGGTCCATGGTGCCAAAAACGTGGGGGATCACCGAACTAAATAGTTAAAAGTTTATAAGTATTACACATACAATCAGGGATTGAACCTTTTTGTCAAAGATGGTATTTGGTTTTGTACTTGAAACATTTATTTGTTGTAGCACTCTGATCCATGTTGAGTATAATAAGCCACATTAATAATTGCATAAATGAACAAGTACATTTGAATAAATATACATCAGTAATTTGTTTTGGTAATAAATTTATTTAATCAACAAAAAATCTGAGGAGGCACTTGGAAGCCAAAAGAGCCAGAATTCCCATCACTAATGCTGAATGTCACTCTTCTCAAAAACTCAACTTATATATTCACAATAAGTTTATAAAAGAAATTACAATCTCAACTTATCGTAGCCTAACCTTGACAGAACACTGAGAATACAAGGTTGTGTAAGTGTAGAACATCTCTAAACGGTGAAACATCTCACAAATCAGTGCTCAGATCCTCTAATAGAGGTAATACAAGTTTCTAAAACAACAATTTTAGAAACAATACTTTGAATAATTTCACACAATGGGTTTTCTCAGATTTACCTCCACACTGAATCCTAAACGCTGGGCAGTAAATATAAATCTCTAAACCACCTTGGCCTTCTGTTTAGGGATGCACCAATTGCAATTTTCTTGGCCGATTCCGATACCGATTTTTTCCCCAGATAACAGTAAATAACAGTCAATCACAAAACCAGGAGCCATCGGCCAATAGGATTCGCAGGCAGAAGCTGCCAAAACCCCGCCCCCAAACATTCGCGAGAGGAAAAACACAGTTCGCGCAATATTATCACAACCGCGCACTCGATTCTTAATTTTGTACACTCGAGTTTCACATTTGCGCACGCGACTTTGAAATTTACGCCCACAAACTTTTTGCGGCAAGCCATTTTTGCGCGCTTCAGTTTTGGCATTGATGTTACGCCATACTCACGCACCCAAAATTCATTTCGTCGCCGCACGATGTCACCCAATTCAAA
The DNA here is from genome assembly GCA_032718565.1 of Distichodus sexfasciatus. Classification (NCBI taxonomy): domain Eukaryota; kingdom Metazoa; phylum Chordata; class Actinopteri; order Characiformes; family Distichodontidae; genus Distichodus; species Distichodus sexfasciatus. The sequence continues at coordinate 587,969 of JAVGVS010000031.1, forward strand.
GTGAATGAGAAACGCCTCCATTGAGCGTACATGTGAAAGCTGCCTGAATGCGCGCATGGCTGTGCTGCAAGTAATACGCAAGATCGGTTTAAAATCCGCAATACGTGTGACTGATCGGCCGATCACCGATCAGGCCGATCAGGTCAAAAATCGGCCGATTCCGATCGCTGGCCGATCGATCGGTGCATCCCTACTTCTGTTCCCATGTATCGTCTTTCTTGACCAATGCTAACCCAAAAATCAGATGGAAGAAGGTACAATGCCACTTACATGATCGAGGTTGGGTTGGGGAGGATGCAGGCTTTGGGTCCAAAGTGAGTAGTAGGATATGGTCCATGAAGGAAATGTGCCTTTCTGGAACAAAAAATGTGTTGAAGGCTTATCCAAACCTCATCGGCATGTTCTGATTTCAGATCAAATAAGATCATAATGACTCCCCTAAAGACTGAGATCAGCTTTTATAGCAAGAGTAACTGGCACAAAAACTGGAAGGCAGAGGGGGCCTACACTAGTTTTCTTTACCTGCATCTATCCAGTCTTTTTGGAGAACCTCCACTCATCCCCTCACATGTCAGCGATGAGTCCGAAGTCTCAAGTTGTTCGAACTGTCCCTGCTGATCGCTGCCATCAAACACTTGCTCTTGACCATTCGGTCTCCTGTGAGATCTCTTCGCCTCTTTTCGTCGTTTGGAAGACTTGCCCTGGTAGTGTCTGTGTCTTGGTGGTCTGGGGGCAGAATTGCTGTTCTCTTTCCCCTCCAGGCCTATAGAGGGGCCTCTCTCCTCTGATGTTTCCTCCATCCTAAAAAGAGATTGCACAACATCAGCAATAGACTTGCAGAACATTCCAGACTGTCAGCAACTTTACTAAGCAACAAAACATTTCTTCCACCAAAAAAAAGTGCTTTGACCCTAAAGCTGGAATTGGACCAGTGGTTTTATGACTGAAAGCCTGTGTGTAAGCACTTTTCCACTTCATATCATAGCTCCATAGCTAAGTACTTGTAGCGTACTTGGTTATCCTTTTGGCTAGGGTACAAAGTACACCAAGTGTGGATCAAGAAGCAGAGCCAGAATAAACCTGCAGACCAGGATCATTGTTTAGAAAGAGACAGCGTGAACTTGGCTAACTTATCTAGTGTAGTCTATCTAGTATAGAGCTCTAGCTTTGTTTTCCCTTTTTTCATGTTAGAGCACAAAATGGGAAACTGGAAAATGACTTGTTATTTGTTTCTTCACTTTGGTTACTTTCCCTGTGAACACCTAAAATAACGCTTTTTGGTTTTATTTTGAAAAAAAATTCCACTCTTACCAAACAGCACCATAGCATTCCGAAAAACAACTTTAGTAACCAGGAGGAGGGTTTAAATCCTGGGAGCTGGAAATAAAAGAGCTGTCATCTCATGGTAACCTAAGCAAGGCATTTATGTAGTGTCCATACTTACTCTTTTTTACAGGCTAGTCCTCATTTTTGGATACCTAAAAAAACTGCTTCAGTCTGGCATTTCTAAATTGCCAAAATGTCTAGGATTTTCCTTTCTAGTCTCCATTTATTGTGTGCGTTTTTATATAGCTTTGAGGTTACTCTTCAGGACCTGCCTTTCCACATGCCATAACTGGTTAGTTGAGACTTCAACCACATCTGAATGGATATGAAAGCACATTTCTATTGAAATTCCTTCCCACACCAAACAGGAACTGTAAATAATTACCTGACCCACCTCACAGACTTCTACCGCACACCACCATCCTGCTCATATTGTCCTCTTTTTTGAAAAATAAAAATATTCTTACCCTACTTTAACCCCCATGCTGCTGCTGTCATATTATTTGTTAAGAAAATCTGCCAAAAATGGTCCCAGGTCGCCCACACTCACCTCTCAGAACCTAAGAATGCTTACACATTAGATTTCTTCTCCCGCTGCATGAAATTGGCCCGGTCCAAACTGCGCAGCTGACGTTTATGGGCGTTCACAAAGAAAGCGCTCTAGGCAATGACGCCAACTGTGAACGCACCCCAAATAACGTTAGTCACTATGGAGCGATAGTGAGCATGGGCTTGGCTAAGCGACAAATAACACTTAAAATGATTATTAACGATTAAAAGAAACGAAGTGTGACGTTATATCTGAAAGCACACTAACGACACGCGTTTATTTAAAACCTGCTAGCTTAGCTAACGCTAATATATCATTGACCAACGCCACCACTTACAGTGACGTTATATTAACAGACAAGCTAACAAGCCCACGCTAACAGTTTCAGAGTTTTTTTACATACTTGCCCAAGACACAACAGTTAGCTCGCATTAAAATGGCGCAAACATTTTAAAAAATATATGCGTTGGTCTGTTTAAATAGGCAATGCTCAGTTCGGCTTGTTAGCTTAGCACACTTGACGTTAGCCGTCTTGGACACCACGTCACCAGGACCTAACCAACCGGCCACGTCCCAAAATACTAGCCTACTAAGTAGAGTTAGAGTAGTGGGTGGATCCCATAGCGTTGTAGTGCTGACGCTCTCGTTAGTACGGTAGTGTTTGGTTTGTGAAGCGACCAAAATTAGGTGAAAGTGGGAGGCTGCGTTCGTTGTTATCCGATTGTGTGCCGTCTGAGAAAGTGCTATTTAGAGCGGAATTTAATTTGCAGAAGTAGAATGAAGTTACATTTTTTCCTCGAAGTACGTCACACGAGATGCTTATGTTGCCTGAGATATCTCATTCTTAAATCATGGACCTCCTCAACTCAATGTAAAAACTAGAGATGGGCCGATACCACTTTTTTATGTCCGATACCGATATTGTAAATTTGGATATCTGCCGATACCGATACAAATCCGATACAGTCACAGTTTGTTTTTGTTTTTTTTAATAAAATAATGCTTTAAAATGTCTGAATACATAACTGAGATTATTATTATGCTTAGGAAATGCTTGATTTAAATACTGTTTTCCTACTAAAACAATGTAGTAATTACACACATATGTATATGCTTAATTATTTGTTCTCAAAAATTGTTCATTTAGACATATAAATATTTCTTCTTTCTTATTGATTACACTATAACATGCGTGTCTGTAATAAAGGGGACATTTAGACCGGAATGGAGCGCTTTAGCGAGTAACGGCGCTCATGCTTGGGCTCATTAACACAGTGCACCTGTTTATATTGTGGAAAATGTTTTTATGGATTTATTTCTGTTTTAGTGCACGGAACATCTCACAAATACTTTCCCATACAGAAGGATCAGGTCTTGTCTTGATCGCGCCACTGAAAACATTGTGTGTCACTATTAAGTCTCCGTGTGAAATACAAGCGCAGCTGCTCTAGCGAGTAAAATGAATTAAACGAAGCTTCCGTTCTAGAAAAATTGACCTTGACCATTTTTGTAATAGAATTATTTGAGTTATTGGAACCATCGTTTCAGCTCTACTTTACCGCAGTGCCACTTCCCATGCATAACGGATAGAGCGTACACGCATTTACAGATCGGCTCCATAGAACGGCCCAATGCCACCGATACCTGATCCAGCTGTTTGAGCTGTTATTGGACCGATACCGATCCACATATCGGATCGGCTACATCTCTAGTAAAAACACCAGTTTTGTATAAAGTACCCAACAGTCACACTTAAGTATAAGCACAGATACCTTCCCAAAAATTTACTTTGATAAAAGTTCAAATCACCCACTAGAATTCCACTCAAGTAAAAGTCTAAAAGTATCTAGTATTTACTGTACTTAAATATTACAAGTAATCTATAACTAAATGTACTTGAGTAATGAAAGTACAAGTGCAAGTAAATGTTAATAACAGAACGCTGTCTAAACTTTAAATATTAGAACGTTTACTCAGTACTTTAAAGCATGGTAAAGGAAAAAATTTCTTCAAAAACAAGGCTTTAAAAACCTAAACAGAAGTAGGCTATTGCTGTTATAAAAAATCCATCAGAATTTTTGAATAAACTAAAATAAACTATGAAACTTACTGTGAAGCTTATCTGGCACCTCGAAACATTTACAGAACACCAACCTAACCTCCCTAACCTCCTTTCCTCCTTTGCTGGCACCCTTGCACATAACAACCCAGTCATTACTTGAAGCTGGAAAAAATTCTGTTCATCCTCAAAAGAAGTTGGCTCTCAAAATTGCAAGAATTCAGCCTTGCTCTTCTTGGGCTGAAGACAAGCACATGCGCGGAACCGGTCGGGCAGCGGGAACGCATCGGGCACCCGCAGACTGCTCAGTAGTCACATCAGCAGATAGCCGACAGGTTGAGTGTGGAGTGATGCGTGTGCACGTCGCGTTATGTAACGGCACTCCGCACTGAAAATGTATCAGAGTAAAAGTATGCAATTAAATTAGGAAATGTAGTGAAGTTGAAGTGAAAGTTGACAAAACAAAACAAACTCAAGTAAAGTACAGATACTCCCAAAACATACTTGAGTACAGTAGTGAAGTATTATTACTTCATTACTATACAACACTGAAAAGCCCAACATGGTACTTCTCCAATCAAAAAAGGTGAATATGACTAATATCACAACATATTGTCAACCCTGGGCAGGCGCCAATGCACCGCAGTACTTTATTAGTATTTAATGTAAAAAGAAACATTGAATCACAAGAAGGTGCATGTGTTGAAAGAATTCTGAGATTCCAAACGTGTTTTTTTCCTATTTAGTTATGGCCAGCACAGTATATAATGGCTGATGTAATAATTTCAAACTTGATGTCAAGGAAAAAGCATACCAGAAAAGGTCAGTTAACTACAATAAACTGCCTTTAAAACAAGAAATGAAAATCCCTTTGGTATCTGTCAAATGTCACACATCTCAACTCCACCGCTGTAGTTACTTTCACTCCTTAAAACACAAAAGAGCTGTTGGTTCAACCCTTTGACGGACCAGTTCTTGTTCAGGGTGGATTATCTGTTTGACACCACAGATAAAGAACCATTTGAATGAGGGAGAACGGTAAGGGTGTGAATCACAGCCTTTAAACAAGCTCATTGATCCTGATATTTTTGACAAAGGCTACTGTGCTCTTTGGCTAGAACATGATTGCTCAACCCATTTGGAGCTTCCTCTTTATCTGAGCTCCATCAAGGTTCATGCAAGTATGAGCAACCGTGTTTGTAGTTTATATTAAGAAAACAAACATGCTAAGAAGCTACTACTACTAGTTTTACCATGCTGAATGTACTCAAGTATGGTTGGAATGTTCATATACCTGCACACATGAGCATCAAGGTGGCTTTCTTGTGGCTTGCGGGTAAATGTGTTTGTGATCAAAAGGAGGAATTCTACCACAGGCTGTTTGTCTTTAGCACATGATACACTTGTCTCACTAATCATCGAAGGATGGTTTTGTTTTGTTTTTTACAGTACATCACAAAACCAGTCGGACTTGTTCAAGCTACGTTTTGTAACGGGCCATTCCTATAAATGGCTCTAAAGAGATTCTGTCAAACTTCTAAATGTATGTCTTTACTTGTTACTTTTATTATAATTGCTCTCTTTTTAAGTTGCTTATCTGTTAAGTCTGCAGCTCTCATTTAGAAATACTTGTGATCTGAATACTGTCTGTTTGACCTCTTTGAAGTGTTATTGGTTGTGTAATCATAAAAATCACAAAAACTGCTTACTGATTCCATTCCAAAGAGAATAGTGCTGAATTTGCACGTACATTGCACTTACTTCTCATTTAGAGGTACGTGCAATCTGGGAATCAGCCGGTTTGCCTCTTTGGAACCTGTAATTTGAACAACATCCTTTTTGTCACATCATAAAATTCACAAACAGTGTTTACTGGCAGCCGCCATTCAACTTTTAGAGCAGAGCAGCAGTCCAATTTTTGTGGATCAGCTGGCTTCTAATATGCACTAATTTTAAAAACTTTGAATCCCGATTTGGAGCCAATTGCATTAATGCCTTTAACACAATAACTAAGATACTAAAAGGCACAAAAGTTATGCTGGGTTTTTGAACAAATATTACATATAACACAAAGGCACAAAGGACATTAGCGTGTATACATAAATCACACTCCCAGCCAGACTGGTCTGATTGTGTGCATTCAATGGGGCGTGTCTTGTTGGCGAGTTAACCAACCTTTCAACAAATGTACCGCCTGTTGGGCTTCAGATAGACGTCTGCCTGCTGCAACAAGAGCTTCCTTCCACTTTTATGTGCAATGGAGCTGTTTATTCCAACCCTTCTGCTGGCGCTTTATCTGAAGACAGCTCTAGACTGGATAGTGGTCCTGCTCCAGTGGAAGCACATGCTCAGGACCTTCTCCGGACATTTCAGCATTTCCCTTGCCGTGGCAGACACACTCCTGGACCTTGTCATTACTTGCCTGTTCTTTGTGCAGGATTTTACCTTGTGGGAAGTGCGCTTTACTGGCTACCATATTTGCCTGTTGGTACAGGTTGTGGGCTTTGTCTATGGCATGTTGCACTGGCCTGCATTTTTACTGACAGGACTTGACACTTACTGGACAGCATCCTCCTCTGGCCAGACGCCAACTTTTTGGGCACGAAAACTCGGGTATGTTTTTGGAACACTTTTTCTCTGGGGGCTTGGGTTTGCTTACCTGTTTTGGGATTCGGATTTCAACCCAGTTGTGGAGGACGACAGCCTTTTTCTGCAAAAGTGCCAGGTTGTGGGTGGTCCACAATGCAGGCAGGTGGCCATGGTGTTGCTGTTGATGCTCGCTTGTGCCGCTCTTTATGCATACTTTTGGCAAGTGAAAAAGAGCCAGGAGAATGGCCAGAGCCACTCGGCAGTTGACCTGCAACGGTCCGTGTGCAGTTTTTTGAGCAAATGGAGCTTCTTCCTTGTTTTGGTGGCTCTCATCCTGGGATTTGGGACGGAGGTTCCAGCCTACCTGGAGATGAACGTTCCATGGTTGTGTCTCTTCCACAGCTTTCACGTTGCAGTCACACTGGGCACCTGCACCTGTCTGCTATGCTCTGAAAAGGATACGACTTTAAAGAAAACGACAAGCACAACATGTTTCTGCCTCTGGACGCCTTGTCTGACGTGACAGTGCAGAAAAAAGACTTTCAAAATTCTTGCATAATTCTTGAATAACAAAAGGACAAAAGACGGGTATTTCTGATATTTTTTTACTTCCTTATATAAACATGTTTTTAGAAATTACTGTCGAGAGTTTTAAACATGACAGTTCTAGGGAAGAATAAGAAGAGACTGACTATAGCAAAAGGTATTTCAAACATATTTTTGTTAAGTAATAGGTAAGAGCACTTGGAAAACGTTTTAGTTTTAACTTTTGTAATGAACTAAAAGCAAAACTCACGTTTTAACTCACAGAATAGTCTATAATCACAAAGGATTTAACATCTTTGCCAGACACTTTACATGTAAAGAAAATAATAAATGAAATTTGCAAATAAAAAATCATTTTTAACAACATCTAATATGTTTTAAAGCAGGTAAATTGGTACATTGTTACAATAGATCTACAAGCTATTAAATTGTCTGTGAAACCTACAGTAATACTATCATCAAAAGCATCATTGGGATGTTAAGTGTCATTAACACGTTTATAAATGCAGCAGGGTGCTGTTTTATATAACTCTAAAACTCTCCATATATATATAAGTAAAACAAAAGTTTAAAAAGTAAAATTAAGGTTTATTACATGCTCTAAAATCTACTTAGATCTCAAAGGATCAAAAGATACTTTCTTACCACGTACTAAATTCATGTTCAAGTCTGCTTAGTTGCATTATTTTTCTCATTTTTTTGTCATTTCCACATTTTGCATTATGTTCTGTTGTACTACGCACAAACATAGATCTAGATACTTAATTAAACAATAACATGAAGTGAAATCTTGCTATTTCATAAGTGTTTAGTAACAGCTGAAACCTCTCAGATTGACATTAAAATGGCAAAAAGCTAATCTTTACAGCGACATGAACAGGTGGGATTAAGGATTGAAGGGGAGCAGGTGGGCATGTACAAAGTGCAGAAAGAGTGCAGAAAGATGGTAATAACTTGGAAATCATTTACCAAGTTTTATGGTGTGATGGAGCAAAAAATGTAAATGGAAGCAATCAGTATATTGACAGTTTCAGTAAAGGCTAAATGAATGTAAAACATAAAAAATATGAACCTTTGAATCTGTGTGCATTTACCGAACTAAGGCTTCAAATTGCATCAAATTATGAAACTTACTGTATGTACAATTCTACATAAGGATAAACATCACAAATCTCATATACCTTCAAATATCAAAGTTTTCCACTGTAATTGTGATATTGGATTCCCTTTGATCTGATTAAAGTTATAGGTGCTTTGTGCATGGTGTAAGCTAACATAATATCTGTATTATTGTCAATTTACTTTTATTAGATGAAACTCTCTTTCTATTAATCCTTTCAGAATTTAGATTTTTGAATCAGAAATTGTTCTAAAAATTTGCCATCTGACCCAAACAGAAGGTCTGAAGTGGCTGCCTTTGCCATAATAAATCTTTAAAGCTGTTAAATTAAAACACGCAGTACGACTAAATGTGAAAATGTGAAATTTTGGTGCCTCTTCCTCATTGTCACATGCACATGATTTCAATCAAATCATCAACAGAATCATCAACATTACAGATACATCTTACTGGCCAGACGTGGACAGTAACTAAGTACATTTACTTGAGTACTGTACTTAAGTAGAGTTGTTGAGTATCTGTACTTCACATGAGTAGTATTTTATTTGGAAACTTATGACTTCCACTTCACTACATTTGAAAGACAAATACTGTACTTTTTACTTCACTACATTTCTATCAAGGTTCTCGTTACTCATTACTTTCAAATCTGTGGATAAAGTGGGTGTTATTCCCCCTTATCTAAAGGCTGATTGGTTGTTTGGCAGGTGACAGTCTATCAGTAATCAGTAGGGTTACATCACGCCTGTAGACTGGAACTATAAAACCAAGTTCAGACAGTTCTGCTGTTTTCTGTCTTGATTAAAACATTGTTGCTGTTGGAAAGTCATGGAGCTAGAGGTGTAGAGCTGGGTTTTAAGCAGGTTGGAATGTTAATTTTATGCTGTGAGCTGCATTTACAGCTACTGCACTGTCCTCCTGATTAACATAAACATATATGTGTGCACACACTGCCAGAGCTGTATCAGAACACTACCATGCTGTTTTGTGGGGGTGTATAGTCTTACAATTAATAAATAAAATAAACTAATGACTGGTTTTCTTTATCAGTTTAGGTTGAGTTTCTTTCTGTAACATTCTACCAATTCTTTATTCTACAGCTTCTACAAGCTAGTCAGAGGCATTAGGTATTGTAAGTGTTGCAGCAATAATGCAACAGTGCGGTGAAAGAAGATGTACTTTTAATACTTAAGTATTTCTTAAAACAAGTACTTCAGTACTTTAAATTGAGTAAAAATTTGACTGTACGACTTTCACTTGTATTGGAGTAACATTTGACTAGTGGTATCTGTACTTTCTGTAATGAAGTTAGCTACTTTGCCCACCTCTGTTGCTGGCTTGGGTTAAGACCTGTGATAACGGCATGGAAGTCATTGATTGTACATTTCGTCTTGTAAACAGGTAGAAAACTGTCATCACTGACGTGTGAGCACTGACGTGTGAGCACATTTTCATAACTTTTCCATTTTACATGAGCAGCAGCCTGTCACATTGTGATGAAGAGGGTTTATCTCTACACAACACCTTCTTGAAAGCTTAATTTAAGCTTAACAGTAACAGTAAAAATGTGGTATGTTGGTGTAATTAAATCTTGAGAGCTTGAAGGGAAGGCACCTGAACGTCTTTTCAAAGTTCCTGAAGACGTTCAGAACTGAAGAAGCCTTTCTGATGAGAGGTGAAACGTCTTTGGTAACTGAAAAGAAGTCCAGTTGCCTTTGATTCAAGCTCTCCAGAAATGTATTGGAACTTTGCTATGATCACTTCAGGATCATGACTTTTATGGTCAGTTAGTCAAAGGGCTCCAGGGACGTTTAGATATTCAGGTAGCAAGTCAGACCTCTCGTTCTTTCTTTTGGTCTGTCTTCAGCACCTGGTCACAAGGTGAGATAGTAGTTGGAACGTAACTGATAGGCAGTCAGCCAACTTTGGCTTTTGACTTGAAAGAAGACAGAACATTTGATTAAATATGATTGGACATGATGGAAAACTGCAGATTTCTTGCTATTTGCAGTCAGATCTGTGAGTGCATTCGTCTTATTGTAGTTTTCTCCTAACTTCCTTTTCACACTGACAACAGAATGCAATAGCGTGAAGAAGTTCACACATGCACCATTAAATGATGGTTAAAAAAGCCACACAAGAAAGAAGGTGCCTTACTACTGGTTGAATTTTGGTTATTTTTTCAAGAAGTTTCAGATGATAACAGAGTAAATATTCACGTGAATGTTGGCGTGTTTTTATAGGCTTAAGACTCGTGTCCAGATCAGGCTAGACCATGGGTGCAGATTTAAAAAGTATTGCGAGTTTTCTAATGGTTCCCCTTATCTTATTTTGGCCCCTGCTGAGTGGATACAGTTCTACTGGGGGGTCAATTAAAGAGTGTCTAGTTTTGTGAAACTGAATGATCAGTTTTTAAGTTACTTGTCTGATCTGTTTGGATCTGAACGGAAAGGTTATTCTTTGGCCAATTTGTAGAATACATGGGGTTACTAACTTTTGGCCTGATTCAACAGTTCTTCAGGAGGAATCTGTTCTTAAAACCCACTTACACATTCCAAACAGTTGTCTTATGTAAAATTTATTTTCAGAAAAGAAGACTGCTGAGCTGAGCAACATTATGCAAAACAACATATATAATCAGAAGTTTTGGATAAACAATGTAAATGTAAAACATAATTGAACATAATCTGGACTTGTTTCACACCTCAGTTCTCAGAAATGCAATCTTACACAGGCATTCACAGATAACAGACTGAATGTTGACAACTTGTTCAGTTGGTTTAGACCAAAAATATTGCAAACGTGCACATGCAGGATGTGTTTGTCACAAAACATTAGCATGCATGTATTTTTAGTCGAAGCCTATGGATGGTTGTTCACTTACACAAATACTATTTTTACTGATCATATTGATATAGAGAGGGGAAAAAGCATGCAGCAAGCTATTGCCTAGTCTAAAAGGATCTATTGACAAACCACATCACTTTGAGGGTTCACTGTTTCACAGTGTGTTGGTGACCGTTGGTGATTCTAAAACCATAGTTAGGCCTTTGAGTGAGATCCTTAACCCTGAGCTACTCCAGTCAGAAAGAGTTCCTTTTAAATATGAGAGTCTCTAATGTCAGCTGCAAGACTCATCCACATCTACAAAATTCTCATATACCATGCCCATGCTGTGCCATGTTAGGGAGGCTACTTTAAAAACTTAGCTTTTTGAGCTACATGGTACTAATGATTAAAGCTAAGCTACAATCAGAAGTGGACAGTAACAAAGTACATTTACTTGGCTACTGTACTTAAGTACAGTTTTTGAGTATCTGTACTTCACTTGACTGGTATTTATTTGGAAACATGACTTTCACTTCACTACATTTGAAAGACAAATACCGTACTTTTCACTTCACTACCTTTCTATCAGATCTGGATAAAGTGAATGTTATTCCCACTTTTCTAAAATGTGACTTTCAATTTTGTTAGAGAGTAAACAACAGGAAAAAATAAATATTGTCTCTGTTTCGGTCTTGGTTTATATGGTCTCGACCCCAACTCTAGCATACACTAGTCTTACAATTAATTACACAAATAGACTAATGACTGGGGTGGCACGGTGGCGCAGTGGTTAGCACTGCCGCCCCACAGCGAGAAGGTCCTGGGTTCAAACCCTGGGGTTCTCCGAGTGCTCCAGTTTCCTCCCACAGTCCAAAGGCAGGCACTATAGGTTAATTGTTGACTCTAAATTGACTCTGTAAGGTGTGAATGTGTGTGTGTGTGCCCTGCGGTGTGTTGGCGCCTGCCCAGAGTTGCTCCATGCATTGCGTCCGTAAGGCCCGGTCCCCCTGCGACTCCATTTGGGATTAAGCGGTTTAGATAACAAATGAATGAATTAATTAATTAATTAATTAATAACTGGTTGTCTTTGTCAGTTCGGGTTGTGTTTCATTCTGTAACATTCTATCAATTCCTTATTCAACAGCTTCTACAAGCTAGTGAGAGGCATTAGGTATTGTAAGTGTTGTGGCAATAATGCAACAATGCGGCGAAAGAAGATGTACTTTTAATACTTATGTTTTTTGAAACAGGTACTTTCTATTAATCCTTTCAGAATTTAGATCTTTGAATCAGAAATTGTTCTAAAAATTTGCCATCTGACCAAACAGAAGGACTGAAGTGGCTGCCTTCGCCATAATAAATCTTTAAAGCTGTTAACTTAAAACACGCAGTACGACTAAATGTGAAAATGTGAAATTTTGGTGCCTCTTCCTGAATGTCACATGCACATGATTTCAATCAAATCATCAACATTACAGATACATCTTACTGGTTTGGGTTAAGACCTGTGATAACGGCATGGAAGTCCATGAGCAGCAGCCTGCCACATTGTGATGAAGAGGGTTTATCTCTACACAACACCTTCTTGAAAGCTTAATTTAAGCTTAACAGTAACAGTAAAAATGTGGTATGTTGGTGTAATTAAATCTTGAGAGCTTGAAGGTAAGGCACCTGGATGTCTTTTCAAAGTTCCTGAAGGCGTTCAGAACTGAAGAAACTTTTCTGATGAGAGGTGAAATGTCTTCGGTAACTTTGAAAAGAAGTCCAGTTGCCCTTGATTCAAGCTCTCCAGAAATGTCTTGGAACTTTGCCGTGATCACTTCAGGATCATGACTTTTATGGTCAGTTAGTCAAAGGGCTCCAGGGACGTTTAGATATTTGCAGTCAGATTTGTGAGTGCATTCATCTTATTATAGTTTTCTCCTAACCTCCTTCCTTTTCACACTGACGACAGCATGCAACAGTGTAAAGAAGTTCACACATGCACCATTAAATGATGGCTGAAAAAAGCCACACAAGAAAGACGATGACTTACTACAGGTTGTATTTTGGTTGTTTTTTCAAGAAATATCAGATGATAACAGAGTAAATATTCACGTGAAATATTCACATTATTTTCTTTACATGTAAAGTGTCTGGCAAAGATGTTACAGTTTTTTACAATCACTTTTGCACTAATAACAGAACCTTCATGTCATTTTTCAAAATTCTAGACACAAAACTCAAAACAGTCATTATTTTTAACACAGTCTGTGCAGTGTTCAAAACTTGGCATACTGCATTCATATCTTTAGAGAAGCCTTGCTTTTGCAGAAGCATTGTTTCTAAAAATCAAATTTATTATGAAATATCATAGGAACATTACTTTAGATCACCCTTACACAAGATACCCATAGCTTCATTGTGTATTTGTTAGTACAATCATTAAATATAGGTGTACAAAATATGTAATTCAGATTTCATTATTTTATTGGAGACTAGAGAGAATAGTACAGACACAGTGGCATCATTGAAATCCTGTAATGTGGAATTTACTGATCAAATCAAATCACAACAAAAGATTTGTAGATTAAGCCCTCCTCTATGACGAGGCCCACGGCCACCTCTCAAAAGGGGTGCTTGTCCCCTTCTATTCCTTTGACCACTATGTATTCCTAGCCTTTCACCTTCCACTTCTGGCTCCATGTCCTCACTATGTTGAGTAGGCTACTACAGTGGGATACCACTCATCTAACTTATATATACATACAAATATGTGAAATCAATCAGCAGTAATGAGTGGCCATTAACTCATTAAAACCACAAAAGCAATTATGTAAAAAAGTGACATCTTGCATACAGTAATGTTGAATATGAAAATGTGTTCTGTAAAAGTGGTACATGGGACCATAGACACTATATCTGGTAAAGAATGAAATATGACATTCATAGATAATGTAGTCCCCCTGGGGTCATATTCTGTGCTAATTGGTATCAAATGATCCTTCCTGAAACTGTCATAATCTAAACATAGACTATTATTAATAAATTTTCATAAAAGCTATGCTTCAAGAGTAATGCAACAGTTACTTATCATTTTAAGCAGTTGTATCAATTGATAGTTGGCTCTTTATAATGAAATTAATACACACCAAACTTTGCATTTTGAAATAGTAATACTTTGATGTTAAGTTGTGTCATTTTGAACCAGTGATTTTAGTTCAATGAACAAATGATCTTTGGCTTATATGTATTGTATCCAAGCATTTGAAAAAAAGAGTTAAGTGTTTTGAAAAATGTGCATTTTGATCATTGGTTGTGATTTATGTGTCTAAAGTTTCGAAAAATGACATGAAGGTTCTGTTAGTGCAAAGGTGATTGTAAAAAACTGTAAATGCTTTGTGATTATAGACTATTCTGTGAGGTAAAACGTGAGTTTTGCTTTTAGTTCATTACAAAAGTCAAAACTAAAAGGTTTTCCAAGTGCTCTTAGCTATTGCTTAACAAAAAAAATGTTTGAAATACCTATTTGGTATTAATAATGCAACAATGCGACGAAAGAAGATGTACTTTTAATACTTACGTTTTTTGAAACAGGTACTTTAGTACTTTAACTTAACCTGTTAAGCACTGAGTGTTTTACAGATTTTTACTCTAAAAAAGATACCAAAAATAAAATGTGTATATCTCAGCAACCACAATGTCTATTATTATGCTTTTGGTATTATTATAAAGATGCGACTCAGCAAAACATGGAAAAAAAGTTTGCCAAAACAAATACGTATTATCTGCGTCATCTGTGGAGTCTCTGCTTTCATATGATACACGGTGTGCATGGTTAGTCATAGTAGTATAGATTCTACAGCCGTATTTCTTCCACGTAGACCTACGCAGTGTTTTTGTTCTTTGTTGATTTATGTGTTTGGAGTTGGACTTGTGTTATGTTTAGGTGGAATTTGTTGTTTGAGCTTTTTAGACGAGATTCTATCGGTGATGTTGATGCGCCACATGCATATGTTTGTTTACATTTACCGACTATTTAAAGCCTTGCCGTTCTGCCGCCGGTACTGGGTGTGATCGGGCTCAAGCCATTAAGTAAAAAATTTGACTGTACAACTTTCAGAGGAGTTAGGTTAGTAGCATTGCTTTTATTAGTTAACTACTATCCAACACTGCAGCTGTTCAACCGTCAGTGGCTCCTGGCTTCCTGCATTAGACTTACCCTTATCATAGCGCACATGTCCAAACACAGAGGGCTGCTTATCTCCTTGCTTATAGGACCTTATCACACTGCAAGTCACGTCCCTTCAGAGCATCGAGCTCTCAACTTTGTTGACCTTCCACTGCTTAAAAAGAAGAGGAAGACCTGCATCAAGACTCCTCTCAGTTCAGTGGTGGAACAAAACTTTCAGAATGACTAAATCCCTACACCCCCCTCCTCTTCAAGGGAGCTAATAAAAATGTGTTTCCTTTGCGATTAAGATGTTTTTGGGTAATAAAAATATCCTGATGGGGTAATTAACTTGGCAGTTAGCAGTCTAAGTTTATGTAGTTTGAAGAAGAGAATCTTGGCAGCTCTATATACAGTAAGTGTTGGCCAAATGCTGTTAATGTAAACGGTTTACAGCAGGTTTTCTGCAATGTCTAGATGTTACAAGACAGGACATTGCAGCACTTTGCAGCAGTCATGTGGCTTATCAACATCCTCATGTTAGGTTTGATAACTAAACTTCGCTTGAGCTTGTTATGATGTGAGAGAAGTGGTTAATCTCTATTAATATGCAATTAATTAATAGTCCTTTATCTTACAGTTTTAATGATTACTTTTCACAACTATCCTTTCAAATGGTATATTTAATATTTATGGCTTTGAAAATAATCAACATTTCTAGTGTGCAGACACACACACTGGCACCATCATTGTAGAATAAGCCCAGATTCCAGCCTAAACATTTTTTCAAAGATGTCAGTACCTTATATTTACACATTCATTCATTTATTATCTCAAATGCTTAATCCCAACCTGCGGTGAGGACCAGGGTCTATCCCGAGAGCTACGGGCTCTAGGCTGGACCAACACTGGGCAGGCGCCAACACACCGCAGGGCACACACACACACAATCACACGATCAGTCACATCTTACGGGGCCAATTAAGAGTTGCCAGTTAACCTATATTGCATGCTTTTGGACTGCGGGAGGAAGAAAATTAAGAACAATACCGCTCTTTCTGAGACAAACAGGTCATAAAGCAGCTCATAATTTAGCGGCACCGCCTGTAGTGCTGACAATTTAAGACCTTTAACTGCCAGGTTTGGTCATGCCAGGCTACTTTGTGAGTCATGTTTGATGTCGTTTCCTGCATTTTGTTAACGGTTGAAGGGTTTTAGTAAATCCACTGTCTACAGTTTGCAGCCACTCCCATGAGCATCATTAACATTTTCTGAATCACTTCTATTCTATTCATTTTCCGTCCTGCTATGTGACCGTAGATATTTCCAAATAGATGGTTTTCATTTTTCCCTCTTCTTCTAATTCTTGTTTGTGCATATTTTTTAAATATCCTTCCTTTAGCATTGATAGGGTTCGGGTCTAGTGAGGCTCTAGGGACTGATGGGTGTGTCTCTTCAGACGTTCACAGCCCAAAGTCACCCTAAATCAGGGGTCGGCAACCCGCGGCTCCGGAGCCGCATGCGACTCTTTCATCCTTATGTTGCGGCTCCCTGTGGCTTTGGAAAATTAATAATGCGTATTCAATTTAAGTGTATTTTATTTTTATTCGTAGTTTTGTTTTGTTTTTTTAATTGTAGTTCGGAATTTGAAGATTATTGTGATCTTGTAACATTAAAATACAATGTTTAATTTTTTGTCGCTCAAAATATGCGCCACAAAAGCCGGTATATGCCCGCCAAACCGCCGTGTATTTATCAAGCTTTTCGACCCCAGATAGGCTAAGCATGGATAAATATGAGAAAGAAAAATATCTGAAGAAAACAGAACATATGAAGGTGACATCTTACAGCCCGGATTTGCAGACGCTTTGCTCTGAGGTTCAGGAGCCCTATTAACCAGGTAAAATAAATATTTTAATCAGATATTTTGCAATATGTATTTTACATTGTTCAGTGAAATAGTGCAATTTTTTTTTCAATTTATTTTTTATTTCAGATCAACCCTCCGGTAGCCTACAGGCGATGAAAGGATTACAGCATGCGGCAATTTTAGTTTGCTGCATGGATACTTTTAAATTCGGCTTTTTATTTCATTTGACAGAGACCTTGAACTCAGTGTGTTTTTTTACAGAGTTCTAAATGTTCAAAATGTTTTCTTTGCATAAATTAAATTTCACAAGCCTAGTTTTTTTATACATAGCATAAAAGTAAAAAACAATATATGTAGTGTTATCTTCATTTTGGGCGTAGTTTACGGTATGGACGGTAGGGACATGTCCACACCACTTTTCAGATGACCATAAATTGTCCCCACCACTTTTTCACAAATCGCGACACCCGACATGCCTGGCCAACGCTTCACGACGAACAGTGTCAAGCAGCTGAATCAGAACAACTGATTCGCTAGCCGTACACCCAGCTGCTTTTTGACCTGCGTTAGTTGCGTTAGTTCCATGCAGAGTGAATACGCCCAGTAACACAGCAACTACGCAAGAAACTTGTTGCCGGTTGATGTGCAGGAGGAGGACAGGTGAAATCACACACCAACGCCTTCTGAAGAGAGATCTTAAGCTGAAGTATGGGACTAAACCTTCAACTGATCTATTTTAGGTAAAAACCGAAGATTCATAACGAGACGAGGCCTTTCCAGAGAGGATTTCGCGGCGGTGTTAATCAGCACGTTCCATGCAATGACTGTATATAGATCAGTCACTGGTTTCACCATGTAATTGCGACATTTCAGCCAATGGTTTGAGCCAATAGTTTGCACTGGCCTGCAAGCCTAGTAGCATGTGTTCCTGTTATTGCTGTTAACTTGCTCCAACACATTGGAATAAACGATATTTCAGCAGGCAGATGGTTAGCACCATGTGGGCCTTGAAAAAGAATGGGCATATTTCTTAAATGTAAGTAGGCACGCTATAAACTTTCCAACTCGATGCAAATTGGCAATCTTGAATTCATGTAAGCTTGTTAGCTAGGTATCTACTTTTATTTTGAAATTTTCATAGCATTGTATAAGGAGTTATAGATCATTTGGGTTTGTTTTGCTGTACCAGAAATCAAGCAAGAAAAAGAAAGATTGACAGTCAGTCAGTCAGGAGGGATGAAACAAAGTAATAGTAAACAATTGGGTAAATTGGCTGTTTTTGGCACATTGAAACGTGACAAGATAGTGGCTCTCTCCATGCAGAAGTCAGACAATGTTGAAGGAACACAGATTGAGCACCTGAGTGTAGGAGAGGTTTGTGTCTGTCAATGAAAGAAGGCGACATGTCTTTGGCTTATACACATAAGCTTGTAGTTGTAGAGAGTGAGGTGCCAGCCACCCATGATTTTCACAAATGAGTGATGGTTATTATATGTGTGTGCCCATGTGTTATTTTGTGTGTCCATGTGTTTTGGTTCAGTCATAAGATAGTAGCTGTATGTATTGCTGAGTTTGAAATATTGACAAATCAGTAGTATCTAGAGTTCTATGTATTGAATCATTCTGCAGTCTGTAAAAAAATGAGATGTAAAAATCAAATAAAAATCTCGGTATGAGTGCTATGCATGTAACCCTTTGTATGCATGGATTATTAAATAACAGAGATGGATTTTGTTCAACTTCTTAATCAAGACTTCAAATCAGTTTTGTAACACATGCATAACCATTGTAGCATACACTACCTGATGACCTTGCGTCTATTGGGGGTCATCGGAAGTATACAAATATAGTTTATCTGATTTAAAATTTCTAGCATTGTATCTGACTATATTGTAAAAAATGGGATCCCTGTGACAGTATGCCTAATTTATGTCCCCACCACTTTCCAAACCAAACCTACGCCCCTGTTCATTTTAGATGTCAGAAAGGATTTGCGGCTCCCGGTGTTTTCTCTTTTGTGGAAACCGGGTCCAAATGGCTCTTTCAGTGTTAAAGGTTGCCGACCTCTGCCCTAAATCCTGAATCCCAGAAAAATGTAGGCCATCCATTTTCACTTTATTAAGAATAATGAATTTCAGAATTAAGCAGTGAATGACCTTTAATTTAACGGCCAGGGGACTTGAAGGAAGGTTTCTGCGATCTCTTCCTGGTTGTGACACAATTTACATCACTAACTTTCTCAACTAGGTACTTAATACGTGTCTTGGCTTCAAGGCCGCCAATGAAACTACCGCATTACTTTTATCAGCACTCATGAAGCACTACTCAACCTCTCAGAGCAACAAGCGCTTCTTGTCTTGATCCACCGACTTAATAACACAGTCTGACTCATGTAAACTTGTCTCCCACCTGCTGTTTATGACCTGGGTGCTATTATGGCCTTTTTGCAACAAAAAGCAACACTGCACTTTACCATATATAATTGTCCATATGACATGTGGCCACGTTCGCCCTGTGATTAGGTCAAGGTGGAGTATTTAAAAATATTTCCTTTTATTTGTCTATTTTTAAAATCATTTTACACTTACTTAATTACTACTTTAATGGCACATATACACAGTAGCTTTGTTCAGTAGCTTGTCAGTAGTTGTTTTAAAAACAGGAACATAAAAATAGGAACATGCGCCTGTACATGTGAATATTGTCCTGTGAACATCAGTGAAAGAGTAATTATTTGTCAGTGTGAATACAGCACAGTACCCATTTGTGAAGGAGCAGTGGGCAGCTGACATGGACAGCGCCTGGGGGGCTGTGCTAGGGGAGAGGTGCCATGCTCATGAGTACCTCAGAGGTACCTTTACCGGTCCGGGATCCAAACTAGCAGCGTTCCTGTCATGCCTTAACCAGTACACACTGCACTGCAGCTATACTTCTAATACTGTCAGCATCTTCTGTGTGGTTATCATTATGTAAACTGCTTACTCTATGTTCATCACCCACTGCTTCCTAAACTCCAAATTTGTGACCCAGAAATTCTAATTGTCTATATATTGTTCTTAAAAACTGAAAAGAAATAAAATAAAGAAAAAAGCCAGACGGGTTGACACTACAGAACTTTTACTTGAATTGAATCCAAAGCTCATTTCTATACAAGGCATATTTACAGGGTTTGAGGAAATAAACAAAAACACTACGTACAACTGAGGTATCAGCTAAAAGCATGTACATGTTTTCAACTCTAGTATCACTCATGATAAACTGGACGTGTCTTTTGCTTAAAAAACTTTTTGATAATTATATCACAACATGAGGTAGGAGAACACAGTCTCATTTTCATGCAAGACCCAAACTCCTCGTTGCACGTTTGCGCGTCCGAGCTTCATCTGTTGTTGTGGTACCAACGTATGTAAACAGCAAACACCTTGCGCAAATTCGCGACTCAGATACATAGGTCAAAAAGGTCGTCCATTGTCGCGTGAAAACGGGCGTGCAGCCAGTTTTTCGTGTTTTTACCATAACAAGAAAAAAAAGTCCTTATCTATTTGTTGTTTTCTTTTTTTGCCTGTTTTCTTAAACAAATACACCGTCATTGTGGGAGAACCAAACTCGTTTTTGTCCTCTGGAGAAATTACACAGGCGTTTAGCCACTAATATTATTAATATTAGATTCTACTAATTAGATTGGCATCGTCACGTTGGCAAAGCAAACTCAAAAAAACCTGTCCATCAGCCCCAAGTTTCAGGAACGCGAGTTCTCTACGGTTTCTCCTCTCGCGCGTGGAAAATAGCAAAGCAGCCTTATGACGCCCCCTTGTGTATAAAATGCAAATTTGCATCAATTCATAGCTTTAAGAAGGAAAAAGATGCTAGAAAGCATAAATGCATTTCAAAAGCTCAAAAAAGATGGAGAAAACCAGCATCAGACGGGCGGCTACAGAAGTGGAGACGCGTTACAATGCTATGCCTCCTCCGTAGCTCACCTGAAAAGTGGAAAATTGTTTTAAAAATAAACAAAATCTCCAATAGGTACAAAAAAATCTATAAAGAGCAAAACAGCAACTATCAATATACATGCATTCTTCAGTCTTCTTCCATACAAAAGCAGTCGTAGATGAATTTGCCCTCAACTCAAATCGAGGAACGCGGCAGAAGGTTTGGAACAAGGGTTTCTCAGAATAAACAAAATAATAATAATAATAATAATAGTAATAATAATAATATAATAATAATAATAATAATAATAATAATAGCTTTTAGGTAGGTTCAGGAAAACCACGGCACATATTACACTCTACCCTTCACGTAAGTTTCTGTCATACGCCATCATGCATCTCACACCTCATATAAAATCCTTTTACTCCAGGAATCAATATAATCTTTAAGATATTTTTGAAGGACATAGTTAATATATTAAAGACTACTGTATGTACAAAGTGTATATAAACTTTTTTCTTAGTTAATACAATTAAATAAATTCAGAATACTTTCTCTTTTTTCCTGACAAACGCAAAAGCACTCCTTTACAGATTATTTTTCCATTTTCCTGTTTTGGTGGATTGTTCTGCGCCAGTCAGCTTTAAAAAAATCCTCAAGTTGACGTCCCGTTATAAACACGGCTGTGGGTTTTCACCGCTTCTTGCAGAACATCAAGTGTGGATTCGGGCAGACTCGGGTTCCGAGTCTCGTTCTCTCCAATACCGGATGATGCGTTAGCAGCAGAGGAGAGAATCGGGTTCCGGGAACTGGACCTACTAAGGGGCAAGCGTCGCTACTTGCCGGTCGGCTAATGCAGCAGCAACGAGATCGGGATACAATGCCCGCTTGGAACAGCTTGCCTTATTCAGGCTCTGGCCGTCCCATAAAGTTAAGTAGATGTGTAGGTCAATACTGTTTTTACCAGAGGTACGTTTTCTTGCTCTCTCCAGCAGAGGGCGAGTATGAGTCACCTGCTGCAATGTTCAGTTGTCACTTTTTTTAATGTATGGCAAAGAACCCTTTTGAGATGCGTTCCCAACCGGTACGAAATGGGGGGAAAAATGTTCGAAACTGGCTGGTGTCGAGGTGGCACTCCTTTAAAGAGTCAGATCTTTGCTCTGACCGTCTTGGCTCTCATAGCAGTAGAACAGGAGGAGGAAGAAAGAAGAGGAGGGGCATCAACAACAACAGCAAAAAATGCAGAGTCTCTGCCTGCATCAGCCTATAAGTAAACTTTAATATCACACATACAAAGTTTTAAATACTGTAAGAAAGGAAGGGAGGACTCTAAAAAAACAATAAAAACACAATACATATTTTCAAATTGAAATAAAATTCAAAAACAGATTTGTTTAAAGTCTTTTAAATAAAATACCAAAGGACAAAGCAAAAGGACAAAACCCACCCGGGGAAGTGAGGGAGAGAGGGGTTATGAGAGAGGCGGTGAGAGTGTGTTTAGCTGGACATTGGCTCTGGGGCTGGGGGAGAGGGCGTGGCCTGGCTGTGGGGGCTGGAGTTAGGGCTGGCATTTGCACTGGCGCTGGCACTGGGGCAGGTACTGCTGCCTTTGCCGGCCGACTGCATCATCTGCTGCTGCAGCTGGGTGATCATGAGCTCCAGCTTCTCTCGGGCCTCCCGCTCGCGCCGGAGCTCGTCCTGCAGCTCCTGGCGTTGAACCAGCTCGCTCAGGCTGACAGCGCCTTCCGCACAGCCTTCACCCGGGGGAGGAGGTGGGGGAGAAAGGGAAAGTGTGAGTGACAGTGTCAGGTCAAAAAAATGAAAATAAGAGGCATGACTGTGGCACAGTTTGTTATTTATTTAGTGCCACTGCATGTTGTGTGGTTGGTTTTTGTATGTTTTTGGCAATAAATCCAATTCTGACTAAATCTGAGGGCATGGCACGGCACGGCACATGAAAATATTTATTAGGGAGTAAAATGTCTGATCAATATTTTCCTTCTGGGTGGATGCTATGGACTTGTTAATCACTGATTAAGATCGATGTAAATCGATGACCGTTGTGCATGTGTACCTGGGCAGTGTAGTGGGCCTCCTGCTCTCTGGGTTGGCAGGTGCAGCCCTGCTGTCTGAGCTGCTCCAGCCTCCTCTCCAGCTCCCTCTGCTCCTGCCGCACCTCACCCAGTTTCTGAGCATGCTCGGTGTGCACCGCCTCCAACTCGCTCTGGAGTTCACTGTGCTCGGCGGGAGGCTGCCTCCAGTCAGGGCGGCCTCGCCTCACGCACCGCCTCAGCTCCCTCACACCTGCGTTCAATTAACTCTCTTACAAAGTGTCTTACTCTGTCGCTGGTATCAGGTCTGTTAGCTGTGGCCAGCTGACTAGAAGGCACGCTCTGTGTGTTATATAAAGCAAAGTTAATGGTGTTGTGTAGTAGGTGAGATCGAAGAGAGTTGGTGAAGTGAGTTGCTGTTTGGTATATGAGGTGTGACAGACGTAGAGGATAGGGCTTTAAAACAAAGCAAGGTAGCATGGGATTTGGATGGGGGTGCAGTGGGTAAATGTGGGGTCTGGCTGGGAAGGCGTAAAGGGTATAGTGGATTTTGGTCAGAAAGACACAAAGGTTAAAGTGCGTTTTGGTCAAGAAGGTGCAGAAGGTAACTAGGAGTGTGGTCAGTAAGGTGTGGAGGGTAACAAGATTTGGGGTGCGTTTCCCAAAAGCATAGTTGCTAACTGTGTTAGCAACTAACACAGTGTGCCCTAGCAACTAACACAGTGCACGCTAGCAACTATGCTTTTGAGAAACACACCCCAGGTCAGGAAGGCACAGAGGATAATGTAAGGCCTGGTTGTGAAGGTGCGCCAGTTTAATGCACAGTTTGGTTTGGAACGCATGATGGACAATACTGTGTATAAGAAGTTTAGGAGTGGTGGGTAACATGGACTCTTTAATGTAGCGGGGAGTGGATTCTGGTGACAAAAGCGTGAAGAGTAATGTGGGGGTCTGGTTGACATGGTGCAATGGGTAAAAGTGGGTTGGTCAGAATGATGTAGTGAATAATGTGAGACCTGGACAGGAAAAGGCGGAGGGGAACGTTGGGTAGGGTAAGGTGGGGTCTGGTTGAAGAGCAGCATTGGAAATGTTGGGGTAAAATAGATCAGAGCGGGTAATGGGATCTATCACCGTTAATGTGGAGGAAATAACTAGGGGCTGGCTTCCGGAAGGACGTCAAAGAGGGGTTTTATTCGATCAGGTTGGAAAAGGTGTTATAGGTAACATTGGGCATAATAGTTAAACAGTTATGCGAGATCTACCTGAAATGTAACATGAGGCTGACGAAGGCGAGTGGCGAAGGCAGCGGATAACAACTGGCGAAAAGCCATGTTTCAGCTTGACTCCTTTGCGTCTCCAACTGCAGCTGTCGGTGCAGAGTGGCGTTAAGCTTCTCTTGCTGCTTGCTGTACATCTGCATGATCTCCAGCACAATCCGCTCCTTATCGTCCTCCTTCCCGCCGCAGCCCGTCTCCACGGCAACGAGAGGCTGGCAGGCGTCACCCGCGTGCCGCGATTTCGCCTCCTACGACAGCGAGGCCAGGCGATGCAAGATCTGTGGGGCGGAAGAAGGAGATGGTGATGCGCTTTCGCACACATGCCACGCCACGCACACACACACACACTCAGGGGTGTCTATCTCCTGACAGTCAGGCTATAAGGAAAACGTGGTCAGATCCACCATCTAATCTACGTGAGTGGGCAGCAACATATATTAGCCCCCTACACACACACACACACACACACACACACACACACACAGTCTCTGTATTATTATTATCTTTGAGGTCTTTCCGCAAACTCCCCATAATGACTAGATGTATATAATTTGCAGCTACACCTAATCCCTAACCTAACCTTAAGACATACATCTTTTACACTCTTTTAGTTTCTCCAAATAAAACAACACATTTTCCTATAAGTCATTTTCCTCATGGGGACCTCTCAATGTCCCAACAAAACCCAAAAAACAGATAAAAAGTGATTTAGGGACAAGGTCCCCCCACAATCACGACAAATACATGGACACACACACAAACACACAGTACCAACCCTGCCTTAATAAAGAGAAATCCAGAGAGAAAGATCACAAAATAGGGTTGTTGGGAGACTTTTGTGTGTGTGTGTGTGTGTGTGTGTGAGAGAGTGTGTGTGTGTTCATTCCCTCGGGGACTCCAAGCTGAATGTAAATGTAGGACAGGCAGACTGCAGGTTTGCTTCTGCATTACAGAGTCAGAGACTCGTTCCTCCAATCCCTTCCACTGTGACTCAGACCTGTCTGTCATGCTCTCTTTCTCTCTCATCCTCACACACACACAGTCTCGCACCACTTCAGTCTCACAGGATGAGTAAAAGTGAGTAAGCGGCAGGGGGCTGACAGGGCATTATCAAGAGAGATGTGTGTGTGTGTCCCTGGCGAAGTGCAACCAAAAACAAACATGCTGGGAACATTTAGCTTGTATAAATGTGCAAGGAGTTTGTGTTGCGTGCATACTGACCAGACACAGGCTGTGGTTGTGGGTTGTGTGCTTTCCTGTTGTAGTGCTGCTTCAACAGAGCTCCCAGCACCTCGCTACCACTCTCGCCATCTTTCTGTAGCGAGACGTTGGGAGCCACCATCTTATCGTACGTGTACATGTAATAGCTGCAAAAACACAAAGGCACACAAATATATAAACATAGGCTGACCGGTCAGCAAAGTCACACAACTGGTCTAAAATTCCTCTCTTAAACAAGAACCTCATGGATTCTAGTTTGACTTAAGCCTTCAAAACACAAAACCTAGTCACTAATACTGAGCAGCAATGCCCACAAAAAAATCAACAGTTCCTTGAGTCAAGTCACACAAACATGAAAATTTAGGGGATTTCGGGTGAAAACTCAGCCACAAAATGAGTTGTTCAAAAATTTCAAAAACATAACATCAGAAACACCGGCAGCCGTCAATTTTTTTAAGTGGGGCTTTCAGTAAGTTAACTATCAAACATATCACAAAGAGCTTATATTTGGTATTACAGACCTACATTAGTTTTTTGTAAGGCTATTACAGTGTCAATTTTGTTCAATTTCCAATTTCAGCTCAAACAATCACAAAAATAAAATGTCGACAAAAACAATTATAATTACAATTATTTTTGCCACATTACGCTCTGCAAATATCTCATATTTTTGTCTTGTGTTCGAATGACACTGCCTTTGCGCACTAACGCACCTTCCGAAGACTGAGCGCGCGTGTGTGTTCTGAGTGGCGAATGTACAGTCTGGCGGGTAAAGATAGCTGAAGGAGAGCAGCATAAGTAACACAAAAGTAAAAGTGTTAAATAATCGTGATTTCAAGATTGACCAAATTAGTCGTGATTATGTTTTTTTTCATAATCGAGCAGCCCTAGTTTTTTGGATTCTCTAAAATGCATCCATATGATAACAGGTTCACTAGACACAAAGTAACGGTAATTTATTCACCTGAATTAACTAAGTTTCTCTGACGAATATGAGATTCTAGATCCACATTAGCAGAGGAATTGTTTCAATAACGGCAATCTTTGAATTCAGCAAGAGCGCCAAGACTTTGTTAAAGGATGGCGGCCAGAAACTGTGCTCACTAAGATGTCATGACCTTCTGCTATAGCAAATAAATCGTAGTTCCAGGCCAAACCATTGAAACACAAACATTTTTCTGTACGTTTTTTATTTTTACTTTCTTATCTCAATCTGACGCTTCACAGCGAGAAGGTCCTGAGTTCGAACTCCGGATCAGCCATAGGGCCTTTCTGTGTGCAGTTTAGATGCTCCTCCAGTGTTTGCATGGGTTTCCTCCGGGTGCTCCGGTTTCCTCCCACAGTCCAAAAGCATGATATATAAAGATTGATTGGTGACTCTAAGTTGGTCCTGTGAGGTGTGAATGAGAGTGTGATTGTGCAAGTGTGTTGCCCTGCGGAGTATCGTGCACACAGGTTGGTTTTCTCGCCGGAATACGCTCCGGCCCCTGACAGGGATTGAGCGGTTCGGATAATGAATGAACTTAATCTGTTAACTTCTAATTCCTAGATTCTATCTTTGTTTTAGAATTGTTCAGGGCATAGTGCACTGCATGCTGTACTTGTATAACTATGTATGTGACAAATAAAGAATTGTGAATCTTCAATCCCTCCTACTGGTTAACCACTCGGCGCCTCTGTCTGTGGGACATCCAGCTGGTGCAGATGGACACTGTAAGCCTGACCCGCTTCTGTCACATGGGTCACCCGTGCGACACTACCCAGCCTCAGTCTGCTTCAATCCCCCGTTAATCCTCGCGAGAATTAGAAAAGGTAGGCCGAGTCGCAGGCCCCGCAGCATGGGAGAAACACCATACCTGGGCTGGACGATGTCGGTTTCTCCGGCCTCATCCTTGATGTTGGGGAAAGAGGCGGTGTGAATCAAGTGCAGAGTCTTTACCCTACAACACATTATCAACAAGGTTTGTTAAAGAGGTTTGCATGTAAAACAGTGTTTTGTTTTAATTAAAATCACAGTAGTAACTTCCAAGCTTCTTATACACACCCACATGTCTCAATCTTAAATACAGTTTGTTACATTTTGGGGCGGGGAAAACCAGATAAACACAGAACCAAAATGTAAACAAACTGCATTTAACCTAAAGCTGAAACCCTAGCACAACCCTGGGGACTAGAGCATCATTTTTGTGAATGGCTCTGTGTGTGTGTGTGTGTGTGTGTAGGAGCCTCTAGCTATTAGAGGGGGAAGGCATAAGTAGTGTGTGTATGTGTATTTGTAACTACATGTACAGAGAAAGGATGAAATGGTGAAACACTGTAGGGAGGAGATGAGTGTTGCTGTGGTAAAAATTATAATGGGGGTCACAGTGAAGTTTGCATTGTGTGTATATGTACCTTTCTTTCCAGCTCTTTATCACATAGCTTATCACTGGAGGGGCAAAGGTCAGGGCTGGTCTTCCTCAAATGACCGTCTTCTTCAAGAGCCTTCTAACAAAACACACACAACAAGAAAACACAATAAGAAAACTGTGACACTGCATGGACTACGCAAAACCCCAACAACTCTACCTTTGTATTGTAGAAAACTGGCGCTGTGATAAGTAGGGGCATTTGGTAGCGTAATGGTGGGTCAAATGCAGATGTCACATTTTGTGACAAATAATCAGTCACCTACACTTTACTTTCCAACACCTGGTTTTACGGTACAATAAATAGTTTTAATAACAAAACCAATCAGCATATCAATGTGGATAATAATATTAGATGATAGCGTCATTACTTTGCATCAGGGTTTAGTTATTCCTGCTTTTTAATATCTGATCCAATTCATTTTGTAATGTGTTTATGATCTTGACATCAGCAGTTATAATTAATTCACATATGGCACCAAGATAAAGGCTTCCTTAAAGGATATGGGACCTTACCACAAAAGGCTGAGTCGGACAGCAGAGCCACACAGAAGTTTGACTACATGCTGCACCACACTGACATCGTCATCAGAAAAATGAACAATTTACCACAAATGATCAACATCGTTTATATCGACCAGCCCTACCAATAAAGTCCTCACAAACACTCTTTCGTTTTCTTCTCTCTGTCATTTTGCCGTTTTAAATTTGACGCATATAGTTTACAAAAAGCTACCCTGACTTATCCAAAGTCCTGACCACTGAACATTTACCACGGCGCGCGTGTCTCCTCTGTGCTATGAAACAGTAAAAGCAGCAATGTTGGGCTAAGTCCGCTGCACCAGCCTGCCTCACAGGGAAAGGACACACTGCTATGTGTGTGTGTGTGTGTTGGGAGGAGGGGTCTGTTTTTCTATAGAAAAAAAGCACTGCAGCATGGTGAAAAGTATGTGTGTTGTGGTTACAGGAAGAATAAACACAAAGCAATACAGACAATCCCACTTCAACAGAGCCCCCACATAAACACACATAGTGGGATGAAACACCCAAGAACTCTCTAATCTCGTTTTAATGACAAGAGTGTTGTCAGGAACCGTTTGTTTTTCCATCTCTGTACACACACACAAGTACAATACGTACAACAACAAAACACAGTATGATTCGTCACTTGTCCGTCTTGTTAAAAAGCCTAGCTCCCCCACCTCATAACACACATTTGTGTAGACACACACATGCAGAAAGAGAGAGAAGTTTAAGCGTGAACGCATTCAGTGCGGCGCAGGGGAATTACGGCTCAACCAGCCTTATGACAAATTTAATCTAGGGCAGCGTGCTACGCACACACTCATACACAGCATGTTGACCTTTCAGAGTGTGTGATGTGTGGCTAGCGTTTAATGTGGGCGCGGGGGCAGGTGCTTTGTGGGACAAGCTCAGGATTGGAATAGCACATTTCACAATCTGATTAATTAAACATAAGCTTCTATTACTAGTCCGGCGTCAAGTCAGGCTCGAGCCGTAATTTTTGGAGTATGTCATATTCATTCCACGCACTTATAAAAATGTCAACAACACATGGCTTGCACCGAATGTCAGTCAATATACACTTACCTTATTAAAACTGCAACCTGCTAGAAGTCCCCATTTACATCTTACTGTTCTAGCATCTTTTCATAGTTAACCATATTTACCAATACTCAATATTAACAAAATGATGAGATTTAACTTTCATTTATTGTTATTAAACCCACATTTATTAGTGCTAAATTAATTCTTTTTATATTTCAACATTAATTAAACCCTATATTGCAATATTATTTGTATTATTATGATTACAAATAATCATCATCTTAAGGCTTCTTCAAGCAATTTAAGCCTGTCTTTTTGGGTTAAATGATTAAATGAATATAATATAATGGGTCTATGTATCTACCATTGCTACTCAATATACAATTAAAATAGTAATAATAAAAATAATAATAATAATAATAATAATAATAATATACCCACTTCTACTTGAAATGCTTATCAATATGGCTGCTGACTTTTATTTCAGATGACGTTTTCAGATCAGCGTCTGGAGGAAAAGAAAAGAAAGAATTTTGCTAAAAACGTCATGCCCTTTAACACTGCAGTGCACTACGGAGAACACTGCATAGCTACTGCGACCCACACATGCCGCACATCCCCCAATCCCAGCCTGCCATGCACCACACACCCACCTACGACATCACCCGCACAGAGGGAGGGAGGGAGGGAGGCAGAGATGTATAGAGGAAGAAAAAGAAAAGGAGGCAGAGTGAAAGGACAGTCAAAGCACACGTTCCCTCACAAGTTCACAGCATCACGTCGGAGTCGTTCTGTCCCAGCATTTGCCTGGAGGACGGCAGCATCCGTAATATTCGCCAGTGTTTATGAAGATCCCGTTCAATCAGTGTGTGTTTGAATATTCATAAAAACCAACAGAGGACTTTGTGTGTGTAGCCTGAACAAAAGCCTCGAGAGTGGTGGGGATGCCGGCAACTAGAAAATGGAAAGCTACTTATTTATTTAGGCACCTTTTTATGTCAAAGCTATTCCAACTATTAGGATTTATATTCATTCTGACATGTTTTTTACTGAGCGTCTAGAATGCTACATTTTAACATGCAATAGAGTACTGTTTAGTGCTGACACAATTTATCAAATTGTGGAATTGCAATTGTTGTGTCACTGTGTACTCACAGCTGTGTGACAGGTAGTCATTACAATCTAAACTGCAGCCTTGACAGTTTCACTTGCCAGAATTAAAACTGGATGATAATTTTATTTTATCGTTTCATTCCAATACTTGGTTCAGGATGATGTGTAACATGAAAACTGTGATTTACACTGATTTCTTTTAGCATTGGTAATTATCCAATAACTAATGTCAGGGACACACAAAAATCCAAAGGCAGTAGACAGGCTTGCTTCTTGAATGAAAAAAGCACCTTGTGTTTAATTTAGTTTGCCAACAGTTTGAAAACATTTCCAAATGTTTTCTTTGAGGACATTTTTCAAAGTCCACTTTTGTATTTAATTTGTAAAAATGACATTACATTTTACACTTTAGTGATCCTCAGGAAGAAATATATTCTTTGCACTTAGCCTATGTGACTAACTAACTAACCTAACTGCTAAGAGCAGTGAGCATCACTCATGGAACAATTCCACTTTTAAAATCCATTTTTGTTAAATGAAAAATGTCTTATTTTAACTGGAATAACTTCTGCTTTTTTGAATGAATACAAAATAGAAAGATCCTGAATCAGAATCATAAATTGGGTGTAGGTTAAGGAAAAAAATAGAATGCACCTTTTTGCAGACCTAGCAGCTAGCAGCAAGTTACCCAGTGTTATTAGCATGCAGAGATGGACAGTAACAAAGTACATTTACTTGTGTACTGTACTTAAGTAGAGTTTTGGGAGTTCGAGTATCTACTTCACTTGAGTAGTATTTTTTTTAGAAAATTATGAGACGGCGACATCTGTGGAACCCTCACACCCATGATATAGAGCTAATATTTCAGTTTTTGAAAGGATTAAAGATTTGTGTGTACTTACATAATGTAAAATATTAACTAATAAACTTTCTTTGTTCGCTCGGGTTGTGTTTCATTCTGTAACATTCTACCAATTCCTTACAGGTTCTACAAGCTAGTCCGTGGCATTAGGTTTTGTAAGTGTTGTGGCAATAATGCAACAATGTGGTGGAAGATGTACTTTTAATACTTAGAAGTATTTTTTAAAGCAAAGTACTTCAGTAAGAATTTGACTGTATGACTTGTAGCATTTGTAGTAGCATTTGACTAGTGGTATGTGTACTTTCACTTAAGTAATGACGTTAGGTACTTTGCCCACCTGTTAGCGTGCTATCTCAGTAGCTATAAATCAACAAGCCTTTTAAGTACGGTCTTTACCAGAATCATTCAGCCATAATCACAGAAGCGTAAAACCTTGATAAACTGCAATTGTAAATTAATCAAAAATCTGTGTAAATGTAAAAACTTCAGATTTCTGTTAATCTTAAAGCACTAGCAGAGTCACACCCACAGTAAATTCCATGATTCTGAGCTTACAATAGTCTCCACACACACTTTATTGCTATGCTAATTCAATAAGCCAGCTATCCATGAGGTGGAACTCGAAGATCTCATGCGATTCAAGCATGCACGCGCACACACACACACACACACACACACAAACACACACACCTGTGAAAACATAGCCAGACAGTCTGAGAGACACAAGCAGATTCCAGGGCAGATTTGGCCATCTGCCAGAGGCGAGAGAGGGCGAGGCAGACAGTCGGATATGCAGTCTAGACACACGTCCGTGGAAAACACAACCTAGACGCAACCAGATAACGAAGGCAACATATGCGCACACACGTACACTGTCTGATAGGGACAGCAGGAATAAGCACACAAACACACACAGATAACAAAACTGAACAAGAGTAAAAGGTTTAAAAAGTTAAATGATTCACTTATGAACTACGATTCTGATTATTTTAAACAATCAAAATAGCACACAACAGAAAGTGCACAGATTGTGAATGCGTGTGTAGGTCACATTGCTGGGCGTCCTGGGGCTCTGCCTGTTTTTCACTCCCTTCTCATGGTCCTGGCTAAACAACCTCCTGAATGGCCAATCTGTGTGTGTGTATGTGTGTGTGTGTGTGTGTGTTCGTGCCCCAAATAAGTTCCAGCGTGCCAACAAACCCACACAGCCACGTACAGGCCTCCCACCATGAGGCTCCAACAGGAAGGGGAGTTCTCCACAAGCAAGCACAACCAGATAGATAAAATTGTTGTGCTGCCATATTTAAATACATGGTAGGAACGAAAATCAGAGGCAAAGTGTGTACAAGTGAACATCGTGGCCTCATTCACTCCAACAAGTTGAACGTTAGAGGCCTTTCCCTGAGTTTAGGGCAAGTGAGAACTCCAAACTGTGGAGAGACTTTTTGAGAAATGTGTGTTAAAACCGGCTAGCGGGCAGAAACCAATAGAGGCACACCACCCAAAGTCACTAATGTGGTGGTTTTTGTAACGTGTTTTTTTTTCTGTTTGCTGACTGCTGGATACATTGTACAACACTAAACTCCGATCAACATTAAGGGTAACGATATATCAATTTTGTAATTAACGAGCCCATACCATTGATCCAAAATAAAAACACAGATCACACATAGACACGTAACTTAAAGGAGAAAACGGTTATCAATTTAAATGTCTGGTTGAGCTCTGGAATAAAGGTGTCACATTATATTTTTAATTGCCTCATGATTTGATTTGAACGGAAATGAATGTAAAATCAGCATATGATATAGCCTCAAATAGATCGCTGGATCCTGAATTGGAACGGATCCAAATCGTACTGTGGCAGACATCGTGATATCGTCAGACATCAAATTGTTGTCCTGTGAACTGATAGAATATCGTATACTGTGATTTACACCCCTAGTGAAATGCTGGACACTCCCCAAGCAAATCTTGTATAGCGTATAGCGTAGCGTATAGAGAATCGTCCTTGAACGGACCTTTCGACTGGTCTGATCTGAGTGCTTCTGAAAAATTCCTGAAGTGTTTCTTAGGATTATGCAAATGAAGTCTGTGCTTGAAAACCTCGGTTTGGGGGAACTTGGCCAGTAGTGTTTAAAATTTCGGGCATGTGGCTTTTGGTTTGGCGATTTTTGAAGTGTCCTCGACCGAGTCACTATTCCAGACACATTTCTGGGCAGAATGTTAGACGCATGCACCAATGCCCACTGTTCCCAGTGGGAGCACCTCTGTAGGTACACGCTGTTAAACGGGACACATGCTGAGAGAGTCTGTCTGTGCAGTTTCAACAGTGACATCACACAGAAAGAGAGAGAAAGAAAGAAAGAAAGGAAGAGGCCTCCCACAAGGAGCAGCGTATTTCAGTTTAAGGACTGTGTGTTGCAGACAGTCTACACACAGCCGTACCAAGAAGAGCGTGTAAGGAAGCTCATGAATTTTGCATTTCTGAGCCTTTTTTGAGGCCAGTGTGGCTGTGGCTCCTATTCTGCATAGAGACAAAGATCAAAAAGGGAGAACAAGAGAGTGAAAGAGAGAGAGACTCTACATTCCTGTCAGTGCTAACAATCTCTAAGGACAGGAAATCCATCTACCAATGATTTCTCTCTCTCTTCTTCTCAAAAACCCAAAAATAACAGAAATCTGAGATTTAAACACACAAACCACATGTCAAGATCTACAGCAGGGATGGAAACACAGCGTATGCAAAGCCCTCGTATGTGGACTCTCACAGGAACAGGGCTGTTTCCGCACTGGGCTGTGGAGGCTGGACTGCTTGATGCAAGACGGCAGAGCTCTGAGCTCATGTAGCCAAGAGAGCAATGCTTTGGAGGCTCTCCAGGGAGGAGGGGAGGAAGAGAAAGACGGAGAGGGGAAAAAACAGGGATTTTAATGAATAAGATGCCAGTTAAGATCTCTTCGAACTGCCCAGCAAGTGGTGCAGTGCCAGTACCCCACACCCACTAGCCCTGATTTGGAAACCTTGCCGACAGACACGCTACGTCCTTGTTCTCTTCTTAAGAAAAGTCTACATTGACTTTGTGATGCGTTCTTAAGTTCTTTGAGCTCATTTAAATCCAGAATTGAAGAAAACTAAATGTTTTGCACAAATACGTATTACAATCCAATTTGTGTAAGTGCGATCTTCAGTAATCACAGATTCCATTCTTACCTAAAGGGCCTGTTTCACACACATATATATTTTTATAAATATTTTTTATACGTTTGAGCTTATCGTTTACACGTAAAGAGTTTTAGCCATGCTGACACATACTGACAAAAAGAAGATTTTTCAAAATGCTGGATTATGTGGATATGTGTAAGCAAAAGGCCCAAAGGTATTAACGTATTATAACGTTTATAAAACTATCTGCATATGTGTAAACAGGCCCTGAGAACAAACACTGGTGAATATTCATGAAAATGGTGAGTTTTTAAGAATAAATTTCTTAAGAGAAAATGGCAAATGAGGTCCATTGACCCTAAGCTTAGTGTGGATAGCAGGAGCTTAAAGTCCACTGCGGATAAACAGACTGCTAGTGAACTGCGGTTTCCAGAGTACCGTAGGCAAAGGACTACAGCACAAAGCTGACAAGAGAACCACCACAAGAAACCATCGGCAAGAGGCCCAGAGGCGAGAAATTGTCTGCAAGAGATTCCCAAGATGAGAGATAGTCTAAGAGGCCAATACCAAAAGG
Source organism: Distichodus sexfasciatus (assembly GCA_032718565.1). NCBI lineage: Eukaryota > Metazoa > Chordata > Actinopteri > Characiformes > Distichodontidae > Distichodus > Distichodus sexfasciatus. Next base: position 623,179 of record JAVGVS010000031.1, read on the forward strand.
CCCCAACACCAGAGATTAGTGGCAGGAAACTCAAAGCATAAGGCTGTCAGCAAGGAGACCACTGTACTTTCAAGATGACAGATGGACAACGAGGTTCCCAAGACCAAGACTCAACGAGACACCCTAAGACAAGTGACTGTCGGTGAGTGGCTCATGACAAAACAACCATATTTGGCTGAACAGTTCTATCAATCATGCAAACTGAATGGAGCCAATCAAAATTCAAATGATTCAGAAAGGCCAAAGTGGCAGACCGTATGAAGCAAGATTCACCGGTAGATTCAATGCTCACTTGACACAAAAAACAACCAAGTGACCGTTGCTGCGCCCCATCCCTCTCGAGGAAGCAGGCCGACAGTTAATCTGCTTGTCCACACTCGCTTAATTACGACTGTAACAGCTCATTTAACTAATGACCTGTCCGCTGGGTAACAGTTCAAACACTTTGTCCTATTTGTGATCCGTCTCCATTAGATAACGGTCCTCATCAGGAATCTCCATGTCTCTGGGCAGATGGAATTTCCAAAAGAGTGAAAAGCACAGGCTATTGTCTCAGTTTTCTCACTACCACTTTGGGCCCCTAAGCAAAACCCTTAAGCAAAAGTTACTTCAGAGAGAATGTCCCTGAAATTAGAAAATAGAATGAGCTTTGAAAAAAATAAATGCAAAAATATGAAATCAACTTACTCAACAAATGTAAAAATGAATACCACCTCTAAACCTACATGATCAAAACAGTGTGCCAAGGTTGTTGCGTTGTAAAAATGCCGGAAAAAAGAAGCCCTGCGTCGTCTATAGCTTGCACATGGAGGTGAGAAAATGTGGAGTGTGTCGGCAGTGGTGAAACACCAGGAGGGGCTAAGAGTGAAGTTGCACAGAAAGCGAGAGCGAGGGTGCGAGACGGAGGACGACGCAGCGTGAGAAGCAGAGTGAGAAGTGCCTAGTGAAACGCTGCTTGTGCGAGACTTAGAGAGGGCAAGCATAACGAAACGCCATTGTGTAACTTGCCCTCCTTTGAAATGTTACAAATTCCCCAATTTTGCTTGCTCTTCTCCGACATCCTCTCTCACACTGTCATAGTTTCACTACCAGACGAGAGTGCGAATTAGTGTAATTTTCTCTCCTAACAGCTAGTCCGTTCAAAGGCGTTGCAAAACATGCTACGCTGTGGAATCGCTGTTTATTTTTAGATTCATTATTAATATGACTTACATGAATTTGTCATAGTAGGTGTTAGCGTTTTGGTGATTTCATCATTGTTCAAGGCAGTTTCTAATGAACAATAAATCATAAGAGGTTGAGAAAAGTCATAAAACACCATTTAGACACGATAAAAATCAACTACTTTGTTTTAATTTACAGGTTCAGGACACAAAGTCATCGTCCTCATCACTTCAACTGAAGTATGTCATCGTGAAGTGTGGCCATGACATCAGTTATGAAATTAATCACTTTCCGTTCATCATAACGCCCACCTGGACCTCGCTCGGCACGTGCGGAAAGTCCGAGGGTTAGGATCGGGCGAGTGGAAGGAACGAGGACGGAGAGAACGACGGACGGAGAGATGAGAGGAGGACGACGGAGGAAAGACCTTCTCTCTAGCAGTGGGGGAACCAAGCGAGAGAAAGCGAGAGACAACACTTGGCTGATCTGTGGTACAAGAGGATTTCTATTGGTAGAAAAGAGAAAAAAAGTCAGCGGAAGAGGCGAAAAAAAAGTGAGACAGAAAGAAAAGGAGGGGAGCTAGAAAGAACAAGAACCGAGAGCGGAAGAGAACGCAGCCTGCGGTGGATGAAGTCACTGATTTCCAAATAGCACAGCGACGGACAGAGAGAGCGAGCGAGAGCGACTGACTTTGTCTGGTGTCTGGACCACAGTCTGTGTTTGGGGCTCTGTGGGAGACAAGCAGGGCAGAAGTGTTCGTTCTGTCTGCTAGACCTGTCAGCAGTCCAAGCCAACCACCACAGCTGTCTCTCTATATCTCTCTCACACACACACTCCACATTCTAACTCTTACACAAAATCCCAGTCAGAGCAGCAACGAGGCCACTTTGTGCTCCGCAGACGTTAACATCTAGCCAGAGTAAACCTGAGTTGTTTAGGAGACAAACATCTTGTGAGTTTTTGTGAATTTTGAGAGTAACACACACTAGGCCACCCACCAGCGCCGGCCTCAGTGTCACATTTAGCTGACGTGAACTGATTCGGTTTTGATGCGCACTCTTAGATCTTTCTTACTGATGTGGCCAGAGCCAAAATCGTGACACACATTGTACCTCATTTCACCACACCAGAAGGGGGAAAAAAACAGGACACAGAGCTGGAATTAACAGAGTAATGCAGCTTTCCCGGTGTCTGGCTGCGTGTGGAAACTGTGACTCACCTGTGAACTGCAGGAGTCCAGGTGGGAGGGGTTTTGGGTAAAGAATCACTGTCAAGTGATGAGACTGTCGGCCTGACTTCCTGTATATAGAGATGTCTGACATGGACACCACCACAAGAATGTATGAATGTGTTTGTGTGTCCTTACTGGCAACTGTAAGATAAACCTTTCACACACACAGCCCCCTCCGATTCCCTCAAAAGCTGTTACGCATCACTGACTTTTCAAACGCACACCTGTTTCCTGAAAGCTGGAGAGTACTTAACCGTCAGTCAGGAACTGCCGTCTGGGCTTGTGAACGGATATATTATTTTGTGTGTGTGTTTCTGACCCTCCAAAAGTCTCTGACACACAACAGTGACTCGTTTCACGCTAAGCTGCGGGACCTGAGCTGAGTTGCGGAGTGAGGGAGATAAATGTTGAAAAACATTAAGCGAGAAACGTTAAACAGCGAGAGAGCAAGAGAAAGAGAGAGGAGAAAAAATCCCCTGGGGGAAAACAGCAGTAGTCTGACGGCCAGCAAAGGAGGCGCCAGACGAGAGAGAGAAGTCAGACTAAAGGGAGAGGGAGGGAGGAAGAGTAGGGCAGTGTGGGAGTAAACTGGTGCTGGAGAGAGAGAGAGAGAGAGAGAGAGAGAAAGAGAGAAAGAGAGAGAGAGAAAGACCGAGAGGTCAGACAAGAAAGAAAGAAAGAAAAAAGACTACTGACTCACAAGTCCGTTTTTCACCCTGGAGACCAACACTGAGTGAGTGTGTGCGTGTGTGGTTTGGGTGCTAGACTAGACACCAGACGTATTTCCGTCCCACTTGCAAAAACAACACAACTTTTCTCTCTCTCTCACACACACACACACACACACAAGCACCTGCGCCAACTATAAATAACAGCATCTGCTGACTGCCTGTTAACGCTTTAACTGCCACTGGACTGTGAAAACACTCCTCACGCTGTCCCACACCCACCCCCACCTGACACCACTGAGTGTGTGTTAGGGTGTGTGTGGGTCTCGCATTGTCTCCACCCACCAGTCATGAGTCAGGAACAAAGGGCTCGGTCAAGAGGTCATGAGATATGGCCGGTCAATGGCTGTGAAACAATCCAGACCCCCTTTTTTCCCTAACTGTAGGCAGTCTTTTCTCTATTTCCCTGCTCTTATGACTCTCTTTTACCTTGTTGTTGTTGTCTGTGTGTGTGTGTTCTACAGCCGGATAAAGAAAAAACCGTTGTGTGGAATAATCCGCAGGCTTCTGACCTGAAATCAGAGCGGCCATATGGTGATGTAACACGGGCATTTCCCCGGAGTAGCTCTGACTGTACAAGGTGTGTACTTGTATGTGATTTTTTTCCAGCGCTAACTGGCCCTGATGTAGTTTCGGAGCGAGTGTATTCTCAGGACGGTGTGAACGACTGCTTTGAACTTGTTATGATGTAGTGATGAACCGTATCAGAATCAGGTGTCAAAATCCAAATAATATGTATCCAAAATTTAGAAAAATGTTTAATATACCGATAAAACCTGAATATCAAACAATTGTTTGGGAATTCTGGGTCAATATTATAGCCTTAATTTATTTAATTAAAAATACAACAATCTCTGAAACATCTGATATTCCTTAAAAAGATTTTGTATATGCTAGCCATCAAAAACAGTGTTGAAACATCAATTAAGAAACTGGCCAATTACAACTGTGGATGACTTGTTTATGTGGAAAAAAACAAACCCTAAACTTCTTGGCACTTCTGTTTTACTGCCGTCTGTGACCCTGCCATGACCCGAGACAAGAGTGGTGTACTTCCCCTTCAGCCCACCCAACCATCGCCACGTTGACCCTTCTACGCCGTAAAACTAGGTCACCTCCAGTTCACCCAAACGACACAGCACACAAACGAGCCCTCGCAAAACAAAAAAATGTGAGTGACCAAAGCATCCCACTCCTGCCAAAAACTATGAACACCAAAAACTCACCTTATCAAGCGTCCTTTTGATTGGAGAATGGAACTTTCTCTTTATCTCGTCCAGCAGCTGCTTGAGCCTAGCCTCGTCCGGCGCGCCCTGGTAGCGACGGCTGAGCTGCAGGTAGCACGGCCACTTGGCTGAGTCGAAGCCCCAGTGGCATGTCCTCTTGTCAGGCGAGCGGTGCGAGTGCATGACAAAGTTCTGTGGCGATAGCAGGCGTCGGCACTCCACACACTGGACACAGGGTGCGTCGGGCCTGCTGTACAGCTGTGGCGCAAACACGCCCTGGCACTTGCCTAGGCACTGGTGCTCGACACGGAAGCCCGCCTCTCCGTCTTTCAGCAGGGCGCCGGTAGCCCCCTGCTCGGCCAAGCCAGGCCTGAGCAGGGCATTGCAGAGGCGCTGGGCGTCGGTCAGTGTAATGAGGCCACAAGAGGGAGCGTTGAACGGCAGGATGCCCAGCACCTTGAGGATGTGCAGCTGCTCAGCGTCACAGCGGGAGCAGTAGACGTAGAGCTCATCGCAGACAGCGTTGATCTGCTGCAGGCTGAAGTCACGCAGCACTGAGTTCAGCACCTGGGGCAGGCACAGCCGCTTCTCACCGCCCACGACGAAGCACGAGATGGACTCACCCTCCAGCAGCGAGTGCGTCAGCTCCGTCGAGCTGTCGCAGGGCACCAGCAGCGGAGACGGCAGCACTGAAGGCGAGGGCAGTGGCGTGCCGGAAGGAAGGCCTGGCTCCTGGGACGCCTTGGCCGAGAAAGCGGCCGGTCCGCCCAGCGAGCTCTGGCTGCTCAGGGTGAATTGAGCGAGGGTGTGCTTAAGCCCGGGACTTAAGTCCAGAGCTTTAGCGGTGGCATGGCTCTCAGTGTCCGCTTCAGAGCGGGGCTCGTCCTCCACACACTCCTGCTTGACTCTGGCCACCCTAGGCGAGAGTTCTGGTCCTCGCCGCTTCAGCTTCATTTCTGCCATCACTCGCTTTTTGATGGGGGCATCCTCCAAGTTGTCCCTGTACAGTCTCTTCATGCCGTTTTTGAATAAGGCCGGGTCTTTGAAGGGGGTCTTCATGCTTGCCTGAGTGCTAGCCATCTTTGCTACTGAATACGGGTTCAGATCGGTTCTTCAAATGGTGTACCCTTTCTGGCTGTTGCTCCCTTGTGTTTTAAGCAGTCTACAGGAAATTAGAAATCCTCACTTGACCAATATGCATGATGGGGATGGAACGCTGATTTTGGTCAAATTTCTGTTGAGGGAAGGAAGAGAAATTTTCAGTAAACCCTTGTCTTCAAACTCCAAATTCCTTTACAAACCTATTCTGGCAATCCAGCATCACTAACATTAAGAGAACAAATGGCTAAAATAAATTTAGCGTGCGACAAAACATCACCAGGTTGGATCACCTTTGCCTGCAAACGCGTTTTCACCTAATAAAGATAAATCCAATTAGCAGTGTGCCTCTGTGGAAGCGAAGGACGATCGGTGCATTAGCATCGTAAAGCGCTGATCTAATGACACCATGCTGACCCCATCAGCAACTTGAAAACAAAATGTGATGGATTAATTCATAACCAAACACGCAGATTATAGAGTCATTCGGTCCCTATAAAAATGGCAGTTCAATAGAGCATAACTCAAAATCAATTTTCCCAGTTCGCATATAAGTGTGTTTCAGCATTACAACTTTAAATTGACAATTAATATGACAAACTCTTTTGGTAATGGTTTTAAAGGTTAATGCCAATTTTTAAACCTGAGTACGTCGCAGATACAAAGTGTCGTCCTGACGCGGTTGGAAATTATTTATCGCGTCTTATCAGAAAAGAGCGAATATGTGAGCTCTGAATAGTATTAACAATAATTAAAAATACTAGTATTAATAGTAAAATTACATTTCTAATTCTCAGGAGGAAACGCAGGATGACACCCCGTCGGCGAATCTCACAAGGACACCGCGCCTCCCCTGCGTTTTTCCCCCACAGCTGGAGCCGCTTTACCCGGTCACATTCACCCTCAGCTCGTTCCACGGAAAAAAAAACCCCGGCAACGTTCACCGAAAAGGACCGAAAATGGGACATTAGAATTCGTTTAAAAGTGGCTCTGACGGAAACGCCAACTATCAAGATAAAATAAAACGGCGGAAAAAAAACCCAATAAAGGTCTCACCGAATGTCGGCGAAAATGTACGTGCCGTATGTGTAGCTCGGTCGTTTTCCCCCCTCTCGCTCTGTTACGGGATTCCAAGCGACAGATTTGCCCTAAAATCTGACGGTTATTTCAGCTCGCCTCCGGTACCAAACCGTCCGTCATACGTGAAAAAACGTGACAAAAACGACACAACTGAACAGAAAAGCACTGGCTTTTCTCGAACACCCCAGCAGACAACCGCCGGTTTTGGCTCGTTTTAATCGGCCAATAGCTGACTGTGGAGCGGCGTTAGCATGCTAGCTCTCCGGCTAACCGACCTCCCCTGCGTCTCTCGCGAACCGTCGCGTGCTAAGTCCGCTAGCGCTGAAGCTCCGAACGGTACGCGAGCCAGCAAAAGCGTTTAACAGGCTCGTCCTTTTCTCGGTAATGGCAGAACGGGAATACCGCAAAAGTGTTAACCATGTTTGTTTGTGTTTTTTACCGTGAAAGACGCAGCGACGTTACCTGATGCAGAGTTAAAAGGACGTCTGGAGCTCCGGACGGTGTCTCGCTATGCTCTGACACTGCGCGAGCGGTAACACTGCTCAGACAGGCGCGAGGCTCGCCTACGTCACCAGACGCGAAACGGGGGCAATGCCTCGGAAATATGGAATGCCATTGGTTCAAAAAGTGAGACGAACACATCGATAGGGCATTTCCCACCTATACACGGTCAAAATCTAGCGGCAAGGCGGCATAAAAACATCCCATGTGCAAAACGGTGCACATTTAGGTGGCATTTTCTTGTGTTCATGTGTCAAGGACTTCAACCAGTGATGTTCCTTAAGGTTGGCCATTTTTGCGTACTGCGACGTTAAGCATTGTTAGCGCATATGCAAGCCACTCCACACATTTCAAAACACGTAAAATGTAATCTTACATCATGAGATTACATGCTTCTTACTAAACACTTACAATGCAATTTGTCATGTTTAGTCTCTATCACAGCAACCTACCAGAGACCTATGTCAAAGCATATGCCAGCACATACAACATTCCTTATCAACAAAATTGTGTTTTTCTAAATAATATGGTGGTACGAAATTCAATTTTTTACTGTTTCTTAATTTAGGGTTATTCATTGTATCTTCAAGGGTGATTTACCATTTTGGATATTTTGGTCTTTTACTGTTGCTATTTGTCACACGTTATTGACTTTTTTTTTTACACATAGATTTATTAACAGGTGATTTAACGCTATCTAAAAGCGTGATTTTTTTATTATTTTTTTTTAAAGAGGAATAATTCTATGTTGATGTGTCTGTCTCACTTTTTTTTTGTTGCACCAATGGCGTTCCATACGAAAACGGCGCGCGGCGCGGGGGTGTCCGTCTGTCTCGCAGTCTCGCGCGCAGCAACGTAACGGCCCTTCGGAACAATGCCCACGCTCGCCGCCGCCGCACAAACTCAACGTGACCGAATAACGCATAACGGTTACGGCGAAGTTGTTAAAATGTAAGACATCCGCCATGTTAGAACAAAATTACATATTAACTAAACGACGTTCCGTTCATTTCCTCAAGTTTTCGACGTTTTTTCTTCTGATAACGCATTTAGCAGAGGCGAGCAACTGCACTCCAGTCACTCATTTTTTGCTTCATTTTCACTTAATGATACGTCTGTTTTGTTTTGTTTTTAATCACTGAAAGACAGAGAAACTATATGAAAATATAACACATATTGTCAGATCTGACGCCTCTGCACATTTACACTTACGTTGATAATACTTTGGTAACAAGTTCAAGTTTTAGCGCTTAACCGAGTAACTCAATTCCAGTCACTCATTCTTTACTTTATTCTTTTCTTTTCTTTACTTTATTCTTTACTTCGCTACTTTATTTGTTAGTTTTATTACTTTTACTTTTAATCACATTTTTAAAAATCAAAATTTCATGTGAAATTATGTTTTGTCGGTTCTCACCACCAAAAACCGAGACTGGGGAGGAAAATAGAAGATAAATTCTCTTAATATAGTTTTTGCTTTGTCTCTCTTATTGTCGGGTGTGACATCTCTGCATTTACACAATTTACTCTTACATTACACATTAACTAGTGACGTTTTTTGGTACAAATTCAAGTTTGTTCACTCGAACAAGAAAATTATTTGCTTACTTATTAATTTGTTTTCTAAAAGAAAAAGCTTGGTTAAATTAAGTTTAGTCAGCTGTTATCTACCAAGAACAAAAAGGGGACACATTTTTGTCTGGCGTGGCAAACTTTACACTTACACTATTTACACTTAAACTACGATTATCTTGTAAGAAGTTCAACTTCCAACATTTTTGTATCAGTAAAATGTTTTCCAAAGCACACTGCTATAGTAATCAATTGTTGTATATTTTAGCTCCTTATATACTTTTTAAATGAAGGATAGATTTGGTCAAATTCAGCGACGTAGGTCTTTATTCGTGAAAGTCAGAGGAAAGATATAAAACTTGACTTTTATCGTCTGGTATGACTACTTTATACCCACACAGTCAACACAGTTTTAACCAACGACACCCAAGATCATGTTTTGGATTGCAACAAGACTCCACTCAGCAATTTTACTGTTCAAAATTAAGAATAAATCTGGTCAAATGAAGTTTTGTCAGAAAATAATCCCTAAGGACAGAGGAAGGTGATGAATATAAGAAACACGTTTTTAATATCTAAGGTGACAGCTCTACACTTTACAATCACGTAATAACTAACGACTTTATAGAAAGGCCAGATTATTTCGAATGAAGCTAACACGTTTTAGCGGAGTAACAACCTTCTAGTCAACCATTCTTGCTTATTCATTTATTTCTTTACTTCTTTTCGACGTCTTTTTTCGGTCAACCCGTTGAGCCAAGCCACGAAATTCTCAAACAACGTTTTCCTCAGATTGTATCCGTAAAGTAGGGAAGTGAAAACATGAAGAACCCTTCACTGTCTAACGTGACAACTTGACACATTAAGTTTCAAATTTAACAAATTTAATTTGTCTTTGTGTTGTTTTTCACTGGCTATTTTTCATTTTATTTTTCATCAAGGAGTTTAAAGAAGACAAACATAAGAACTCTCTCATACACACAATTTAAACATTGAGTAACGTAAGTAACAAACACACACACACACACATCTAAGAAACAATATTAAACAAATAAAACAATTCTTAAAAATAGTAATTAAAAGCATGAGCTTGAAACTCAGCCATATGGAGTTAAGGACAGTGGCCATAGAATATTTGCTTTAATAAACAACTGAGACATTATAACATTAGCCGCCACAATAACACATCTAAAGTGCCCCTTGTTATGTGTTTTGTATTTTCTCTTGGCTGTCAGGACATAATTCCAGAACATTCTGTGTTCCAGCCCGGACTGTGTGACTTAGAACCTGGAGCGCTTCCAGAATCTTGTTTGTTTCCCAGTGTGCATGCCACGAGGAGGAGGCTTCATTCAGGAGGTAGGCCTCAGTCCTGGGGGTCCTTTGAAGGCCAGTTGCCTTTTTTCAAGGAGGACCATTTGTTGGCTCTCATTGAAATGGTAAACGGGGAGAGTCAGAGCAGCGGTGGTCTGGTTTCAACATCACTCATTCACCGTGCCCAAACTACATTACCACTTTTAAAGGTTCCAGGGTCGGTCAAGCATGGGCAAGTACAGCTCTGAGGGGTCTGAATACGTTTGATGTGTTGTATTACATCTTTATATTCTTCCATAGGCTCAGCGAGCCATTTAGTTTTGTTTTTTTTCTACGTAGTTTGCATAGGCTTTGCCTTGCCAAAACAGTCTATTAAATTAACATATGGCTACAACCATTATGCAATATATGAATAGCAATATAAAAACTATTTCTGAATATATAATATAAATATAATTAGCAATGTATTAAAAGATATGGCATTGGTATATTTAAAAAATGAAATAAAACATTTGGTCTAAAATGCCATTTCAACCCAGTCAATACTGTAAATAGGCATTAAATTGAGGAAAAAATGAAATCATAACCTTCACATAACTAGCTTTATTGATTTTTGTAGCCAGACAACCATTCAAATCTTACTTAAAATAGACAACACTGAAAACCACAGCATACAAATTTAACTATACAATTTAGCTACATGCAACATTAATTGAAGAATGGCTTCCTGAACCTTTCCTATTTGTATTTCTTGTTAAGTCAAAAACATTTGTCGAGATATTACTTGTGACTTGTAACAAAACCGTAGCTGTAAATAGTAATTTCTACCAGACAGTCACAGGCTCGAGGGAGAAACTGTCTGAAGGGAAAACACCCGAAACCAGACGTCACCTCATCGCTGGTGTGTTTCTTCGTCTGCTTGCTTTGTGATGAATTTCCTTATGGATTTGTGCGAAGCCTGGAGCGTCAGGGGAGCGTTTAGGCTTTAGACTATCAGACAGTAATGGAGACAGCAACCTGACTAAGTGCGCTCAATAAAGGGTCGGATCCATTTCCCAGGCTTTATTGTCATGCTGTAAATGAACTATCAGCTGCGGCGGGGCAACAGCAGACACACACACGCAGCATTCTGGTTCAGTTGTGCAGCGTGGCCAATGGGGCCATATTCAAATGATGTCAACATAAACTGTATATACATATTCCATTTACTTATAATTAATTGTTTCACAGATAAAATGTAAAATGGCACACCAAATCATTTTCATATTACATACAGTATAATTTTTGTGTACTATAAATAAAAAAATATTAAAGTAGACTTTTTGTATTTAAAAAATGGCACAATTCCTTAAAGAAATAATGATGTTCAGTAATAAATTGTGATATTTAGCAATCCATTGCCCCATCTTTATGTTGGGTAACACTGTAAAATGGGCAATAAAGTGAAACCTCAGGCATGATGTTAAGGGGGGGGGGAAGTGAAAGCTAACCATTGTTTCTGCTTTTCTGTGTCATTAATTACACAAGGTTACACATCTCTGCATTAGAGGACAGCGTCCCTCAGGCTTTGAGGGGATGCAGAGGCTCGGTCCTGCGAGGCAAAGTCACCAGGCAGCCCTGGACCTCACACGTTTCACCACAAACAGGCAGCCAAGGTGAGTAAGAATGCTGGTCCAGACCCTGGCGTTGTCTGCCGTGGAGGCACCGACCTTCTCCATTTACTTACTGCAAGCATGCAAGTTAAACGAATGAGTCGGCCACCGAGGCTGGATGGAAGACGCATTATAATCAGTGAGGGTCACATTGCTTCTTATTGCTCAGGTCTGTGCTGCCTGTCTTTAAAAGAGCAGTTTGAATTTTATAGATGGTTTGTGACGGTCATAAACTGGTTACTGGTGGATGAGGGTTGGACAAGCTGGTCAGGGGCTCACAACACTGCCACATAAATAAGAAATCTCATGGTTGGATGAACTGGAATTTTTTAAAAACCCACACTGGAAGAGGCATCACCTGCAGAAATTCACAAGGACAGAGAAGGTCACAAAAAGGGTGGAGTTCGATGCATTTACATAACAGCCCTGTATTTCCTCCGGATAAAAAACATGCAAAGGATTGGCAATGAACTGACAGAAAAATTAATGAAGCGCTAGTAATTGAGCTACCAAACTTGGCAGTATTGTTGACAAATGGTTCTCTAGGTTAAGAACTGATCGACATTTGTCTTTACAAGCAAAAAGGCACACATCACTGTGATCTTTGCGAGTGTTTCCAACTACGTAAAGAAACTGTTTACTGTAACAGAGATAGACATTTCCAAATAGTACAACTAGTGCATGCCAATCCATTTTTGTAATGGTAAGGATCTTGCAGATTCTTTGGATTTACATATTCGCTGTATATCTTAAGCTACCAAGTGGCGTAATGATTTCTTTCTACACAATGGGCCTCATTCACCAACCATTCTTAGCAATAAATTTTTTCTTAAACCCCTCTTACGCACTTTTCTTGAAGATCCTGGCATACACCAATGTTTTCTTATTTTATTGCTATTTACGCTATGGTGTTCGTTTTGTTTACCATGACAACGGTGACAATGACAATGGTGGACACAGGCCCTTAAGAGACAAATGGGTCGAGTGGTGTGACCATCAACAACACTGTCAGTCAGCACCTTAATTTCCCATCCTGCAGATTCCAGTTGACCTAACGACCTCACCAGGCTACTGCTGTGACCCCTTGACCTTTTGCTCCCAGTAGCCAGCACTTGTAAAGGTCAAGTTACACAGCTCTTCGTTTAGTCACTTAGGTGTCAAATGAGAAAGAACAGCAGCAAGAGAGAGCATTATTAATCAGCTTGTTTTTAATCTGAAACAGCATTTCCAATCATACAGAGACTTTATCAAGTAACAGATGAGGAAGTGGCGATGGCTAAGACAGTCTTCTTGAGGGAAAGGGGAGAAAAAATATCAATCCAATTTCACCACGTGGCCACAAAACCGGATTTCATGTTGGAAGGAAATCTAGTCCAGTAACGAGTTTTGCGCCTTCTCTCTGCCCCCTAGACAGCCCCATTTTCATCACAGGATGGATTAACCGGCTGTTCATTGCGCTCAGCATCCAACAACGAACTGCATGTTCTGACATCATCTAGAGGTCCATCGTTTAGTTCTACACACTGACCTGCAACTTGGGAGAACGCAACCTGTAAGCTGGCGGCTCGCTTCATGTGCTGGCTGTTCCCCAAAAAATCATGGTGTAAAAGAGAAAAACTTTTTACAGACGTAAAGAAACCTATCGAACCTTCTTTTGGTCTATAACCTTATATATATATATATGCATATAAAAATAAAAACACTATAAACATGGCATGATAAAGGCTGAAAGGCAATGGAAAATGTTATCAAGGAAACATACCCCGTGTCATTCTTCCTCTGTAGTGCAGCTACACTTTGTAGTTTTGCTTATTTGGTCCTGCATTACTGAGAAACGGTCTATCAGAGTTGGAAAACCTGCCACTTCACAGTGAGTGTTTCTTCTGTTCAACATTAGTGTTTGTGTTTCTCAGCTCTGTTACCGGTTCATAAAAACTCACTCTTTCTAACACCAGCCAGAGCCGTTACAAGCGTTTTTGTTTGTTTTTTTTCCAAAATGACGTACATATTCCAACAATCTATTGAAACATCCTTAAATAAACAAGAGAAAAAGTCTAAAATAAAACATTGAACATCTACACACTAAAGGACAGAAGGAAAAGCTGGAGGATAAAACTCGACACGTTCATTCCAATCTGGTTTGTATAAAAAAGGCTTAGAAGACATGCTCAACTGGTCACAAATAAAATATTAAAAAAGACAAAAGGAGGAGCAGCTTGTTCTGCTTAACGTTTAGTCACCGAAATCCGGTCAGTGTCCTCTGATCGGTGCAGATTTGGACAACGCTAAACGAATGAAGACATAAACAAGAGTGTGGGAGGATGGGCAGGGTTAAGGACGAGTGGTCTTTAGGTAGCAGAGAGTGAGAGAGAAAGTGAAGTTTGGCAAAAAAAAGGCGAGGAGCGAAGGATCAGACGCACTCCTCAGCTGACATCAGGAGGGGGTTGATGTACTCAAAGCCTTCAAACTCTGACTGGTCGATTTTCTTCACCACGTCGCTGCAAAGAGAAGTAACGAAGTAAAGTCATCAGTGTTTTACACTCCTTTATAAACAGTGCTGGATGCAGTGATGAAAGTAGAGACACAAAAACAAAGTAGAGACATAACTTCACATAAAAGGGTATAAAGAGGACAAGGGGGGGAGAGAAACAGAGAAACAGAAAGAAAACAGAAAAAGAAAGAAAAAGCAGACAAAAAGAGAAACAGAAAAAGGAGAGCGAGAGAGTGGGGTATAGTTGGGGAGAGGGAGGAAAGAGTAAAAGGGTGAGAGAGGAAGAGGGAGAGAGGAAGTGGAAAAGAGATGGAGGACAGGGCAGAGAAAGAGAGAGTGAGTGAAAGAAAGAGAGAGGGAGGAAGAGAGAATAAACTGAGACAGAGGATGAGAGGAAAGGATTGAGAGAAAGAGAGGAGACTGACTCATCATCCGGTGTGAGCTGTATGGGCTCGTTGGTAAACTGGGCATCGAAGTTGTCCAAACCAAACTCGCCGGAGATGTTGGGCTTGAAGGGTGGCACAACCTGCTTCTGCTCCATCTGCAGGAAAACACACACACCAACACCTCAGATACACACACACGTGCGCGCGCGGATGCCAAAGTGGGGGAAGTAATATATAGCACAACGTTACGTGCATGACAAAGGACTACAACTGTCGTTACATTTTTTGTGTTCTCCAGCAAAAAATAAACCCAGCTAATGTGCTCACGGGCGGCACGGTGGCGCAGTGGTTAGCTCTCCTAAATCATCTCTACTCCAGCTTCCTACTTGCGGAGGTGGTGATGCTCGGTGCCCCCTCCTGCAGGCTCAAACAGTAACTGCAGGAAAGACAGTTTTTCAGCCCATTACCGACACTGAGACTAATCTGTACGTTCCCTAGTCGTAAACAGAATTTCGAGGGCTCTCTTATGTCACAGGCTCAACCCCCAGCGACCATCAGCAGCTCATCCTGACACACTTTTTAGAACGTTGAGGTCAGTCTGAGAGACAGGCAGCAGCTGAGCCATGAGGAAATCTGACGCGCGAGTGACCCTGAGGTGCAGTGAGTCACGTCTGTACAGCCGACAGTCTGAACATTTTCTGAGAGAGAGAGAGAGACAGTTAGCCGTGACTCACCAGGTCCCAGTCGACATTTCGAAAGAACGGATGGGCCGTGATGTCAGCAAAGCCTGTCTGAGGATGACAACCCAGACGTTCCTTAGGTTCCTGTCAGAAGGAGACAAAACATTTTGTGAATGACACAGTTCAAGAATGAAGTAAAACAGAAAGTAGAATGGAGAGATAGCTGAAACAAAAACAGTTTGTGTGTGAGAGAGAGACAGAGAAACACAAACAAAAGTGTTTGTGTAAGAAGCGAGAAAGAGTAGGGGAAGAAAGAAGGGAAGGAGACAAAGCAGGGAGTGGAGAGAAGAGAGGAGGAGTAAGAGAGAAAGAGAAAGAGAGGAGGATGAAGTACGAAAGTTTGATTCGGTTGGAGAAGCTCAATCATTTTATGAACAACAGAAAAGAGTGACAAAAAAGACAGCATTGTTGAGGAAGAGGGAGACAGTGGGGGAAGACAGTCAAAGATACGTAAACAGTAATGCTACGTTCACACCAAGACCTACTAAAGCTGTGAAATTGCCGGAAGTAATTAGCTATGACGCGTTTTAGCTGTAAACCTCCGGTAGAGGTGGGCGATATGAACAAAAACATTATCACAATATTTTTTGTCGTATTGATCGGTTTCGATAATTATCACGATATATTGTCAAATTGTTTTTTTTTATGCTTTGTTTTTTTGGATTCTTATACAGACTGAATGGACAAGTTGAAATAATCAAACAATATTAAACAAATAATTTTCAACAAATTTCTACTTGAAGAGCCCTGAGAACTGGGGGAAAAAAATTGGCGCTGCCAAAGAACAGCTAAAGAGAGCTGTCAACACCTCACTTCCAGAGCGCTTTCTCGGTGCTTGTTGTTGCTAAGTTACGAAAAGCGTCATCTGGTACTTTCACGTTCGTATTTTATTAGTTTTTTCCCAGACGGCATTTGTTGTCAAAGCGTCCACCGTAACTATAAAGCGCTGCATTTTCATCGCCTTTTTTCACTCACTGCGGCATCTTTTCTAAGGGCCGCGACATACTCAACGCTACGTGACGGGTGCGCTTTCGCTTAATCTTGAGGACTCCAACAGGTGGCAGTGTACACCATAAAAGCGTCCAGTCTGCCGTTAAGTGACGGAAGAAGTAGAACGCGGCAGTGAGAGAAAAATTTCGCTGTGAAATGAGGAAGATAAATTATTTGCATTCGGATGTTACAAAGGTGCAAAAAACCCGGCGAAACCGTTCAGCCGTGTTGATAGTAAACAACGATGCTGACGTCACGTGGCAAAACTTTAACATACAGCCGCCCCAATTTTTCAAGAGGTACTGCGACTCTCACAAATTTATGACGAGATGCTCAGCGGATGCGTCAAGAGAACGCTGAGAACGCTTGCAATGCCAGCCATGATGCGCGTGCATAAGCGCTCTGAACGTTAAGTATATCTCGGCACGCGACCACTAATGTTTACCACACGGCTTTTTTGTGTGTTATGGGCAAATTTGCATCATTGTGCGCGATTGGCTGTTGTGCTGGCGTTATGCCAAGCTACGTGATTGGCCAAAGATACTGTTTATCTCAACGCGCTGTCGCATAGTGGACAAACAAGTATGATCCAATTTTATAGCTTAGTTTATCATCGTTATTGTCATCACATTTTTCTCGATAAAATATCGAGATCGTTTTATCGCCCAGCACTAACCTCCGGCAACCAATCGGAATTGCGAGGATCTTAGAAAACATAGTCAGAAACTCTGCTTCCACCGTACTTCTGTTCTGATCAAAATGACGCGTGAAAAGCTGATCAATGCGATCGCAGGGCACCCTGTCTTGTACGTTCGTTACAAAAAAGCACAGGCGTGGGATGAAGAGTCTGAATACAACCCTACTATTATTACTGAACAATATTCATTCGTTCATTATCCAAACCGCTGAATCTCAACCGGGGTCTTGGGGGGGGGGACTTACGGGCGCAAGGCAGGGACCAACCCTGGGCAGGCACCAACACCGCAGGGCACACACACTCACACAATCACACTCACATTCACCCTCTCTAGGAACAATTTTGAGTCGCCAATCAACCTATAGTGCATGTGTCTGGCCTGTAGGAGGAAACCGGAGCGGACAGAGAAAACCCACACGAACACGGGGACAGCATACAAACTCCACACAGAAAGGCCCTACGGCCAACCTGGGGATCGAACCCAGGACCTTCTCACTGTGAGGCGGCAGCGCTAACCACTGCACCACCGTGCTGCACCTATTGCATAATATATATTTTAAATTTACTAAACTACAAAACTTTATGTAATTTACGCAATTCTGTTCTTGGTTGTAATTGGATCGATTAGCCTCTGCTTGTCCGGACCTCGAGTTTTTGGGCTGAGCAACAGCAACAACAGCACAGCACAGCTTGCCGTCGCACTACAAGTGCGCGTCTCCTTTAAGCAAGATAAAACGGTGAATGACGTCGTAAGCGGCATGGGCGACAAGACCAAACTAAAATATTTTGACAGCAATGCTGTTTGAGCTATTTTACAGCTTTAGTAGTTCTTGGTGTGAACGTAGCATAGGAGACGATAATTGTAAAAAAGAGATAACAAGTGTAAATCGCAAAGGTCAAAAGCGACTGACTGGTCGAGCTAAGCACATTTGTGAGAATTTAGTGAGTCAAATTTGCGAGTAAATCTTCCTGGTCTGAGCCGACTTTACCTTGTTGAGGAATCCCTTTAGCACGCTGGCTGCCTTCACCGACAGAGACCTGGGGATTCGGATCTGCTTCTCCAAGATGACTGCAACACACACAAGAAACCATGTAAAACACACGCTCCCAAAAAATGTTGATAATACTACACAATAAATATCAGATGACAGAATAAAAATGTCTATTGTTTTGCATTTGGCATCGTTTAAAGATAAAACATGCTCGTGAACAAAATATTGTTGTAAAACACACTTTTGACAGCAATTTTTTAAATCATTTGGACAAATGCTGTACATTTTGAAACTACTCAATTTCCTGCTGCAATATGTTGGACAAAATCACAATGCATGTCAGTCCTCTCCCTGTGGTCATTATTAATAGGTACACACTATTAATTGACTGAATTTACAGAAAACGTACTATAACAATGCATATTTTTATTTGGGATCTAAGACAGCATATCGAGATATACGATCTTGGTCATATCGGACACCCCTAACTACACTTAACCCTTAATGTTAACCCAAAGCAAATCATTTACATCCTTTAAAAATATCCTAAAAATCTAATCTCAAGCTTTTCCCTTCTTCTAAAAGACGACCACGGCTAAAAATCCCTCCCACGTGCGTGCAACGTTGAGCACCTTGGAAGAGGTAGTCCTCCGTGTTCTGATCGGGGTTATCAGAGCTGCCCACGATGTCAAACGGAGATCGTCCTGCCATCATCTCAAACATCAGCACCCCCAGAGCCCACCAGTCCACACTGAAACCTGGGATACACACGCACACACACACAAACAAACACGCGCGCACACAAACAGACAAACACACGCACACACAAACACACATGCAATCATTGCTTTAATCCATTACAACAAAAGACAAATATCCTCAGACTTGGAGCAAAGACTAATTCCGGTAACGTAATGTTGCAAGGCCTAAAGAGACAGATTTAAGGAAGTACTATTCTACTTTATAGTGACTTGACTTGATTCTGTGCTACTTTACAAAAATGTGAGGGGACAAAATGTTAGACGGATAAAGATCCCGGGTAGAATCTAACTAAAGAGCCTCACTGGGGACTCCAGCACTACTGCAGCACAGGCATAAGCATGCGTGTACGTACGTGTACGTACGTGTGGGTACACACACACGCGCACACACACACATCCAGAAGTGATGCAGAAGTGTTTATGTGAGTGTGTGTGGATTTACCATAATCCTCCCCTCTCAGGATCTCTGGGGCTATGTAATTAGGGGTTCCGCAGAAAGTGCTGGTGGTGTCTCCAGGCCTCAGACCCTCCTAGAAGAAAGTGAGAGAGAGAGAGAGAGAGAGAGAGAGAGAGAGAGAAATGAGCGTCCACTTCATCACTTTTCATCTTCTGTTGATCACGTTTCAAGCAAGGAAGTGTGTCTTTAAACTAGATGTCGACCGGTATTGGTTTTTCGGGGCTGATATCGATTACTGCTAGTTAACGGGCCTGATAACCGATATTTAAAACTGATATGCAAAAAAAGAAAATTCTGGTCAAAATTGTGAATTTTACAAACTCCAAGCTCAGCTAAAACTCTCCTCTTCTCCCACTCGGAGCTTCACGCTGCGCTCGTGTGTGAGTGTGCTGAGTGACAACAAGGCTTAAGTGTTGATTGGCTACTACTCGTGTGACATATAGCTAATCAGAGACTGTTGTGGGCGGGACGTTAAATGTATCAGCAAGTCGAGAGCAAACGGCACAGAGAGAAGAGACAGCAGTGGAGCCACAGTAGCGCACCTTGTAATTACTTAATATCAGTGATGGTCAAAACTAAACACTGATGACTATGTTCGGCAAAATGTGTAATCTCTGCCCCAATACTTGGTCAATCCTTACTTTAAACATTTCACCTTTATTATTAATAACTTCCCCACACGCACACCTTGCACATGCCGTAGTCTGTGAGCTTGATGTGTCCCTCTGAATCCAGCAACACGTTGTCCAGTTTGAGGTCTCTGTAGATGATGCCGCGCTCGTGCAGGTAGTTCAGCGCCAGACTGATTTCGGCCGAGTAAAACCTGAAAACATTCCAGCACCATTTTATTCGCACCTAACGAAAACGATCAAAACCTTACACTTTATTGAGTAAAATAGTCTAAAGAGTCAGTGCCTGGCGTGTTCTTCCGGAAGCTTCCGTTGCCTCTGCATGTGGAACATCAGATCTCCACCGTTCACGTACTCGATGACAAAGAAGAGTCTGCCCAAAAAACCCCACACAAACACAGTGTCAGCATCAGATTCAACCACTGTCAGATTCACAGCATCAGACTCAGACTCTACCAGACCGGCAGTGTCAGCATCAAGCTCAAAATCAGAGCGGTTTTGTCTGGCGTTAAAGCACTGAGAGACTTCGACTGCGCATAAGAAGTACGTACGGCTAATTTAGGAACAAGAACTGACCTGCTTTCCGTCTGGAAACAGGAGTGAAGGCCCACAAGGAAGGGATGGTTGGAGGCCTGTTCGAACACATGCTTTTCGGTCTGGACCCAGTCTATATCCTGAAGAAAGAACAAGAGAAGTTAATTGTCTACCAAAAACATAAGTGTCCTGATCCGTCAAAGCAGGAAAGGGTTTGGGACCTTCTTGAGTCAGACAGTAAAAGCTTTAATCAATGTCAATGAAGTTCTTACCTGGTGCAAGTTACATTCCCTAATGAAACCTTCAATTAATATGTTCGTTGCTTTTTGTGATTTACTATTTGTGAAAGTGAATGTGTTAAATCTGCACATGATATTGACTCCTGAGCTGAATCTGACTGAAATCAGATATCAGCACATGTCGAACTGAATACATATAGTACTTGCTGTATCAAGGTAGTCATAAATTCCCAATTTTTAGGATGCCATCTAGACTAGAGATGGCGCCGTTCCGCTAAGTGGAAGGGACATCGGTCTGATAAGGACTCAAATATCTGGATCGGGTATCTGTATCATTGGGCCGATCTATGGAGCCGATCTGTAAATGCGTGCACGATCAGTTTTACCTCGTCGTCATTGACCAGCTCCTTCTTCACCACCTTCATGGCGTAGATGCGCTCGGTCTTTTTGAGGCGCACCAGCAACACCTTGGCGTAGCTCCCGCGCCCAATCACGCGCAGCAGGTCGAAATCGACCAGACCCAGGCTGGAGGGAGCCTTTCCGGGGTCCCTGCTACCCACCGCCTTTACACACACACACACACACACATAAGAGTTCTCCTAAACATCTTTAATAAAGCTGGACCAGATGCAGGCTACAGACCAGCTATAATATCATCCTTCATTATATTCTCCAGCCTGGCAATAAAGCACTTACACTGAGAGTGGTGATGAAGAGAGAATCACACACACACACACACAGGCAAACCCACACGTACACACGCAGACGGGCGAACACACGCGCGCACACACACACGCAAGCAGGCAAAACAACCGACCCACACACGCATATAGACAGGCAAACCCCCCCTACCCGCCCTTCCCACCACACAAACACACTCAGATGGGGGAACCCCCACACGCGCACACGCAAGCAGGCAAACCAA
Organism: Distichodus sexfasciatus; assembly: GCA_032718565.1. Taxonomy (NCBI): domain Eukaryota; kingdom Metazoa; phylum Chordata; class Actinopteri; order Characiformes; family Distichodontidae; genus Distichodus; species Distichodus sexfasciatus. Next base: position 644,583 of record JAVGVS010000031.1, read on the forward strand.
ACGCACCCACCCGCACCCACACAGACAGGCAAACTCACACACACACAGGCGGGGGAGCACAGAGGAACAAGCGCACACACCTACACGCAGACGGTCGTACAAACACATACAGGGGGCAAAACCATAGACACAGGCAAGTGAAACACGTGCCAACGCTCACAGACAAACAAGTACATTAAATCATACACACACACACCTCGTGCTCTTCTCCCTCGTGGTTGATGCTCTCGGTGGAGTTCTTGTGTGGAAGAACTGGGGAAGGAACAGAAGCGGAGAAGCACCATCACCTCAGCTCCTGAACTGACACTGACAGATGTTGGCAGAATGGGCGTAACAATAGGAAATCTCTGACCCGTGCTTACAAACGTTTTGGAGAAGACTGGCAACCCAGGTGGAAAAGATCACCTGATGATCAACTGGTTTGGATGTGGTCAATCCATATCTAACTTGTTCACTCATTTTCCAAATTTAAACCTTAAACCAACCCTCAAGTCATTTTCTGATTTCTCATTTTGCAGTGAACAGAAACGGGAAATTATGCACTCATATCCCATTTTGTTTCTTAATCAAACCCAAGTAGCATGACCCAAAAGTGACCATTAAATGCAGACGGTAAAAAAGTGCAGACTCACAGACTGTGGGGACATTGTGATGGCACCGTTTAAGAAGCCACTGCGCTACATCGCTAACATCGCTACATATGCTCCGAAATGCCAGTCAGAAAACCAAGATGGGATATGAGGGTGCGTTTTCCATTTTTTTATTTCAGCAAAATGGCAAATTGGAAAAACTGACATTTGTTTTTCCCTTTAGGTTTTGGAAGCGAAAGTAAAATAATGTTTTTGGAGCAAGTCGTTTTTGTTTAAATTGAAAAACGAATGATGCATGAATTGTAGACTTAGATCCACGTTCAGGCCCTCCAAAAAGGTATAGATGCTGCTAATCCAATTTTTAAGAGAGGTTCCAGTCTGTAAGTTATGCAAAATCTGATTCTTTCAAGAAATTTTGGTTCTTATCAACGCTGAGATTTTTTTATGATCTAGTAAAGCAGCTGGTTTCATTTGAGCTCGTCTGCTCCCAAACAGTTTTGCAAAAGGATTTTTTAGTAACCTAACAAACATACTACAGACCTTCATGCTCTAAACTTAACCGGATACATAAATGCTGGCTAAGATAACGCACATTACCTTGTTCCGGATGATCGGACGGCTGCAGCCCTGGATCCACTCGCCCTATCACTGGTTCCTAGACAACAGAGACAAACAACAGTCACAAACAAAACTCTCAAGTTGTTGCAGCTGGAAACAAGCAAGTCCATGCAGATCATTCCAAATTTGGATGTGCTGAAAAAGGTTACGTTTTCCTCCACATTAAACATTTTCAAGCATGAGTTATGTATAAACACAACAAGTACAAACCCTCAAACTTCAGTCAGATAAGCATGTGTTGGAGGTAATGGTGGAAGTTTCAGGCAAAATTGGTTGTGTGATTAATTAGCGTTAAGAATGAATCTTGCTTCCAGATTAATCAGCCCAAAATGTAATAACTACCTGCGACTAATACATTTAAACCTGAGAATTTGCTCAAACTATGTTCCAGCTGTGAGACTCGTTTATTTACAATGTCATTCGTCTTGTCGAACCCCTCACTTTAAAACAGGATCATTCTTTACTCTTAAGGTGACATGATTATTAGTGAATGAGACAGAAGTATAGAGATGTTAAGCATCTCTTCTAAGTAAACAGGCCAAAAAAACTGATTTTATTGGGGAGCCCACGTGGGCCTGGCGTCTCACCTGTATCATCTGCCGCCCGCACTCCACCGTAACAAGTTTGTGGCACTTCTTGTGCACCAGCAATTTGCAGTTGATGCACTTGTAGCCCTGCCGACCCAGGCCCCAGATCCGGTCTGTGCAGATGGCGCAGTGAGCCCGCTGTGACATATATATATGAGGTGAATAAGTTAAGTTTATTTATAAAACAAAACAACAATAAAACTAAATGAGCGCGGGATGCGCTGCACAAGTGAGGTGTAAACGCAGACAAGTGCGCTGCTCGGCAAGCTTATGCGAGCACCGCAGTCGAAGTTGAAACTTATATTTTCTCCACTTACATAGAGGGCCGGGACAACAACGAAAGGACAGGAAAGATTTTTAAAAACCATACCCACTTTTTTGCACTGCATATTAACGTTTTAAGTTAACATATTGTTCAGTATAAATGGGAATATGCCTGAGAAATTAAAAAGAATTTGTTTCATAACAACCGTTTAGGAACTGGCACCGTTTTAAAAGGTATTGATTTGGCACCGGTATCGAATGAAACCCAAATGATACCTAACCCTAGCATAAGATCGCATGGCCCAAAACAGAGGTCACTAACAAGCAGACCACAGTCCAGGTCCAGACCCAGAATCTGTCACACACGGACCCGGATCTATAGCCCAAACAGAAGGTTATGGTTTAAACGCTTGTATTTTATCCGGCGCAGCTTTTGTAGTCTTTTCGGTAGTGGTTTAGTGGATGAGGAAACACATAGACCAATGGCAAGCAAGTTAAACCATCCCACGTGATACCACTCAGCCAATCAAGTCTGTGCATTCCAGGCGGTAAACATTGAGACTCTACAGTGCAAACAGATGAGAGAGTTGGAGGCAAGGCAAAGACGTGAAAAGACAGTAGAAAGAGAAAGAAAGATAACCATATAGGTCGAGAAAACAAAGGGAGGGATGCAGACGACTGAGTCGGAGAAATGGTGAGAAAAATAAGGAACAAATGCTGTTTTCCCAAATCAAGGAAAGTGGACAGCGAAAATAGATGTGATCAGTTCTTGAATTGTACTGAATTAATTTGATTTGACAGTCAGGTATTGATTACATGCAATATTGATACAACTAAGAGTCTACTTAAATATATATATCACACTAAAAAATAGGTCTTCCAGACCTTTGCTTCAAGAAATTCTCTAACTTTTTCAATTTTAGTTGAATGCCCCGATGTAAAACAGGCACAGGCCTTAATGATTGCTTATCCCAAGCAACTTTCATTCCTAGTTACACAGACAGTCTTGAACCTGCAACCACCACCACCTTGCTCACGTCTGCTGTCCCAGGATCCAGACAGAGAAATGGAGGAAGACGTACCCGGTTAAAGCGCTTGGCCTGGAAGGCGTGTCCATTGGCATAGTAGAGTTTCCTCCAGCGCCGAGCTCCACGCCGGTATATGGATTCTGCAGATGGTCAAATGAGGAAGGCGTTTCTGTATTTGATCTATGACCTGCTACACTTTTACCAAATCTTAGAGTACTTAGAGAGAGTAACACTCACTGTCTTCTCCTGGACACGGCATTCCAGGCTTCTCCGGCACGCAGGGAAACACTGGAGAGACAAACGAGAACCGAGCTACGTGACTAGCAAGTAGGGTTGGGCGATACAGCTTAGGGCTGGGCGATTAAACAGTAAAGAGTAAATCAAATCTTTAATCGACATTATCTTTCTCATTTATTATTTCGTGAATTCTGTTAATACTTAAAAAGCAGGGATAATACTTTAAGTACAATGGCCGCTGGTGTTACTGTAATGTACCCGGCTGCTCTACTTCTAAACAATGGCACCCTTACCTCAGCTTTCACCATTTCCCTAAAGATGAAAACCTACGGAATACCTGGGCTGGGTTAATCAGAAGGGACGAGGGTCCGTCATTTAACATACTTAGCACGTGTGTCTGCAGCTTACACTTTGACAGTGAACTTCTTTATGCATCCAAGAGTGAAAGAAAACGTCTGACACCCGGTGCTACACGGTAGAGATTTTCTTGGAATAACTGGGGAAAGACTCAGGTCTCTCGAATGTTAGTTTTCGACCAGGTCAGTGCTTGTCTTTAGGGCGCGTCTAATATTAGCGTTAACGTTAGCACAGGTTCTGCTGCAGAAGAAGTAGGTACCATTAAGGTTACGGATACATTTGCTCTTGGATACAAAAAGAAGCTTTAATACTTGAGCAGATTTACAGTACAAACCTTGAGGGCAACAATGAGGGCAAAAAAATGCAAAAACAGTCCAAAACTGAATAATTGTTCATTAATCTTAATTGAGATAAAATGTTAAACTGATACAGACTTGAAATCATATCACCAGCTCTAATACAGCCTCAAAATGTTTTTAGCCTCACAATATTTCAAAATGATATTAATGATAACATGAGGGGCATTTTCCTCGCTTTTCCATGAGCACATCTGCACCAGAATGCGGGTGTCGTCCTTACCGTGAATGATGAGCTCAGAATCTTTGTTGAGTTCATAGAGGCGCAGAGCTTCCTCCAGCTCCAGCTGAGATGATACTGTGCAGGGATCTCCTGCAGAAACACAAACACAACCAGAACCAGAACTTACAAACGCTCCACAAAGCCATGGCCGGAACGAGATTACGAGGGAATCAAGCACATTATGGGTTTACAGTAAGTACCTTTTCTGCCCGTATGATAAAGTGTCTTGAGTGTCTGCCATAATAATCACAGAAGCTTTCCTTTCACTAATTACTGAAAATTCAATGAGATTTGAAATGCATTCCATTGTCCTTACATTTGATGTATTCTAGAATAATGTAAGCACAATCAAATCATCCACATGGGGGCGACATAACAATCAATAGCACTGTTTACAGTAAATATTACAAAGCCACTGTACCTTTGCCACTAACTTTGGCCAAGGGGAACCCATTTTCAATGTTCTTTCAGTGCTGCGTTCAGAATTTAATTTAAAGGTGCAGCAACTTGTAAAATCCCCACAAAAATTTAAAAATAGCAAAAACTGAAGACGCAATCGACCAGTGGTGTTTGCAGCTTTGTGCCTGTGTCTGTGTGAAATAGCAGTGTTTTGAATAGTTTTTTTTTTTACATTTTATGTTACTTGTAATTACAAAAAAAACCCAATAATTTGGTAATTGTTGAATTTGGTCATAAACTGCTATTTTATTGTTCAGTGTTAATGCTGTAATGTATCGTTAATATGAAAATGTTGGTGATATTTGCCATTTCATACGGTTTTGTAGATACAAATTTAAGATGTTAGGGGAATAAAATAAACCCTTTGCTACAAATTTAGCTCTGAATACAACAGTGAAAGAAGTCAAAGTTAGAGGCAAAGGTACAGAGGGCTCTTTTTAATTGACTCCCAGTGTACATTATTGTAAAAGTGAAGCAGGGCAGACCTTCCTCGTCGATCCACTTCATTGTGAAGAGCTGATCGTTGTCCAGGGAGCACATGTCCCTCACCTCGCTGGTCAGGCCCTCGTAGGAGATGGACGGCTCGAAGTGTGTGATCATGATGTCCCTAAAACAAGAATCTTTTAATGTTTGTCATCAAACATCGGCAGCAGATGTCAGATCAGACACTTTAACAAGCCATCACATTTCTTCAGAGATGGTGCTAGTTTTTTTGGGATGCTGTTTACAGTTCCCCTGGCATGCTAAGTGCCAGTCTGTCAATGTTTCTGTTTAATGTTGTCATTGTGTGCGTCAACATTGCACATTTAAGCATAACAGTTCAGGGTATTTACACATTTAAGGTATCCATTTTTTAAAAAACACAATCTTCTGTTGCTAGGTTACTAACAAATGCAAATTTCCACTAGCACTGCCACACTGTTTCTTAAAAGCCTTCCAGAACAAATGCAAAATTGTCACTGCGTTGCTAAATAACATTCATTTCATGTGAGTTTGATGGCAGTGTGATTTCTATGTGTCCTAGCTGAAATTAGCATTAACTAGTGCAATTTAGTTAGCAACTCCAGAACCGCGCTAGATGCTATACTACACCACTCAGACATGAGATAAGACGTTGCTCATATGAAGCTCTAATGTTGTCCCTCCACCATTGTAACTGCTGCACTCATCTTAAAGTAGTTTAAAGCAGCAGCAAGAGCAGCGATGAGAGACTAGATTTATTCAACCAAGTGGGTTTCACGTAGGGGTGAGCGATATATTGAATATACTCAAAGTATCTCGGCTTGTTCCACATGCGATGACTATATCGTGACCATCGAGTATAAATTCTAACGTTATTGTTAAACAGAGCATGTACTTCGCTTTCGTGTTTCGCTTCTCTGCTTGCTCCCCCGCCCATGGCGTCACATCAATGCCAAAACTATAGTGCGCAAAATGGCCTGCCGCAAAAATTTCACGAGCGTAAATTTCAAAGTCGCGAGCGCAAATGTGAAACTTCAGAGCACAAAATTAAGAACTGAGTGGGCGGTTGTGATAATATTGCGCGCAAACTGTATTTTTCCTCTCTCGAATGTCTTTTTTATTTTCAATGTGTTAAATGTCCTCGCGCGCAAAGTAGATTACCGACGAGCGGCTTTTTTGCTCGAGTGAGATTTCTACGCGCATGGTATGAAAGGGGTGGGTTTTGGCAGTTTGGGGGCGGGGTTTTGGCAGTTTCTGCCTGCGAATCCTATTGGCCAATGGCTCCTGGTTTTGTGATTGACTGCATTCTACAGAAAGTTCATATAGAAAAACCAAAGATGTCAGAGGAAGAGGAACAGTGGCAGGTAGGTTAAACGCAAGTTATAGTTTATCGACCTTATAATTATAATTTAATAGTTAGGTCTAACACGTTTAATGAGCTATATTATATATATGTATTATATATTATTTGCTATATTATAATACGGTTTAAAATAAAAGCATTTACTACGTTAAACTTTGGCTAAATTCATTATATTGATGTCATTTTATGCAACATCGGGCTGAATTTATCATTTATACAGTGATTTAGGGGAAATTCTAATGGCATAGATATATATTGTGCATCGTGATGTAGCTTAAAAATATTGCTGATATTAATTTTATGCCATATCCTACCAGAACCCACGAGCCCTCTCCAGCGTTCGGGTCCGACTCTCCCATCAAAAACGAGCTGACAATGCTTTAATTGCCTCCTCATCCCTACATGAACTGGTTCGTGGAGGCAATTCTCCTGGGAAACTGTTGTTGGTTAATTATTGTCCAGTGCAGGAAGTGCTCTGACTGGCCTCCTGTGCTGCATGTAGACTGGATTCTCACACCCACGCTGAACTCTCAGCTAATCCCTCAGCTTCCCTTTAGACAGACCGTAATCAGATCTCCTCTTCAGACCTCAGATATCTAATCTAAATCTTCTGAAGTTTGTTTCAGTTTTTTAGATTCGCGCTATTATAAGCCTGTAGGTTTAAAGATGCAAACTTTGAATTAGCAGTTGTTATAATAGTTTTTAGAACAGAAGATTGCTGAATGCTTGGTATCCAGAATCGCTTAAAAAGCCTACAAAGTTGGAACGACAAAAAGATTAACATGTACTGACTGGACTAAATAAATAACCAAATGAATCCACTGAATAATTAACGTATTAAATATCAAAGCACTCTCATAGCCAATGCTAATTTCCACCATCTAATGCTAATTTCAGGCCAGCAGGGTATATAATTCCATACTTAAAAAGCACCTACAACAAATGCAGACGGTTATAAGGTTGTTAAATAACCACGCTAATTTCAGGGTTATGCCGATTTCCGCCAGTTTGTCACCAGCACAGCAGAACAACGCTATGTATTTAGAACTAACTCACTTTACAGAGAATCAGGGGAAAATAATCTTAGACAGTGATGGACATGTATCTCTAACACTCCACTTATTATTTTCTGTATTCCTGCACCTACAAGAGAAATATGTCCCGATAAAACATCATTGGTTCTTGGATTAAAGAGAGGATTTATGCAAGAAAGAATTCCAGAATGAATTATTCACACAATAATAAAAACTGAATGATTCATCTCTTTCTAAAATCGAGCTACGGCTACTTCCTAGATAAAGATCTCTGATAAAAAATAAGCTAGGTCTGTTTCGTTCTACACCAGCAAATGAAAGATATGAAGCCAAAAGTGTTGCTTGGGGGATGAACTGGGTTAATGATGAAACTAGAACGTCGTACGCTCTATGCAAGTCAGAGGGCGGAGTTTGCGTTCCTCTGCAATGACGACACTCACATTGGTGACATTTTAAACTCTTTTTTTTTTTTGTTAATCAGTGATTTATTTTCTAAACAGACACAATATTATCATTACCGCCCATTGACTCTTCTTCAAGACTATTGTAAATCAGGAATCAAAAAATGAGACCTCTGTATTCGTCGTTATAATTGCAGTATAAGCGACCACTTAAATAAGTCAAAAGGGTCGTAGTTCAGAAGTATTTAATGGACAGATTAAATAATTCACAATTTAAATTACGTACAATATTTTTATCTCAATGACAATAATGCTCAATATGAAATACGCCTTCTTATATAACAAATATATCGCGGCTTCAGCAGGAATATAAACCAAATTCGACATGTATCTGTTTTTACAATTACAAGTTACAAAGAATGTTCAACATGTCTCTATTTCGTCAAAGACCGAAATAGAGTCTTTCGCCAAAGACAGTTTTGAGACTGAAGTATCCTTAAGAGGTGTCACAAACTTGTGCGGTAACTTTGATGCACGAGATTGGAGGTTTGGCTTTTAGTGTACCAAAAGTATAGAGACGACGGTCTGCAATAATAATAAAGAGTCTATTTAGCTATTTTAGGTGAACAGTTACAACAGCAAATATGCAGTGTTTTTTGGAACGCTTGGAGCGTTATATTGTGTATTGTTTCTTGTGTATTGCATAGTGAAATGTTTCTGTTTTTTGGTGAGTTAAAAATGAACAACTTTTACACAACGACTTGTCAAATCTGTGTCTTTTGACATTAGTACAACATGTAGCATCAGAGTCAAAAGTACAGCATTTGTAAAATTCTTAAACAGTATATCACTTTGAAAAATGTCTGATTTCATAACCATAAAAATATGAAATGTCTTGTGTTGATCCCCTGGAGCAGTGATGAGGACGCTTTGCTGTAAAAAATGGTGTAGTAATTCAGAATAAAGTTCTGATTCTCTGAGCTCATCAAAGATACCTGAGCATCTTTCTAAAAGAATCAGAATGTCAATCTGAAGTCTTATGCAAACGTCACTAATTATGACCCTTTCTAAATCTAGCTCTGCACAAACGCCTCTGTAGTGTTATGTATCCTTAAACTCCACTCCCATGGATCGTGGCAGAACCGAAGATCATTATGGGAAAAAGAGAGTCATGACTCATCAGTCACATATGTCAACAATGGGCTAAGCATTTTAGATGCCAATGACGGTCCCAGTCATCAGAAATCCAAGTCACCGCCTCTTTGACGGCACTGGAGGTATAAGTTCTAAACAGGTCAGACTAAAAACACAAACCAGAGCTACCGTTTTCCAGTCACCGCCAAGCAGCAACACACCTCATGTCAGACGAGCAGAAACACACACAGCGCATTTGATGTTATTTAGTCACTGAATCATCCTGATGTATGTTTAATCAAAAAGACTCTACCACAGGGGGAGAAAAGCAAAAAAAAAAGTGAAATATCGAAGTGGGAAAAGCAGTCTGGTAACTATTTTAGGAACATTGCTCATTTGTTCTTTCCCTCATTTGTGAATCTATTTTATAAAGACACTGTCAGTCTGATATTGTTCAAACAACTCCATTGAGAGGCCTAGCTTGTGCTTAAAAACAACTACCAAGAACTTTAAAACTGCATTTATATAAAGATACAACATATAGTTCACACTCATTGAATTGATAGAGAGCTGGCAACTAAGCAATTAAGATATTATTAATTAGCTTTGTTTAGACACTAGACATTCTAGATTATAATAAAAAGCAACATATAAGAATACCTAATTTAATCTTGCTTTTAAGAGCACATAGCTTCATTATCAGCTACACGTAAAACAGCCAACAACAGCACCATGTAAATAGTTTTAAAATTGTCATAATGACTAATACATAATGACTAATACACAAAAGAAGGCATCTTGATCCATTCTTCCTGTATAATAATCAACGTATGTATACAATCATTTTTTGTGTGTATTGTAACGTGTCCAGCTATTTCATTTATCAGGCTTAATGTCAAGAAATGCAAGCTAATTGTTGTGCTGCTCTGTTTAAGATTTTACACTCTGTGTCAATCTGTGATATTAACCATGTCCCAAATTACACATCAGGGTGAGACAATAGTGACTGTAGCGAGCATCTAAAATAAGGTGTGCAATGATACATCAATCTACTTCATTACATCAATTAAATGATAAGCCCATAGCATCAATCCAACATTCAAATACTGATCATACATATTGTAAACATCATATTTATACCGAACATGAGATCTATTTTTATTAAGAGACTGTATTGTTTCATGACGAAATCTGTCTGGTGATATTTTTTAGTTGCTCTTTGAGATACATGAATCAAAGTAATTGTCTTAAATCTGAATATGACACTGTATATCAATATTGATTGCTGCTGAACTGAATCTAATCAAACCTGTATCATAGCAGACTTTCTGTTATCAGCAGACACTGAATTGTTGGCATCGAATTTAATATTATACTGATGAAACTTTTTAATATACACCTCCTAATGTCTATAAATGTGCAAATTGATTGTTGTGTGACTTTCTTAAGTTTTACACTCTTTTCTGTCAATTCAGACATCGAATTATGTCCCAAATACAGCAATGTGAGCCCAATAGTGATTAATTAGAGCATCTAAAAACAGGTTAAATAAAGAGTCACAATATTAATACACTACTATAGTGGTCTTAAGTATAATGCTGAATGCAGACGGTATGTACAATATCAATACATTTCCAAGTTAAGTGACACACTAAAATGGCTGCAATCCCAAATCGAACGCCAATGTAGGAATTAGGGGCTGTAATGAAACTGCAACAAATCACTACACTAGTTTTACCAAAGATGAGGAAGTCAATAGACTTCTGTTGGTTGTGTTATTCAGATAATGAGAAACGGTTGAGTTTTTCTTATGTATCGCCATGAAATGTTTTCATTCCCATGCATTTTAATTGCCTTCATTTGCGCGACGACCATATTTTTACGCATTCCAGCCAAACCCCTCATCTTCCGTTTACAGTTTGCCAGTACAAACGTACATGATTATGTCAAAAACATTTTGCGTATAATATACAGGTGGAAATCAAGGCGACAGAAATTCAGCCCACTGCACTCATTTGAAGCGGCGCGTCGGTGACGGATTTAAGAACCGCTTTAAGTCCAACACGAGTTTATTTTTCCTCTCACAGAACAAATCAAAAAGTGCATTGAAGTTGGTCACGTTGGGTTAAAATAAGTCACAACCAGATAACAAGTGTGTCATTATTGTTTTTTGTGTCACAACAGGCGGAAACTGGCGAACGAACGAAAGCGCCTCGGTCTCTAGCTGGCCGGACCCGTTCCGCCGGGGCTTGTTGCCTCCCAAGTTTTTTTCTGGATGCTAACGCGTTAGCCGGCTAGGTGGCTAACACCCCTGTGCGCACAAATCCTAACTTTTGTGTGGAAATGGGGTAAAAGAAGAGCACACCGACACCTCACCCGCGGTAATATGCTTTTGACCTGCACTTGCGGGTTTTTCGCCGTGGTGGCTCATCGTGCTGTCCCGCAGCGTGGGCATCCTACCCCCGCTAGCCGCCTCTAGCTAAGCCCAGACGGACCGAGACTCTTGGCGAGACTATTCGATGCTCCGGTTTCTAAAGCGAATCCCCCGAAATGGTTTTGGGGGACGAGGGGAGGAGGAGGGCGACGAGTACGAAAACGGCCCGAGTCGTCAGTCACTTTAGTTCGTCCCAAGTGCACTTCGCCTCAAGACGAAACATAAAAAACTTCTAGCGTGAGAAAATGAAACACCCCAACACCACACAGGCCTTTTACGCCGGAATATTCCAACTCTGGAATGCGCAGGGGGTGTGTTCGAAAAAGAAATTCAACAATGCGGCCGAATAATTCAAGCTGGCCTCAGGCTTACATTTTATAACAACCTGAGCGAGTTCATAACAACTATTTGTGAGCTTGTATGGGTTTTTCGAGGTGAAGACGGAGATTAGCCATTGCAGGCCGATGGACGCTTCGTCACATTCCGATTATACCAAAAGGACTACATATGAGGGGGAACAAACGCCACATTCTCTGCTACACAGTACACGAGGCAAAAGTGAAAATGTAAATATTATTTTATAGTGATCAAATGCAGAAATGGCTCTTATTCTCACACACAATCTTTGCACCAAAATGGGAGCTAAAAACGACAAGGTTTTTGCATAAATTAAGGATGGGTTTTTGCCTCTTACCCCAAATCAGTTCAACGACTAGTAGCTTCTTACTAGCGATAGGAATCGTCTTTTAAGAGTCGAGCCCTATGGCTCGGCTCACTGAAAGAGCTGACTTTTCGGTTCCCTATGGCTTCTCAGATTTTTTGTTAATTAATTTATTTATGCACAATGTAAAGTTATGTGTAAAATGAATTGCTAATTTACACAACATACATTATATTAAATGTTTATTATTTATGTATTTTTATTATAATCAACATGGAAATAGAGTGCTACAACAAATACATTTTAAAACACCATCTTTGACAAAGATTCAGTCCCTGATTGGATGTGGTATTATTAATAAATCCTTTTAACTATTTATATTAAACGTTGTCTCTCTCTTAGTATTATATTTAACCTGTTCACCAAGTGAGTTGCTCACCGCCATCTATGAGCCACAGATGAAAGTGTTTTTCAAAATAAAATTAGAGAGAGAGAGAGAGAGAGAGAGAGAGAGAGAAAGAAAGCGAGAGAGAGAGAGAAAGAAAGCGAGAGAGAGAGAGAGAGAGAGAGAGAGAGAGAGAAAGAAAGGAGAGAGAGAGAGAGAGAGAGAAAGAAAGCGAGAGAGAGAGAGAGAGAGAGAGAGGAGAGAAAGAAAGCGAGAGAGAGAGAGAAAGAAAAGAAAGAAAAGCGAGAGAGAGAGAGAGAGAGAGAAAGAAGTTAGAGAGAGAGAGAGAAAGAGAGAGAGAGAGAGAGAGAGAGAAAGAAAAGTTATAGAGAGAGAGAGAGAGAGAGAGAGAGCAAAGCGAGAGAGAGAGAGAAAGAAAAGAAAGAAAGAGAGAGAGAAAGAAAGGAGAGAGAGAGAGAGAGAAAAAAGGAGAGAGAGAAAGAAAGAAAGAAAGAAAGAAAGAAAGAAAGAAAGAAAGAAAGAAAGGAGAGAGAGAGAGAGAAAGAAAGCTAGAGAGAGAGGGAGATAAAGAGAGAGAGAGAGAGAGAGAGAGAGAAAAAGAGAGAGAGAGAGAGAGGCAGGAGCCGACTCCGATCGTTCACTTCACTACTTCTTAGGCGGAGTTGTTGACACTACTCCATAAAGAGGCTGGGCAGAACGGATACTTGAAGATTTACTTCAAATCCGTGTTAGTGCAGATTTAGATTTGTGTCTGAAGAGTTTAAACCCGGAACGTTCTCGCTGCAGTTGCAGTCTGGTTCCTGGGTCTAGTGTGTGAAATTCAAAACATGCTAAGAACTGCAACCCGGCCCAAAATTGTTGGTGAGCCTCCTTTTTTGTCAGTGTATCGTTTGTGATACAGTGATGCAGTTTTATTTGTCAATATTACAAACCAAAAAGGGCAAAATAAAACTAAGAAATATATAGTGCAATTAATACAATTACAGTGATTAATCTTGCACACAGTATATTATAGAATAATTTTAAGTTTGCTTATATGCTCTATTTAAATTTATTTTTCAAATATTGGAGTACAAATTAGCTGTTCCGAGCGCGTAGTTTTTGCGGCGTCCGGATGTGGTTGCTATGGTTACGACTGGAGCAACGTTCCGTTCCGTTCTACCTAAATATTTTTTTCAGAAGTCATTGCGGTCTTCTATTGTTATCGATCCCTCAAATACTGAACGTTGGTGGTATTCTAGGCACATTTAAAATTAAAGTTCACAGCTTACCGCGGGGTTAAGTTTGGCCAACAAATAAAATAGATTCCATCTTTAAAAAATCTTTGTATATTACTTTATTTATTTAGTTTGTTTCTACCTTAAGTCTCTTTAGTTTTATGATAATGTATTGTTAGTTACGATGTACAAAAGCTCTATTTTTTTTTAAATTATTTTGTAAGTCAACACGAATGCAATTAAATCGGATTGCATTCAATTGAAGAACTTTGTTAGCCTTTTAAATTTAGTAGCTGGGGCTATAAATTTAATGTAGCATAGAATATGTTTTTCATTACCTTACTCTACGGAAAACGGCCATAGCATTAAATCAGATTGCCAAATGACTTATTTTCTCTTAATACCAAGAAGAATTTAGAGTTTTATAAAGGGCTGCCAAAGTTGCTGTTTCTTTAATACCTGTAAATTTCAAGCACCACTTTTCTACCAAAATAACCTCTCATACAATTAAAATGTTCTGCTAATTAAATGTTCATCCTCAGTTTTAGAAACAACCATGTAGTTGATTTTTATTTTTAACAATGCACTGTATATGCTATATTATTTATTTACCACTCAGTACAATTATTGGAAGATGGTACATAATCCCAAGATTATGGAAGATAATGCAAGCAATAATTCACTTAATCAATTGAGATTTTCACGGATTCCAAAAAGAGTCTAATTGGTATGAATTTCAGAACGTTTTTTATGGCGATAAAGGTTCCTCCATGTCATTGTTGTTTTTATGGTGCCAAAAATGTATATTTTTTTGCGACAAAAACCCCCTATTTGACACCTTTTAATTATTGGTTTCGTAATTTCGATATGACCAATAGGAAGAGTGAATACTCATGAAGATGGATGCGCCAATGTTAAGCCAAATTCGCCCTTGCATTTGAAAAATATTCTTTTGAAAACTATTCAGAATATTTATTTTGTGGTTAAGGTACTTTTTTTATTCTGATAAGGCTGCACACGGTCCTCCTCCACAGTGCGCGGTGCTGCTGCTGAATAAAACCGTCTTCTCCTCCTGCCGCGCGTCGCGTTTATAATTCCATTTTTCATCCTGACGTATTACAATACACCGGAGCAGTGGATTCTTCAAAACACGAGAGCCCTCACGTCTGAGACTCTTACGAAAGGTAACATTTTCTACCAAGATTCTCAGCTTGCTAAAAAAAAAAAAAAAAGCACTGGACATCAAATGTTATATGTCTGGAACCGTTATGTCGCTTCCTGTTGCTGCAGTAATAAATGAAAGAGAAGCTACTAATTGTGAGTTGTAGCGTTATAAATGTAAGTTTTGTGTATTTTGCAGATGTTTGATAGGCTCGATAGTAAAGGAGGGCGAGGGCAAGTCAAAATCCCTTTTAGTTTTGGTGCTTAAATAGTAATAAGTGATCAGTATGTGATGTCCAAAGTTGCTAATAGGCGATTGCCTTTAATTCCTGGAATTCATAATAATATTATGCTAGAAATTATTTTCTTTATAACACACATTTGATTGTATTGATATCTGCTAAATTTACAAGTTCAATATGTTATTTTTGGAACTGGTTTGCGTAATTTTATAACTGACTGAGACAATTTATTGCAGAATTGCAGAGAGAAAATTTAGATTTATAATATATCTGTACATTTACCTTCAATTGTGCGTCGGTCTATTCAGAATTGTTACCTGCTGAAGACGTTTTAGCGATATAATAAAATATTGGCTTAATAATTATATTTTATATTATATATAATTACAGTAATTATATATACAGAAATCAAATATCCCAACATTAAAGTAAACCATTTATTTATTTATTTGGTGTTATTTTGAATAGATTGTGTGTAAGCAAGAACACCTACGTTTTAATTGATATTTGCTAATGAAATTTTACTAGAATAGTATACAAATTGCTTGGGGTGGGGAACAAAAAATGGAAAGAAAATATTAGTCTTGACTTATTAATAGTTTTTTAAATTCATCTATTTTAACCGTAAACAAAAGTCGACATTAAACCAGAAATTGGAAAACTTTTTAATAACAAAAGAAAATCTTAAAAAGTTGTTAATTAAAAGTACAAAAGTATCTACAACAATGTTTGTATTTCAGCTTAACGCTTAACTATTCTTGCATTATTACATTATTATTACTGCATCAGATTTTTACTCTAAGATCTTAGACCTAAATGCTTAATGTAAGGAGAATTAACAAATAAACAACTTCTTTATTTTAAATATATACACCCTGAAACAAAGATATAGATAAAGCCTGTACATAATATGTCACAAATACATTTGCCATTTAAAAACCCAGGGTCTTTTTATGCCTCTTGCTCAGTCTACCTCTCGTCACCACTGACCTGGGAGAGCCGAACAGACAGTTATGGACGGGGAAGGGGTTGAGGCAGCACCTGCCTCAAGTTCCACAGACCCCACCACTGGCACCACCACTGCCCTCAGTGTCACAGCATCCAGACCTGACACCCCAATTCATACCAAGGCCAACCTCATGCCCCTATCCAACCCACCATCAGACAGGCAGACGGTACAGGTAACTGAGTGAACAAATGTGCAATGACTATACAGCCATGCAGTAATATGAATAGTGATACAGTATATTTTTGTGGGCGTGTCCAATCTGCGCTAGGTTATTCAGCAGACCATGCACAGACCTACTGGTCTGACTGCTCAATACCTCCAGCAGATGTATTCAGCACAGCAACAGCACATCATGCTGCAAACTGCAGCCCTGCACCAACAACAACCAGTCACCTCTGCCACACAAAGCCCAGCCTCCACACAGCAGGTGTGTTGTCTTAGAGAGAGTTGGAGCAAGGCCCCTTGCAGATTGCTAACCTCACAATGCCAGTTTCAAGTCCAGTGACAGCATGTGTGCGTAATGTGATGTTCATGGCAATTTGTTTACTTTCCAACAGGGGTCACAGTCTAACAACAAGCAGCCCACCTCTCCACCCCATTCTTCCAAAGGAAGTGTAGCTCAATCAGTGGTAAGTGCTGTTGTATGATTCTTCTATTGGTATATAGGACGTTTGTCATAATGCACAACTTTTAACACTCTCTACTATCCTGACATTTCAGATATCACTATCAACCTCTCCAGTAATGTCTCAGCCAGTCAGCCAGCTTCAGGCCATCAGCACCTCTGGCACAATATCCCAGCAGGCCATGTTGTTGAGCAATGGCTCTTCTCCTGGCAGTCAGGCCCAGATGTACCTGCGCACTCAGATGGTGAGCTCAACAGCGAGTGCACATGCTAAGCCGGCGGCTGTGTGATTCCTGTTTGCCCTAAGCACTTTATACCCTCCTCTTTTGTCTTTCAGCTCATCCTGGCGCCGGCAGCCACAATGGCTGCTGATCTGCCTGCTATGACTTCTGGATCCTCTCAGCCAGTTTCCACACAGGTAAGGGTGTGCTACAAGAAATGCCCACACTCAGTATCCATTGATGGCATTAGCAGAGTTGACCAGATGTGCCATTTTTGCCGAAGGTTCCAAGTTTGGCTCTGCGCACACATCTTCCAGGAGCTTTAACTTCTGCCCAGAGCATACATTTGAAGACAACCTCTCAGGGGCAGACAATGGTGCCCCCTTTGTCTAAAATGTCAATATGTTCCCTAAAGTCAGCACAACTGTCCCAAACCTTGGCAGAAACCTCTAAAAGTAAGTCATTTCTTTGCTAAAATTGAGATTGGAGAGTGTCCTAATGAGCAGTGATATTATCTTTATGCCTTTATTCATAACTCAGTGCTACATTTAATTGAGTGAGTTCTCCTTATTATCCTTTGGTCATTGCTACTGTGATGCTGATTCTCCCTGCAGCATTGTCCCCGGTACAGTCCCATGCTGTGGTCTGCAACCAACTACATTGTGCTTCCACCCAGAAGGGAGCACCACCTCCACCACAGTTAATTTTGCAGAGTAGCACAACTAAGAGACAGGTGCAGCCCATTGCTCTACGAGTCATGGCACAGGACAGCAGCCCTCCACCTCTGTCTCTGCTGACCCGTACCACACCTACCCCTTGTGCTATCAGTGAGGTACTCTCAGTACCCACTTCCTCCGACCATCTGACTAACCAGTCATCCGTGCAGCAGCAGGCTGTGATGGTGTCCCCTTCCACACTAACACCAGGATGTCCCACACTTCCTGACCCTCCACCGTTGCATTTGGGCCCAATGATGGAACCACTGTCCCACTCTCAGACTTTAAGTGGTCCCCCTCCCTTAACCTTGGCTCTGCCCAGACTGGCCAACCCTTCACCCTCTACCCTGCAGAGATTGTCTTTGCGGTCTGTGCATGCACTGGCTGTGCAGTCTGACCAAATGCTGATTTCTGAGGATGAGCTGCCTGTGGCTGAGGCTCTGGTCCAACTGCCATTCCAGAACCTTCTACCTCCGCAAACCGTGGCAGTGGATCTGAAGGTGCATCCAAGTACACAGACAGAAGCACCATCAGTGAGTCTTCTCTTTTACAGGTGATACATCATCAGCTAAAGAGGTCACCATGAATCCTCTTGGACACCATGCTACAATTGAGTTCCACTGCATATCCATGACATTTGGTCCAGCTAAGCAGGGTTCTGCTTGGTAAACTTGGTGACCGGTTTCCAAGAGGATGGTTGGTGACCTTGTATCCAGGTTTCTAGGATTTCTAGGTTTCTACAATTCATAGAGTGTATGTTTAGCCTTGAGTCTGGAGATAGCTTTTCTCATCAGCTTTGATTTGTTGCTCTAATATTTGAATACCAAGTGTTAATTGATTGATGATCAGGCAGGGCAGCAAATGAAGGACGAGGGGCCACATGTGGACTTGACAAGAGAAAAGGAGTCTGTCTCTCCTCAACAGAGCAGGACACCCACTCCACCAGGAGAGCCTGAGGAACCACAGAGTACCTGCCCAGACCAAGACTCTGCCGAGTCTGAACACTGTGCAGGTGTATTTACTCTCCTTCATCAGAAACACCTGAACAATGTTTGTCTTATTGTACATTCACATACTTTAATCTGTTTTCATGTACAGAAAACACAAGGCAACATTTCTAAGGTCAAAAACAAGTAACTCTGCATCTAATCACACCCAAAACTCCACCTTCATGTCTCCTGTTAATTTTCAGGGCCAGCTGGATACCCATGCATGCAGTCCAGTCAATCCATGATCCGGTCACCAGGGGAGAGCGTACCCACTGTCAGCACCAGCACAAACACCACCTCCCCCCCACCCTTCCACTGTGCAGCGGTAAGAAGTTCCAGCAGGCTCCTACCAGCCAGCCTCCCAGCGAGCCCTGAGAGCCGGCCTTCACAGGCCACCGTTAGACCTCACATCCTCACACACCTTATAGAGGGCTTCGTCATCAGAGAGGGGCTGGAGCCATTCCCGGTATGTCCACGAGAAGGCACCTAAAGTCATTCCGGGTTACATGGCACTGAGCTGTCTTACTGGAGTTAAAATCTAAAGATCGTCCAATTAAACCATTCCCCTTTGGGATTTTCCTCTGAGGTCTCCACCCTTTCAGAAGTTGAGATGACAATGTGAAACCCCACACTTTTTTACCCCATTTGTCACAGGTAGCTGCAGTTAGCTCTGACAGGGACATGGTTTTCCACAGGTTGGTCTTACTTCTCTGGAGAGCCAGCAGCAGGCAAGGCTGCCTGAGGACCAAGAAGTGGCAGCTAATGAAGAACCAACTGACCATGGCTTCCTGCTGAATGCTGACCAGCAAGAAAAATCCTCAGACTCTGATATGGACAAATCACCACCTGAAGATGGTAAGATTTCTTAAACCCTTGATTCTGCAGTGTTGAGCTTGCAAAATTTTGGAGTCTGAGGAATCATATGTGTGTGTGCAGTGCAAACAGAGAGAAAGGAAAGAAGCCTCTCAAACCTTCTGCAGTGCGAGTTCTGTGGCAAGAGGGGCTATGTTCACACCTTCCTCCGTTCCAAACGTTTCTGTTCCATGGCTTGCGTCAAAAGGTACAGTTCCAAGCCAACAGACAAACCCAATCACTGTTAGCCTTGACCCAGTTATTCATTATCACATTAAATGAAATGTTTGTGAAAAATATGAATTTGCATATGAAAGTGTAGTCGAACAGTCACGGCATGCTCTATATTTGTTGCATAATATACTAGCAAAGTGAAATGTTGCTGCTTTATTTGGGTCCTCCAACCATCTAGGTTCAACGTAAGTTGTACAAAGCGTTTCAGCATGCTAAAGGCCCACAGAGTAGGTCGCTGGCCAAACCGACCAATGGGCCGAAGGGGGAGGCCCCCAAGCCGTATCCACCGTACCTCTCGGGAAGATTTTCTTAGACAGGTCAGTCAGAATGATTGATTTAAATTGAAATTACCTTTACTTCTTTTTATCAAAGAGTGTTAAGTTATTCCAAATTCCTGTGCAAAAACTTTATGCCCACACTTATCTGCATCTCAGTTCAAAGGTTATAGACAAAACAACAAGCATCTAGCCCCCAAGTGTCCATCTCAGGGCAAAGGTGAAGAAGGAGAGCCAGAGGAGGAAGAGGAAGAAGACCTACCTGCTCCCATGACGACAAGGCTACGTTCGCAGGAGGAAAGAAAGAGAAATCGCGAGCAGAGAGGCATGGAGGACTGCAGCAGCTCCACCTGCCAGTCCAAGAGTTCTCCTTCCCAGTGGAGCGTGGAGCAGGTCTGCTCCTACATCAGCTCTTTACCAGGTAGACTTACATTTGGGGCATTAAGATTATGCTCTAATCCAGAATAACTTACAATTGCTCAGGATTCGATGGTGGTAGGCAGTGCTGGAGCTACAAGAGAGTCAGACTCGAACACATGACCTCTCAATCCTTAACTAAGTATTCAAACACTAGTTCAACCACTACCCCAGAAAGTTGGACGTCGCAATAGCCAGGAATCATGGTTAAGGCTAAAATTCAAACCTGAACCACAATTTCTGGCCAATGCAAGGCTCCAACATTCATGCCTAAATATGACTCTTGAGCCACTAATGGTTCCAAAAGTTTCTATGTTCTGAGGCTGATTTATAGCTTATAAGTCATTTTGCACAACAAATGTCAAGATTTAGTTCAACTAAGATTGCTGATTCGCCATGTTTGTCTCAGGATGCCAGGACATGGCACCCGAGTTCCGCACACAGGAGATTGATGGCCAGGCCATGCTGCTGTTGACGGAGGAGCATCTTATAAGCACCATGAACATCAAACTGGGGCCGGCGCTGAAAATCTGCGCTCACATCAACTCCCTAAAAGAGGCTTAAGATGTAATGAGGTTTTAACAAGACCAGAAGGATGTGGATTTCTGAGCTTGAGCTTCCTGACCTGAGGCCACTTCAACGGGTCGATGGAAGACACTTGAAACAGAATGATGACTTTTATTGGGAGATGACCATCTAAAATGTACTTTAGTCAACAGTGTGTTCTTACCTTGATATTGACTATAAAAAAAATCCAAAATTGATCATTAGCCTGGATCCAAAAACAATGAAATAATGGCTAATATGGAAGTTAATTCATGAAAAATTTTAAAGAAATTACAGATTTAATACGTGTACCTTTACTGGTGTGATTATATTTGGTTTAACATTTTGCTGACGCTAAGCTAAAAGAGTCACCAATTAGCAAATTGTAGTTTTGCAGCTCCATTACAAAATGACCTTCCTAGGGAACGTGTAAATTAGCAATTTTCTTTAAATCCCAAATACATTACTGGCCTTACATTGGGGACAAGATGTTATTTTCCATTTTTTTGTATGTATATACAGTATAGAGACAAAAGAGATAAATGATGTAAATACTCTATTCAGAATCTTCTGTAATCTTTCAGTTGACATTACACAATCCTGGAAAACAGACCAACTGGCATTTTGTATTGTATGGTAAATAAAAAGGTGTACATGACAAGCGACATACGTAAAGTCATTAGCCCTTGAAACAAAATTACTGACTTTTCATTACTGATGTACTAAACTGAAACAACGAAAAATTTAGACAAGTCTGCTTTAAAACTGACTGCAACTTAATGAGGTTGAAGGACGATGATGTATAAATTTAAGGGATTAAGATCTGGGCTTTGTTCCCTCTAGCATCCCTCGAAAGGTTCTAGACCAACTTGGACATGTGCTTTGGGTCTTTCTCTTGCTAGAAAATTGAACAAAGAAGGAAATGACAACATCAGTCTTATAAAGGATATTGCTGTGCTTCAAATGGTCACCGGGCAAACTTCAGTCTGGCTTTGAAAATGCGTCTTTAATAGAATGTTTCTCCTTTCACGTTGTGCTTACGCAGTACACAGTTGGTCTTCACACAATGAAATCCTTGGGAATAGCATTATAGTCACCCCCTAATAATAATAACGGTAATAATAACACACAAAGTATAATACTTACATAACAAAAACAAAGCATTTTGAAAAATGAAAAAAAGTCATGGGAAGATAAATTACACAAAAGTTTGATTTAAAAAAGAAAATATAAAAAATACTTTCATAAGGCAGTACAATTTATCTAAATGCAGTTTTTCAACAAACGATGGTATCCAGCTCTTGATTAGCAACACACCTCTAACATTCACACACGTAAAGTTCTGAGACTTTTGTTTGGAGTTTTGCCTTTGTAAAAGTCATGTCTCTTAATTTGGCTGTCCACTGCATCTCATTCTACACTTCTATCATGTAGTAATGGTCAGTACTGATCTGACTGAACAAACTGAATCAGATGTGGTTTAAAACCTGAAAAATTTGTTTTATGTTCATTTTTGCTGTAGATAATATTGTGGATAATTCAGACCATCCCCAGTGTTCAACACATATATATCAATTTAGAACGATTAATACATCCAGTATGGACCAAAATGAGAAGGCCACTACATCAGGGGTGGGCAACTCCTGTCCTGGGGGGCTGGTGTCCTGGAGGTTTTCCATCCAACTGGATTTCAGAAAATTCACACCTGGTCTCAGGTAGATAATCACCAGAAGAGATTGATCAGGTAGAATGGAATACCTCCAGGACACCGGCCCACAGGGACCGGAGTTGACTACTCCGCCCTAGATTGTTAAATGACTGCAGTGAAAATCACACAAAAGATCAGGAAAATGTTCCGTCTTTCTTGAAGAGGGCTATTAATAATTTCAACTTAATTCTAAGTAGCAATATTTCGAGATGAGAAAGCTGCAAAGCAAGAGCGAAGTCAACTAGGTTTGTAGTGTATGAAGATCTGAGTAAATTTGCAATGTTTCAACTTCTTTAGTTCGGTAAATCTCAGCTGTGGTTACATTCAGGCCCTATTTCCACTGTGGAAAGCAGAAACAGGAACTAAATGTTCCAAAAGGATTCTTGCTCTTGGTTGTTTCCTCAGTTGTCCTGAAAGCAAATGGGTGTTTTATGCCATTTTCAATCCATCAGCCACTTACTTTAGTACTAATGGCTCAATCTCTGCAATTTTTCTATCGCTACAGAGTTTTGCTCTTATGTGTGGAGTTCTCACAATGGCAGTTGCATTTTTGCTTTGCAAGCCCCACCCTTAAACACATTTGAGTTTGGTACCAAGTACCAAAGATGGTGGAGTAACCTCAGAAACGGATACAGTGACACTGCACTGGTGAAAAGTGTGGAAAAAGGCACCTATCCATCTATAAAGTGGACACATTTATTAAAAATATTTGTCACATTCATAATGAATGAATAAATTTTACAAAGTTGATTTGATGCGTCTTATATTTAGCATAAGTGCATAAAGCTCAAACGCAAAAAAAATGATGATGTGCAGGAGAAGTCCTCGCAAAAATGTGTAAACGTCTATGAAAGTTTCTCACAGTAACTGGTTGGAGGTGATGGACTTCGACTTCTGCTGCTCGATCATCATGTCGAACTCTTGCCGTTCCCTGCAGAACCAAAAAGAATGAGTGATAAAAGTGGGTCCAGACAGCGCCGCAGATGAAATAAGGGTTTGGAAAAAAGGGAAAAACACTGTCCACCCACCTTTTGCTGGGACGAGGCCCTTGCCGAAACTTCTCCTCCGCCTTCTCTAGGGAGAGATGGTCTACATCTGCGATGGCGTAAATAATAGCCTGGAGAGAAGCAACAGACAGAAGTGGCAAAAATCCGATCATCATTAGGATTTTCACAAAGGGTCTCGCTCCAGGGCCCAAATGTGGTTCCCCCAGCAACCCAAGTTGTACCACCATCAACTCTGCACTACCACCACCATGTAATATGGTCCAAGTGGGGGTTTACTGAGACTATAAAGTCTCCAAAAGGTTTATGGTTGAAAGCACCAAGCGACACCTGCTGGTAAGTCATGGTGGCAACTAAAACCCTGTTACATCTGGACACTTTTTACAACTAAATTATCCGTTCAGTACGCTGGGCTCAGCCACCATCTCACTTATGCGTTTCACTCACTGCTTTTATTGGTCCTGGATTCGAACCTGCGGCCTTCTGATCACAAGGCGAACATCCTACCGTTACGCCACCAACTGCCTTTCAACTAAAGTGAAAAGGTTTCTATTTTCTCTGTAATAAATGTGTACATTTACGAAGGTTCACATGTCTAACAATCAGTAATATATACAAATAATGTTTAATAATGTAAATTATTTGTATATATTACTGATTGTTAGAGGTGTGAACCTTCACTGGTCTCACGATTCGATTTGACTATGATGATTAGGTCAACGATTAGATTCACTGTGATATCTTGATGCATCATGATGCAACCCATCAACTTTTCTACATTACTTCACATTGCTTGCAGATGGGGCATGGATTGTGCAGCCACAGTTACTGCCAGGATGTTCTTTTTAATTCGAATATAAACCGGTTATTATAATATGTCTGCATTGCGATGCATCAATTATGCTATTAGTTTCAACAACCCTACCGATTGCAGTTTCACACTTGACTGTTGTTACAATATTTGCACAAATTACTGGACATTATTTGTACAAATTACTGACTGTAGTTTCTCCATTGGACGGCTGTTTAAAGTTTATATTTTAAATTCTACTTCTAGTTTAAAGTGTATATTTTATATTCTATTTATATATTGCCTATTCTATGTGCCTAATGTTCCTTGTTCTCTGCACTGTTAAAGCTGGAGCCACGTCGTCTCATCAGTGCAGAGATGACAATAAAGTTGACTTGAACTTTGACTTACTGTTACAATATCTGCACATATTACGGAACTCCTAACACAGTTAGCTTAGATGCTATAAAGATACTGTTATTTTTTTTATAGATTATTAGCTTAGAATTTTCTTATCGAACTGCTGAAGCTCTCATGCACAGTCAGAACCAAAACTGTAGTGTGAATTCCACATGTAACTATAACTATATGTAACTATATTGCACTATACTGTCTCTTTTTCTACTTCTACTTTAGAGTTTTTAAAAATTATTTTTGTAGTCTATTTATATTTACTTAACGCCTTATTTGTTCTGAACTGTAAAAACTGGAGCCACGTTGTCTCGTCTCTCTGTATCCTTGTACACAGCAGAGATGACAAAGTTTACTGTGACTTTGACATGGATCAGATATAAACACTTCACGTATAAACCAGACTTCAGTCAGATAAACATCTGTGCTGGAGGTAACTGTGGAAGTTAAACTTGGTCAAATGATTAATATGTATTTAAAACGTAATCCAAACCGGGGTCGCGGTGGAAGGACCGGAGCCTATCCCGGGACACACCCTGGGCAGGCGCCAACACACCGCAGGACACACACACACAATCATACACACAATCACACCTTACAGGGCCAATTTAGAGTCACCATTTAACCTATATTGCATGCTTTTCGACTGTGGGGATGAAAACCACAGCATGTGGAGGAAACCCACGGGAACACAGGGAGAGCATGCAAACTCCACACAGAAAGACCCGGGATCCAACCCAGGACCTTCTTGTTGTGAGGCGGCTGCGTTAACCACTGTGCCACCGTGCCGCCCCTCAAAATTGTCTTTCTGAACAAAAATGGCTTTAAAGCTGCTCCAGCTGACGTCCCGAAAGAAAAAACTTAAACCTGAGCTGCTGGTGAAATCAGGTTGTAGCTGTTGAGCCTCTCACTCTGCCTTGAGACTGCCCACAGCCCTCACTTTGGGAACCACTGGTTTTAGTGAACACAACACTGGTAAAATATGGATGAAGACAACTTCTGGGACAAACAGGTCACCTCAGGCAGAAGCACGTCTAGGACGAAGCGGATGTGATCCGTGTTCTCCAGGACCAGGCTGCATTTGGCCGTGCGGTCATAGATTTCCCGCAGGTATTGGTAAACCGTGTCTATCTGCTTGTCATCTTCCAGATAAACTCCCACCACGGAGCTGCTGGAGCTGTGCATGGCCTGAAGCCACTTGGACGACTCCTGACCGCTGATTACCGCCTGTACACAGAAAGCAGATGGACCGGGAAAAAAACACAGTGAAACTTCTTAAAGATTTGGATTGTACATTCTTTTTTCATTCACAAGGTACTGTATACATTAGTTCTAAATTTTATTCTAGAAACAAACACCTGGGAGACTTTGTAAGTTTTAAAGACACTGTAAGGTCAAAATAATTTCATCTCTAAGTTCCTCATATCAAAGAAATTGTTGTCTCTAATCACCTCGTCAGTTTTGAGAGAATATAAACGTAGCTACATAGGTCAAATTAAGTCTCAAAGTGGTGAAAATAAGGGCAGTACTTTCTATGCTCGGAAGCTGTAGGCGTGTGCTGAGGCACCATCCACTACTACAGAGCCCCTACCCATCGACTTAAAACACATGCAAGCACATGCACCATTAAAAAAGATCACTCTAAAGTCACACAAGTAAAACTATGTAATGTCCCTTGTTGTGCCTTTGTAATATACATTTCACTGGAAGGGATGAAGATAGTGACAGGACAATGAGCACAGTCTAATACGCAATACAACATGGGATAACGGCAGGGAAATATTTAACCAGAAGGACAGAGGAGGAACGGTTAACCCTAACCCTAGAGAAACGCTTAAAAAAACAGAGTTGCTAGATTAGAGCAGATAATTTGCTAACCTACATTTTACCATGCATTACACCACCACTATAATGCATGGATTAGCAGCGTGTTCTCATGCATTCGCTAATCATTTGCAGTTCTTTACAACGGGTTAAACTGGCATATGTCATATTTTACAATTTATGACAACACAAAATAGGTAAACTTACACTTGGTGGTTCAACGGCAGCCGCCGACGGCGAGGGAATTAAGATATTAGGAACCGCTTCGGACTTAGCATATGACAGACTCTCTTAACAAACTTGCCCAGACTAGCAGTTAGGCTACTGATGCTATGCAGGTGCTAAACATCACCTCTCCACATAGTCGGACCTGTTAACTAATAGTAATCGATATATAACGGCCCTGAAAAAACAATATAGGTTTTCGAACTCTAGTTGCGTTAAATCTGTTTGCTGTAAAATGACATTTTGTGGCTACAGAAACAAGCCCTCATTCCCCATACCATCAGGCGGTTCTCGGCCCCTCGCTTCTTCACGATGAACTCCACCAGTCTCTCGTTGGCTCGGTTGCGGGCGGCCAGGGCGCGGTCGGGCAGCAGTCTGACATGTGACTGCACCGTCTGCTCGTCCTCCTGCAGCTGAACTGCGCTGTCGCACTCGACGCCCTCTTGCTCGCTCAGCAGCGCCTGACTCGGCAAGGCGAGGTTGGATGAAACCTTCGGATACTCATTCCTAACAGGGGAACCTGCTCAGTATGCAAAAGATGGAATCAAAAATAATACTGCTGTTTAGCAACTTTACAGTAGACGTGACTACTGTACAGTAAATGTGACTTTACGTTCATACTGTAGCAAGTGGAAAAGGCTTATTTTATAAAACACTGCAGGGAGCATGCATGAGAACAAAAATCAGAAATTTTGCAAAAAAATTACGTCTGGAGAATAATACTTCAAACTCAGTTTGGCAACATGCAAAGTAAAACAATGTGACACACACTGGGGCTTTTTCAGACTCTATGGACTAGAACCGAATTCCAATTTAATATCGACCTATTTTAATCTCAATGTTGCTGAGTGGATCCTAGCAAGCAAACCCAGCAGCGACTCGGGATTCGAAAGGGTCTTTTGGACTATTTTTGTATCTTCACTTCTCTAAAAATGATTAATTAATGATTCATCTTGAACTATTGTTTACTTGTGTATGAAATGTTCATGCACCCGGCCGCCCAGAGGAGGATGGGGTCTCCTTCGGAGTCTTGGTTCCTCTCAAGGTTTCTTCCTACTAGAGGAAGTTTTTCCTCCTTGCCACTGTCGCCTCAGGCTTGCTTGTTGGGTGTTTGGGCAGGTTATATGTAACGTGCTTTGTGATAATGACTGTTGTTAAGAGCTCTATATAAATACACTGAATTGAACTGAACATGCACACACCTGTGGCATAGACTTACAGAAATTTATTTTGCGAGTTGGTCCAAAATTTTAACACATAAAGTCAGTGCTTGACAGTAGACATGGTTTTCAATAGTGGTGCACGATGATATCATATCGGAATCAGCCGATAATTGCCGATAATTGGCTTTTGCTTAAATTTGCCTGATATTTTATGACGCATTTATCATACATCGGAAAGGTTGAGCTTGTCCAAAGTCTGAGATGGGATTTCACACGGCCGATGCCTTCTGTCTTAACATGTAAGGCATTATTTTGTGCAAAAATTCTGAGCACGCAGTGGACCGTTTGTGAGCATTTTTTTAAAAACCAGGCTCCGGTTCCCGCGACTCCGATGGGGATTAAGCAGGTTAGATAATGAATGAATGAATCTTCTACTATGATCTATATTCACCCAAAGTGCCACACACCAATGAGCAGCATACAACATATAGGACAGGGTTAGGCAACTCCAGACCTGGTCTTAGGTAGATAACCACCAGACTGATCAGGTAGGACGGAAAAACCTCCAGGACACCGGCCCTCCAGGACCGAAGTTGCCTACCCCTGATATAGGAGCTTCCTGTTGTACACCACTATTTAAAAACATGCTTCAACACTCCACCACAAAGAAACTGCCCACACTTCATGAAGTAAAACTTCAAAACGGAGAACTTACTGATGTAATTACTGAAGTAGTCAATGAAGCTGCCAACAAAGCCGCATGCTGCAGAGACAGAAACAGAAGACATCTATGAGTATGGCAATAGCAAACTTTGGCAGAAACATTTCTAGATGTAGCTTGGCTGAGATGCAGTGTAGGGGAGCAGCAAATCAGAAGTAGTGATGCTAATAACTTAACCAAGGGCCTGTTTACCGTACACATACTTGGATATTTTTAGAAACGCATATCCTTTTATACGTTTATTTTTTTAATTGTGTTTACACAACATCTAGTTTAAAAAAATCTCTGTGCACACTAGAACACAAAATGATTCCAAGCCTGAATGTTTGCCACTTGTTTGCGTCATGTTTTTCTCCATCTGTGAATATCAGGCAACATTCCTAGCGTGGATCACGATACAGTAGTCTTCCTGTCCAGTCTTCCTGTTTACCATAGTCACTAGTGGTACGTAAGGAATTTAATGTATTTTAGGGTCAGTGTCCACCAAACACGGTTTTTGTGCTGGCAGCGGCCATTTTTAATACAAATCCAATGAGCTTCAGCGTTCAGAGTGCTAAGCGCCTTGTAGCTTAACGGCTCTCTACGCACTAGGTAGTGCACATCGAGTGTCGTCTTCTTCTTCTTCCTCTTTCGGCTTTTCCCTTCAGGGGTCGCGACAGCGAATCATCTGTCTCCATCTAGTCCTATCCTCCGGTATGAAATCCCTGTTTGCGATTAGCATGTTTGATTTGGCTTAGGTTTGCGTTAGATGCCCTTCCTGACACAACCCTCTGCATTTATCCGGACTTGGGACTGGCACAAGGAATCACTGGCTTGTGACCTCTTATGGTTGCATTTAGTGCACATTGAGTGTAACGCACCCTATTTGACACTACATAGTGTCATGCACTATGCTGGAAATGCTCCGCCCTCTCTCCACTCTGCTTTCACGCTCACTTGACTCGGCGCGGTGTTAGTAATGTCATTATGGCATTATTTTTGTGCCAAATTGTGAGCGTGCAGTGGAACTGCAGTGGAGCATGAACAATATCAGATATCGCCATCGGCCAATAATTTCCATATTGTGCATCCCTAATTAGAAATATAATTTACATATTACTTTCAACATAACGTTTCACGTTTTCATCATTTTGCTCTTCAAGTATCCTACAGCACAAATATGAAGTATTACAAAACAGTAAGTAAGTAAGATGAAACTGCTTCGGAAAGTGAGTGATTATTTGTCATTGTGAACACACCACAGCACAGCAAACAGTGAACCACAATGAAAGGCGACCTCTGCATTTAACCCGTCCGTGAAGGAGCAGTGGGCAGCTAACAAGGGCAGTGCCCGGGGAGCAGTGCTTGAGGACGGTACCTTGCTCATGAGTACCTCAGTGGTAACTTTACCGGCCCTGGATTCGAACCTGCAACCTTCTGATCACGGGGCGAACACCCTACCGTTACGCCACCAACTGCCCTTTATTTAGCTACTTTTTCTCTCTAGCTTGTAGCCTGTAGCTAACAGTAGCTTGGCTGTAACTTAGCTACTATTGAAAAGCTTCCATTTAAAAGCAGCTTCCCCAACACTGCTGAGATGGATGTGTAAAGGAGGCGGGAGAGAAATACCGATGCGGATCCTGTAGTCCGATATCAGCGCCAAGCACCAGGTAAACATGGCACCGTACTGCTCTTTGCCAATGTCCTGGAAGAGACACAAACCAAGTACACTTTAATACTCCAAAGTTCAACAGCAACATCAGCTCACAGCATGAAAACGGATTACAGAATAAAAGATTCAGAGGGATTTTGAGATTCTTAAATGAGACAGTTCATGATAACCAAGTCTGGGACATAATAAGAGTGTGCATTAAAGTGTAAAGGTTTAGTAGCTCTACGCACAAAATGCCTGCTTGAAGTGTGGGGACTTTATTTCCCACAATCCCGTGTGTGCCACTCGGAGCCGTGTCACAATTCAGGCGAACAATGGGCATTCCAGAATAAACACGGAAAATCTGAATAAATGGCTGTATTGTGAGTAGAATGCTGCGTGTTGTGGTTGGTTATCAGCTAAAATATGAGTTTAGGACATCTGGTACATTTGGCCCCCTTACCATAAACTGCTCTGCCTCCTTGCAGTCAAAAGGTTTAAGAGTTCTCAGGGACACAGAGAGCCTAAGGGAAGCAAAGAAAAAAGTCATAGATTAGACCACAGACACTGCAAGAAATTCACTCTCACTGATCGATCAGATCCTCCTTGGCTTTAATTCAAATGTTTCTCACCCTTTCTTGATCCTCTTCTCATTTAACGATAAGTAATCGACAAACACAATGCTGGCTTTTTTGGTCTTGTGGTTCACACTTTTGACCTGCAGATCACACAAAAAATCCATTTTTAACAACCTCCACGGTACCCAACTCGGGAGTGGCACCACGGTTTTTCAGTGAATACTATTTTTTTACTTTGTTGGTATAGAACCAAGAACTTGTGATATTACGAGACGTGTGCAAAGTAAGCAAAAAATATAGTTTAGACACATGGCATTACCATTAGCATTTGAGATAACGCTGGTATTTTAGGGCCCTATGATTTCCGCGATGCGGAAAACGCAGACGGAATCGTCAAATTCAACAAATAAAATGGAATCCATTGTAAAACGGAATTATGGAATTCGACTCTTAGTGCTAAGTTTAGAGCAGAACAACGCCCAAACGATTTTTATGAATTGGGAGAACAACCTTTGCAAGTTTTGTCAGCACATGACAGACTGGACCTGCAAGAACACGTGATGTGAGGTCACATCAGAAACGTTTCGTTTTGCATTAAAAAATGAATGTTTTTTGTTGAATCGGACGACATATGACTGAAATATCAACATTCAAAGCAGTCAGGTTTCTCCTGTCACGCCAAGTGAGAAACGGAGAAATCTGCCTTTGAAGTTTTTTTTCGCCGTAGCACTCACAGACGCTTGGTGCGGTCGCGGCTATGTTTGTATTTACGGTAGCCTACGCTGCATTCACAGCCACACGGATAGCCTACCTGTGTTAGGTTAACTGAACTCGGGAGACGAAGATGGATTCCGGAGAAATACCTTCACGCTAGTCAACCAGTGGATTTACCGTAAATATTGAAGTAGAGCGGTCAAAACAGAAACTTTTAACATTCTGCTGGAATTGAATTCCTCACCTCAAGAAAGTCACGTTTTTAGGATGGAAAGGGTAAGTTTTTCAGCAAAATTTATTCACAACAGTACAATATAGACCTTCCACTGTTTCAAAACACTAAAAACAAAAAATCCAAAATTTTACCCCACGCAACATAAACGGTCGTTTTTCTCAGAAACCTCTGTCACGACAAGCGACTGGTTTTGCCGTGGAGGTCACATATAAGTGAAAATTACTGCTCATACATTTTCTGTGTGTAACCACCAAACCACTTGCGTTCAAGAAAAAGCCAAAAAGGAATATGAGTGTGCACTTCCAGGTTTTTCCATGTTTTTTAAATAGAACACTGGAAAATATTAAATTTTTAATTTTGTTTTGGAAAAGTTTTTGGGGTTCTGTTTTCATTTGAAAAATGAATGAATCAGAGTCAGAAACTTTGGAGATTCAAATATATCCTTAAAGTTTGAAGCAGCATCTGAAAACAAGCCATGTTCCTCTTAAAGGTCCCATATTATGAAAAATTAACTTTTTCTGTTCTTTGGACATCCATTTGGGTCTGTACTGCCTTAACACAAACTGTACATTTGATTTTAAAAAATGGTGAATTGTGTAAGTATTAATTTACGGATGTCAGAAATCATGTGCTTAAACGAGCCGTTTAGCTTTCTCCCCTAACTCTACATCACAGTAGGGGACATTTGAATAACTCCACCCCCTATCTGAGAAGCTCCGCCCACCAGGTAGAACCAGGTACTAATGAGAAACAGCCTGTACTGAAAGGGACTGAATTAGAGGGGTAAAAAGGGCTTTTGCTGGTTCCCAACTTCATTGGCAGCAAGTTCAGTGGAAAAAAGGTATTTTAAAGCATGAGGACCCAGGAAATGATGTCTAACTTAAAGTCCAGTTTCTTAGGCATGACTTACCACAGCTGGCCAGTAAGGGAACTTCCTATATTTGCACCATACACACAGACCTTCTCTGATCGAGGACGGCTCTGAAATAACAAGGCTCAAATCAGCACAAATCACGACGGCTGTAAATCGAAGGTTTCATTACAATACAATATGACATCAATGCAAAGGAAAAACATTCAATGTCTGTGGCATCAGTCTGCTACGACACGACTTCGATTCAATTCATTTCAGAAGTCCATGAATGGGGTTAAGGGTCTTGCTCAGGGACCCAACGATGGTAGTGCTGGAGGTAGGATTGGAACATTCAACCACTTGATTCAGAGCTCAGAGGCGAGTGTCCTAACAACTACACCTCCACCACCCACCTATCATTATGTAGCCCCTCTGCCACGATAACAATAGCTTGCAAATATATGCATCGACAGAAGAAAGTATTTTTTCTAAATGATTTAACTGAACATTTCTATTTTTAATTCTCCATTTACGAATTACACCCCTTTAACACACAGTCAGAGTAACCGCAGCCCCTTCAGTAGTACTGTCTGTACTTAACGCACTCTGGTTGTCCTGCTGTAAGAAGCTTGGCAGCTCCTCTTCTTCCTCTTCCTCCTCCTCCTCCTCCTCCTGCTGCTGCAGGGATGGCGGGCGGTTTTGAGGGTTGGGGTCCTCCAGCAGACTCAGTTCGATGGACAGGTCAGAGGACAGGGTCTTATCTGAAAGTCAAGAACACCCGGTACAAACAGAGATGTAAATCACAAGTTTCATCACAATACAATACTACAGCTGCTCAGTGGACGATGATTCGATGTCGATATCGATGTCGAAGTCTATGATACAATGTCAATTTGATTCGATCCAGGAACCAGCGATTGATGTGACAATATAATATGCTGATTTAAAACAATCACATCTTTTCAGAGCTGCAGCCATTGATTATTTTTGCAATTGAGTATTCTATAGATTTTTTTTTAGGGATGCACCGATTGCAATTTTCTTGGCCGATTCCGATTACCGATTTTTTTGTAAGCGTGATCGACCGATATCAATTTTTCCGATACCGATTTTTTTCCCAGATAAAAAAAAATTAGACCTGCTGCGAATAGTCGAAAAAATGGGTTTCAACTTTTTTAATGTAACGCGGTAGTTACTTTCCCTGTTTACTAGTTACTTTTATAATAGTGACATATAATAGTGGCAGCTCTACAGCAAATACAAACAAAAATCTAATTTTCTTTAATATAATGCTTTATTTTCATATCAAATTTTCTCTACAAATTTAAATAAATAAAATGTAACTCGTAAAATACAACTCCGGTAACTCGACGTCCGAAAAGTAACGCCTACTTGGCATTGTGTATTTTGGGCAGAGGTGAGTTATCAGATTTCTGAAGCCTGTATCCTCAACTATGGAAAACGGCTGATCATCTAGTGATCATCTTGTGATTGACTTGTGCATCTGTGTTTATGTTGAATTGGGGACAGACAAGTGGGCAAGGGGAGCCATTGATTGTAAGACGTGTAAGACCTAACTATTAAATTATAATTATAAGGTTGATAAACTATAACTTAATTTAATCTACCTGTCGCCGTTCCTCTTCCTCCGTCATCTTTGGTTTTTCTGTAAAAACTGTCTGTAGTGTGCAGTCAATCACAAGACCAGGAGCCATCGGCCAATAGGATTCGCAGGCAGAAGCTGCCAAAACCCCGCCCCCACACTGCCAAAACCCGCCCCCTTTCAAACCGCGCGCAGAAATCTCACTCGAGCAAAAAAGCCACTCGTTGGTAACCTCCTTTGCGCGTGAGGACATTCAACACATCGAGAGGAAAAAAGACATTCGCGAGAGGAAAAATACAGTTTGCGCGCAATACTAACACAACCGCGCACTCGATTCTTAATTTTGTGCTCTCGAGTTTCACATTTGTGCGCGACTTTGAAATTTACGCCTGTGAATTTTTTGCGGCAAGCCATTTTGCGCGCTCTAGTTTTGGCATTGATGTGACGCCATACTCATACACATTCATTTCGTCGCCGCACAATATCACCCCATTCAAAGTGAATGAGAACGCCTCCGTTGAGCGTACATGTGAACGCTGCCTGAATGTGCACGTGGCTGTGCTGCAAGTAATGCGCATGCACAAGATCGGTTTGAAATCCGCAATATGCGTGAGTGATCAGCCGATCACCGGTCAGGCCTATCAGGCCAAAACTCGGCCGATTCCGATCGCTGGCCGATCGATCGGTGCATCCCTAGATTTTTTCACTAAGGACTAAAGACTTTAATAAAAGCAGAACTCATTTCTGGATATTTAGGGTACCTGGGTCCTGGTGCTTGGACTCGTGGAAGTCGGAATCGCGGAGCTCAAAACGTGGCCTTGTCCGTTCTACCTTTGTCACGTCCTTCTTCCGGCGAGCCCTGGCTGACGGTGCGTCGTTCTGCTTCTTTTTCTCGTTCTTTTTTTGTTGTCGAGCTGCAGGATTCAGCTGCGCTCTGGGCTTCCTGAGTCGCACCCTTTTCTGTGTTTTAATGTCTTGAGGAGGTGCCTGGTCAGGGACACAAAAAGGGACAAGATGTTATAGCATCCAAACAGTTCTATTCTCAAAGTCAAAGTAAATGTTATTGTCATTTCAGCAAAACGCAAGTATGCAGAGAGACAAGACGACATAATTCCAGTTTTTCCAGAACACAAGGGACAAATAAAGCATAGAATAAACAACATATCAACAGACTATAAAATATACAAACTAGAAGTGGAAAAGAGACTGCACAATTTAGTTACATGTGGCATTCAAACTATAGTTATGATCCTGGATTTTTTTTTTGCATTGAATGTGCACAAGATTTGCAGCAGTTCAATATGAGAAATTCTAGACAATCTAATAAAAAATAACAGTATCTTTGTAATTATTACTTAGATAACAGTACCTACGAATCTATGGGAAGAGTTCAATAACGTACAAATATAGTAACAGTGTTTCCCCTACCATTATATTAGGGGGTGCCCTCCCCATCCCCCCAATGGCACCCCCATGCCGCTGGAAGGCCAAGTTAAATTTATTAAACTTTTTATATAGCGCCAAACCACATAAGTCATTTACTTTCCTATAGAGCAGGTCTATACCTTGTCCTTTTATTAAACAAACTAAATAGTCTTATACAGAATAAACCTTTTACAATAAACGTAACAATCTGTGTGCTCATTACAGTTGACTTACAGTACACATCTTGTCAATGAACTATGAGGGCAAAAGCAAACAAAAAACAAAAACACTGTTCATTACTCTTAATCTAGGTAATATGTTCAATAAATCGTGATAATGATTTGTGGTCATATCGCCCAGCCCTAGCACTTTACATGTGAAAAACCATACCTTTACTGGACTGATCTCTTGATCCTTATGGCCATTTGTCCTGCTGAATTTGGGGCTCGTAGTTTTATCATTGGTGGAAGGCAGTCTGCGAAGGTTCTTGGCACCCACAGGTGTAGATGTCAGTCGTGGACTGGTCCATTGCCGGGGCTTTCTGGACTTTGGCGTGCTTGAGACAGGCTCTTGACAGGGGCTGCTGGGTGAGGTAGGGTTCGGGGGGCGTAGTGTCCTGGCAACAGAGGTTTTGGCAGGAGTTTGGTCCTCTAAGGACCTTGTAGAGTCCTCAATACATGTACGTCTTACTTTGGCTTTTCTTTGAAGGTCCAAGTGAGCATCCGACTCTCCACATTTGGCCGCAACAGGGCAACTGTCTGTTCTATTCAGATTTTCCCCATTTGTAGCTAAATTTAAGCTAGAGTCTAAGTTGGCTTTGTCCTGTCTTGGATCTTTCTCTGATTCATTCTTTCTCCTTCCCTTTCGAGTTCTTTTTCGGCTTGTTCCAAGGCATGCTGTGGCCCGAGAAGGCAATACTCCTTCCACGTACTTTGAGTCTGAAAATAAATTTCCGTTTGTTGCTGCTATTCTGGGTGGGGGCTCCTGTTGACAAGAAGGTGAACTGGAAGGCACATCCAAGTCTGTTTCATGTTGCTGTCCAGAGGATTTTGAAAGGTTGGCTTGGGAACCATTTGCTTTTTTGCCAGAACCCTTGGAGCTGCACTTGCTGATCTCCACAAAGGCGGTGCAAATTGTACGGCATGTTCGGTGTGGATTCTTTCGAGCAGGTAATCTCTGGGGGTCTTCAGTGGAACCCATGTTCTCCCACCTTTACAAGTCCAGCTGGAACTTCATTTCAAACAAAATATTTGCCTTTAAAAATAAACAGCAAAAGAAAAGCATATTAAAAGCAAAACAATCAGATGTGCAAGCTTACGTTACTTTCCATTCCATCTTAACCCAACTTAACAAGCTTAATGAGTTTAAAAGCTTTTTGCTAGGGGTTTGGGGGTTTGTGACATAAAAAATTGAATTTGAAATGTGTTTTTTTAGCTGGTTCAAAGAAATAGTGCAGATTTTAGTGAAAGTTCCAAAACAATTCATTTGGACTATATAGGGCTGAAATTTTACTGCAACCATGTTTCGTATTCATATTCAGTTTTCATGATCAAACCAGGCTAATTCATTCTCACATTTCAGCACATATGACCAATTCTAGCTCTGTACCATCAAGAGAAAGTCTTTAAAAGCATCCTGACAAAATAGTCTGATTAAATGCATGTTGTTGCTGGGTGAAATTAATGAGTAAGATGAAAAAGTAATCTCGTCTAACAAACAGGCTGAAGTCACATCACTGAAAGCTGCCACAAACAAAGTTAACCAACTTATTTAAAATCTGAAATCTAATGAATTCCTTAATTTATCATTATATCCCACTTCCTTTCGCATGGTGATTTTTTTGCATTGAACAGCAAAAATGACTCTTGTTACACTTTAATGATTAGTACACTTTTAAAACAACTTTTCATAGCTCAGGAGCTATTGCACATACTGATATCTTACAGAATCTTACCACAAACAAAATAGAATGTACAGGGAGTATAACACAGTCAATACCACCAAACAAAGCACAGCATGCAGTTCCTTATAAACAGGCACAAATGAACAATTCCCTTGTGACAAAATGCTCAGGAAATAAAAACCCAAATAATCAGCATTTCTGCACAAAAACCTTGCAACTTGTTCCGTTCATTAAACATGAAAAGATCTACAAAGTGCCACATGTTTGTTTGCTTGTAGCTGATACAAAAAAAACACAATTATATTAAATTAAAGTATGCATTGTCAGCCATCAAAGAAATTAAGCAAAATATCAACTGGACACACAGCTGTTTTTCACCTTACACTAATCATTTTCCTACACTACTAAGTAAAACCCTGTCCTCGTTACAGACTCAATACTTTTATGAAGTTATATCTGTTGAGATAATACCTTTTTTATATTTTAGACACAGCTAAAAGCGAGTAGGACTTTCTCATAAGAAGTGTGAAATTGAAAGCACTGATAAATCAGGTCCATACTACGTAATAAGCCTAAAAATAAAATATTAAAAACTAACCATTGCTAAGCGATTTTGCGTCATTAATAAAGACATTCAAACATTTATTTTGAAATGCGTGGTTTACTTTAAAGTCTTGGTGGAACGTTTGTGAGAATATCACTTATTATATGGAATCTAATGCTTTTAACAAGTTATTTTAACTGTATCTTAATAAAATAAACAAGCAACCAGATTAACTTCAAACCAGCTGTCAATTTGACACTTTCCAGAAAGGCAATCTGCAGCTATTACACATTTACCCACCATTACATATACGCAAAACTGTATTAACTATAAAGTGCTTGGTAAAAGTCGAGTAAGTCGCTACAGGATCGATGAAATTACATTAAAATGTTAGTGCTGTAGAAACTTTACTTCATTTACGAGGCGTAGATTTGGGGTTAGCATCACGAAGCTAGCTGGCTAACTAGTTAGCTACACAGCAACAACAAACACGCGCGTTTTGCGAATCAAGCGGCCGTTCCCTTTGCGCAGAAAAAAGCCAGGTCCTTGTCTCTGCGTTCTGCATAAATACCGTGACTGCGTTGCAGTTTCGTGTGTGCGGCTTTATTTATTCATTTATTTATTTATCTACTTACTGACCCTCTCACTCACTCACTCTCAGCCGGGTCGCGCCTGCGAATGCGCCGATCTGCAGCTTCTCAGCGACTTCCACACTTCCGCCAGATGCCACACCAACAGAGCTGTCATCTGACGTCACTGGTTTTCGCCCAATCTAAACTTTACATGACGAGCATCTCGAATTTTAGAAGAGATATTCAAAAATGTGAAACTGTGATTTTTTTTGGTCATTTGTTGTTAGAACTTCTGTTCACATTGTTCGGTGGCGTAAAAGAGAGACTTTCCTACACTTTTTCCAATTCACACAACAGTTTCATCAGAGATGCATATATATAAACAGTTCACAACTGTGTTGAAGTCTGAGAAAGGATTGTCAATGATGCTGACACAGAGGAAGTGATTTCTGAACCAGGTGATACTTCAGACCCAGATGTTTAGTTTTCCTCAGTTGAAGAGCATTCTGAGGATGTGTCTGCCACAAGCTCTCCTCCATCAGATGAAAACGTTCCACAGCAACCATCAAGAGAATTGGGAGCATGGAAAGAAAATAAATGCAAAAAAGGTAGATAACCATGGTGGGTACTATTAGGAAAAACAAGCCCCAACTTCCAATTGAGTTTGGGTGAAACTTTTCACACTTTGGGTTTCATATTGCCCAAATAAAGAACAAGAAGTTTCTTGTAATGATCACAAAGAACATCTCCGAGTGATAGATGGGAAATTCTTGAAATAGGAAGAGTTCACAGCATGGATAGTTTCACAGCGACATATAACTGCCACAGCATCACTCACTGCTCCTTGGTCTTTGGTGACCTTCTACAACATGTGTCCAATTTAATCACACAGCAGTGGAATTAAAGTTAAAAGCACATTACATCTTTTATGGCGTTTGGTAAATCTAATCACTATCAAGATCCAGAGGCAACAAAGCTCAAACCCCTGCCACTGCAACTGCTGCCCAGAAATTATGAAACAAGCCATTCATTCCTGCACCCAGTCAAACAATGGATGCATTGGATGCAAGTGATGGCAAAAAAACAAACAAAAATGATGCCAGGTCTGCCTCATTAACATGAAACTGAAAGTACTAGTGCTTATATAAAGTGCAAGATATCTGCAGAAAGCCACACCTACCTGCCATGCAAAAAGAAATGAGAGGGCTATTTTGACAAAGAGACTGAAAGAGCGTAAAGCACATAGGTAAACATAAAATACTGCATAGACCCACTTACAACAATTGAGAATGTCCATATTAAATTAAAACATTTTGTAAAAATGCTGCAATTTAAAAAGAAGTTAGCGGTTGTTATGGGCTCTCTCTCATATTTCAGTTTCTATTTCTCTCTTCTTGGAGGCTAAAATGAAGCTGTATTACAGCTGATTTTTATCCTAGTCAATCTGACTTGTAACATAATAAGAAGATATGTATATGGGAGAATATATCATGTGGGGAAATTCAGCTTTGTTTTTCTGAATTAACAAGGTCATCTTATAACCATGAAGCACGTCATACTGATCCAGCTGATGCTAGAGAAACACTTGTTCTACTGATAACAATGGGTTTCCTTCAGAATAAATCTTGAGGTGCCTGAGCAAAGTGAACAAACTAATATAACCCTCTGAATTTCTTAAAAACACATGTATTTCCCAATAAGAACAATACATAGAACATGTTTACTACACTATAGATTGTGTTTTCTACACTCTATATGTTGTATCAGATTCTAAATGGTGTTTTAATTAACTATAAATGTAGCAGCTCAAAAACAGTTAAATATAAATATATTGACATGAGTTATTGGAAATCATTTATAAAATGTTTAATTATTTACAGTACATTCAAAAGCAATACATAAACCCCAAGAATAATAACTGTCACATATTAAAGACTACACATGTTTTAATAAAATGGTGTAAAAATGCATTATTACAGTAAAAAACAATCTACCCCGCATAATGATTTGATGAGGCCATTTTCATCATCATCAACACCTCACAATCATTGACCAAGGTAAATAAATTATAGATATAGTCCAGGGAAGTGTTCTCTTGCGAAGAAGAAGAACCCAGTTGGAAGTCAAACCTCAAGTTCGCAGTTCCCTCTGAAATTAAAAGCACAGCAACTTTCAAATGAGCTAACTATTCGGTTATTACATGAATGTAGTTACTTTGCCAGACAAATGCTTTGCCAAGTCATTATGCAGTCAGGTTGTCAATCCACCTGTACATTTAACCAAGTGAACCAATTATTAGTCTCATTCTGAAGTGCATTTTTGAATGGTGAGAACACGACTTTGGCTTGATGTGACGTTTTAAGATCCACTGCAGATTGGAGCACATCATTTGTTCATTTTATGAATTAATGATAAATTCTTTACTGTTTTTCTGAATTAACCAGACACATCAGATGCATCATGTCAAGCATTCCAAACTGGCCTACTGATCCTGGAGAAACACTGCTATGTCCAATAGATAAGAACGGGCTTTGCGCCTGTGCAAAGTCAAAAAACTAATAAACAATATTTGATGACACAAGTATCTCTGTGTCTCAAACCCAAAGCTAAATAAAATGATATAAATCTAAGGCAGTACATGTTCGCTCTCAAGTAGGCTAAATTAGCCAGAATGAAAACCTGACAGGATAATGACTTGCTGAAGTCACATCTCTTCTACTTGGTGACACTCTCTCACGTTTGCTTGAGCAGGAATCTGGTTTTGGATTCACACGCTTTCCGTTGACTCTCTGCCGCTATCTGCTGGCTTCTTGCAGCATCACACAGAGCTGAACAGGACTCCAGCTGATGCTGTTCACTGGTCAGGTTCATCTGCAATGTGAAAATTGTTGCTAAGAAAAAACAAAACAAAACAGAAATAAGCCAGAAACAATATTTAACTCATTCATGTATGCTGTGCTGTGTTTACACTCACAAATAATCACACCTTTTTACATGTTATAGAACATAGATCCAGAGTTTAGATTATAGATTATAAAGTTATAGATTCTATCAGTTTCTTCTTTGCCCTTAAACAATACAAAAATATTTTTGTACTATTTGGAATCTATCAAGTTCTTATTGTTATACTGGATAAAAATGTCTTCTA
The DNA here is from genome assembly GCA_032718565.1 of Distichodus sexfasciatus. NCBI lineage: Eukaryota > Metazoa > Chordata > Actinopteri > Characiformes > Distichodontidae > Distichodus > Distichodus sexfasciatus. The sequence continues at coordinate 686,752 of JAVGVS010000031.1, forward strand.
AAATTTCAGTGCGTTCCCTTAATGGAATACAAATGGTAATAAGTATTTTTGATATTAATGGTAATACATTAAAGATGTTAGAGATGAGTGGTAATACATTTTTTAATAAACGTTGGTTTTGTATTGTTGCACATTGTCTTGTAACTGTAGTCAAGTAGAGAGTGAAAGTTGTTAATATTGATAATGCTCAGCACAAGTACAAAGTTCTCAGAATAATGCTTAAGTAACTAATAAACAATCATAGAACTATACACCTCTGTTCCAAGCATGTTCTTTTATAGCACAGTACAAAAGAAATACCACGAAAGTACAATATCTTAAAACAAGTTATCACAGCAGTATATCTGGACAGGGACTGTGTATATGTGGGAGGAGAAAAATAAAGACTGGTCGCAAAGAACAACAGACAAGAGCAGTTTTCTCTTTTCTGCAAAACAATTTTTACTTTAAACCAGACCGTGCACTATTTTGGATGATACAAGTTGTATTTTGTGTTTCTCACTTTAGGCCAGCATATAGTGAATATTTCCACCCTGAATATTCAACCTGAAATAGCCAAGCAGAAATTCTTGATTGAGGTCTGACATTTCCAATTTATGTTAAATTGTTATGTTATTTTCCTCTATCTTGGAGTGTTTTCACTTAAAACATACCAGACAAGGACCAAACTGAAATGGATTTGGCTTCAATCCATGGAAAAAATCACAAAATTTCCATCTCAGTCTCCTCCTACCTCCATGAAAAGTCGTCTTGTTTGTGAGTCTTGCCTCTTCATTCTTGTATGCAAACACCTCACTTTCTAGGACTGTCAGGTTTTCTCTTAAAATGGCCTGTGGTCATTTGCAAGGAAAATCAATATTTGTAGGTGAATTCAAACTGATAAATATGAAATCATATGAAAGCAGTTTCTTGGGGAAAATGAATTATTATGGTGGTTTCTTGATGAGGTTTTAGTGAACTGCTTGGTAATGGTGCAACTCAGTGATCACCAATCTCATAGCATTGATCCAAAATGAAAACATCGATCAGACATGTTATATCGTTAAGCCTCTTTATTATGAACAGGTCTGTTTTCATTAAAAGAGAGGTCAATTTTTCATTAAAATGTCTGGCTGAGCTCAGGAATAAAAATTATTGTTATAAAATTAGCTGCTTTTGTGATTTAATATGAACAGAGGTGATTGTGTTAAATCAATGTATGATACTGTCTCAAATCGATTGCTGGTTCATGAATGGAATGGAATGGAAATATTAACGTAGCAGACTTTACGATATGAAACAATATCAATTGCTGCCTCCTGAATTGAGCTGAACTGAAAAAACTGAAATGAAATGATTCAATTCAATTTGATCAATTATTTTCTCACTTCGAAAACTGTCTCCTAAATCAAATCAAATAGATATTGCATAGCAGAATTATCAAAATATTGACAGACGTCAAATTGTTGCCCATTGAATCGTCCTAACATCATATTGTGTTGAAATTTATTTAGCCTGACTTAAAATCTAATTTTGATCGAAAAGAAAGAAACATAGTGGCAATGCAGAAGCTCAACAAAATAGCCTGATTTCCTCACCTGCTCACCCATCAGATCATTGACAGACATGTTGGTCCTCATCACACTCTCCAAAACATTTTCTAGCTCCTGCCAAAGACTTGTCTGGTTGTCAAGGCTCAGCTGCAGCTCTGTCTCCATAGATATTCGATCCTTGTCCCTTATCACCCTCGCCCCCTCCATCTTTTCCTCCAAAGCCTGACGGCTGGCCCGGCAGTGCTCCATGCTGGTGCCGGGAGGCCACGTAGCCCACACCACCACCACCACCAGTGACACCATTGACCATAAAGTCAGCAGAGCCATAAACCCGTTGCAGGTACCATGGGACGACTTGGATCTGGCCATGGTGGACAAACTTACTTGTCCTACAGCATCAACTCACTTCGACTGCCTGACCAAAAACTGGACTGTGGCAGAAATATTCCCTACCACTCTTGCTCCCTGTGGGCGTTAACAATTCTTATGCACCCACACATACATATGTACACACTCTCAAGAGTTTTTCCACTCAACACTAGCACCCAGAGTGCCACCAGCAACCAAATATTTACTTTAGATTGAAATTCACTGAGCTGCTGTTGAGCTATTTTGGAGTGAAGATGTGGGGCAATTATGCCTACAAGGCCAGATTCTTTAGGTTTGTACTGAAGCTGCAAGGCTAATGATGAAAAGTGAGAGAAGGTTAGTTTCAAATGAGAATGTTTTTATTGTGTTGTGCTGGAACTATTACTTAAAGACAACAGTACGCGCATTCTACAGAAAATGTCAAATAAATAGAAATTCAAAAATCTTTATGTTTACTTAGCTCAGTTGTTTCCGAAGTGGGAAAGAAATTGAAATTGGAAGAAATCACTTAACCCTTACAAAAACGAAATGTTTGCGGCAAACTTGTTTTAATTTGTGGCAAACAGTGGAGATTGGCAACTTGGCAATGTTCTGGCAACAATGACAAATTGCCACTAGTAATGGCAATTTGTAGCGAACAGGGCACAAAATTAGTTTGCTAAAGTTTGCAAGAAGTTAAAGAAGTTTATGAAAATTAGGTTCTCACAAATCTAATTTGCATGTGAAAATATGACCCCTGCAAATTTGTGGCAACATTGCCAAACGTTAACAGTAACCTTTAAGCCTAAATTTTATGTATGGGAAGTGACCTTGAAAATCTCACAGATGCAACCCTGATTTTACCCAATGTTCATGATTTAGTTTTAAGGGAGAGTTAACAATTGTGCATTGTATGGTTCTACAAGGGAAAGTTGTATTTCCCTGGCTTTGTTGATATATAAGGCTGTACGTCGAAAGTAAGACTGGGCACGTCCTTCAGCATAGTTGGTAACTAGTGATGTGTCGGTCGCGAACGAAATGGCTCTTAGAGCCGGCTCTTTGTAGTGAACGAAAAGGTTAGGGATCATTGAACTAAATAGTTAAAAGTTTATAAATATTACACATACAATCAAGGATTTGTCAAAAATGCTATTTGTTTTTGTACTTTAAAATTTATTTGTTGTAGCACTCATCCATGTTGAGTATAATAAGCCACATAAATAATAAACATTTTACATAATGTATGTTTTGTACAATAGTAATTCATTTTACACATAATTTTACATTATTTTTGGTAATAAAATTTTTTAATTAACAAAAAAATCTGAGGAGCCACTTGGAAGCCGAAAGAGCCGGCTCTTTTAGTGAGCCGAGCCATAAGTATCGACTCTCTTAAAAGAGACAGAATTCCCATCACTAGCGGTAACCTGAATGAAGACTGTTTATATTTGACGTCTTTATAGATTAGCTCTCATTTTGCCTCGTTGAGAGCTCGGTTTCACTGAAACAAACATGTCCCACCTTAGATTAATCCAGTTTTGCTGACGTTTGGGTTTGAAACGCTGGAAGATACTCGTGTCTTCAAGTTATTTAGAGGACGTTGTTATTAGTTTTGTGGAGTTTGCGTAGGCACCTCAGGGCTTTGCAGTTGTTCAGACAGAAACTCATTCTGATGTGCTCGATATTGCAGTGTTTCACCCACATTCTTTGGAGCTGTATGGCGCGCTTCCCGGACATAAGATGATACATCTGATCTATCTTGTTGAATCAGAAAAATTACAGCGGGTTTTTCACCATTCAAAACTTTAGCTCGCTAATGAAGACGAATAGCGGACATTTTACACAGGTCAATGCATTACACTTCCGTGTAAATGTTATGGACAATGGACAGTTAGAAAAGTTTTTTCTTACTATTCTTTGACATTAATCTCTTTAGTTATAACCACAGGTTTAAAGTAAATACCTGTGATACCCATTCTCCTTCTCAGATATATTAAGGTTGTACCGAGCAGTACGAGAATTTAACTAAAACTGGAAACATTACAAACGTAAATCCTTTTTTTCCGGTAGCCTATCAGTCATGTTTTAAACGCTGTATTTTTTCCAGTAACAATTTTTTACATGAAAAATTATGACTGAGCTTACACATTTGAGTGTACCATATCGTCCCCCTCTTAAAATAATGGCCTAAGTGGTATTTTCAAGTTATTCTAAATAAAATGGCCTAATTTACACTCTTGAAATAAGCCATTATACTAAAGGGGTAAGATCTCACGATCTGGTCAACTGAGGATGTAAGCGATTTTACCAGAGGTGTCCATCCTCACGAAGAGCTGATTTGTTCAAAGAAATCATTTTTGCCCCCCCAAAAAAGATTTTCATGTTACCTTTAATATGCTATACATTTTTTAAAAACATTTATTTGCTTCAAAAGTATACTACAGCGCAAATTTTTAGTATTACTGGATGACTAGCTCTGATGTAGTTAGCTACTGGTTCTCTGTAACTTGTAGTGTAGCTAATTACTATGTTAACACAGTGACCTGGCTGTAGCGTTTTAGTTACTTTTTAATCATACGTGGCTTGTTTGTGGCTTAAAAAGCTACCATTTAAATGTATATTCCCTCAACACTGGAAATGGGGCTGTTGACCATTAAAGGCAAACAAGGAACTGTGTTAACAACAACATGTAGTGTGCCCCATTTGTATATTCATGTGCAGTACCCCTTAAGGTGGAAACTTGTTTAGTAAAGTCAATGGGAAGAAAAAACAGTTTTCCAAGTTTATTGCAGTCAATTCCACATGAATAAAATGAACAAACAGCAGCAGATGACAACTGCTTTTAAAACGGCTGAACACCACAAAGCAAGACAGCCGTTCAAAGTCCAACAAATTGGCACAAGTCCACGCATGGAATGTCATGCAAAAATGGAATGTCTCAAGTGAGCGCTATGAACAGAATGACTGAATCATCACATAGCAGCCAATCATTAGTATTTGGTACATATACATATGTCAAGCGGATAGTTTCATTACAGTCGACCGAAAACTTAGAGACCTTGAGACTTTGAAAATCCTTATTGCATAGGCAAAGACTGTGCAGAAACAGACAAACGGAGGCTTATACAGACAGTGGATCCTGAGATTGCAAATTCTGAACAGGTGTTTGGTCGATGGTTGCAAGGCTTTTTTTTTGCGTTACAGGTTAAACAGAACCCGTCGACTGGGAGCGCGAAAAAAGCCAACAATTGCTGATTGACATACATAGATATAAGCCATACGCGATGCTCTAACACGCTCTGTGGTTTTGTTTTAATCCAAAATGGACCAACTGGCCTCGTTAATGAAAAGCACCGTATGAGTACAAGTCACAGCGTGGGTGGAAAAGGCTAAACATTCATGTCAAGCTTCTGTATACTCTCAGGTTTCCCAGTTTGAGTGTTTCCAGCATCTTTTCAGGCCAGGCCAGCGACCCGAGGCTCGGACTCGGCTGTGACGGAGCGCACCAGCTCCTCCACCCAGTGCACCTCGGCAGCCATCTGCTCGGCCAGCGCCTCGTAGCGGTTCTCCAGGCGTCCGAACTTGCGCCGCAGGGCGTTGGCAGTCAGAGTGGTGGCACGTGCCTCCTCTTGGCTCTGGCGTCGCAGGGCCTGGGCTCGCTGCAGCTCAGCACGGACACGCTCCAGCTCGGCGGCGGCGCTCTCGCCCTCTTCGCGGTACCAGGCCTCCTTCTCCTCGTAGATGGAGAGCAGGGCAGCCACATCGTCGCGGCATGAGCGCTGGCTGCGTTCCAGCTGCCGAAATGCCTCCTCGGCCGCCGCAATCTCTTCCAGCACGCGGGAGAAGCGCTCAAAGTTGACGTAGGTGTTGTTGGGCGGCATGCTGGAGTGTGACTTGATGGTGTACTCCTTCAGACGTGTGGTCTTCAGGCGACGGCGCTCAGGGCGACGCCCGCTGTCCTCCTGACGCACATTGCGGCGCTTGATTGCCTGCGGGGAAGTGAGAGATGATGAAAGAGTGAGTCAGACAGGTTAGTGGGCATTAGGAATCACGATACAATATTATGTCGATTCAGTGGATGACAACTGCTGATATTACAAAGGCTGACACGATTAGGGGTGTAATGATAGATCGAGACATCATTTCACCGATCAGCAATCCCATAGTATCCAAAATGAAAACACAAATAAGACATCATATATATTATAATGTTACTTTATGCTGAATAGGAGGTCTATTTTTGTTAAAAGATAATTTTTTTTTTGCATTTAAACGTCTGCTTGAGCTTCGGAATGAAATGTCAAATGATATTTTAGTTGCTTTTTGTGATTTAATATGAATGGAAGTGATTGTGTTAAATCGGCAAACAATATTGTCTGATTTCTGAATTAAATTAAAATCATATCAGAGCAGACTGTGATATCAGGAGTCATTGAATTGTTATCCGCTGAATCGATATAATAGTGTCGTGATGAAACTTCGTGATTTACATCCCTACCCACGATAGGATTTCATTTCAATTCAACAGCAAGTGATCAATATAAGACAATATATGCTGATTTAACTATCACTTCTGCTCACATCAAATCAAACAGCAACTAGAATATTTTTATTCCAGAGCTCAACTAGGCATTTAAACGAAAGAAGACAATAAAAAGTGCTGTTCCACTATGTACGATGTCTGACCAATGTTTTTATTTTGGATTGATACTACAGGCTCAAAAAAATTAGTTTTTTTTTTTAAATCAGTTTGAAACCACAAAGTCAAACACGGCAAGAAAAGGGCGATTCTGACCTTGATCCAGGGATGTTCCAGGCTGTCTTCAATAGTCATTCTCTTCCTGAAGGAGGAAAATATGTCAGTCCAAACAATCCTTCTAAAAGCTAGCAAGTTTTCAACAAATAATCCCTATACAGTAGAAAAACCCAAGTAAACACAAAATGCAGTTTTTAAGTGATGATTTTATTTATTAAGGAAAAAAACTATACAAACCTACATGGCCCTGTGTGAAAAAGTAATTGCCGGCTAAACCTAATAACTGGTTGTGCTACCTTTAGCAGCAACAACTACAATTAAGCGTTTGCGATAACTGGCAATGAGCCTTTCACATCGCTGTGGAGGGATTTTGGCCCACTCTTCCTTGCAGAATTGTTTTAATTCAGCCATATTGGAGGGTTTCCGAGCATGAACCGCCTTTTTAAGGTCATGCCACAGCATCTCAATTGGTCTCAGGTCCAGACTTTGACTAGACCACTCCACAACCTTCATTTAGTTTTTTTAAGCCATTCAGAGGTGAACTTGCTGGTGTGTTTTGGATCATTGTCCTGCTGCAGAACCCAAGTGCGCTTCAGCTTGAGGTCACGAACTGATGGCTGCACATTCTCCTTCAGGATTTTTTGGTAGAGAGCAGAATTCATGGTTCCATCAGTCACAGCAAGTCGTCCAGGTCCTGAAGCAGCCCCAGACCATCACACTACCACCACCATGTTTGACTGTTGGCATGATGTTCTTTTTCTGAAATGCTGTGTTACTTTTACGCCAGATGTAACGGGACGCACACCATCCAAAAAGTTCAACTTTTGTCTCATCAGTCCACAGAATATTGTCCCAAAAGACTTGGTGATCATCAAGGTGTTTTTTGGCAAAAGTAAGACCAGCCGTTATGTTCTTTTTGGTCAGCAGTGGTTTTCGCGTTGGCACTCTGCCATGCAGGCCATTTTTGCCCAGTCTCTTTCTTATGGTTGAGTCATGAACACTGAGCTTAACTGAGGCAAGTGAGGTCTGCAGTTTTTAGTTTTTAGTTGTTCTGGGTTCTTTTGTGACCTCTTGGATCAGTCGTCGCTGCGCTCTTGAGGTCATTTTTGTAGGCCAGTCACTCCTAGGAAGGTTCACCACTGTTCCATGTTTTCTCTGTTTGTGAATAATGGCCCTCACCGTGGTTCACTGGAGTCCCAAAGCTTTAGAAATGGCTTTGTAACCTTTTCCAGAACGATAGATTGTTTCTCATCTGTTCCTGAATTTCTTTAGATCGCAGCACGATGTCTTCCTTTTTTGGGAACTTTTGGGCTACTTTTTAGGTGATCTCTTGATTGAACAGGTCTGGCAGTAATCAGGCCTGGGTGTGGCTGGTGAAATTGCACTCAGATTTCCAAAAATGTGATTAACAACCGTTACTTCATGATTTTACAGGGGGGCAATTACTTTTCCACATAGGGCCATGTAGGTTTGGATAGTTTTTTTCCTTAATAAATAAAATTATCCATTAAAACTGCATTTTGTGTTTACTTGGGTTATTTTTGTCTAATAATTAAATTTGTTTGATAATCTGAAACATTTAAGTGTGACAAAACTTGAGTGTTTGGTTTTGTCTAAATTCATGTCCACAATACATTTGTAACATTGGTGTTTGTTGTGAAGGCTAATTTTCCCTCCTCAAGATCCCATGAATATCTACACATACACAAAAAAAGCACCACATGGACATTAAGGCTAGAAGAATAGCGTCTGCTCACTTAGGATCTTTGACCAGCAGCCTCCGGATGAAGTCCTTGGCCAGCTCGCTGGTGTTGCTGAAGTATTCCTCGTCGAAGTCGTAGTTGACAGCTGATATATTAGTCAGAGTTTCTTGTTTGGTCTCTCCAAGAAACGGCGACGCTCCACTTAAGCTGTGAGAGGCCAGGAGCCGCATATTAAAATACAGCTTTATAAATATTGAGCTGTTACATCATAACCAACAGTGAAACTTACAGGATGTACGTGATGACCCCAATGCTCCTGTCGAAAACAGAAGAGAAATGAATCAGTGAAAGTTCAGAAACAAATTGAGGTGTATTCAACTCAAAACAACAAAACACTCACCACATATCCGCTTCCAGTCCAAGAGGTTCGTAATTAACTATTTCTGGGGCTAGAAAAGTTTAATAAAGAACAAATCAGGATTAATTCTGTCTGGACCAAACGCTAACAACCAAATACTACCCCCTCCCACCCCCACTTCGCCCCAAACATCCAGGTGTCCGTACCGACAAACTCTGGAGTTCCAAAGATGTTTTTGAACTCGTTGCCTGCCTTTATTTGGTGGGCGATGCCGAAGTCTATCAGCTTGATCCTGGGGTTAGGAACGTTCTTGTCCAGCAGCATGATGTTTTCTGGCTGGAATATAACACAGAACACTAAGGACTGGTTTCTTGAACACGGATTTAGACTGATTTGCAGTGGACAAATTTGCAATGAACTAATTTGTAGCATCAATGTCACCATTGAAACTCACAGCTAGTATAGGATTAGGCATAATCAGAGTTTGGGAAACTAGCTCAGAGAGTAGTGGTCCCCAATTATCTTTCCCGAGGGCCAAATTATGTAAAGCAAGTCAGGCTGAGGGCCAACAAATCCACGTCACATCTCCCAACACCCCCACTAGAAATATATACAGGGATGCAAACACATGTATGATGAAAAAAGAGAGAGGAAATCGAGCCCCCACCCAACCCTGGCGATTGGCTCCTAAACCCTAAATATTTAGGAGCCAAATGCTTTTTTTTGGGATGCCATAATCTCTATCACATACCAAATGTGAAATAAATAAACAATAATTATGTGTATTGTTTATTTTTTATTTCTTTGGTCTACCCCACACTGCCTTATAGATAACAGAACAATAAATGACACATAGATGTGAACAGTTATTCATAAATTATTTTATATGAATATTATTAAATGATATTTTTAATTTATTATTTGTTTTAGCTTTATGTAGTACAAAAGTGCTGAAACTGTAGACATAATTACTAGAAATATTAAGAACAGTGTCTGTTTTATTGGCTTGCAGAGTTTTTATTGTAATATATAAAACGAACTACATTTTTGCGCATGATGGCGTTATATGAGAGTCGCCAGTACTAACGTGTTTACATCGCGAATGTAATTAATGCTTTTTTACGTAATTACTCAGAAATTATTTCACGTATAGAGAAATGAATATAATGTCCGTTAAGTTAAATGTCTCCTATCACAACTGTTACTGTTTAAATTTCACTCACTCTTAATGACTAGCGGAGATGTCAACCCACTGATGTGGAGATCGCTAATCACAGATGACCATAGGGAGCGCTCATGTCTGCTTATGTTTGTTGCCAATGTGACGTGAGGGGCCAGATATATCACTTGCGAGGCCGGATCGCCATTTGGGGACCACTGTCAGAGTTAGAGACTCTAATGTCTCTAACTCTAAGTAACTTGGACTGAATTACAGTAAAATTGGACGTTCTGTCGGGTTCACCCTTATACCAACTGCAGGGTAAATATTACACATTATGTGAGGAAGATTCCATATTTACACACCCGACCTGCACGTCTTTACATGTGTGTAATGGTGTGTCCATTAAACACACAAATTCAGCATCGGCACTGGCATCAGAGCAGTGTAAAAGAGGTAACACGACACCAAACAAACAAGAAGCGAACCTTCAAGTCAAAGTGTGCGATATGTTTGGAGTGCAGGTAGTGGACCCCGTCTAGGATCTGCTTGAGGAACTGGGTGGCCTCCTCCTCGGTCAGGGACTCCTTCTCGGCCAGGAAGTCGAAGAGCTCGCCCCCAGACACCAGCTCGAGGATCAGGATCACGTCGGTCTTGTTCTCGAAGATGTCATGCAGTGTGATAATGTTGCTGTGCTGGATCTCGCGCAGGATGTTGACCTCACGCTCGATCTCCTCGCGGCTCACGCCCCGGCGGCTCGACGACAGCCGGCGCTTCTTGATGAACTTGGCGGCGTATTCGGTGCCAGTGCTCTTCTCGCGACACTTACGCACGATTGCGAACTGTCCGCTGTGTGGGTGGGAAGTAGGGGCAAATGTATTAGGGTTGGGCAATTAAGTTAAAATTGTATTGTTGTTATTTGTAAGGGTCAAGCTATCATCGACTGGGTCAGATTATCGGGGGCTGACATTAGGCATTTTGCCAAATATCAGTATCGGTGTTTCATTTTGACCATCACAGATATTAAGTAATTACAAGGTGCGCTACTGAGGCTCCACTGCCGTCTCTTCTCTCTGTGCCGTTTGCTCTCGACTCACTGCTTCATTTAATGCCCCACCCACAACAGTCTCTGATTGGCTATATGTCATACGAGTAGTAGGCAATCAACACTGAAGCCTTGTTATCACTCACACCACACACACACACACACACGAGCGCAGCGTGAAGCTCCGAGAAGGAGAAGAGGAGAGAGGAGAGTTTCAGCTGAGCTTGGTGTTTGTAAAAAAAAATTTGACAGAGATTGTCTTTTTTTTCTCAGATCGGTTCCAAATATTGGTTATCGGCCCTGTTAACTAGCAATAATTGGTATCGATATCGGTCCTGAAAAACCAACATCAGTCAACCTCTTGTTATTTGATCTCTCATTCTCTTAATGGAGCCCTTTGATCGGCCAAATATGAACGCATTAGTTGAGTGGAATGGAGCAGAACCTCACAGTCCGCTGTGCCAAAGACAGATTTAGGAGGAACAAAAGAGGGAAATTTCAAGAGTCTGTACTGTCTTCCAGACCATTTAACACTTTGACAAGAAGAGCCGTTTCCATGCTACAGCTCAAAAACCAGACCAGCCCTTTTCTTTTGATTTGCTTTTGTTATACTGCTTCACTCACTCAAATCTGAAATCTGGTGTTGCTTCTTTACTGCACAAATAGTAGTTGATGTCTAGACAGACCCTCCAGGATTTCAAGATGATGTGATCGCAACTATTAACGCAAATTCAGCCCCGAGAAATTCATTACTAACGACTGGTTTTACCATGCAGAGTCACATATAATAGTGGTTTTCATTCCCTTCATTTTACCCCTTCTGTTATGTTCGTTTCTCAGGAACACCAATGAAAATCAGGAATTGTATGCCGCAACAATCTCAAAAAAGGCCCGCAAAATCCTGGAGGGACTGTCTGATTTCATACCAATAGTTCTGAGGTTCATTTGGTTTTCATGAGGCAACAGGCAGGGCTATAGCAATACCGTAGGCATTGTGTATTTTTCACCTTATAGCTTCCAAATATCAAATGTAAGTAGTCAGGAGCGAGTCTAATAAATCTCTTTGCATTGTGCCTCTTTTGGAACTGTGCGAGAGAGATATGCAGACGACGTTGTGTTCAAAAAACTAAATAAACTCTTCCAAATGTTAGGTTTGGCATTGTTCAGATTGCCATATGCAAGGCAAAACGAGAGCCTTTTAAATAAACATTTATGAGCTGTGTCTTGTATTGCATCCATAAGGGAGAAAATATGAAAAGTAGCTCAAACCTTGAAAAAAGAGAGGCTAATTAGCGCGAGGGCGGGTTTAGGCTGCAGCCGAGCCGTAAATGGAGCCTGATCGACCCTGGAATGTAAAGTAGTAAAAAAATTGCTTGAGGACTTGGGAGAAATCTCTAATCTCATCTCTACCACAGCTGCACTCTGGCACCGAGGCATTGCGAGGCAGTGATGTCATCTGCGACTCCGACCTCAACTTCCATATAAAGAAAAGCAAGCGGGGCCCCGGCGGAGAGCGGGGTCGATGAGTCATTCTTCATGTCGGGGGCCGTTCAGACTCTTGAGCGCTAGCAAAAAAAAAAACCTTATGCATGGTAAAATAAGCAAGATTTTATCGCATCCCTGTAGGCCCAGCTTTAAACTCCCATCACTCTTCGTCACGCCATGTCATGTTTATTTGGCAGCTTCATTCAGGAATTTAAATTATTGGTGTGCTTTTCACATGCAAATGGTCTTGAGCTGAAAGCGCAATGCAGTTGCTGTGTAATGCATCAGGACATATCACATCATGATTAATCATATTGTATCTTTGAAACAACATTGTTTCACGTCATAAAAATTGCTTTTTAATCATGACATATTGCTCAATGTCTCATTGTAATGCATCATCAAGTGAGTGAGTGATTATTTGTCACTGTGAACACAGCACACCACACCACACTGCACCACAACGAAATGTGACTTCATTTGAGCCATATGTGAAGGAGAAAAGGGTAGCTTATTTGCAGTGCCCAGGGAGCAGTGCATGGGGACAGTACCTTTCCCTCAAACTTCCCATCACGGGCCCAATTCCCTAACCATTAGGCTACCAACTGCCCCGTAATGACATATCGTTTTGTGTTGTATAGCATTCTGATGTCATATTTTAATGCATTATGATGTATTGTTTCAGGTCTTATTGCAACACATCACGACTAGGGTTGGTTACCTTTCACATGTGAACCAATAACGCTACTGGTACCTGGTGTTCGGTACCGATACTCAGTAGTACATCATACCTTGCTCTGAATCTGTGATATCTGGTTTGTATCAACATAAAAAATACAGTAATAATAAATAAGCTCCAAACTAACTTCAAATGTTTCTTATGTTACATCCACAACATTTTTTTTTTTTTTATAAAAATATCCCAGAACAATAAATAAAACAGATAAATCACTAATCACATAAAGCTGCAGGGGTGATTGTCGGTGCAGGCGCTGTATGTTGCGGTTGTAGCTTTAAGAGCCTGTGTCCACCAAACACGTTTTTTTGTGCTGAGAGGGGTCAAAACCTCACTACCAGAGCACTTTCTCTGTGCTTGTTGCTAAGTTATGAAAAGCGCCATCGGGCACTTATGTGTTCGTTTATATTTCAGTAAACATTTGTAAACATGTGTTCCTTAGAGTCACACTGAAGCTCATAGGATTTGTATTAAAAATAGGCGCTGCCAGCGAAGAATCAAACACAGCACACTCATCCATTTGTAAACATATTTTATGTTTAACAAGGTGTTTCCTTAAGTTTGACATATGTGACCCTCCACAGCAAAACCAGTCGCTTGTCGCAAATTTTCAAAATTGAGTTATTATGTTTTCATGAAAGGGCATAAATCAAGCTTCAGAACGATGCCTATATCGATGCCTAGGAGTCGGGTTTCTCCTGTCACGCCAAGTGAGAAACAGAGAAATCTGCCTTTTAAGTTGACCATCTATGTAGCACTCACAGACGCTTGGTGCGGTCGTGGCTACGTTTGCATTTACGGTAGCCTCCGCTGCATTCACAGCCACACGGATAGCCTACCTGCATTAGGTTAACTGAACTCGGGAGACAGAGATGGATTCCGGAGAAATATCTTCACGCTAGTCAACCAGTGGATTTACCGTAAATATTGAAGTAAAACGGTCAAAACAGAAACTTTTAACATTCCGCTGGCATTGAATTCCTCACCTCAACAAAATCACGTTTGTAGGATGGAAAGGGTAAGTTTTGCAGCGAAATTTATTCACAACAGTACAGTATAGACCTTCCACTGTTTCAAAACACTAAAAACAAAAAATCCAAAATTTTACCCCACGCAACATAAACAGTCGTTTTTCTCTGAAACCTCCATTGCGACAAGCAACTGGTTTTGCTGTGGAGGGTCACATATTGCTAGCCCCAGTTCTGCATTTTGTGTGGCAAATGTTACGTCGCGCTGTCTGTGTCTATTTTAGCAAAGTGCAGTCACACAGTCGAATGCTTTTGCCTTTCGGCTTGTCGCCATGTTTTCAGATTTCCATGTGTGCGCTTTCTTCCCGTTGCAACCGTTGTCGTGGTAAACTTAATAAACACCATAGCTTAAGCAGCAAATGGAAATTTAACTGAAGTAAATATCTATTTCTATCCTATTGCTGCTGTAAATGTAAATTTCATTGAAATGCTGAGATAACTGTTGATTAATTTAAACCTTTCACCCAGTTCCGTATGTCCCTCTGAGCTTATGCACGCTGCTGCTGCTGAGCTTGTGAATGTTCCAACATTTGGCACTGTTTGATTTTACGTCAACCGATATCTAATCATGATTCATTGTGTCGTAACACATCATGGCGTATCGTTTTGCACCATACTGCATCATGATGTTTTGTGTTGTGCTGAAACACATCATGTCATATTGTTATACACCATGACGTATCTTTTGCACTGTACTGCATCATGATGTTTCGTGTTGTGCTGAAACACATCATGTCATATTATGTCATATTGTTATACATCATGACGTAGTGTGTTGTATTGTCACACTGCAACACAGTCATCTCATATCCTATTGTAAAGTATCATGGTGTACCGTACTGAAGAGCATCATGACACATTGTGTCACATCCATTTTTAAAGCATCATGAGAGATTGTGTTGTACTGTATTGTATCACACTGCACTTGTAAGTTGTAAAGTATTGCATGAGAACATATCAAAGCCTGTTGTATCAGATCATATCATAAATTCATTATCTTGACATGAAGTTAATATTTCAGCCTTGCATTTGAGTTTCAGGATTAAAACTAAGACCAATCTGTGTGCACACCACATCCTGAGTGAATGATTGTGCTTCATGTAAATGGATACTACAAAGTTCCAGCCCATTATATGTAAAGTACTTTGTGACAATGACTGTTGTTAAGAGTGCTATATAAATAAATTTGAATTTCTTCTCAAAAATATTCTCCTTTAAAACAACATACACCAACTTACCTCCCCAGCTCCTCGCCCATGTCATAGAATTTCTCCACATCCTCTTGTCTGAAGCCAGCCATGACTCACTGACCCCAGTGCCAATCCTCACTTGTGTCTTCAAACCCTGAAATAAAGATCAACATTCAACATCAGTCAATGTCAACATAGATGTCTAGTGCCATTTATTAGCTGTACTATTAAGCGAAGGCCAAGATTCTCTTAAAGGGCTAATATGTCAAATCCACAGCCACTAATCTGGCTATGAATGAAAGTTAAGTAAAAACTGCTTTTTATTAACATATCCAGCATCCCCTTTACACTCATAGCAGAATTTGCTGGGAAAGACTGAGAGTTCCAAATTTGGTGAAAGGGTGGAAAAAGGTCATTTGTTAGTATGACTTGATGACTTTTTTTTAATTCAAATGACATAATATAACTGCATTAGTGAAGGTCCTGGATCAGCAAACCATCCAGTAAAAACTAATCAGGAACATCTGGAGTTAGCCTGTGAGCTTGAGGTACACAAAAATGGATTCTCTTGGCTAATGTTTAACATTGTCTAACACTTTACACAATTACCACAGCAAAATTTTCTTTTAGGATAACAATTAACATAGGATGCAAAAAATAGGCCTAGTTTATGACAATAGCCGTGGAATCAATTCATTAATTTACTCAAAGTATGCAATAAACCACCATTTACACCATGAAGTCCAAACCTGCATCTGACACAAAGGATCAAAATACATGCCAGACGACTGGAAATGGGCACATCTTGGAGACCACCGAAGGTTACCAATTATGTGCAATGTGATGGATGCAAAAAAGTGTATAAAAATCACTTTACAAAGTCAAAGAGAAGTCAGTTTATCCACCTGACAAATTGGGCTGCATGATCACCTTCAGAGTCCTACAGGGGCCTTGTCACCTGGAACTTACAGTGAACTCTTGAAACTTAACTAAACATCCCAATACTAATATTCAGTTTTATACACAACAACAATCTTAAAATGCATGAGCTCAACCTGACGTCGCCAAGGGGAGGATGAGGTCTCTTTCTGAACCTTGGTGCCTTTTTTTCCAGTATTTCTTCCTATTCACAAAAGGGAGTTTTTTCTCCTGCTCCTAGATTTGCTCATTAGGGGCTTGGACACCTAAAGCTGCACTGGCACTATGTCTGATGAAAAAGTGCTTTACAGGCAAATCTTAACTACAACAAAGGCACAGAATCAACCTGGAGGAATGTGTAGAGGTCTTGTGGTAAACCACTAAAGAAACATATGAAACAAAGAAGAATCTCAACATTACCTCATTGCATGAATCTACCTTGGACATTTCTAGACGATTATTACACAGTTGACATGTGTAATCATTGTCTGCTTTGTGCGTGTGTGTGCAGATGCCATTGCAACTTAGGTCATCAACATTACACAACACAAGAGAAGAAAGACAAACAGAAATAGTGGGGAAAATCAAGATACCTTTAAACAGCTTGCTTATCTGGACTTTAATTTGAAATTTAAGAGCAGGGACTAATTGTATGAACCCAAAAAATTATGTGTTAACCAAAACATTGTCAAAACATTCCCTCTGCCGGAGACATATTGTGCTAACTACATCACACGTATCACTACATCATCAACAATAATAAATCCATCGATAAAAATAAAGTACACTTGAAAACCATACGATGTTGCTGTCCTAAACAGATTTTTAACGCTAGTTATCTAGGCTAACCTCACAGCTCGTTAATGTTAGACCGTCATGTAAATATATATTTAATAAACATTTAACAAGTTAATTCATTGTGTAGTTTTCATGTACAGTTAGTTATAAGATTAAATAATAATTCGTTGAAGTTACTTACGTTCCTGCTCCCTGCATTCCTAAATACCGACGCCGTTTTCCGGTTGCAGCACTTTCAAGAGGTAGGTACGCAGCGCAAACCGAACACTACATTACTAAGTAGAGTGCCACAATAGCGCGCCGTATTCTTCAGACCTACTACTTAGTGCTGTGATGTGTGGATTGGAACACGTTTCTCTGTATGATCCGGGATGACGACGTCATCGTGATACCTCCGCAGGGGTAAGTCGGAGCTCGCGCGAGACTGCCGTGTCGTCACCTGCCGATCTCGTTCTCGCTTTCAAACTTCCGGTTCTGTCGACTAAAAGCTCCCATGGAGCGTGTTGATTGCCTTTTAGAAAGTTATATATGTATATATACAGCTTCATAAAAACGTTTTTGTGTTTTGAAAGTGGTCGTTGACACGCCCTGTCAGCTTTTAAGGTGACCGCTCCGTTTAGGATAAATATTTGGAACTCCCCAGCAGAGTTTTCGAACTGAAGAAGCCTTTCGGGTGAAAGGTGAAACGTCTTTAAGAATTTTGAAAAGAAGTCCAGTAGCCTTCTACTCAAGCGCTCAAGATGACCATGTCCTGGACAACTGGACAAATATACACTTTAAACTAGAAGTACAATATAAATTTAAAACTTTAAACTAGAACGAGAGACAATAACAAGAAAGAGAGATAAAGATGTTGTGCAAATTTGTAGTATTGTAGCAGTCAATAGAAGACGATTGCAGTTTAGATGGGAGAGCATTAAATGTGTGCCAGATCAGCAGCAGTTTTGTGAAAATACTGTACCGTCTGTAAACATAAACATTATTCATAAACATTTTCCTAAGATAGTTTCAGTGCAACATGATGTTGATGTCGAAATGAACAAGGTTAAAACTCTGAACTGTTGACAAAAATGAATTAACGTTGTAAACATAAGCATCCTGCTCATGTTCTCTTTAAGATGCAATTCATTTGGTCGTTTTTATGTGTCAATAATATAATCATGTAAATGGGAATGCATGTCATTTTTTCATTAATGGTTTTGCAATTACTTTATCTCTGAAGCTTGTTTAAAAGGTTATAATTTTGATTTGTTTTTATAAAACCTTTTGCTAAGCTAATTCCTTCTATAATGGTGAATCTGGGGAATTGTTTGATATGTAGCATTGTTCATTCTGCATTCTACTGATTTGTTTTGGTACTTTGTGCCTTCTGTCTTATTGTCTTAAATTTTCTTTATATTACTTTAAAAGGGGTGAAAACTCGAGCGAATTTTAGCCCTTTTAATTACATTATGCCAATGAACATCTTTCACGTTTCTCTTGTTTATTGGGTGGGCAATATAAAGCCTATATATGGCAAATAATAAAAGAACTAAACCAAAATACACACGGGCGCTTGAATATGAAATATTTATTTTAATCTCTTAACTTTTATCTTTTTATGGTGAGTGATGTAAGCGTAAATGTTTTTTGCAGTAAGTATTTGATACAGTCACGACTAGAGTTAAACAACTGCAACAAAACAAATTATTGAAGAAAATTCTGCTCCTTCCTTATGAGTACAAAAGACCAGACAAAATTAATTTCATTTTCTTGCTATTAAACTTTTCTCTAATCCACGAGGCCACCATAAAGTATATTTAATACGTTCCGCAGTTATACAGTTTCGACCATGAATTTCCGAACTGCATTATATTTTTTGCTGCCATCAGTTAATCAGTAAGGCCACTAAATGACGATTAAAGCAATTTGTCGCTTTAAACCTTCATCAATTCATAATGACAAAGATACAAGGGGATCTTTTCTTTGTGCCAACTAGCGTACTAAGTATTGTAGGAAACGCGCTACAGCGAATTGGACAGAACACTTCTGAGAATGTCGGTGTGTGATTTGGGACGTCGCCGTGCCTCGGGGAAATCGTCATAGTATCGCCCACTGTGCACAAGATTAACAGACTCACGAGCCACTTAGGAAGTAACCGCTGAGGGCGCCGAGCAGCTTTAGCCAATCAGAAGCGTGTGCTGCAGAATGTGGGCGGGACACGGCGGAGCAGCTGGCGGCTCAGGTTCGTAGAGTTGCGGATGAAGGAAACAACGAGAGTGCGGCATCATGAGAGTCGCGGAGATTCTCCTTTGGGCAGCTCTTTTAATTCAAGAGGTACGGAATGGGACCTTCGTTTATTTCGTCTGATGTTAAGGACGGCGTGTTTGTTGATTTCATGTAAACCAACAGGCTAATTGTTTTGTGTTTTTGGCCGGCGATTAGCCAATCAAGCTAAGTTAGCTGCTGGCTAGTTGTCGTTAGCTTGCAGGGGGCTATAGTGAAAGCTGATCGCTCGCTTCCAGGCCCCCAAATCAAGCCTGGTTTGTGATTCGTCTTATTATTATAAACATTACAGACCATAAATGTAGAAATCATTCATATCATCGAGGATTTATTAACACCTGCAGGAGTTAGGTTAAGACTTAATCAGGATTCTTCTTAATGTTATTAAAAGACAATAGCTCAGGTAAATGCCTTTTTTAAATTTTATTTGGTTATACGATCTAGTGGAACTGTAATCCGTTTTATTTAAGTCCAAATAGAGATGATCTGACGTAAGATCTCAATAGTAAAGCTGACTATACTAAATGCACTTCAGTTGAAGCCAAACTTTTAGTTGAAGTCAAAAGCTTTATTTTGTGTTTTTAGTATTGGTCAGGTCCAGGATTTAGGGATTCATTCTGTCCTGTTTTGATATTGAAAGATGTCAAGTCAAATATCTGGTTAAGGGACAGATAACAACTGGTTAATCTGATTTGTTACATCACCTGTTTATGGTACTTGTGTGAATTGACAAGTTTGTTTGCAAAGTTTTTTCAAAGCGTGAAAGACTCATTGCCAATCATTGCAACTGTTTAACTGCAGGTGTTCCGTCCAGTTATTACCTTTAATGGAGGAGAAATTTACTTTTTCACATTGGTGATTTTTAATAAATAGCAATCATCTGAAAACTGCATTTTGTACTTACCATCTTTTTTTGTCTTGTTTAGAAATAGTTTGATGATCTGTAACATATAAAATACACACAAAAAAGAGGGAATCAAGAATGCGCCAAAGTCTGATTTTGCCTTCTGAAAGAGTTGGATTTGTGTATCTCTAGCATTCATGTTCCCAGAATTGAACTTCGTAATTTCAATTTCATTACATGCTGAGCTGTATTTCTACCCATTTCCCTATTTATTTTTGCTTGATCCTTTAACCTCACTTTTTGTCTCTTACACACTTGATTCTGTTTGTGCCCACCCTTGAAAAGTTGCCCTCTTTCTGCTTTTTCAGGCTTCGGCTGAATATGGCATGGCACATTTTAGCGAGTGGGGGAAGAGTAAAGGCAAAGATTACTGTATATTCTTCAACCCCCAGTGGGCTCGTCTTCCTCAGGACCTTAACAAAGCAGTAAGTAACTACACCATCAACACCCACATATGGACACACAGTCATATATGCAGTTGCTTTGTTTTCCAGAAATAGACATAAGTACATATTTCCTGTTTTGCTTGTCGTTTGTATTGTCTGCTATGGAAGACAATGACAGGATGACTTGTTGAATCCTCGGCCATAAATGTTCTTTGGAACATTGTAGAGGGCTAAGGTGGTAAATATTGCTGTAATAAAGCTTGAGAGAAAAACCTCACAAAAACAGCCCAGGTTAACATGCCATGTTGAGCTCAACTGATATTCTAAATTGATATTGGGGTATATAGGCCGAAAAATGACAAAAAGAAATGGAAGATGGATCCTTAAACCATGTTCTGAGTGTCATGCCACAGTTTATCCACTAGATAGAGGGCTCCTGGCGTTTTTACACATTTGATTTTTATTTAACAAACTTTAACATGACATAAGTCAGTTAACATTTTTACGTATATTAAACATAACATAATGAAACTTGATTAAATGAGAAAAGAAATTATAAAAATGAAAGGAGAAATGGAAGATGGATACCAGAGGTGGAAAGAGTACTGAAAATTTGTACTCAAGTACAAGTACTGTTACATTGGTTAAAATGTAATGTAAAAGTAAAAGTATTGGTGTTTAAAAAAATACTTGAGTAAAAGTACAAAGTACTCTTCTCAAAAACTACTCAGAGTACTAATTACTTTTTAACCAATGGATGTTTTATTGCGTCGTCAATAGCAGGCATTCGATTCAGTTCACCAGTATAAAATATCTACGTTCAAAGCACATTTCTCAGATGAACAAGGTATAGAAAGGCAATTTGTTTTGTAAATAAATGTAGATATAAAGCAGGAATTTTGTTTGTTAAAACAATGACAAAAATGTTTTTGAACATGCATAGAACAGTTTAAACTTTTCCCACTACACTGTGAACAACATCCGGCTTCGTTTGGCTCCATTTTGGCTTCTTTGTCTCCAAATCTTCAGTCTATAAATTAGGTTGTACTCCACTGTGTAGTAGGGCTGCTCGATTATGAAAAAAAACACAATCACGATTAATTTGGTCAATCTTGAAATCACGATTATTTAACACTTTACTTTGTGTTACTATTTAAGACTTTATGCTGCTCTCCTCCTTCCGCCATCTTTACCCACTCAGACTGTACACCGCCACCAGAACACACACGTGCGTTCAGTCTTCGGAAGGTGCGTTAGTGCGCGTGTGTGTGTCATTTGGAACACAAGACAAAATATGAGTATACTTGCAGAGCGTAATGTGGCAAAATAATTGTAATTATAATTGTTTTTTGTCGATTACATTATTTTTGTGATTGTTTGGAGCTGAAATTGAAATTGAAATTAAAATTCGATTAATTGCACAGCCTTACTGTGTAGTACCTCCAGACACCTGTGCCTGCTGCTGCAGCGGAGTTTATTCTTTGCTTACGTCATAGATTAATTGGTGCGGTCGTGATTGCACAGCCTTATTGGCTGCAAAGATGCAGATGAAAGGTTTGAATATTAATTCAAATTGTGGGCGTACTCAGTAGCGACTTTTGATTTTATAAATAGCGAAGTAGATTACATGGTGTAAATTGTACTCAAGTACGAGTAAAATTACACACTTGAAAAACTACTCATAAAAGTACAAGTCCCCAAAAAATCTACTTAATTACAGTAACGTGAGTATTTGTAATTCGTTACTTCCACCCCTGATGGATACATCAACCTTATTATCAGTGCTGTCATTGCCAAGGTTGTCCACTAGAGGTTTCCACTTTTGACTTTTTAAAAACACTTTATTAGTGTTTTTGTATAGTTTGTTTTTTTTGTGTTTAAACTTAAATGTAAAGAATTAATCTTTTGTGGTTTTGGATTTTTAAAAAGTCATTAATGGTATCATGGTATCAGATTTTTAAAATCTTGCTGATGTTGACTTCTGTATCCTCAGTCCCGTCTGCAGACGTATGACCTGACAACGTCGGTGCTGTGTTCGGCCGCCGATGTGCCAGAAGGCGGGTTCCCAAATCGCATTCCCATGGTGTTGCGTGGGAACTGCACCTTCTACGAGAAGGTCCGTCTGGCCCAGATCAATGGTGCCAAGGGCCTGCTGATCGTCAGCAAGGACCGACTAGTAAGTCCTGTTTTGAAATGCATCTCAAAGGGAGCCTTGTTGGCAGTAATTCCTGCTTATTCCTCGAAAATGGTCTATTTGGTATTCAGAAATTTGTTTATTTTTCCATTTGGGAAAATAATTTCCTGTGTAATAATCCATCGCTGAATAAATGTAGGATGTTCAGGTTCAAGCAAGTTTCTAGTAATCACTTTTCTCGCAGCACTGAGGAGAATCAAATTAAACAAATTAAACAAATATTTTCGCCTCCCCAACATATAATTTCTGAAATTTTTCCTAGATATAATCTTACAAAAGTTAAAAGGTATCCCATACCCCAGCATCTCCTCCAGAGCTCTATTTTTCATTCCAGAAATGTGGTATTATCTTATGACTTCCCCCTGTACGACTTAATTCCACATCTGCCATCTGCTGATCTAATGTGTGTAGGACAACTTTAAGACTCCTCAATGAATGAATCCCCATTTCCTGAATCAGAATCAAGATCAAGGTAGTAAGCCAAGTACGTTTTCACATACAAGAAATGCTTGTATGATTAATATAAATAAAGAAACGCATATCTAACAATGTACAAATTGAAAAAGGCGAGTTCAAGCATACAGTAAGTCACAGAGTTTAGCTTAAATAGGTCACAGAATGATAATGAAATCACGATGTTAATGTTTAGGGTGTACTGGATGCCTGACGTGGAGTTAAATAAAGAAAAGTAAAATAATGATACTGTATATCCTGGCCAAAAAGCTTCAAGACTCAGAACATTTAGGCACATTACGGACAGCTATCCTAACTTCTTCTTGTGTGCAACAGAAATATGACTTGACATTCTCTGTCATCCCCCAGATCCCGCCGTTTGGCAACAGAACCCAGTACGATGAGATTGACATCCCGGTGGCCTTGCTCAGTTACAGCGACATGCTGGACATCAGCAAGGTGACCTCTCCTCTGGAGGAGGCTTTGGATTTTTAAAAAATGAGATTCCACTTTTGTTTTGGAAGACTTTTAAGCCAAATGTTTGATGTTTTCAGAGCTTTGGAGAAAAGAGGCAGGTGGCCATGTACGCCCCCAATGAGCCTGTGGTGGATTATAACATGGTGATCATCTTCCTGATGGCCGTGGGCACGGTAGCGGTTGGGGGATACTGGGCTGGCAGTAGGGACATTAAGAAGTAAGTTTGAATTCTGAAGTGTTGATGGGGGTTTGTACATCAGGGAATTACTGTTAGTGAGGATTGACTCTTCAGTTAGTGGTTTATGCCGTGTATGTTGCCTAGCGTTTTATGAATGAGCTGATTAATCAGTGCTTTGTACATAATATGTAATGTAATGCATATTCAACAATGCAGTATTTTCTTAGAATTTACAAATAGAAATTGGGTCATTTACCCCCTTCACCCCAGGTTGCTTCAGGGAGACTGTCCCTGAAAAGAGGAAATGGAGGTCATTGTAGATAAAGAGTGTCTGCTAAATGTCTTTAATGTAAGTGTGAATCTCACATGTGAGTACTGCCCACAACCAAACCTGTTCAGCTTGAGGTGGGTTAGCATGTCTGAGCTGCAGGTGGTGAAGCAGCTCATCCAGGCCTGATACACTGTTAAATGCTGACCACAAGGTTGTTGGGTGTTTTTTAAGTGTGAAAATGTGTGTGACCCTCAGACGTTACATGAAGCACAAGCGGGACGACAGCACTGAGAAGCAGGACGAGGAGACAGTGGACGTGACCCCCATAATGATAGCTGTGTTTGTGGTGATGTGCTGCTCCATGCTGGTGCTCCTCTATCTCTTCTATGATTACCTGGGTACGTTCCCCTTTCCCTTTTGCTCCTTCCTCACTAACTACTGGAAAGTTGTATGCTGTAGATGATTGAGATCAAGCCTGTCGCAGCTGATGATGGTCTTCTTACACCTTTCATGTTTTCCAGTCTACATGATCATCATCATCTTCTGTTTGGCCTCGTCTGTGGGTCTTTATAGTTGTCTTTGGCCTTTCGTACGGAGAATCCCGTTTGGGGAGTGCAGGTGAGAGAAAATTCACGGACGTCCACTCGGTTTGCTTTTTATGTTACGTTTTGCATTTGCTGTGATTAAAACCAGTGTTTCCCATATGGCAAAAGACAAGCTGTTCATCATTCAAATAGTGTCCAGACCCAGCGTCAGCCGTGTCCACTCTCGTTTTATGAGAAAGGCAACTGAAGATTAGGCATGCATGATATGGGAATTATTGACCCATGCTGATATCAGATGTTTTTCTTCCTTATATCAAGATATTTTGCTCACCAAAGTTCCACTGTGTGCTCAGAATTTTGGCACAAAATAAAACCACACATTTTAAGACGGAAAGCGTTGGTCGTATAAATCCCACCTCGGACTTTGGACATGCCTGGCACAAGTGCTACCTTTCTGACATGCAATAAATGCTTCATTAAAAAATCAGCTGAAAATATCGGGCAAATTTAAGCATCGGTCTTATGCTGATAGCTTAAAAACGCAATTATCAGCCGATTCCGATATGATTCCGATATCATCGTGCAGCCCGACCAAATAGAACTACAAAGACCAAGATGGTGGTGCCCTAATGGTGGATTTGCCTACAGACCAGGGTCTGTATTCACAAAAAAAATTAATCTTACCATTAGGAGTACTCCTAAATCGCACTAAAAGTTTTTATGTAGGAGTCATTTCTAAGGTTAGTAATTTACAAAGACCTACTTTTTGTTAAGAAAACTGAGAATTCCTAAATTAACGGTCACTCCCTGTTCCTATGGGTGCCATCAATTCATAGGTACAAGCTTAGAGACAGTGACCATGCTGATTGGTTGTTGAGTAAATTAGATATTGGATAGACAGAATGCACTTATGAAGACACATTACTGCAAACCCCAAAAACGATGCTTTCAGCAAATAAAAAGACGGAAGAATATAGCGGGAAAATACTGTCAATTGTACAGGATAATTAAAGTGCCATTTGCCCTGCCAATTGGTTAACCCAATTAGTATTACCCAGTAGGACTATGTTGCGACACTTGAAATGCCTCTTGTCATAATGGATGAAAGCAGAGGGCAGTCTAAACACAACCAAAAGTCCAACTGGTCACAGAACCTGTTGCTCCTCCTGGCCTAGTTGGTGCTCACTAACTCAACTACAACTTGGATTCCTTTACAATCCAGGTGATATCTTTAATAATTGTGTTACTTAATGTCTCCAAAACATTGCGTCGTGGAATGAATAGGTCTTACTGAGTTAGGAGTCCTCTTGGCTACTTCTAAGCTCTCCCAGTCTTAGGAGCCACTTTTACTCCTAATGGTCACTCCTGATAATGGTGTCTGCTAAATGACATCAATGTAAATGGTCCTCAGGATAACAATTATGTAAATAAAGCCGTTTTTTGGGACCAGAGCATAGAAAAGCTGGTATCATTTATATTATCCAGGAAGTCACTCTTATCCAGAGCGACTTCCATTTCCTAATTTCACGGACAGTTTCCCTGAGAGCAGCTTGAGATTAAGGGCCTTGCTGCACTCACACACTTTAAAGCAGCAGCAAGAGTTATGTAGAGGGACCAGCTTGTGTGCTTTTGGACCTAAAGAGATGGTGACAGGCTTCATGCCGCAGTATTTCAGATTTAAAGATCAATCGCAAAGCTTCAGTCAAGTTGCTTTTGAATAGAACTCTGTGTGCTCGTCTTTACACCTGCTGAAAGGTGGATTAAATCTCAATAAGTCCTCATACTCAGATTTCAGCTCGACGTGGGGGTAACATTGGATCCCTTGTTAGATCCTCTGTGGCATTCATGTTGGTCTGTGTGTGTGTGTGTGTGTGACAGGATTCCCGAGAACAACTTGCCATACTGGCACAAGCGACCGCAGGTTCGAATGCTGCTCCTCTCGGCCTTCTGTGTGGGAGTCAGCGTCACGTGGGGAGTGTTCCGCAACGAGGACCAGTATGAATATGCGCTCCCTAATTTTTCTCTTTCTGGAGATGCAGCTCTGACCTCCTTTTAACTGACACCATCTGTTTGATTCAGGTGGGCTTGGGTGCTGCAGGACGCGCTGGGGATCGCCTTCTGCCTTTACATGTTGAAGACAATCAGGTTGCCTACCTTTAAAGTGAGTTCACTTGCAACGCGGTTTTGCACAGAACAAAATGTCATATATGTAGAATGCATACATTTCGTCTGCCGTGACAACTGACCAGTGATGATATGGTTGAAGGATCCATCTTCCATCTCAGAATTCTTATTTTAATAATCATTTATCAGAAATGACAGATGTTATGTTTTTAGGGGCTGCTATTTTCTGAATGGATGAACTATTTTCAAAAAATAGACTTCTTTGGACCCTTCTGAATTTTTGGATGCTCTGTTTGCTTACAGTAGCTTTGTTTTGGATGCTATGTAGGGGTGCTGCTGAAAGCAGGGTGTGTTACTGATGAATGGTAGTGTGCTTGATGATGTGACAATGTGTTTTCCACACAGGCCTGCACTTTGCTCCTGACCGTCCTCTTCGTTTATGACGTGTTCTTTGTGTTTATAACCCCATACTTTACAAAGGTTGGTGGTCCTTCCTGTTGTTGACTAATATTTTAATGTCTTAGTTGTACCAGTTGTACTAAACCTGCAAACTAAGGGTCGACCGATTATCAGTGTTCATTGGTGGTATCGGTGTTCAATTCTGACCATCACTGACATTAAGTAATTACAAGGTGCACTACTGTGGCTCCTCTTCTCTCTGTGCTAATGTGCACTATGTTAGCTTCTAACGTGCAATGTGTTGGCTGCTAACGTGCAATGTGTTGGCTGCTAACGTGCACTGTGTTAGTTTACAGTGCCGTTTGAAATGCAGTATAAAATCCAAAGTGTGTGTGTGTTTCTGCAGAGTGGTGAGAGCATCATGGTGGAAGTAGCTGCCGGTCCCTCTAACTCCTCTACTCATGAGAAGGTAAGATTGAGATCGTCACTGTTGACGTGTTCTTCTGTTATCGTCCTGTCCTATTCTCATCTCCTCCGCGCTTGCATTTGGGCAGCTCCCCATGGTGCTGAAGGTTCCTCGTCTGAACTTCTCTCCGCTGGCTCTGTGTGACCGGCCCTTCTCACTGCTGGGCTTCGGGGACATTCTGGTTCCAGGTAAAGCGTCTATATCTTGGGTTTTGCACTTTGGGTTTTGGAAGCAAATGTTTCTTTTCAAGATTGAAGACTCCTTTAACAGAATCTTGTTGCACTCCACTTTTTGGTTTCAGCTTTTCTGTCTTGTGTAGTGATTTTAGAAGCTTCTGGTGTAAAGTTGAGAAGGACTGAGTGTTGGTTTTGTTGTTGTAGGTCTCCTTGTTGCATACTGCCACAGGTTCGACATCCTGGTCCAGTCCTCACGTATTTACTTCCTGGTCTGCACTGTTGGTGAGCTGCTCTCACATCGTATATACCTGTAGAAATCGTTATTAATTATTCATCATTGCTACCTTCCCAACGTACAATAAATGCGTCGTCAAATATCGGCTGGAAATATTGCGCAGAGCATCGGTTGAAATCAAATGACTTTAAAAAAGCAATTATCGTCCCATCCCGATATGATGAGGATATTATCGTGCATCTCTAGGTTACACCCGGATTACTCACATCTAATCATTATGGCAGTCAGTGGCAGTACCTCACAGAGATAACAATACAAGAGTGCTTGTTGCTTTGACCCCTATGTGTGCGTGCAGGTTACGGCATGGGGCTGCTGGTGACCTTCGTGGCTCTGGCGCTGATGCAGACGGGGCAGCCAGCACTGCTCTACCTGGTGCCCTGCACGCTACTCTCCAGCCTGGCGGTGGCGCTGTGGCGCAGGGAGCTGCCCCTCTTCTGGACCGGCAGCGGCTTTGTGGTGAATAACAGTTTGATATGAGTGCCTTCCTCGCGGCCCGACTGTTCTAGAGTGTTTTTACAGTAACTAGAACCACAGTTGAGTAAAAAAACAACACCCACATGTTCTGTCTCACATCCGTCTGTCCATCCACAACGTTGTTTCTGGCTTTTTGTCCTGACTGTGGGCGCTCTCCTCTGTGTCCTGGTGTGGGCTCACCTGTGTGTGTGTGTGTGTGTGCTTTAGGGCTGCAACCATGAATTGATATGAGTTATGATTAATAATTGCCAAGTAGTTTACATATTGATTAGTTCTTTACATCATGTCATTACATAAATAATAATACATAAAACAAATCGTTTCCAGGGAACGAAATTTAAACACGTCTGATAATTTTAGAGTCCAGGAAATTCGAGAGGTGACTGATCCGATACTGTTTTTTAATTAATAATTAATCAGTTGTATATTTCAGTGTGTTTTCCAAACTAAAACAATGTAATAATTACACACCCATATGTTTATGCTAAATTTCTTATTACTAAAATAACATCTCAAAAATGATTCCTTTAAACACAGTTGTGTAGTTTTGTGATCATCAGAAACACGGAGACTGCGAGTGAGAGCTGGTGTTGTTGAGGAAATTAAACACTGTAAGGGTGGTGATTTGCTTTCGGGGTTGTAGTGTGTTGCGTTGCTTCTTCTGCTCATTGTCATAACATGTAGGAATTAGAGCAAATGTCGAACAGTAAACCAGCTTTACCGCAGTAACACTTCCCACGCAGAACCAGTTGTGTGCACACATACGCAGTAGAAAACAGAAAAACCTGCAATGGAAATCACCAGATCGGCTCCATAGTTCGGCCCAATGCCACCGACACCTGATCCAGCTATT
This sequence comes from Distichodus sexfasciatus, assembly GCA_032718565.1. NCBI lineage: Eukaryota > Metazoa > Chordata > Actinopteri > Characiformes > Distichodontidae > Distichodus > Distichodus sexfasciatus. The sequence goes on from JAVGVS010000031.1 coordinate 716,268, forward strand.
TGAGTCGCTGTCGAACTGGAATCCCGTCCACGTATCAGACCGGTGCTTCCCTAGTGAAAGTAAATGTCATACACACATCTTGTAATGGCTCAGCTAAAGTAGATGTGATGGGAAAACAGACAGAAGCTTTTGAATGGGTGTCTCTTTAAAATAATATGGAAATACTACAATTATTTGAATCCTTTGAAATAACCAACCAGTCAGTTTGTCAAAAAATTGATCTATTAATTACCAGAATAATGGTTAGTTGCAGCCCTGGTGTGCTTTGTCTGTCAGTTTCCTCATTTGTGTGAAGTTTTTAGGGGCGCACTTTGCACACTCATTTTTTGGGTTTGTTGGGGATTTGATCTCGTAGCAGTTTAATCAGCACAGTTTAGGAGCTGGGCTTCATATTTAACGATGCTTCACTAGATCATCTTCATCTTCATCTGTCTCGAGACAGATACCAGGGCTTGGGGTACCAAACAAAACAAAACCAGTACCACAGTTTCATTAATGTCCCACTGTTACCACTTTTCCACTGCACTGGTACAGCCACATTACATTTGTTCTTAAGAAAGTTAAGACATTTAAATAGTGTATTGTACAACTCTAAAGGTGAAGAAAATCCAGTAATCTTTTTACAGAAATTCACGCAAGTTCTCCTCACCGTTTCTAGATCCTGCTTTTACCTACAGGCAGATCTCGTTGCGGAAAACGTTGCGGAATGTCAGAACCTTTGTCCAAAGACTTTTAGGAACAAATTTTTTCTTAAGAACGGTGCTGCTGTCTGTCCAACCTACATATTTTTTTTCTTTCAAGTGCAGTGGAAAAGTGGCCTGACTAACCCTCAAATTAAGATTCATGGTTCCAGGTTAGCAGTATGTTACAATTTTATGGACTTTATGGTGAAATTGTCTGTGTAGGTTCACAGTGATCCTGGACATGGGAGTCTTGAGAGCTTTAGGCCATGTCCACATGTACACGGGTATTTCTGAAAACTGAGGTTTTTTTAAAAATGCGTTTTGGCCTTTCGTCCACACGTAAACAGCGCTTTGGGTCAGAGGTTTTTGAAAACTCCCTTTCTGCGTGTAGGTGTGGACAAGAAAAACGAAGATTTTGGAAAACGGACCGTTTCGCGTCACACAGTGCGCCACTCATATGACATCACAGTATGCGCTGTGTCTACATTAGGTTTTCATCTACAATGTAAGGCATGCTTTTGACAGTGTTTTTTGCGATCACGTGTGGACGGAGATATTTTTGAAAACGTGCTCGTGTGGATACGATTTACCAAAAAAACGAAAATGGAAAATCTCCGTTTTCAGAAATACCTGTGTACGTGTGGACATGTCCTTAATCAGACAGAACTGGACTTCTTTTAGGTTTTTGAAGACGTTTCAGGTCTCATCCAAAATGCTTCTTCAGTTCTAAAGCTTGGTGGGCAGTCACGCGAGGCAATGCGTGGATCACGGTGTGAGTCATTGGTTCTTCACGTTTTGGTCAGAGAAGGCAGATGGTTTCAGAGAGCAGTAATTGCAGGGGTGGGCAATTCCAGTCCTGCAGGGCCAGTGTCCTGCAGGTTTCCCAGTATTTTCTGGTGATTATCTACCTGAGGCCAGGTGTGAATGTTCTAAAATCAAGTACGATGGAAAACCTCAGGACACCGTCTCCCTCCAGGACCGGAATTGGAACAGCCCTCGCAACCTACGTACAATATGGTCTGGTGGTTAGGACACTCGCTTCTTGGCCAAGTGGCCATGGGTTCTAATCCTACCTACAGCACTACTTGAGCAAGACCCTTAAACCCAAGTTGCTCCAGAGGGACTGTCCCTGAAATTAGGATTACGAGCATCTGGATAAAGCGACTTCTTAATGCTGTACATGTAAAAGTACAACACAGCCTTGAGATCCCTGCCCCGGTGATTTAACGGCGAGGTCCAGCCATCTGTAAATGGTTTACATGTGGGTTCAGGTGAAACTAACCACTCGCACCTTGATCCAAACCTTGCCCCGAGTGACTCTAATGACCCGCTGGACAGCAGTGTGTTTAAACAACCACTTTCACGGTGAGAACTAGAGCAGGGGTTTTCAACTGGTTCTGAAACCATATTTAAAAACGGATTTAACAGTAGTTTAACTGGATTGCATTTCACAGACCACCTGCATTGCTGCTGCAGATGACCAGGGGGCCCCGGACCACAGATTGAAAACTCACACACTAGAGCAGCCTTTCTTAATGCCAGTCCTCGCGGACCACCGCTCTGCACAGATTCAAGTTTCCCGACCCACAGCACAGCTGATGCTCCTGCTTAGCAAATTAGCAACGTAGGATCAGCGTGCGGCAGTGCAGGAACTACTGAATCTGTGCAGAGCGGTGGACTAGAGGATAAACACCTTATTAGATTTTTAGGTGAAACGTCTTCAAGAACCTAAAACCTGCCGTTGGCGTCAATTCAAGCTCTCAAGACTGGCTGTAGAGTTGTTCACCTTTATCATCGTAAAACTCCTCATCGGTCTGTTTTTCTCTCTCCCTCCCACCACCAGCCCCCTCCCATTGTAATGGCACCGATCAACTGCACTCAGACTCCCGGACCGCCCACAGCCGAGACCCCGGCCAATCCTGAACCAGACGCCCCCGAAGTGACCAATCAGTGCGAAGACTCTCCACCGACAGCGCAGGAAAGTGATCCTCCTGCAGCCGAAACCGAAGCCTGTAAATTGGACTGAAAGAGACTGAGTGGATGTTGATGTTCTTCTTGTTTTCCCTCCGTTCCTCCTTTTTAAAAAAAAATACGTCAGTCGCAAATCTGACACATCCTCTATGGTGGACATTATACTCATCTCAATGCACTTGGAATAAAGAACACTTGGATGGACTGGTTGCTTTCAAGCTCTTGACGATCACAGACCAGCAGAACGAATAAGAGCGGAGCGGTGGTCGACATCCGTCTTTAAGGTTCCCTGTTTTGGAAGGAGGAAGATTCGACGGCCAGCGTTTGTATAAGTATCTGCCAGCACCATTTTTCCGTTACCGTAGCAGTTGAAAGAGACTTTTTGGTGCAAAACGGATGTCTTTGGAGAGGCGTCAAAGAATTTCGCACATTGTGCTGCAAGGGAGCGTCAAAAGGGTGACTCGAGGTCCTGTCTACTGCAGCTGAAAACTAACACGCCCTTTAAGAAATGGTGCTATCGAGGACTGAACCAGCCAAAGGTATCAGATAACGATACATTACTCGTTTCCTTACTGGACCTGTGGACATTTGCAAAAATATGGTTGTTGACCATGAAGGCACAGTTAAACGGATGATGGTTTAGGGCCCGTGTCCACCAAACGCCTTTTCCGCTGACAGCGTCCATTTTTAAAACAAACTCTAGGAGCTTCAGCGGTCAGAGCAATAAGCTTCTTCAACAGGAAAAAACTGACGCCGCTGAAGATGTTTTTTTGTCGCAGCGCTTAGAGCGCTTCACCTTGAAATCTGTTCACCTTTTAGAAAAACAAGACGCTGGTCAATGTCACTTGTCTCTTGCTAGCCAATCAAAATCGAGGGAGGGAGCAGGGCATGCACTGTCAAGAACTCTATAACTATAAATGGCGGCGTATCTGGAGCATCATGCACCCAATCTTGTCTCAAAGACGTGAGAATCTATTTCAAACGCTGCCACTAATGCTAAGATGCAATTTATCAAAGAAACACGCTAAAATAGAAAGGAACGCGGTAGTGCCTGATGGAAATTTTTGCGACGTAGTAACAACGAGCGCTGAGAGAAAGCGCTCTGGAAGTGAATTTTTTGAGCGCTTTCAGTGGAAAAAACATGTTTGGTGGACACAGGCCCTTAATTTGCATTTCGTATGTAACCGGTACTGTTGCAAAATCCGAAGCACCTCCCCGCAACGTTGCATCTCTTTTTAGTTTTGAGGTTTCGATGGCAGGAAATGAGTCTAGCTCGACTGAAACCAAGTACATTAACAAAATATCTGCTCCTTGCAACCTCATCATATCTGATACCGAGTCTTCACTACACAAACATTTACAGTAGACATTAACACTCATCTTAAGTCATTTTAATAGTTCAAAAACCTGTATTTATGGTACCTTTTTGAAATGTGCAAGAGCCAGGTTTTAGACCTGTTGACGTTGGCTACAACAACACTACTAAGTAAACTACAGTAAAGGGTTCGTCTTTACCACCTTCTTATTTTGAACATTAGCAGTACCCATGGTAGGTACTATGGGGATCGACAGTAATGGGCTGTTTGAAGCTCGTGGTGATTTCTTTTAAACCAGCAGGGAGCCACGTTTGCACGTTTTAAATGTCTTCTACTACCGCCAGTCAGCGTGGATGTGAGTTACGGGGAGAGCTTGAACACTTGTTTAAAGACTGTACACAATAAAGGAACAATTTATACTGGATCGCTGCTTGCTGGTGAATGTTCGTTTTTTCATTTCAACATGTTCAGAACACTTCTCTTGAATGCTTCAGTGGTACCATGTCCCCTATCCGGGAAAGGTACCACTGTGGTACTCGAGCAAGGTACTGTCCCCAAGCACTGCCTTCCACGTCAGCTCTCCACTGCTCTTTCACCGATGGATCAAACGTAGAGTTCACATTTTGTTGTGGTGCACTGTGCTGTGGTGTGTTCACAATGACAATCATTAACTTTCACAAGTATTAAATCCACCATACTTAGCGCTACTTGAGGTCACGGGTGGGAATCGAAAAGCAGTTCCGACTCAGAACCGGTTCCAATTGATCAGTTCCATCAGAATTGTACACCAACGTTATCGATATTTGGTCTCTCGTTTCCCAACACGTTTTCCGTTTTTCTCTAAGTTTTTTGCGTCGCGGTACATTACGTCACACTCTCTGTGACTTGACCTTCAACCACGAGGAATCATGACAAATATTTTTCATGATGTAAACACTGTGTTTGTTAGCGCACACGACTCTCACAGGGAAGTACAACATTCACTTAAATGGTCCAGTTCAGTTAAATCTTCCCATTTTTTTTTACAAACAAAACTTATATTTTAGCTGATAAATAACAAAGACAACCAGCATTCTACTCACAGTGCAGCTGGTTACTTGATATTTATTCCAGATGCGCGGCCACAGTGCTATTGTGCCGCGGCTCTCGTATGGAATGCCCTCACGGCAAAAATGTACTTTCCCAGAAATGAATCAAAAATGAGTTATAGGCCAAACAGTGAGTCCAAATGCTGAAAAATGGGTAAAACTTAAGTCTTCATTTTCCATTAATCAGAATTATTTTTTTATTTATCAAATAATTATATTCTATATCCAGATGGACTCCAAATGGATAAAGAAATGTTCCACCTGCGCTAACATTGTTCTTCATAGAACGAAGCCATAGAATGTCTGCATAATAACTAAATATGAGTAATGTTCATGATCACAGTCCTGTGGAGACGTCATTTGTGAAAAAAATAAAATGGTTGCTTTTGGTGCGGAAGACTGTAGAACTACTTTTTTACTGAAAAAACTCAGGACTCGATGAGTATTGATAAGGAATTGGATTGATAGGCAGAATCGACAATGGCATTGATATTGATCAAATCTTATCAACTCCGAAACCTACTTGAGATAAACTTGTCAGTCTTCAACCAAAAACTCAAGCGTTGAATCCCACCTAAAAGTGCAACAAGAGTTTCCCACATTTTATTCTTGTGGCCAGAGAATTACAAGCAATCTTTTTAGACAGAATGAAAAATGTTTTTCAAATGGCTGCAGTTATCACATTCAGACATCAAAGACATCAGTAATTAATCTGAAGTAGTCACACATACTAAAACTATTCTTTAAAAAGAATAACTGATGAGTGGTTCCACATGATTCACCAGCTGATCATATATTGTGGTGTTTTGGAATGTTTACATGCTTGATCGCACAAAAATGTACAAATACCTTCAACCGCAGCACAAAAACCTGCTGTGAATTGTCATTTTTCTAAAAAGTAAAAAACATCAGCAGTCTGTCATAAACACCTAAAACACAAAGGTTGCTGAAAATGGTAAAAGCAGTGGGGCGTTTTTACAGTCCTTTTTAAGTGTCATCTTGAATCAGAAAGTATTCACAAATTCTACAAGAATGTACAAAACCACCACATTGCGATTGTGATAACTTGACGGTAAAAGTCTCAAGTCTTAAAACCAACTGCAGCTACTTGTGCCTCTCAAAGTCAGTAGCGCAGATCAGCTCCCAGTGGTTCTTGTTTTCACTTAAATGTTAAAATCTTCAATTAAAATGTTAAAAATATTTTTAGGGCCCAATGACGCTAAAGAGAGGTAAGGAGTGTTGTGCCTTTAGGAAGGTGATTGAGGCGTCCCAGAATTAAAAGTACAAGATGTCCTCGTGTTCCTTCACGTTTTCTTTGCGATGTGCGGGCTGGCTGGGACTCGAGCCGTGGCTGGGATTCCTCATCGAGGTTCCTGAACGTGGAGTTTTCCAAACCTCGTCTGGAGGAATGTACAGGTCTGATGAGAAGAAAGCAAAATTTTATTGCTTCTAGTGAACGTCTTGAAACCTACAAGTTTGATCACAATGTGCTTCTATATCAAATCAACCGGCGATTCAGTGTCAGGTCCGCTACGATATGATTTCTGATTCAAGTTAAGGAGCCAGTTGGTAGCGTAACGGTAAGCCTCTTAGCCTAGTTGGCCCTGTAATCAGAACAGTGCTGGTTCAAGTCCCGTACCGGTGAAGGCACCACAGAGGTACTCATGAGCAAGATACCGTCTCCAAGCACTGCTCCCCATGCACATTTAAATACAGAGATGGGAAGTAATGAAGTACAAATACCTTATTACTGTACTTAAGTAGAATTTTGGGGTATCTGTACTTGACAATTTTTGTGCAAACGTTTACCTACGTTTTTAGCACAAATATCTGTCCTTTCTACTCCTTACATTTCCAAATCAGGCTGGTCCTCTTGTTTAATTTAAATGAGGTTTATTAGGGCATTTTGCCGTGCATTTGACCTGTTCTGTATCAATATGAGCACCGTCCAGACAACTTGACTGATTGGTTGAAGCTTTTAATAAAAAGAGCTCAGTTCAATCTAAAGTGACATAATATGTGTGACGTCTGACCAATGTTTTCATTTTGCATCAATGCTTTGTACTCGATGATCAACAAATTAACGTACAGGTAGTTCCCGAATTACGACGCTTCAATTTATGATTTTTCGATCATACAGTGACAATAGCAATACGATCAAAATGTAAAAATAATTTAAGTTTCGCATGGCAGGCAATCATAGCTGCATATGCGGTATATGTTGGGGCGCTGCCGGGACGTACACATCTCCTGTCTTGTAAGATGCCTCACTCCTGCCACTGATCAACGGACTTCAGATGTCTCAGTGTTAGTGCTTTTTGTGTTTCTTGACTTACAATATTTTCAAGTTATGATGAGGTCATTGGAACACATCTCTACCTCGATGAGGTAAATGGAGAACATGGAAAAGGCCAGAAGAGAAGTCGGGACTTGTACAAAATTTACTTTCATTTATATAAGCTAAAAAGCTAATGTTGGGTGTCGAGTTAATGTGATTGAATGTGATCAAATTAGTGCGACTGATTAGTGACTGATACACTAACTACACTTGGCAAATCAAAGGAATTTGAACTTGTTAAAAATTTGAACATCATCTCGACGGAGTGACTGCACATGTAAACTCTGTGAAAAACTGAACGGCTCCTTTAAATCCAGGATGTTTTACCTGGACTAAGATGGCGGGAGCTGCTGCTGTTCCTGGCTTTTAGGCTTCCGCCCTCTTTTCCTGATACTTTGATTGGCACAACATCTGACACTTCAATAGAAGCTGCAAAAAAGGACAGAAAATATGATCAGAGAATTGTATCCACCAAATATTAGTTTAATGTTAATTGTTAATACTTAACAGAGCAGCTACTGTCACTGGGCTTGTCCAGCAAATAGCATTACCTTGCAGAAATTAGTTTTGGCCGTTGCTGTCTAGCGCAGTTTTCCCCCATGCACAACTATGGTAATTAGGTAGCAGATGCTAGCACTAGCTAATGCTAATCTTTGCTACATAACCTTAATTTTCACATGCACCGCAAAGCCAATTAGGAGTCAGCAGAAAACAATTAGCATTAGCTAGCCAGGCAAGTAGATACACTGAGGCTTCTAAAATTACACAAAAATATTAGACTAAAAGTGCAAAAGTTATGCTATTGTTTAGCGTATGGACTCGGTAGTAAACAGTGTACAGCATGTTTTCAGTATCCATTTTTTGCTTACAGGGAACGTCTTGATGTTGACTGTAGAACACTGGAATGGCCAGAAGGGATGACAAGACTTTGAAATTAAACAATTAAATTTTTTGGACTATTTTTTGGATTAGCTCCAATGCTAATGTTAGGTGACAATCAAATGAGTGTAAGTAAGTAAGTAAACTCTAAGTAAACTTGCCCATCAAATTTCAACTTGTTAGCAACAACGCTTACTAGAAGAAATAAAATTCAAACATCTTGACAGTGACTCCACCTGTTAAATCTGTGAATCTCATTTTTGCTAACTCCACTGCAACACTCACTAAAGGTGTTTAAAGTCCTTTTTTTGGTGCAATGGAGCTGCTGAGCTACTGAGCGAACTTGTTCTCAAAAATGAGTGACAGATTTAACAGGTCAACACTAAAGAAACAATATTTGGACTTCAATCATCTTGGCTGAGCGGCTGACTGAGTCAGTAACTGACCGCTGTGGAGTGGAGAGGTTTTGGTGTAAAGACCTGCGCTGTTGTTGCGGTGGTGTGTGTTCTTGCTCTTGCCCCCCTTCTTGGTGTGTGCCAGCTTGGTGGGGATCTGCTGCTGCACGGAGCCGGCCTTCATGGCCTGGTTGGTGGTGCTGACCAGCTGGATGGGGACCTCCGACTTGACGGCGATGCTCTCCTTGCGCGGAGGCACCAGCGGGGGGCGTTCCAGGAAACTGGTGTTAGCCTGAGACAGGCTGGGGCGCGAGTGGGGTTTGGGGCTGAGCTTCAGGTCGTCCGTCGGGGAGGACGGAAGGGCCTGGCGAAGGGTGAGCGATACATTAAAAATCTCTAAAAATTACTTTGAAGAACTACGTGATTCACTTCCTTAGACGAGTATCTTTTTTTCAGTCAGTCTCTTTCAATACCTGCTGCAATATTTTTTATGATTTTTCCAGCTAAAATGAGCTGGAAAAATTGCTTCTTGCTACTTCTGTGTCCATACAAACTAAGGCGTCCTTTACGGAAGTTAGGATTGTGTACTGGGTAGGGATGCACGATAATATCGGAATCATATTGCAATCGGCCAAGAATTGCTTTTTTAATTTTAAGTAATCGGCGTGCTTAGATTTGCCCGATATTTTCAGCCAATATTTTACGACGCATTTATTATACGCTGGAAAGGTAGCGCTTGTGTCAAGGTGGTATTTTATACGGCCCACATCTTCCGTCTTAAAACGTATGGCATTATTTAGTGGCAAAACTCTGAGGACACAGTGGAACATTCGCAAGCAAAATCTCTTTACGCGCTGAACTCTGCCCGCGCACGTTTTTTTAAAACGAACTAAATTGTGTGTTTGCCTCACATAGGCTACGTTCACACTGCCAGCCACATCGTTCAATTCCGATTTTTTGCTCAGATCGGATTTGTCTATCTTGACGGTTCACATTCATAACTACAAGTGACCTGTATCTGACTAATGTGAACGCATCGGTCCTCCGAAACGTCACGCATGCGCACATTGATACGTTTTTACACGGGTCAACTGCGTCACCAACAACAAAAAACGCCACATCTGTGGGACGACTCATGGCGTTAAAAATGGAGGCGTTTGTAGCTCACGCATGTATCGCACTTTGCTCTGGAGGACGACAAACAGTGAATCAGCTGTACATGAGCAGAAAAAAGTCCGGCGGCTAGCTTTTTCTGTTATCGCAGCTCTCCTCCATTTTCACCTTCCCGCGCTGCAGGTGCAGGCTGATGATGTCAGCGCATGCGTGTAAGCAAAAAGCCACATGAATTTCGATCTGAGCGTTCACATTCAGGTCGCATAGCCGCAAATCAGACACGTATCGGATTTAGTACCACATATGAAAGTGACACAAATCCGATTTGAAAAGATCAGATCTGTGTCACATTAAGGCCAAAAATCCGATTTGAGTCACTTCAGCATGGCAGTGTGAATGTAGCCTTAGTGAATGTAACGCACATGTTCGCCCACGCTCTTATACCGTGCACTACTTAAGGCGCTCTTATCATAGTAGTATGCATCTCAGGAAATAGCCGGGGTTGTAGCTTAACGGCTACAACAGGACTTTGGCGAGCAAAATCTTTACACGTTCAACTCTGTCTTCCTCATTTTTCTGCATCGGCATCGGCAGACATGAGCATGAAAAACACTGGATTTCGGCTTTGGCCAAAAATGTCCATATCGTGCATCCCTATTACTGGGCACTTGGACTGTCCAGTAAGTCAGAATGTTTGAATCATTTCATATCTTTAAGTCAGTGATTAGCAAAAAATAACATCTGCCATCATAAACACTAGCTGTGTAAATCTCAAGTTTCATCACGATACATTCATTCCGATTCTGACAAACGAGCGTCCTCTCCTCTTACAGTTATCCTCTTACCTGGACCGACTCCAGTGCTGAAGAGTTGCGCATGTTGCTGATGGTTTTGTACTTTTTGTATTTGTTCTGCCGCTCCTGCTCCTGCTTCAGCTTCTCCCTCTCCTTCTCCACGGTCTGAGCCGCTTCGCGGAGATGTTCCAGGTTGCGCTGATACTCCTCCTGGTTGCTGTAGAGCGCCACCTGCTCGGCCGCCAACTTGGCCTCCTTGTGGCCGCACTCTTCCTGCCTTCTCCTCAACTCCTCGTCCTCCGCCTGGCGCTCGCGCTCGTACACCTGGCGCTGCTGCTCCCACGCCACCTGCTCCTGCTTCATCTGGGCGAGGAGCTGCTGCTGCTGCACGAGGTCCTCACGCTGCTTCTCCAGCTGACGCAGCTTCTCCTGCTCAAGCAACAGGTTGCCCCGCTGACGCCACAATCGCTCGCGCTCCGCCGTCGCCGCCCGAAGCAGCCCGATCTCGCTGTCCTGCTGGGCGACCAGAACCTGCGAGTGAATCGCAGTCACATCAGCATTCACATTTATGACATTTAGTGAGAACGTTGGTGAGTTGGCGCCAGATTCCTGAGTGTTTTACCTGAAGACTGTAGAGCTTCTGAATCAGTCTTGTGGCCGTGCTGGATACCTTGGGAGAAAAATGGTGGCATTAGAGGTCGAGGAGGAATATAAACCACTTCCCAATTCTGCTCTACAGAGGAGCGATCAAATGAGAGAGATAATTAGTCTCACCTGTGTTTGCAGGAAGTGAGGGGAGTGAGGTGAAAGCCAGGCCGGGGTGATCTCCTCATCAGCCTTTCACAGCAAGAGAGACAAGAAAGTGAGTGTCAGAGGATTTGGACAGAAACAGAGATGGCAGTGAGATGTTGATCATTACAGACAGATGAAGAGAAGGAGAGTCAACGGTGAGAAAGAGGCAACAACTTGAGATGACATTGAGACATGGAACTCAAGAGAATGAGATAAAGACCAAGTTGGTTCTTGGGAAGTGGACTGATGGAAATTATGGGACAAAGGCAGGGGTCGAGCTGGGCGCCTCAGGGCGTGGGCCAAGGTGGGTGCTGAGCTGGGCGTCTCGGGGCGTGGGTTGAGCTGGGCGTCTCGGGCCGTGGATCAGGGTGGGCGTATAAGAGCGTGGGCCAAGGTGGAAGTTTTGGGGTGTGTGCTTCTCAGGGCGCTGGTCGAAGTGTGCTTCTCGGGGCGCGGGTCGAGCTGGGCGTCTCAGGGCGTTGGTCGAAGTAGGCATCTCGAGAACGTGGTCTTGAGGATGTGAGCCAAAGACATTGTCTCGGGGCGTACCTTGAAGTGTGCGTCTCGGGGCTTGGGTTGAAGTGGGCTGAGGAGGACATGCTCTGAGGTGGATCCTGGTATGTGGGCTGAGGTGAGTGATGTGGAAGGATTTTGGGATGTAGCTCAAGATAGAGACAGATCAAAATGTAGATGGAAAATCGAGAGATGGCTAAAAACTAGGAAAGCACTTTAAAGAGATAAGCTTGAGACCATAACAGAAAATGAGACGAGAGAAGAAGAAGATCGAGATGTAGACTGAGCACGGAGATGTCTGAGACCGACAGAAGTCTAAATATTGACGGAGAATGGTTCATTTTAGCACATAGAGATTAGTCTTAAACACTGTACTAACGGAAAGCTCCAGGCTGTCGAGGTACCGCTCCCTGAGCTGGGGATCCGAGTTGGGTCTCTGGTTCCTGTTCCGATAGCCATCCTGTAAAATCAGACCTGTAGGAAACAACACTTCCCATCAGTCCACCGCCCAGTGCTGTCCAAGAGGAGTTTAACTCTCCACATTTTAGAGTTGACTTTCAGAGTTTACACAGCTGAGCTCAGTCTCTGAACCAAAAAAACGTAAATGTGCAAAATAAAGTCGAACAGGACAATCTCAAGAGCAGGACTTACTTTTGAGGATGTCACTGGGGGTCCGGTCACAGCCACCGATAGTTTCTGCTCTTTTGGGTATCAGTCCAGCGTTCACTCTCTCCACAGCCGGGGCAAGAGGCCGCCTCTCAGAGTCGACCAGAAGAGCTTGGAACTGCTCCGCTGTAAATAGAGTTTAATCAATACAAGGAATTCCTCAAATACAACACTGTGCGCACAGGCCACATCGGAAACGACAAAAAATTCCAGAAAGTCTGGAAAAACACAAAGCTCACTCACTACGACTGACAAATGTCAATGCTTAATGCTAACATGACACTGCGAATTCCATATGTACTCTTGTCGAAATTAGAATGAACTGCGCGGAATTTTAGTTCAAAGACAACCCATCTGCCTTTGTTGGTGCAAGAAATACCAAGTCTAAAGAAGCACATTTTTAGCATTATGTCTAAATCAGTTGTACAAACTGAACATTTTATTTACTAAATAGGCATCTGAAGATTTTTTTAAACCTCATCAATATTGTTTATTGTGGTGATTTGATTTTTCTTACTTTTTCTTCACCCACCAAACAATATAAAGTAATCCCCCAGTTATACGCGGATTAGGACTCGCGGATCGAGTCATACGCGGATTTTTCACGAGAACCGAACTCCTCGTTTTACGCGGAAATCTCTGCAACAGCGCGGAACCTGCAAATATTCTCCACTTTTTTTTTTTTTGCTTTTTTCGTGACTATTTTTTTTTACGCATTTTATTTCAAAATTATTAAGAAAAATGTACTAATTTTGTAACATAAATATGAACGTAAATTCTGTATAAATGTTTTTGTACTGTCGTGAGAACACAAAGAAAACTCTTTTGGGATAGTTAAATATGCTGTCATGGGACTTGTATCGGACGGCCGTTTTTTTTTTTTTTAAAGCACTGATTGCTTGTCCGCCTCCCCTGACTCATCTTGAGAGATTCTCTTGTTTTTCGTTTCGTTAACATTTTTTTGCATTTCTACTTTAGTATGTTTCAGAGAATTCCATATTTTCAATTTAAACCTAATTATTGTTTATAATGTTTGCGTCTTGGCCGAGAAAGACAGGCCGACGGCCGCCGTGCATCAGACAGCCGTTTTTTTTCTCAGAGATACAGATTGCCAGTCCGTCCCTGACTCATCTTGAGTGTTTTTTAAACCCCAATAGTTTTATTACCGTACTGTAAATTAAATTAAAAGAGGCGGTTAAGCTCAGTCGCCGCCCAATGTCTGTGTCTCTACAATAAGACGCGCCGCTGATGAACAGTAAATTATTGAACTGTAAAAAATATTGGTCATTACACCTACATTTTACTGTATTTTTTTTTTTTACTAAAAACTACACTAATTTATTACTGTATTTACCTGTTTATACCAAAGAAAGTGCCTTTGCATGAATTACAGTACACACCTGTATGGGCATACCTAATATTTTCGTTAAGAGTAATGTATTAAACTGAGTTTAAAATGAAATTAAAGTGTTCTGGGAGCAGATCTGGGGGCATATTTAGGGTTTACACTATAAAAATAGGCATTTCTAGGCATTTTTTAAAACCAAAACACAATAACGCGGTTTTTCATTATACGCGGGTGTTCTTGGAACGTAACCCCCGCGAATAACGAGAGATTACTGTATTACATTAGATCATGTTGGAGTGATTATTCTGAGTGGCCTAAAACAGAAAACTAGAGCTACAGGAAACAACCTGGCGGTTTTGGTTGAACCCGAAACTGCAAGACGAAGAATGGCTTTATTTTAAGGCTCAAAAAGACATCTTTAAAGAATGTAATTATTAGTCAGGGCTCTTACTCGGGATCTTACCAAAATGAGGGCACGAATCACAGAAGCACTGGCTGGAAAATCAAAAAGCATGAAGAACAAACCTCGCATCAGCTAATATCATATGACCCAAATGAATCCCTTGATTGTTTTTGTGTAATAAAGATGGTCAGTATAAAATTCAACAAGAATGTGAAATTCCATATTGCAATAAATATTGAGATTAAAAAAAGAGCTATAAGAGCCTGTCTCCACCAAACGCCTTGTTCCCACTGGCAGCGCCTGTTTTTAATACAAATATGAACCTCAGCGTTCAGAGCACTAAGCGCCTTGAGCGGGAAGAAAAGACGTTGCTGGTTAGCGGATCCTTTCGTTTGTCCTCTCACCTTCTACGATAGCGTCGCGCAGCAGCTTCTCCCCCTGCTGGAGGTCGGAGGCAGCGCCGGTCAGCAGCAGGCGTCTGGGTGGAGCCGGAGTCTCTGTCACCTTCTTGGCCAGTTCAGCGAAATGCCGCAGCTTGCGCTCCAGAAGCTGTTCCATCAGCGCGTCGGTCACGTAGAGCTGCTCTGCTCATAAGAGAGGCACAAATTAAAGACCCCTCTAATCATTCTTTTGGCACTTTCCTCTTTCTCTGATACTGATTTAGAAAGAACACTTTCTCAGACAAGCCGGCATTTTCCCCCCTCTTATGTATTTACCAAAATTACCTTGAGAATCCTTGAGCTTCTCAGAGAAGACCTCCTCCTGGGACTCGGGCAGCAGCTGCTCCTCTTTCATAGGCGGACAACTGTGGGACCAGAGGGAGGATGAGGTGCACATGCATCACTGTTTAATATAATTTGCTTATTATGCAATTTATCGATTTATTCCTTAAGGTCTTACTAAGCATTATGGGAAAAGGTTCATAATCTGATTACAATAGATCTTTTATATATAAACCTCTTGAATGTAAGTGTTAAACTGTTATTTGCCCTGAGTGGGATTTTTTTTGCACTCTGCCACTGACAATCTGATTAGTTTGGAAAAATATATAAATATATAAAAACTATAACATACATAATATTTAATTACTTACATAACAGGAATTTATGAGGGCGTATTAGGGCCATTGTATATAAAATAAATAAATAAAATGGGGTTGGGGAGGAGGGTAAAATTACGAGAAAAAAAGTCAGAAATTCCGAGATTGTCATACAGTTGTGTGAAAAAACTTGGGATGTTCTCTGATATTGTAAAGTCATAAATTTGCGAGAAAGAAAACTCCGAAATCCTCTGAGATGTAAGTATTACATTTACGAGAAGAAAAAGTCGGATATTCTCTGAGTTTAAAGTGGTAAATATACGAGGCAAAAAACTCACAAATTTACGAGAAAAAAGTCAGATATTCTTTGAGATTTTAAAGTCACAAAAAAGGAGGAAATCACGGAACCACAACGCCTGTGTGAAACTTCGCCACCGGATGCTTCACACGGAGGCACACACTCACGGTGAAGAGGTGGAACGTGGCTGAATCAGGCGAGTTTATCTGTGTTGAAATGAGATGTGTAGAGTCGGCAGGTTATGCTTCATGTTGTGTGTATTGCGGTAGATCGTGTTTGTTCGGCGGAAGAGGTCAATTTGGACTTTACTGTCACAAATTTATGACTTTACAATATCAGAGAATATGCATGCAAATATATGACAATCTCAGAATTTCTGACTTTTTTCTCGTAATTTTACCCCCCTCCCCAACCCCGCTTTATGTTTTTAATATACGCTGGCCCTAACACGCCATCATAAGAACTAAACAAAGTTAGGGATACAATTAAAAAATGAATAAAAGATAAGTGGAAGAATCAAATAAATAATAATTCAATAAATAATTTTAAAACAATGACTCCAGAGTAAGTTTTACATCTCCACTTGTGCCTTGGCTTTAAGAGGAATATTAAAAAGAAGCAACATATATATAACTAAATCACAAAAAAATGTCAGAAGAGCAGCAAATTACAGCCTAAAAATCTGTTCAATTAAAAGTTCCGTCTTTAATCATGAACTACAGGCATTTTCACAAGAAAATGCAAATGTGATTCCTTTTTTGCTGCAACGGGTTATTTAGAGTTAGAGTTATCAAATAATAACGCAATCACATAACGAGTCCCATTTATGATGGAAGCGGCACCGTTCATAAGGCACTCAGCAACATTTAGTCAGTGAACACTAAGGGAAAAGGAAAAATGCACGTAGCAGAAACGTGTATGAAAGCTCACTACACCCCGTAGCAACTGTAGCAACAAAAAGCAAAACTGAGCAGAGTTTTCGATTTTTAGACTCTACAGAAATTTACATGTGAATTCACACAAGGTAAATGCACAAAAATCTCAATAAATAAATAATTACAAACCATTGCAAGTCCAGAGTAAGTTTGGAGAGCAGCAAATAACTGTCTAAAACCATCTTTAGCTTTTTGTTGCCTGAACTAGATTAGAGCCATTTCAAACACACACTGATCAACAAAAAGCTGACACGTAATTAATATTTAAAACGTCTGACTGTAATCCACCACCACTAGAGCTGAACTGAAGCTCCCGACTGGACTACGATGTGTACTGTGGACTGACTTCTCGATGGCCTGCCAGATGCGCTGTCTCCAGGACGCCCGCTCCTCTCCAGACGAGGTGTGGAACTCGTACAGCTCTGCCTTGCTGTCGGAGGTGGAGATCAGGTACATCACACGCTGGCTCTGAGCCGCCTCTCTCACCAGCACCTTCTGCAGCGGGAGCACGGCCGGTTTACCGTCCTGCAGGAACGAAACTGGTGTTAGACTCTGGATATGTTAAACTACCCACCCAAACGTGCATAAACTACAAAAACACTGCATCGAGCAGATACTGATGACACAGATCAGCCTGATGTTGAACAAACAGCTGGATCTATTCCAGGAAATGACGTTTCTGCTATTTGTGTAAAGTGTGGTTTCAAGTTTGCTGGTATTAGTTTGTGATTTCATGTTCCACATTTTGTTCAGAATTTTCTACTGAAATTTTCACAAATAGGTTTACACTTGAAATGTGATTCAGCAGGAGATTTCAGCGGACTTTTGACTCAATTATTATTATTTTCTTCAATTATTATTGCTAAGGGTGGCATAAGGGTCCTGGGTTCGATCCCCAGCTTGGCCGTAGGGTCTTTCTGTGTGGAGTTTGCATGCTCTCCCCGTGTTCGCGTGGGTTTTCTCCGGGTGCTCCGGTTTCCACCCACAGTCCAAAAGCACTACAGGTTGATTGGCGACTCTAAATTGGCCCCGTAAGGTGTCACTGTGTGTGTGTGTGTGTTGGTGGCTGCCTATGGTTGGTCCCCGCCCTGCGCCCGTAGTTCCCGGGATAGGCTCTGGTCCCCACCCTGTGCCTGGTTGGGATTAAGCAGTTCGGATAACGAATAAATGAATGAATTTTTATTATACAAGTTGCCCCCAAATTACTATGGCCCGACATAAAATTGATATATAATATGTTTTTCTTGTTAGATCACATGAATTATAGGAATTTCAAACACTTCAAACATCTCCAAAACCCAAACCCCACCTCCAGTATTGCGTCACATCAATGCCAAAACTAGAGCGCGCAAAATCGCTTGCCGCAAAAAATTTGCAGGCGTAAATTTCAAAGTCGCGCGCGCAAATGTGAAACTGAAGAGCACAAAATTAAGAATCGAGTGAGCGGTTGTGTTAGTATTGCGCACGAACTGTATTTTTCCTCTCGCGAATGTCTTTTTTCCTCTCGATGTGTTAAATGTCCTCTTGCGCAGATTACCGACGAGCGGCTTTTTTGCTCGAGTGAGATTTCTGCGCGCGGTTTGAAAGGGGCGGGTTTGGGCAGTGTGGGGGCGGGGTTTTGGCAGCTTCTGCCTGCGAATCCTATTTGAGGCCTCCTGGTCTTGTGATTGACTGCCTACAGGCGGTTTTACAAAAACCAAAGATAGCGGAGGAAGAGGAGCGGCGACAGGTATTAGATTAAATTAAGTTATAGTTTATCAACCTTATAATAATAATTTAATAGTTGGGTCTTACGTTTTAATAAGCCACACAATCAATGGCTCCTTGCCCTTGTCTGTGCTAATTCAACATAAACACAAATGCTAAGTCAATCACAAGACCAGGAGCCATCGGCCAATAGGATTAAGCAGGCAAGCTGCCAAAAGCCGCCCCCAAACTGCCAAATCCTACCCCTTCAAACCACCGCGGCGTAAAGAAATTTCACTCGAGCAAAAAAAGCAACTCGTCGATGTCTACTATGTCGCGAGGACATTTAACACATCGAGAGGAAAAAAGACATTCGCGAGAGGAAAAATACAGTTCGCGTGCAATATTATCACAACCGCGCACTCGATTCTTAATTTTGTGCTCTCGAGTTTCACATTTGCGCTCGCGACTTTGAAATTTACACCTGTGAAGTTTTTGTGGCAAGCCATTTTGCGCGCTCCAGTTTTGGCATTGACCATACTCCAGATCTTCTGCAACCGCTCCACATCATAAAAGAGATAAATGTGAGCACAACATGCCGTTTTGTTTCAACTGTTTGAAGTAAAGTATGAGTGTGAGCTCACCAGCGAGGCGAAAACATATTTCTGATCTTTCTCCTGTAACAGCAGCAGTAAATCAGGCAGAAGAACCACAAGCACATCTGAAAAGGTGAGAGGGAAATGACAGGGTTTTAGGAAGTGACAAAGTTTCACTAGTGTCGTCTTACGTGGTCATAAATGTACTTTTTATCTAAATGACTCAAAGACGAAAGCTAATCAGATTTTTTGAAGTCTGACCATAAGCCACCACTGTTCACTCATCCTTCACCTTTGGAGCGATTTGGGGATTTCCAGATCAGCAAGCCGTCATGCAGGATCCTCCTGCCGTCTTGAAAGAGCTCATCCCTGCGGAACACCTGGCCGTTGCTCGTCCTGCCCATGGACTTGGGATCCAGCTTGGCTGCCAGTTCACGCAGCAGCTCGTACTGGTGCACGTGGTCGTTCACCTGCAATATTGTCTCCTTGATGCGCTCCAGAGCCAGGACCAGGTCTCTGTGTTCCTCCGAGCCGGCTGCCCAAGAGACACGACGCGGGACAACAGTGCAGATTATACTGGTGGAGAATAACGTACGTGTGCAACAAGCTCATAATGCCCCACGTCGAAATGCATTTCACCCATCCGTGTATGAGCACTGGACAGCGTCCAGGGAGCGGTATTTTACCTCCGTGATATTTTTTACAAGTCTGGGATTTGAACCAGCAACTCTCTGATCACAAGAGCCACTCCTTAACCATTTCTCCTGCACTGCCCATACTCCCCATCAAATACAGCGGTAGTTGGTAGTAGTGGTAGAGAACAGGGGCTGCAATTATCGGGTGAAGAGAAAGGAAGGCTCAGAATATCGGGCGAGTAGCTCAAAACACTGAGTGAGGGGACACTGCGGCTGGAGGTATTGGGCATAGAGACTCTAGGGATCTAAATATCGGGTGAGGAGAAAGCAGACTCGAAATATTGGGCAAGGAAAGGGGTGGGACTCAAAATATCAGGTAAGGAGAAAAGGGCTCTGGAAATATTGGCCCAGGAGAAAGAGGGCCAAAAATATTCTTATCCACAAATCGGGACGCTGCTGAAAGGGTCTGGGAATCACCGGCCTAAGAACCCAAAATAAACTAACTGTTCACTGTTCCACATCTATG
This sequence comes from Distichodus sexfasciatus, assembly GCA_032718565.1. Classification (NCBI taxonomy): domain Eukaryota; kingdom Metazoa; phylum Chordata; class Actinopteri; order Characiformes; family Distichodontidae; genus Distichodus; species Distichodus sexfasciatus. Next base: position 736,282 of record JAVGVS010000031.1, read on the forward strand.
ATCTTCCCCCTTTTTACTTCTCCGGAGGACGGGATGATGATAACTGATTATTGTACTACATATCATTATTAGTATTATTATTATTAAATGCTGTAAGTTTAATACATCTTGCTTTAGGAATGGCTTTGCTGTTTTAAGGCTTGGAAATCTTCACTGAGAAACTTGTGTGTAATTTTTCCCCTCAGGAGCCTTAAAAAATAGAACTTGCTCTCAAACTCGCTTTTCAAGCCCTCTGATGAGTAACCGCATGACATGATACAGGGCTTTGATATAGCAATAATAAAAACTGACTGTACAGAACGGAATACAATTTGACTGTTTACCTTCAGTATTCTTAATAATTCTCTCCACCAGAACAGGATACTTGGTGATGCGCTGCGTTATCAGTAGAATACCCTCCGGAACTCCTAACCTTCTCACTATGGACAACTGCCCTATTTTCTGAGAAATGGAGGGAGAAAACATGGAGGAAACTGAACAACAGCAGAAGAAGATGTTAACAGCAATATTAGCAGTAATGCTATGAGGTAATTAACTAAATATTTTAAATGTAACAGTAACATTTTAACTGTAAATGCTCGGGGTGTAACACTATTCTGAAGGTTTAGTTCAGCATTTTTACTTCCAAATGGAAAACCCCCTTCATCAGGAATGAATCCTTATTATTTTGATACTGTTTATCTTGTTCTGCTGCGGTGACGACGCCGACGGCTCATATTGCATACTGCAGTTCAGACGAACTTAAGATGAAAACTAATAAAGACACAGACACCAGAGGGCGCATGTCCATAAATGTAGCTTAAAATGTGCTTCTGTAATGGTGACTTGCTAAAAAACTATGACTTGACAATCTCAACGTGTACAAACAAGCACTGGAACAAATACTGGATCCTATTTAAACAGCTGACGGTTTGTTTTCATATTTTCCATATGTGCCAGTAGTGTTGGCTGATAAATGTTATATTATGATATTTTAACAGCTCCTCGCTAAACAGCAACACTGCAGAGTGGGTTTGAAGCCACATTTTCATGGGAAGCATCTGCTGATCTATAGGAGCTGGAGAAGAACCCCATACTTACTCGCATCAAGTTTTGAAACTTCTTGTTGTTCTGTAGCAGGTCTTTGTAGAAGTTGACTGCCTCGTTGTGGCGACTGCAGAACACACCGTAACTGTCCTGCAACTTTTTCCCATTCTCGTCTGAAAACTAAGCACACAGAAACCATGTCAACCTGCCTGCACGGAGACCCATTTCATTTCATTTTGATTTTACGTCACACCCGGAGTACCACACAAGACTCCATTTAGACAAGACTATTTAGAGGTGTCACACTGAAAAACCTTTTACACTGCCAACAAGTGGAACTCAGCTAGAAGGCTGACAGATTCTAGACTCTTTTTTTTTGTTGGAAACTTCTTGTACACTAATACTATTTGAGAGAACATTGCCCGGTTTGTCAAGTTTACAGTTGTGGAGGGTTTCCCACACCACTTTATAGCTAAGGTGACAACAAACCCCTGGAAAAAAGTGCCTAATGACACTTTTTTGAACTTGGCAACAAGAAGCACAAAGACAACGCTCTGGAAGTGAGGGTTTGACTGCTCTCAGCGCAGAAAACACGTTTTGGGTCTATTTTGAATGCAAATCCTATGATCTTCAGCGTTAAGCGCCAGAATGCTAAGCATCTTTAGCTGGAAAAAGAGGCAGGAGAAGGTCTTTTCCCATCACCCCGCGAGACCTTGACTAACCACTTTTCAGCAGAAATCACTGGTTATGTATTTAACATTATAGGCCAGGTGTAATGATGCAAGGGGCCATGTATGTTGTTTGCTGACATTTAACCAATGCATCAAAAATTTTCTTTACACATGTAAACAATGATGGCTCATATAACGATGTTCCTTACGCAAAGTGCTGGGAGTGCTTATTTTAGCTTCACCCAGGTGTCTACCCAGAAACGTACTGATAATGTTAAGGTTCCATTTCTGAAGAAGTTAATGTCAATATCTGGCAACTCACTGGATATGTTACTAGTTCGTAACCCAATCACCTAACTAGGAGCGTACCTGGCAAAGTGATGAGACCCTTAATACTTCCGTACTCAGCAAATCAACTTTCATTGCGTTTTATCAGATATTTTCCCCATCACCTGTCCGTCTCAGCCCTTACAGAAACAAAAAGTTTGCAGCAGCTTTTCAGCAAACTTGTGGAGTTTGCCAGAATATGTTGCCACAAGTTTGCCATTGTCAACTTGCGTCAATGTTCTGGCGACAATGTCAAATTGCCACTAGCGTCAAATGTATTTGCCAGTGATTTGCTAAAACAATTAGGCAGTAATGACAAACCTGTACTGCATTTTGGCTGACAAATTTTCCACAAAGTTTGCTAAAAGTCCACCACAAGTTTGCCACAAACCTATTCTGCATGTGAAAATATGACCTTGCTGCAAATTTGTGACAACATTGCGAAAAGTCAACAACAATTGTTTGCCAGAAGCCTGAAAATTTCTAAAGGAGGTTTGAGGGTTGTAGGTTCTATTGTGCTACCATTAATATCCTGAGCAACACTGTTAAGCTGCTTGCGGGAGACATTATGAAAATGATCCAGTTATGAAAAGTAATTTTTTCTACATCTTTCTGAGTAAGGGAAGAACGTTCTGTATATGGCTTTCTGAACAGTGTTCTGTGAGCAAGACTGGGTCACACAACATTGTGAAACAAGAACATCTACATATAAACAAAAAGCACTGGGAGATAAAGGTCAAGACAAAGCGAGGTATTTGCAGCTTGACATAGCAGTGAACTGAGCTCAACAAAGATGTATTAGAATAAAATCAGACAAGCGTTAAAAGGAGCACAAATTCCTCCAACACAGATTGTTCTTTCTGCCTTTCCTGTGACTGAAGACAACAATAGTATGGCATGCAGCACACATGATCAGTATTATGATCGTCTGGCTTTTTGTTCAGACAACATCTTAATTTTTGATGCCTGAACAAATAGTTTGTTGATCCAAGGATTGGGATCCAAAAAGGACAAGTGACTATGAGAAAAATCTTCACATAAGCAAACAAACGCACAATATCACACACAGACACAAATAAATATTAGTTAAAATAGGACATGAACTAGAATCTCACCTGAAGGAATGCACAAAGGGAGGCTATGGGAAAAAGAAAAGTGAAAGAAATGTGAAGCAGAAAAGTAGAAGGAAGACAAAGAAAGACATCAGGAAGAGGAAAGACTGAGGAATGATTAAAGATGAAAAGCTGAGAACCTGCTGTAGCTGTCAGGAACTAATTTTGAAGTCAAGTTTGTATGTGGCTCGTTCAGTTTCTTCTGTCATTCCTTGGTTTAAAAAGACAAGGTTTTGTCCTAATGCAGATTTAGAAAGCTTGTGAAAGTAAGGTTCCTGATTCATAATGGTTACAGAAAATTTTCACAGATTATAATATGACATAATACTTGTTTTTTGCAGTGGCTTTGACAAGAAGGTTAATCAGTGAATCTTTACCTCCTGTTACCAGAATGCTTTTTTTAACACACACAACTTTTAAACCTGAATTTTTCGCCTGCTTTCTTTTACACCCTGGACCTTGTACCTTGGATTTGCAGATTTAAGTGAAATGGGTTTTTTGCAGAGGAAATCCTATGGTAGAAAGTCGGTAGAAAGTCAAGATGGCCGTCTTAATATTGTAAACCCATTAATAACAAATAACGAGCCCTATCACAGAGGGTTAAGAAGCAATATTCTAAAGCTTAAGGAGTTACAAGCTAAGGAGTCTATGCTTCAGATAAATGAGTCTGTATAAGATTAGGGTTAAGCTGAGTTAGCCTGAGATTTGGCTGTGCTAATTTGAGTTAGTCAGAGGATTGCCTGTTTTTAAGAGACGGTTAGCCTGACATTCGGCTGGTCTTAAGATAACGTTTGCCTGAGATTGGGCTGTTCTTAAGATAACGTTAGCTTGATATTTGCCAGTTCCTAAGATACTGAGTCTGGATTTGGCTGTTCAGATTTGGTCGGTGGGAAGTAGTTGGTGGGAGATTTGACTGTTCTTAAGATAAACAATTTAGTATTAGATTCGCCTGTTCTTTAAATCAAAAAGTTAGCCTAAGACTTGGCCGATACTAAATAAATGAGTCTGGCTGGTATTCGGCTCTTCTTAAGGTAAGTTAGGTTGTTGTTATGATAAAGGGATCAGTCTGAGATTTGACTGTTCCTAAAATACAGGAGTAAGTGTGAGATTTGGCTGTTTATAAGATGCTGGCTTAATCTGAGATTGGCTTGTTTTAAAGTTATAGGAGCAAGCCTGAGATTTGGCTGTTCTTTGAGTTCTCAAAGTTAGAAGAGTGAGCCTGAGCAGGTTGTGGCTTTACCTGGGAGATAAGCAGGTCTCCGATGCGTTGGATGCAGTAGTTCTGAGTGCTGCCTGGCTCTAGAGATTCCGTTCGCCTCCCTTTGAGTCTCTCTAAGAAGTGCTGGTGCTTGTGCAGCAGTCGGTCCACGTGCGGGAACAAGCGCTCCAGTTGAGAGTCGTCCATCAGCTGGGCCTCACGGATCTCGGACATGTAAACGCCCAGCATCACCTTCAGCGTCCGGACGTAGTTGATCTCCGTCTGGACCAGTTCTGCAGCAACCAGCACACACACGATCAAACAAGACCCTCAGAAGCAACATTAGACCTAAGTGGTCTTTTCTAGAATTGTACACGTTCCTATACATAAGTCTTTGAACTACATGTTGTTATATCTCATTTATTGTATCTGTTTAGTCGGTACTTAGTAGTGTTTGTTTTATATCAATGACGTGCATACATTAAGTGATTCTAAACACTACACCTGGGAGGCGTCAGGTTAGTCGGGATTCCTAATTACAGAGACTGAATCCCTGGAGCTAATTTGGGGTTAAAAGTCTTGCTCAGGGACTCAATGGTGGTAGTGTTAGAGGTAGGACTTTTGCTCATCTCGATGCAGAGGCAAGTATCCTAACTAAGGTTCCTTTATTGCTCTGTCCTTGGGTCTTCGTGAATTGTGCAGTCGTGACGCCAGCAATTTCCTTCGGGATAAAGTTTCTGCTTCTGATTCTGGGTGGACCGATTATCGGGGGCTGACATTAGGCATTTTGGCAATTGTCGGTAACAGTGTTTAGTTTTGACCATCACCGATATTAAATAATTACAAGTTGCGCTACTGAGGCTCCACTGCCGTTTCTTCTCTCTGTGCTGTTTGCTCTCGACTCACAGCTTCATTTAATGTCCCGCCCGCAACAGTCTCTGACTGGCTATATGTCACACGAGTAGTAGGCAATCAACACTGAAACCTTGCTGTCATTCACACCACACTTACACACGAGCACGGCCTGAAGCTCCGAGAAGGAGAAGAGAGGAGAGTTTCAGCTGAGCTTGGTGTTTGTAAACATGCATCTCAGTTCCAAATATTGGCTAACTAGCAATAATCAGTACCAATATCGGTCCACCTCTAATCGTAAGCACTAGACTGGTACCCAGACATGATCACACATTTACGTCTTGGGCCTCAGTTTGAGAGTCTGGATTTGATATCTGCTTGGAAATAAACGTAGAAAACTCACCATGGATCACATCTTGTCGCTTAACAGCCTCTTTGGAATAAGCCTTTACGAACTGCTGGTCGACAGCCAAACTCCAAGTTGGAGCCTCAAAATCTTGGATGTCAGACGCCAGATCCTCCAACAAGGATGCGTACTGGACATCTACACAGACCAAAGAGACGTCAGGTGATCATTATTTCCCGCAAACACTGCTCCCCCATATAGAAGAGAGATATTAAAATCTAACCCTCATTATTGAGGCCATCATGGACGGTAGAGTCCTCCGGCACGGTCCGGGACCTGAAGTTGGAGTCGGGTTCGTCCATACTCTTTGGCTTTAAACTACAAAAGATGTAAGACTGACTTCATATATGTATACCATACTGCCTGTGTAAAGACACTCTGAGATGAGCACAGATTTTGAGCTTACCTGTGGCAGGAGTTTTTGATGGAATAGACGAGGTGTTAAAGGGCGGACGTGTAGCAGTTTAGCTTCATATTGGACCAGTAAGAGGTGGACACACTAATGTGTGTGATGAAGGTCAAAACTAGAAGAGAAAGAAGAGATATAAAAGACTGATGTGTTGATTCGCTCTTTCTGTTTTTAAGAAAAAAGCTCTTGGTTAAGTCAGCATTCGGATACTACGTATGAAGATTTGGTCAATATACAGTATACCACGTATGAAGTAGGAATATTTGCAGAAAAACGATCTCTTGCATACCCATAAAACTGCTACAATAAAGTAATACAATAAAAAGGTACAGTTTGCATGTCTGAACTACAGCCTCTTTAATTGCTGAAGGACACTCTCATGCAAATTGACTGCATAAGCATTTGGGTAAAACAATAGCTTAATGGGTTTTCTTCAATAATTCAGCTGTATAATGTTACTATTACCATACTATTTCCATGTTAATATTCTCTTAGAAACAAACCATAAGAAGATATTGGTGAATACTGATGCCCTGTACACCAGCATGCTAACACAAACCCAAAGGAAAGCTGATGCCATCGTTCTCTTGCTGATGCATTTGTAGATAAAGCATCAGACAGTATTCCATGGTGTGCATTACAAGAGGAAGTGACCCATCAGCAGAGGTGTGAAAAGTACACATATTCTTCACTCAAGCAGAGGTATAGACACATGTGTTCACAAAGACTCTAGTAAAAGTTGAAGTATTGACTCGACTTCTTTACTCAAGTTAAAGTGAGAAGTACAGGCTCTAAAACATACTTAAAGTATAAAAGGCCTTGTGAAGGACAAAACCACCATTTTAGGGCAAAGCTGACTGGACTCCATGTCCAAGTGTTATGTAGAGCGCAAAAAATAAAGCCACATGAACACATAAACCCTTAACTGATCATTATACATGATGATCGCCTCAATCCTAAACACATCATACAACGAACATTATAGTGCCGTAAAGAGCGCTGTAGAAACAAACACAACTGAATTTGCTCGAGTTAAGCTTCTTTCTGCACCGCAATCACCATATGATTTCCACCGAGTTGCCGCCTGGTTTTAGTTTTTTTCTCTCTCTCTCGCTTTATCATGTCTATCGTGTTGTGTGTCATGTGCAAAGACCAATACTCCAATGGGATTGTCTTTTCTGTGTGTGTTTACTACGTTTTTCAGCCACAACCAATCAGTCAAGTTGTCTGGACGGTGCTCATATTGATACAGAGCAGGTCAAATGCATGGCAAAATGCCCTAATAAACCTCATTTAAATTAAACAAAACAAGAGTAACCAGCCTGATTTGAAAACATAAGGAGTAGAAAGTACAGATATTCTTGCTAAAAACTTAGGCAGAAAAAGTTGGCACAAAAACAAATAGTCAAGTAAAATACATACACCCGAAAATTCTACTTAATTCTTATTTGTACTTTGTTACTTCCCATCTCCGGCCATCAGTGACATGTTTCAATACACTGCCCACCGCTATACAGCCTGTCGGGAGCTCAGATCTGGACAGCAGGGCCTATTGGTGATCCCTCATACCCGATTGAAAACTCGTGGTGATTGTGCTTATCAGGCAATGGCACCTAGGCTCTGGAACAACTTGCCACATGGCTTGCGCACTGCTGTTTCAGTGGATTCTTTTAAAAACAGCTCAAAACTTTTCTTTTTACTCAGGCTTTTCCTCAGAGCTGAGCAATCTCTGTTTTATGTTTGTGTTTTGTTTTTACGGCATGTTTTATGTATTTGTTGGCTGTTTATGTAATCTTTTATACCTTGTCCCTCTAGTTTTGTATTCTCTCCCCTGTTTACTTTGTCTCACTACTGTACAGCGCTTTGTGACTTTTTGTCTGAGATAAGCGCTTTATACAGTAAATATATTATTTACTTACTTACTTTGGGAGGTGTGTCAAACACATTCAAAAGGCGTGACAGGAGTCTAAACGTGCTTGAAGTACTTGACTGGTGTGGAATCAGTAAGGGAGGCAGTCAAGATTCAGGACATCAGCAACTATAGTGAAAGTGAGTGATTACTTGTCAATGTGAACACACCACAGCACACAGTGCACCACAACCACATGTGACCTCTGCATTTCACCCATCCGTGAAGGAGCAGTGGGCAGCTCTGGCGGTGCTTGGGGACGGTACCTTGCTCATAAGTACCTCAGTGGACCCTTTACTGGTCTGGGGTTCGAACCGGCTACCTTCCGATCACAGGGCGAATGCCCTAACTGTTGCGCTATCAACTGCCCCGGTGACCTGAAGCTGCTGGGGTTCTGGACGTTGCTCAAGGTTAAGATGGAGACATTGTTCCATCAGCAGGAATCCACCCTACCTAGCACAGATTAAACTAGACCAGCTTCTCAGACTGATGAAATGAAGCTCAACAATGTAGAAGAGTTTTACCATTTCTCATGATTTTGCATTGTACATGTTGGGATCCTGATAAAAACTACAGTAACTACACATAGAACAGGGGTAGGCAACTCCGGTCCTGGAGATCCAGTGTCCTTGAGGTTTTCCATCCTACCTGATCATTCTGTTCTGGTGTTTATCTAACCGAGACCAGGTGTGGATGTTCTGAAATCTGGTTGGATGGAAAACCTCCAGGACACCGGACCTCCAGGACCGGAGTTCCCTATCCCTGTCATAGAAGAAAGCAACAATAAAAGCTAGAATAACAGCTAGAAGAAGCAGATTCAGGACTTGTCTGTAAATGTGCACATCAGCACAAACTACAACCAGCCAGCTCAGCTGATCACAGAGTCACACCCGAAATGGAAAAATGAAAGAATCTTTTCAAAGCTCAAACAGGTTCAGCAGATTCAAGAGCGCAAAAGACATGTGACAGCGGTTGGGACAGAACTCAACCAGAAAGTACATCCAGTTATTGCAAAACCCCAATAGGTTTCCTTCCACCCGACTGGAGAGGCTATTTCATGATTGACACCACTTCCCTGTCTCAGGCGAAAAAGGGGTTCATTCCAACCTGCACTACGTAACACTCTGTTAAAGGGAGTGTGTGGGCGTTAACCGAATCCACTTCATGCTCGTTTCGAGGCAGCAAGACAACAACACAGGTTTTAAAAGACATGATACACTGGTTAAAGAAGGGAATTAAGCTTTAGAGCTTGTGTCCCGAGTGGACTGATGTAGTAATGACGCTTCAACAATACATCAGGTATAAAACTGCATCTGACGATATTAGCACACGTTAAATATAAGATCCTGAGGTGAACTCGTAAGTTGAAGGTTAACATCTGAGTTAGGTATTCCGACCAGAAGCACTTAACTCAGATTAGGGCTGCAACAACTAACCGATTAAATCTATTAAAATCCATCATTAAGATAGTTAGCGACTACTTTTATAATCGGTTAGTTGGGTCTATAATCGTTATTATATACATACGTACAGTGGCTACCCCTTATTGCGGGGTGAGTAAGTTAACCAAAGCGACAGTGGCAGTAAAGCACCATTAAGCTGGACGCCGACCACCATAAAAGAAGAATAAGAAGGAGACGAGAACCAGTGCTGTGCCTCGCCGTCACAAAAAGTAAAGTAATTGTGTATAAACGCATGAATAACATTTTCACGATGTAAACACCTGCTGTTTGTTAGCGAGCACAACTCAGGGAAATCATTCAAAGCGTTCCAGTTCGGTCAAATCTTCCCATTTATTACAGACAAAACTGATATTTTCGCTGAAAAATAACAAAAACAACCAGCGTTCTACTCACAATACAGCATTTACTTGATATTTTCAGTGATTATTGCGATGTGTGTCCACCGCGTTATTGTGACGTGACTCTCATGTGGAACGCCATCTTGCGCAAAAATGTAGTTCTCTCCCAGAAATGAATCCAAATGAGTTATAGGCCAAAATTAGTCCAGATCGGCTAAAAATGGCCAAAACTTCAATATTTCTTCATTTGAGTGAGTGTTTGTCATTGTGAACACACCACAGCACAGCACACAGTGCACCACAACCAAATGTGACCTCTGCATTTGACCCATCCGTGAAGGAGCAGTGAGCAGCTAGCAAGGGCAGCGCCCAGGGAGCAGTGCCTGAGGACGGTACCTTGCTCATGAGTACCTCAGTGGTAACTTTACCGGCCCTGGATTCAAATCTGCGACCTTCAGATCACGGGGCGAGCACCCTACCGCTACGCCACCAACTGCCTATTTTCAATTAATCAGAAAATATTTTTAAAATATAGAAAAAAAGAAACAGACAGTTTGGTTTAATAAAAAATGCTGACTCAGATATACATTTCTCTGGGTAGAAGTAACAAGTCAGCTAGACTATGCTCAGACAGCAAAAGATCAAGTGAATAACATAAAGCAAAGTGTGGACACACCAGTGGTGAGCTCACTTCGAAGGAGCAACACAACGTTCTGTTTCTTTGAGAGAACAGTACTTCTTACAGGGAGTTTCACATAACTTTACTCTGCCCAAACAAGGCGTGGCAATGCGTTGAGACTCTGTGTTGGATGGGGACCTGATCATAAAGATAAAGTACAGCACGACTGACTACTTGCATTCTCAAGTCGTCCTCGACATTTATCTCGACCGATGCCTCATCTAGTTCTCACAGAACAGAATTCTCTGAATATTCTGAATGCACCTGAAGCCCCCGCTCCCACTGCACAAATGATGACTCTTTTTCTCGACCACTCCTACTCAGAGTAACGTGTGGAAGCCACACCGGCTCAACAGCTCACCTGCCGTTGGTGTATTAGTCAGCAAAAAAAGAAAACAAGAAAAGCAGACCAACCGGCTAGCTTATACAGGAGAGGAACGGCAAGAAGCAGGAAGAGTCTGACTTCTCCGTATCACACACACACAAACACACCCTCCAACGCTAATGCGCCACATGCAATGGATATGTAATACAACACTTCCCATGTGGGTTGTTTTAGACTGTAAACAAGAGTAGCTTGAAGGGCAAGAAGGAACACTGTATGCTGCTCCACTTGCCTCGTTCCTGCTTTCTCTGAAATAAACACGGTTCAGAGGAACATCCCCACCTGTCTAATGTTTGCACAAACTGTAACTGATTGACCAGTCTGGTTGCTGTTGTTGGAAAACTGCCTCGCCGCTGCTGCATGACTCCTTTTTCTTCTCTTAGAGTCAGCATATCACTCCCACACAAAGTCAAGAAAAGTGGTATTTTTAAGCAGCGGCTGTGGTTTGTGAAAGGTGGTCGTGTGGATCAAATTATTCAGAGCTACTATTTCGCCAGAATGACCACCCTCCGGTTTTGGAGCAAGGCTCTTAAACCTGAGGTACTCCAGGGAGGCTGTAAGAAATAGAAATTGCTCCAGATAAGAGCATCCGGTAAATGCTGTAAGTGATCAATTTAAATGCAAGGCCCTTAGCCAGAGCAACTTGCATATTCTAATTACAGGGATTGTTTCCTTGGAGCAACTTGAGGTTAAGGGTCTTTAACCTCAAGGCCCCAACTGTGGCTTTAGGTTCTTGTAGGATTTGAAGCCCCCAACCTACTCACACCCAAACTTATGGACACCAGCACAAGGTTTTAGTCACTTAGACCACCAACATCAGTAAGACGGCTGGGGAAAGTGAGTGAGTGATTATTTTGTCATTGTGAACACATCACAGCACAGCACATAGTGCATCACATCAAAATGTGACCTCTGCATTTGACCCATCGGTGAAGGAGTAGTGGGCAGCTGACATATCCTCAGTCGGCTGCTCTCATGGAGACTGTCACTGAAATGAGGAAAAATAGAAGTCGCTCTGGATAAGAGTATCTGCTAAATGCCAGACATGTAAATGTACTTGATATACTTGGTATATCTTCCTTCACCTCTTCCAAGTCGCCAAGATTCAGGTCTAGAGATATAGTGACAACAGTTTCAACTTTCCAAGAGATAGCAGAATGTGTTGGTAAGTGGAGTTAAAACTGTTCAGTAGGAATGTTCATTATCTCATTCCTTACCAGACACAATCTCTGCTTTACTTTCAGGCTTGAGTTATCTGGCTCTTTTCTCTCTCTGTCCAGTTGCGTCCAGTCTTGTGGATTAATGATCAAACCCAAGTCCAGCTCACAAGGTCATTAAAACCGGGTCCTGGGTGAGAAGAAGGAAGAGGAGGAGGAGATGGAGAAGAATCCGGGACGAAATGTGATAGTGCGGCACATGACAAAACGTGATTAACGACACAGTTTAAACTCTAAAATCACGCACGGAATGCCACGGTCACAATGAGATAGTAAGAAAAAAACATGTTTTAAGTTAAATAAATCAAATAAGTCACCTTCAAAAAGCTCACATTATACAGTAAGAGGGTTGTGTACTTTCTCAGGCGTCTGCAATCAACTAGACACAAAAATGGCGAATTATTAACAAATTTCTACAGAACAATTAAAAACAAAACGCCCTTACACTTTCTCGTTATTCCCACACTGCGCGAATTTTCAATGAACACAAATTCGACGTGAAAAGTTGAAATTTACTTTAAAATAACCAAGAACCGGTGATTGGTTCCATGTGTTAATTAGATTATTAGGTATAATAAAACAAAACCAGGCCGTTTATTGAACGACGCTGTATCTTTACCGTAAAGTTTGACTAAAGAATCACTGGCCCCGACGTTGCTACTTACCATTTTGCGTGGATCTCGTCGAACTTATTAATAAATAGGGTCCTGCTTATTTTTTTTTAATCAATCCATATCCGACATAACGTTTTTCATTGTAAAGTTGTAACTTTCTTCTAGCATCCGTGATCCGCCTCAAACACAACAAGTGCACAAACACACACTGGAGCTCGCAAAGCGAAGGACGAGAAACGTTCCCTTTCTAGAGGCTCCAGCTCAACTCGCTCCCTAATCCCTACATAGTGCAGTTTATTAGGCCTGAAACGAAGGCGAAGCTTTACAGTAAAGTAGCACAAATCTTATTACTCAAAAAGTACATTTTCAAGACGTGTTACCTACTATGTAGTATATAAGGTGCCGTTAAGACCCCAGCTCTGGTATGTTAAAACACTATAGCATCCAGGGTGGTATTGATGCTGACTGGAACGCGCCCTGCTTCTTTTAGCTACCTATTGAATAACGTATAAACAGCACGAGTTTGGCTGAGCTAATCTTCTAGGGCTGTAGGGTACTGTGCGGTTTGGCACGCACCCATTTCACAAAGAATCATGGGAATTAGCTGGATTTGATTAAAGTTACGCATTTAAATGTTTCATTTTGCGGTAAACGGTATAACCATCAGTAACGCGAAAAACAACAACAACAACAACAACAACAAAACCCCCACCGTTTTACGATCACTAGCAAGTAGATCGGCGTTCTATAATATAGTCAAATCCAATCTCCGGTGGCGTTAATTTATCTCGGAATAAATCTACGACTGCATTTGCAAAATATTTTACGTTAACAATAAAACCAGCTTAACAACGTATTGAAACTGGTGTATACATTAAAACACGTATAGTATTATGGTTAAACACATGGAAAACATCCAGAGATTTTACTCATAAAAATGTATTTATTATACAAACAAAAGTCAATTAGTTCAAAAGAGTGGATCTCGAACTTTTTCTATCTTTAAATCTCAACAAGTCTGTGAATTCATATATAAGGAAAATGTCGATAAATATCGGTTATTCCAGAAAAAAATTAAAGGGACTGAGCACTTATATTTTTTACATATATACCGACGGCCTTTTATTTTTTCTATAATAACCGATATTTATCGGCATTTTCCGATAGAAACTGCATATGAATAAATAGACAAATCTCGGTAGTGTCGTAAGAAATAGCCACTCTATGGCGCTATAACTCTATAAAAATGCCTACTGGTGTTATAGCACCCCCTTGTGGCCAACAAAAGTTATTGTTTTAGAAACAAGACAAGGCCAACAGAATACAAAATGAGGCATGAATTTGAGTATATAGTTTAAAGATCGACTCGTTTTAATTGATGTGTAAATTAAAGCGAATTATAATCGATATTTAAATAACACCCCATAATATTAGGTGAAAACAGTATGTCATTAATTTGGGTTTTATGATTTAAAACTCTGAGAAATATATCTACAAAGAACCCTGGGACTGGCAAAAACTGACCAAGTTTCCCTCTGCTGGAGCAGGACAGTTTTCAAGTCCAGACACATTATCCCACCAAATCTTCAATATCTCCATCCCAGGATTCTATAGAGGACACTTGGCTTCCCCATCTCAATCCTCAATGGCAATGTGAAGCCATGGCAGTAGGCATTCAGGTGTGTTCAGGAGAATTTGGGAGCTGCTAGACTGAGGTCAGGAACAAAGAGTTGACTCAAGGAATCAAAGGCCCCATTGAGGCATATGGATAAAAAATGTACTGCATTTTAAAATATTTTAGTGAGTGATTATGTGTCATTGTTAACACAGCACAGCACAGCACACAGTGCACTCCAACCAAATGTGATCTCTGCATTTGACCCATCCGTGAAGGCCAGCTGACGTGGGCAGCAACCAAGGAGCAGTGCTATGGAATTAGATTTGTGCCAAAATAATTTCGCAAAACTTTTCCAATGTAAAACAAAAAAATAATTCTAAAACGCAAATATATCAGTGTCAAACAAAAAAATAATTCTAAAACGCAAATATATCAGTGTCAAACAAAAAAATAATTCTCAAAGGCAAAAAGTATGACTTGCAAACAAAGCGTTGGTCTTTTGGAAATTGATAACGTGGCCTTTTCTTTACAGTTTCCCGTGTTTCTCTCTTCCCGCTCAGACTTGTGTTCTCACTGCTGCCTTTGCGTTTGCGCTGCCTGGGTTTTTGTTTGCGATTCTGGCACAAGTCTCACAGGGGGCGGGGCCTTTCCAGAGGCTCTCCACCATTGGCTGAAGGGATTTTGGTCGACGGCTTAGTGCCCCGGAAGTTGTTCTGTGCTGGAAAGCGTGACTAAACAGTGGCACTTGCCAGGCGCTCCGGCATATGCTAAAAGTGTAAGTATTGCTTCTGATATATAACAGTTTTGTTAAGTTAAACGTTAATTTTGGCGATATAAGATAACATTGAGCTAAATTGCCGACTTCACTTGTTTCTAGCTAGAAGTCGTGTTATCAATACCAACCGTTAGTGTAGCTATGTTCGCACACACACACACAAAAAACAATTAACGTATAGGGCACATGGAATAAACAATATATAAATGGGACACAAAATATACATTTTAAGCTATAAGTGGAAATTGACTTTTTGTTTGTTTTTAACTGAATGTGCACGAAGTTAGTGATAGTTTTCAATATGAAAGATTTCGATATCTAGTCTATTAATAGTCTAAGCATTGAGTAACGATGTTCAGCAATATATTACAGTATGTAATATTAAATGACAAATTGTATTAAGTTAGTAATATTCTGATACTTTGCACTGCTTTACACAGGTACTGGTGAATTTGTACAATTTCTGGTTTTGTCTAAATCATTTTGAATTTCCCTAGATGGAACAGCTGAGTACGACAATGCACTCTCCGTTCCAGATGTGATGCAGTGGTTGACTGGACAGTCACACACACACCTTTCAGCGAGAGAAAATTTTAAGATTACACTCCACCTTGACCACACGTGTATGGATCGGATGCCAAACCACACAGTTTGTTATCCAATTGTTAGTGCATGCACACACACCATCACATTTCCTACTGTGCATTGTGTGAACCTCTGTGAATTTAAGAAAAATATGGCAACAGCAAACAGATGCGGTTGTGAAGTAAGGTTTTATTTATTTGATTGAGCTAAAACTAGAGTATGTTTAATATGTTCATGTTCTTAACTGTAATGTTTTTCTAAATGCAAATATTTTCTAATTCATTCAAAAATTCTTGAGAAAAAAGAAAAATAAATCAAATGCAAATATTTCATTTTTTTATTGTCCTTAACACAATCTTCGCACAAGGTTAATAGTCTGCATATATAGTTCCTTATGACACAAGGTTGAGTTCTGGGGATTTATTAATCCTTGAAGGATGGCAAGGTTCTGGTCTGAAAAGGGACAAGGGATCGCCGACACCACCACTCCATCCTCTGTGTTAGCATCAGTGCGGTCATTTTGGAAGAGATGCTCTACTGGCTTAAAACAGTTAAAAGCATTTGGTTAGACCAAAACCAACAGTAGGTCAGAAGATAAGACCTGCCGCGGCCCTTAAGGATGTTAAGACACTATTTTCTGTGTTCTTAAACTGTGGACTATCAAGTTAATTAGTACAACCATCTCATCTCATTTGCTCTCAGAGAAGCAGAAATCCCTATTAACAAGGTTATGTAAATGTGGTACCGTCATGTTATTGCAGCTTATTAATTAAAGACTTTCTGAAGACAAAGACTTTTTTGAAGAGAAAAAAAAAGACAGGCCCCAAGCTGGTGGTGACTTATTTGAATAGTAAGTAATTGTGTAGAAAAAAAATCCTAAAGGTAGATCCTGGCTGCTGCCCTACTCTAAATAATCTTTCATTAAATATGTGTGTGTGTGTGTGTGTGTGTGTGTTTGTGTCCAGCCACGCACAAACACACAACTACACAAACGGCTGGTATTGATAACACGATTTCTAGCTAGGTTTTAACTGTTTGTGTAGCCACGCACGAACACATAGCTACACGACTAGCTAGAAACAAGTGAAGTCGGCAATTTAGCTCAATGTTCTCTTATATCGCCAAAATTAACGTTTAACTTAACAAAACTGTTATATATCAGAAGCAACACTTACACTTTTAGCATATGCCGGAGCGCCCGGCAAGTGCCACTGTTTAGTCACGCTTTCCAGCACAGAACAACTTCCGGGGCACTAAGCCGTCGACCAAAATCCCTTCAGCCAATGGTGGAGAGCCTCTGGAAAGGCCCCGCCCCCTGTGAGACTTGTGCCAGAATCGCAAACAAAAACCCAGGCAGCGCAAACGCAAAGGCAGCAGTGAGAACACAAGTCTGAGCGGGAAGAGAGAAACACGGGAAACTGTAAAGAAAAGGCCACGTTATCAATTTCCAAAAGACCAACGCTTTGTTTGTCATACTTTTTACCTTTGAGAATTATTTTTTTGTTTGACACTGATATATTTGCGTTTTAGAATTATTTTTTTGTTTTACATTGGAAAAGTTTTGCGAAATTATTTTGGCACAAATCTGATTCCATACAGTGCTTGGAGACGGTACCTTGCTCATGAGTACGCCCTAATCGCCACACCATCAACTTCACCAATGGTTTGTTGTCAGAAGTGTCAGAAGCTCCCTTTCACAGAATTAAGAATGTCATTGGCCAAAAAAGCTCCCCACTGCTCCTCCACGAATGGCTCAACTGCTGGTCACATTTTGTACTGCGTGCTGTGGTGTGTTTATAATGACAAAAATCACTCAAATTCTCCAGATGAGTTGTACATCATGATCACTTGATCTACAAAAGACTTGGAATCTGAGACTTGTTCTACACATGTACACACGAACATATACATATATAACATGAGAAGCATGAGTTTAATCTGGTGTGGTCTAGAGGCGGTTGGGTTCCACCTTCTTAGCTCGGATCCTCTCCAGTTTCTTCCTGGTTGAGGGAGCTTCTGACCGCCACTGTCGCTCCAGACGACTTAGGGGCTTGGACCTGATAACGTGTGAAGCTGCTTTGTGAAATGAGCGCTGTACAAACAAAACTGAAATTAATAAAATTTGGAAATGGAAAGACAATGGAGTCTTGATGTTTTTTGCTTAGAGAAAAATGATCTGCTGACAGTTACGTACGATTGCAAAGAACAAAACGAGCACAGGACACAAAAAGTAAATTAATGTTACTTTGTTAAACAGCATCAAATGATGTAAATGACACCTAAACACGATAAGGTGAGCCCGTACTTTACTGTGTAAGCAGCTGTGGTGAAATGGGATTACCCAAATAATAGGAGTGTTAAAATTAATTACACAATCAATGCATCGTGATGCAGACGCGCACATCAGAGCCGGGCGATTCACCTGGATTCATTAAATAACTCACAAGTCACACATCTGGGGTCTCCAATTAACCCGAATCCATCGAGTCCTAACTACACCATGACTAAAATATAAACCCTATCACGTACATGCCTCTTATAATCATTTCAAACTCATTACAGGATCAATACAGCCATAGTAGCAAGTATAGCTGCTAAAAAAAACGTCGTAATTCACAGTTCGTTTGCACCACCACAGCCAAAAGAGGGAAGATCCTAAGAACTATCTACAGAGTTGAATCCTCTTTGTAGACTACGGGACTCGCGTCAGAACATCTGCAGCGCGGCGCGAAACACATACATTCATGAGTAAATCTGTCGGTTAACCTTCATTAGAGACGGAAACTGTATAACCGAATCTTAATCGCGAGGTAGCGCTTGACATTGTCATGAGTGAATTCGCCGGTTAACTTCATCTACAGCCGGAAACATACAGCCGAATCTGAGGTGTGTTTCCCAAAAGCATAGTTGCTACGTTAGCAACCACGTTGGCAACTAAATAGTGTACACGAGCGACCAGTGTTGCTAACGTAGTTATGGTATGCTTTTAGGAAACGCAGCCCTGAATCGTTCCCGAAATCGAATCCCCAAACCACATCGAGCATGAATCCGCCGGTAAACTTCCTCCACTGATACTTGAATAGAAACATTTGCCACTCTGGTAGCCCTGTCTTAATACTTTGACATTTATTCGGAAGTGCATTCATTCTTATCACAAGCCACGTATACTTTCCTCTGTGGAAAAAAAATACCCGATTCAGCTGGCGATTTGGGAATACGGACTCAAGTAACTCGCACGCCCGAATCAGTTTAGTGAGTGACTCAGGGGCTGCCGAATCCTAACAAGGAACCGAATATTACAGCTCTGTTCTGCATTGATGCAGTGGCAGACCATAATCGATCATAATAACGGAGGTTTTCAAGCGGCGGTCCGCTGCCCCCTAGCGGCGTAACTGCAGGTAGTTTGTGACATGCAATCCACTTTCACTACTGAAATCGCGTTTTAAAAAATTATTCATTTATCGAAACATTTCCAGATGATTTGGGCATATTTATGATAACAAATTTAATGCAAATATCTAGAAGTAACACAAAAATACTGCTTAGTCTGAGTGGTGGTCCCTGGGACAGAAGCAGTTGAAAATCCCTGAATTTTCTCATAATGACGTTGCTTGGCGATATTCTGGCTACAGCATAAAAATTCGAGTTAAAATGAACATTTGGTGGCGTAACGGTAGGGTGTCCGCCCTATGAACAGAAGGTTGCAGGTTCGAATCCAGGACCGGTAAAGTTACCACTGAGGTACTCATGAGCAAGGTACCGTCCCCAAGCACTGCTTCCCGGGCGCTTGTTAGCTGCCCGCTGCTCCTTCACGGATGGGTTAAATGCAGTGGTCACATTTGGTTGTGGTGCACTGTGTGCTGTGGTGTGTTCAGATAATCACTCACTTTCACTTTCAACATCCCGGTAGTAACTATGGCGGCACAATCTGCATGCAATGTTAAGCAGAACATTTGATGGAGTGCATCGTGATGCACTGAGATATCATATATTGTATCGAATCAAATCGTGGGACCAGTGAAGGTTCACACCTCAACAAAATAAGGTAGAGAAATTTTCCAGGTGTTGCCAAGTAGAAAATCCATCTTCGACCCCTTCGAACACAGCACAAATGGACAAGGTCTGTTGGATTTCAGGACACAACCTGATGTAATCGATCCTAACATTTTATAAAAAAATCCAAGGAGAAAGAAACCACACAGCAAGCACAGAAGCACTCGAATGCGCCTCGCTGCTTTTATTGACAGCAGTAATTTTCAATTGATATCAAGTGCTGACGTCTGAAGCCGACAGAATACTTTCCTCTAGAGCTTCAGAAAAAATGATTAGTAGGATTTTATGGATTAGAAAAAAAAGAGATTAGAGACAGACAAACGTGTAAAAACATTTCTACAACCGGCAACAAGTCTTCAAATGACGCAAAAAAGGGAACATCAGCTATGTACAAAAAAACAACAATAATATATTCATATATACTCCTCTCGTCATCTATAAACCCACTAAAAATAGATCAAAAGCAGCAACTACTGGTCAATCCGCGGAACTCTTTCTGTCGACTGTTCTGGAAAAAAGGTGGGGTCGGTATCCTTCAGGTGAAAAGGTGTGAAGGGGGAGAAAAAACAAAGAGAAACTAATAAATAACGAGTCCGGAAATCTTTGCCCGTTCTTGTGTGCGGTTTTGAAATACTGAGTGAGAGACAGACGGAGATGGAAGGACAGAAAGAGAGGAAGAAAGAGAGATTGTCCAGGAGGTGTCTTTCAATGCAAAGTCAGACCCTTGTCTCACAAACAGACTGACATCAGGCCACAACTAAAATAAGGTCACTTAAGTGTTCTTTGCATTTTTTCTCGTCCTTTGTGTTTTTCTCCTTTTTCTGTTTTTTTCTTCAGAAAAACAATCCAAGACTTGGAGGGAAAGGGGGGAAAACTGTCCTTAGAGGGAAACACAGAGAGAGAGAGAGAGAGAGAGAGAGAATGAGAGAGAGATAAGCAGCCTTCTGGTAGTCTGAGGTTTAAATTCACAGTTGGTTCCATTCGACCAGTTCTGGAAACTTGGCAATATTTAATAATAATAAAAAAATAATAAATCGAGATCAAAGCGGATGGTGTGCATCTTTTTCTGTTGTTTAAATACAAAATAAACCACGGTGGCACCCCGTTTTTGTGCTACGGCTACGGCAGAGGATGGGATGAGGAGGATGGAAGTAGGAAGAGGGAGGAAGAGTGGTGGTGGTGGTGGTGGGGAATAAACGAGTCCTGAGAATGCCGTCTGGGGTGGGTTGGGGAGGGACAGGGGAACGCAGGGCGCAATTTAAAAAAAGTGACTCGCGTAAAAGAACCTCCCCCCAAAAAAGCGTGGTGTAGCTTGTTATGCTGGAGGAGGTGCGTTACGAGGGACTGGAGCGAGGGAGCGAGAGGATGCGTCCGTTTTTCTTGCCGCCGTTCATGTGCGTGTAGGGCACGTGCTCCTCGTAACTGCCCCGCAAGACTCCTCCCCCGCCACAGGAGGACGACGAGGCCTCGCCCCCCAAAGCGCCGCCGCCGCCCCCGCCACAGCTTCCCCCGCGCTGCGAGTAGGACGAGGGGTCCAGCGGGATGCTCTCCATGTTCTCCAGGTCCAGGTCGAAGTCGTCGCTCTCTGCCGGCTTGTTCTCCTCGCTGTAGAAGAAGGACACGTCCAGGAAGGAGGGCAGCAGCTCATCCTTCAGCATCTCGATGATCTCCTGAAACGTGGGACGCATCTTCGGGTTGTAGTGCCAGCACATCTGCATCAGATTGTGCCTGGGGAGAGAGGGAGGAGGGAGAGAGGGAGAGAGTGAGTAAAGGAGGAGGGACCTCATGAGAGAGGAAACGAGAGAGAGAGAGAGACTAAAGGAGGAGGAAAAGATAGGGAGCGTGACAAAATAAAGGGAGAGAAGGATAGAAAGGGATGAAGGAAGAGAGAGAAAGATAACGAATAAGAGAAAGCGGGGAGAGAGAAGGTGAGAAATAGAAAGAGAACGATGAGAAAGAAATGATGAAGGAAGAAAGACAAAGAATGAGAGAGGGATAGAAAAAGACGACTGGGGAGAGAGAGAGTATGAGGGAGAGGGATAGAGAGAGGGGCCGAGGCAGAGTGTGAGTAAGGAAGAGAGCAAGAAACAAACTGAGAACACAGGAAGCAGGGAGGGAGTGAGGGAGAAAATGCAAGAGTGAAGAAGGAAAGGAGTGAGAAGTGAGATGATGGAGGAAGCTAAGATGAGGACGAGGGGAAAGCAGAGTGAGAAGATAGAGCGCGGTAGAGGGCAGGAACTGGGACGAGTGGATGGATGAAGTTGACAGCAGGATGGAGGAGGAAAAGAAAGGAAGCGTGGATGTCCAGCAGATGGTCAGCTTCACTCACAGGCGATCAGGGCAGTTGTCAGGTCGCTCCAGGTAACCGCCGTCCATCACAAACTTCAACACCTGCTCGTTGGACAAACCCTGATAGGGCTGCTCAGCCAGCGTGCTGATCTCCCACAGCACCACCCCAAACGACCTGCAACACACCGCACACGCACAGTTTACACTTTACATCTTACAGGGAGACGCGACTCGAATGCAGTGTTGTTCCACTCCATGCTGAAAATGTGGAGAAGAGCTACTGAACCTGCAGACCTACAACACGTCCCAAACAAGAGCACTGAGGGACTGAGGAAGAGACATATGGAGGAAGAGAGAGAGCAGAGGGAGGGAAGGAGGGAGGGAGGAAGAGAGCAAGGAGGGAGGGAGAAAGAGAAGATGGAGGGCGGGAGAAAGAGAGGAAGGAGGGAGGGAGAAAGAGAAGATGGAGGGAGGGAGAGAGGATGGAGGGAGGGAGAAAGAAAGGATGGAGGGCAGGAGAAAGAGAGGATGGAGGGCGGTAGAAAGAGAGGATGGAGGGAGGGAGAGAGAAAGGAGGGAGGGAGGAAGAGAGGATGGAGGGATAGAGAAAGAGAGGATGGAGGGAGAGAGGAAGAGAGAAAGGAGGGAAGGAGGGAGAAAGAGAGGATGGAGGGAGGGAGAAAGAGAGGATGGAGGGAGGGAGGGAGAGAGAAAGGAGGGAGGGAGGAAGAGAGGATGGAGGAAGAAAGAGAGAAAGGAGGGAGGGAGGAAGAGGGGATGGAGGGAAGGAGAAAGAGAGAAAGGAGGGAGGGAGGGAGAGAGAGAGGAGGGATGGAAGGGAAGAAAGGAGGGATGAGAGGAAGAGGAAGGAGGCAGGAAAAGGAGGGAGGAAGACAAAGGAAGGAGGAAGAGCAAGAGGGAAGAAGAGAGGGAGTGTGGAAAAGGAGAGAGATGAAGGGATGATTAAGGGGTGAATCGGAGGGTGAATGTGGGAGATGAAGGGAAGGGATGGAGGACGTGGTTGTGGGTTCAGATCCTACCTCTGGCACCACCACCACTAAGTCCCTGAGCCTCAAGCTGCTCTGGGAAGACTGTCCCTGTAACTGGGAAATCATGACTGCACCCAGAAGAGCAAAAGCAGCTCACCAGCAGTCCGAGTGTGCGGTGAAGACGCCGTCCTTCAGCGACTCGGGGGCCATCCAACGCACAGGGAGCAGACCTTTCCCACCCTTCCTGTAGTAATCCGTCTCGTAGATGTCTCTGGTCATGCCAAAGTCTTCCCGAGAGAAACAAAAGAGTGAGTCTCTGTAACACTCCCCCAAAAAGACTGAGGTCTGTGTAAACAGTTCTTTCTGTCATTCTCTTTCTGTTGTTGCACTTCCTCTCTTTCCCACTGTCACTCCCTCTCTCCCGCCCACTGCCTATAGACACAAACTCACCTCACATATACATCTACCCAGCAGGCTCAACTTGTATGCATCAGTGTTCATGAGGTGTTTGGCTTTAACCTCTGCCATTTACGGTTGAAGTTGAGCATGAAGAGGACATAATTTAGGGATGCACGATAATATCGGAATCGGACGATAATTGCTTAAAACAGCTCAATGAGCTCCACTAAACATGTTTGCTGAAAATACCCCTCAGATTAGGCATTTTCACCTGCTTTTTACCCCTCTATTTCAGTCCCTTTCAGAGCAGGCTGTGTCTCATTAGTTTTCCACGCCCTACTCCGGAACTGGGATGTAGACAACACGACGAGAGTTTACCTCACGTGAAAATAATCAAGATGAATGCTGCTAACAGACAGCTCGTTTAAGCACCCGATTTCTGATATTCGTAAATTATTACCAACACAATTGACCTTTTGTAAAAAATAAAAATAAAAAAATCAAACTTACAGTGTGTGTAGAGGCAGTACAGACTCAAATTGATGTCCAAAGAACAGAAAAAGTGATATGTTCTTCCATTATATGGGACCTTCAAATCATCAGCATCAGACCGGTGCTTAGATTTGGCCATTATTTCCAGTCGATATTTAATGACGCATTTACTGTACATCGTAAAGATAGCGCTCATTAGGGCTGCACGATATTAGGAAAACATGCAATAATGTTGTTGAGTATTGCGATGGCGATATCACATGCGATAAGTAAGTAAAAACTTAGCCTTATAGTGTTAATGTTTTTCTGCTTTGGATTTGCTGGTAACATAGACTCCAGACGCTGACTACTAGGGGGCGGGCATAAGGCAGTAGGCTCCATCTGATTGGCCAAATATGTTGATATGAAGAGCTTTGGAAAAACACCATTTATCGCAGTTCAGTCAGTCTTTCGCGATATGTATATTGCGCATGTTGATATCGCGATGACGATAAATTTGCGATATATTGTGCAGCCCTAGCGCTTTTTTATGCCCGAGTATGCATCTCAGGAAATCTCAGCATCTCGGTATCGGCATCAGCTGATAGTATCGTGCATCCCTACGCATAGTTCCAGCTAGTGTGATTTATTAAAAGAACATCGCTAGCAGATGTACGTATGGTTTTATAAGCCCAGTAATCAAAAAACAGACGATTCAGGATACTCAGTGAGGAATTAAAGGTGGCAAATGGCAACTCCAGTGTACCTCCGATCTTAACTGTGAAATCCTCCGCCACCATGCAGTTTCTGGCCGCCAGGTCTCGGTGCACAAACTTCTTGGCGTTGAGGTAGGCCATGCCGTCCGCGATTTCGGCCGCCATCTGGATCATCTCCTTTAGCGTAGGCGGAGGCCGGCCTGGGTTATTCTACAACACACAAGCACAACACATCATCAATCAGTTCATAAACACCTCTGGACTCGTACCGCAGCATATACTCAGGATATCGGGCCACATTTACCAACATGTGGTTATTTTTTTTATTTGTTCTTAAAGTTAAAACATCTAAATTTGTTTGTTTAGTTTTAATGCCATTTAGCAACTATGGCTATTTTATGGTCAAAGCAGGTATGATGAAACATAATTATAAAAATAAAATAAACAAGCAAATAATCTAAAGTTTTTTAACATTAAACCTAGCCAAAAACCCTAACACTTTGAATGGTGGGACCATAACAGATGGGTCACGGTGCTAACGCCCTAACCTTTATGCCACCAACTGCCAATATTGCCATCAACTGATGTCCAATAATCTCATAAATTGTGAATGCAAACTACAAAAACACTTCTGGAGAATCTGACCGGGACTGTCCTCAATTTGGCACTTTCAGATACAATAAGAAGTTTGAGGACCAACAAAAATTGTTGTATAAAAGAAAAAGTAACTTGTTAACTGTGACTGACTCGTCCGTATGAGAAACAACCAAAAAAAACTGGTCTCAGAAATAGGCGTGAGCATAGCAATGTTTAATTAAAATAATACACAAAATTTACTAGTTCATAGAAAGGAATCTCACCTCTGACTCAGGCCGGAGACAACGCAGATAGCTCTTCAGATCTCCGTGGGTCATCAGCTCCATCACCACAAGAGTGGGTTGGCCTTTAGACACTACTCCCAACAGCCTCACCTGAACAACCAATCAGAGTGCGGTTACGAAATGGATGGCTAAAACCAACCAGCTAGTCATATGAGGTTTCCAAGTACCAAAAAGTACCAAAAATGGAACGATCGATTAGTTGGGTCAATGTTATTATACTCATACGTACACTTGCTAGCGGCTAATGTGGGGGCAGTAAGCTAACCAAAGCCGCAGTGGTAGTAAAGCACCATTAAGCTGGACGCCGACCGCCATTAAAAGAAGAATAAGAAGGAGACGAGAACCAGTGGCATGCCTCGCGGTCACACAAACTAAAGTAATTGTGTAGAAACACATGAATGACACTTTCCGTGATGTAAACACATGCGATGTTTGTTAGCGCACACGACTCTCATAGGGAAATCATTCACAAATGTTCTTTTCATTTTATAATGTTAGAAAGTAAAAAATAAAGAAAGAAAAATAGAAACAGACAGTTTGGTTTATTAAAAATGCTGGAAATGTTTTTTTTGTTTTATCCGTTTAATAATTGCTACTTTTACCAGTAACAATGCCTACTTTTTTCAGTAGCCATTGGTAGCATTTTTACATTAACATGCCTCATCATTACATCATGAGTAGCGTGTTGCTTCCTCATCATTGCCAACACCACACTGAATCGTGGGCGACATTAGCAAGGACAGAACAAATTCCTTGATATTGGGACCTTAACAACAATATTGACGTGCTCATGAGGAAGTGAATTATATTACGACCAAAAGTTTATTAGAATGCAAGAATGCTCAGGAAAGCTTTACAAAACATTTGATCCCAGGTTCTCACCACATGGTAGCAGCTGAAAGCCTTCATGACGGAGGCCTCGTTGAGGAACTCGATGCGCTCCCTCAGGCTGGCCGACTCATTAACCGTCTTGACGGCGACTCGCGTCTGGGCCTCGCCCTTCACGATGTCCTTGGCGATGCCCTCGTACACCATGCCGAAGGAGCCCTGTCCCAGCTCACGCAGCAGGCTGATCTTGTCCCGTGGCACCTCCCACTCGTCAGGCTCGTACACTGCAAGCACACAAACACAGACAGTTAAAGAATCTGTTGGGAATGGTCACCCTCACACTGAACTGTCTGATCAGTTAATCTCATGAAAAACATGCAAACGAATTCTGTTTATGAGTGTTATGTTCTGTCTCCATGTACCTAGCCCAGATTTTCATGCCAGAGTGTTTCATCACCACAGATGATAACGCTATGCTGAAGAGCGGCGGCGAAGGGGCAAACAGGCTTCAAACACGAGCCAGACCTTAAATTCCTGTGAGGCCTCTCACGGCTTTGCTTCTTAAATTGTGGTTTCAGACTATAGGTCGACCAATATTGGTTTTTAAGGGCTGATATCAATACCTAATATTCATAGTTAATGGGGCCGATAATCAATATAGACAGCCTCTAGACAGCCAATAAGAAAGACTCTATACCAACTGCACAGCCAATCAGATCATCTCTACGCGGCCAATCAGAATGCCTCTACACCATCTACACAGCCAATCAAATCTCTTCTTCACTAGAAAACCAAGCAGACTGCCTCTACTCCACTGTTTCCACCCAGGCTACATTTACTCACCTTCATCTGGGCTTAAATACTCCGGGTTAGGAGATGTGTACAGACGTCCTGTGGGTCCTTCTGTTTGCCTGTTAACAATAATAATAAACAATAAATACACACATGACATCAGCCTCTTAGGAAATCAAACTGCTTTGAAGGAGGGTACTCACTTCTTTTTGAACATGATACAGCCGATGCCACCCATCAGCAAGAGGAGGACGGCACAGATGACCGGAGCTATCACAATCTTCAGCATGTTGGTGGGGTCCACACCTGTAACACAACACACACAAACACAACGTAATTCGGGGTGTAACGACACATCGATTTACATTAATACAACGATTCAATGACCAACAAGTTCACAGCATCGATAGAAAATGAAAACATTAATCAGATATCATAGATATCGTATCATTACTTTTTATATTTTTACTAAAGGAGACTGATTTTTAGTCGTTTTTCAAATTGGATATGAAAGGAAATGATACATCAGCATATGATAATGTCACGTCAATCGCTGACTCGTGAATTAACTGTATCAAAATTGTATGATAACCTTTTGTGTTAACGATATTGTGATGAAACTTGCAATTTACACCATAATATTTAATCTGTACCCTTAGTTTACTTCCAGCATTCCTCATTCTCTCTCTCGTGTGTGCAAATATAAAACACGCTCTTAGACACTTCACAAGCAATATCATTTTACCCAAGTACAGTTTGTCGTAGGTCTCTGCTATCACCTTATCTGTGGTTAGTTTTTGACCACAGAAACAAATTTTTCCTGACTTGGAACGTATGGGGTACATAAATAAAAACCTGGTCATCAGACCACTCTCACTCTTAATGAGAAAGATGATGTGCATTTGCACGAATACAGGTTAAGGTTTGTGCTACGTACGGTCCTGCACATAAAAGTGGGTGGGTTCTGTCCAGGAGCCGTTTCCTGCCAGGGAGGTGGCTCGAATTCGCACTGTGTAGTTCCCAGGATGCACCACTCTTAGCTTGCAGCCACTGTCAGCGATGTAGCTCTGTCTGGACACGCAGTGGTGCAGCTCCTAAAATGCAAACACACACAAAGAGCAGTATGGGTCAATCTAAAAGTGTAGAAGTCAATTTGGCACAATTAAGTCATGCAATAACATCACTGGATGTACAGGATGAACATATGATCACAATCTCAAGACACTGGATCAGACGTTCATTCTGTCCATCCAATGATGTTATTTCAAAACTCGTTAGGTTTTACAACTGTTTGTTTTTGTCAGGGGGTGTGTTCTGACCTCTGTATCTCCCAGCCTCTTGTAGTTGACCTCATATAAGATGATCATGCCGTTCGGAGCGCTGGGCTCCGCCCAACTGACATGTACCGAGTACTCCAGCACCTCGTAGGTGATCGGTCCCACAATGTCGTCGGCGTGGTCTGCAAGAAACATCTTGTGTAAAGGCCCATGTCAAGCTGGCTGATGACAAATAATAACCAAATAGTTCTGGAAGTGATACACATCTGTAAATAGTGCACTAAATCAGCACAGCTTCTTATAACCTAACTTTACTACAACTTCAGTGCTATAGTAGATGTTTTATAGACTGCTCTTGACATTAACCCCTATTCACTGGAGTCTACAATGACAGGTCAGCATCAAGCCAGTAGTGGCGTATTGCCTGGCTTTGGTCACGAGTACCCAACAGATGAGGCTGGATTGGCTCCTACCCTCGGGCATGGTGCGTGCGCTGACGTAGGCAGCCATGCTGCACCGCGCCGTGTCCGTGGGGTGGTTGCAGGCATGGATCTCGATCTGGTAGCTGGTGAAGTGGCGCAGGTTGGAGATGACGGTGGACTCCTTGGCGTAAACCATCTGCGTGACCTTGGCGGCTTCCGCCTGCTGTTGGGTGCTCCCGTTGGGCAGGGCGGAGGGCGTAGTCAGCAGCGCAAGGCCCGTGTGGTTTGCCACGCCAATGAGGGACCGGCGCTGCCGAGAAGTCCTGAGATGAACAGGTTAAATGTCGGAGGTAAGATAACAGGTGGGATTAAGTTAGTTATATTCAGAATCAGAATTACGTTTGTTGCCAAGTACATGGTCACAAAAAAGCGTCACAAATGGTGGTAGGTTGGCAGTAGGATAGAGCTGGATATGAACCCGTAACCTCTTGGTCTGTAGGCAAGTAATAAGAAAAGATAAGTAAATTAGAGCCTGTGTCAAAGCAGGAGAGGAAAACGCACCTGAGTGTGAAAACCTCGTTGTGCAGATAGTTCTCGAAGGTCTTGCGGTACTCCGTCTCCTCGGCTTCCTTCTTCAGTTCTTTCTCCGTCTTGGGGCAGGCGCAGCAGCTGCTGGGCTGACCCTGTGTTTCCGTCTGGTTCCACTTCTGCTCCTCATTGCTGTCCACCTGCGTGGGGGTCCGCGAAGGCAGTTTCATGCCTGTTTACACATAGAACACACAAACAGTAACGTTAGGACCTTTGTAGCTCTATCTAGCTCGTGTCTAGAGACTACAGCTCATCTGTTACCATGTGTCCCTGGGTGTGCTTCTGGAGTCGATCTGGAAATTTGAAGCCCACGTCAGTAATGTTACTAAATGCTTGATTCATTTCAAAATTATTATACAGTCTACAGTTCACTGGCTGCCTGTTAGATGACAGAATTCATTTACATGTTTTTTTGTTGTTTTTTTTTAACTGGTTTTTAAATCTCTCAATGGACCGGTGCTTGAATACTAGGGATGCAGGATAACATCGGATTCATATCGGAATCAGACGATAACTGCTTTATATGTTAGACTGGCCTGATATTTTTAGCCGATATTTTCTGACACATTTATTGTACGTTGGAAAGGCAGCATTTGTGCCAGGCATGTCCAAAGTCCGAGGTGGGACTTAATACGGCCCACGCTTTGTCTTAAAATGTATGGCGTTAATTTGTGCCAAAATCCTGAGCACGCAGTGGAAGTCTCTTGTCTTTATGCTCTCAGTTCTGCCTGCATGTGCAATTTTTTAAAAACTAAATTGCGTGTTTGTCTCACTTAGCGAATGCGAGCTCACACATGAGCTATGTCCCGACCCGTGTACTATCGCACTTAATAGTATGGTAGGTACGGTTCCCTTATCATACTTATCAATGCGGTAGTAAGCATTACAGAAAATAGCCAAGGTTGTAGCTTAACAGCTCTGTACACACTAGGTAGTGCACATGGTGTGTCACATGCGCCCTATTTGACTGGGTGCACCATCCTCATTTACCGGCATTGGCAGATGTAAGCATGAAAATGTCGGATATCGGCACTGGCCAAGAATTCCCTAATTATGCATCACTACTGAATACATATCAGACCTGGCTTTTAAAGTATGCACCCTCTAAATCTCTAGTCCTCACACACTAGTCTCCTAATAAATCCTAGGGTGAGGACAATGAAATACAGGGATGCAGCATTTAATGTTTTAAAGGTGCACACCATTCTCTGTGCACCTTTAGAATGAAATCTTAAGGCATACTGTACATCTTTAATTAATCATTACCTTAATGATTTTATTAAACACAATTTTATAAACTTGGATTTTATTTTTAATATCAATTATTTATTTATAAACATATATTTTAATTGTGCATCTCATTGTTACACTGTAAAGCCCCTTGTATAGGCCTTCTGCACAAAAGGTGCTATTGATGTACAGTTTGTACTGACTCTCCAGTAGAAGGGTCAGTCTGTCTTTACTACAGGGTCAGTCTCTCTGGAGCAACTTGGGATTAAGGGTCTTACTTTGGGGCCCAATGTTGGTCTTAGGCTCTCCTGGAATTTGAACACCCCAAATCTTACGGTCATCAGGCTTTCAATCACTCAGACCATGATCCCACCACTAACCTTCATCAAAGGTCAGTTTTTCACCATCATAAACATTCCTGGCGGTCCGGTAGACCCAGCAATGGACTGAAACCCTTTTTTGGCAAGAGGAGAATTAAGGGTTCAAATCCCAGGAAAGCCTAAAAACAGCACTGCTACCGTTGGTGCCCTGAACAAGTCCCTTAACCTCAAACTACTCCAGGAAGACGGTCCCTGTAATTAGGAAAGGGAAGTCGCTCTGGATAGAAGTGCCTCGACAAATACTGTTCATGTTAAAAAGGGGTTCAACATTGAAGCTGGGTCTGTCCTGCCGTCATAGCTCACTGATGAGGTGATCTGTAAATACACTCCAGTATTTTAGCTAAAGATAGAGTGCACATCTATAATAATTCAATCTGCCCATGCCGATGCCGATACCGATAAATGAAGACGGCGCGAGTGTGTAAAGACAAGATATTTTGCACCCCAAAGTTCCACTGCACACTCAGAATTTTGGAACAAAAGTAACACCATAGTTCTTACATTTCTAACACAGCAGGTAGGTCAAGCGAGCGTGAAAGCAGTGGAGTGAGAGCAGAGCATTTGCAGCGTAGTGCACAGCATGTTAAGAAAAAGTCACTTCCCGTCCTATGTGGTGTACCAAGTCAAATAGGGCGTGTGTGACACTCCATGTGCACTACCTGGTGTGTATGGAGCCGTTAAGCTACAACCCCGCCTACTTCTTGAAATGTATTCTACCACATAGAAAAGTATGATAAGACCACCTTACCTACCATACTATTAAGTGCGAAAGTATGCGGCTTGGGACACGGCCCATGTGCGAGCTCACATTCACTAAGTTACGCAAACACGCAACTCTGTAAGTTCAAAATGTTTCCCGCGTGCAGGCAGAGTTGAGCGTACAAAGACAAGAGATTTTGCTCGCGAACATTCCAGTGCATGCTCAGAAGTTTGGCACAAAATAACACCAAGCATTTTAAGACAGAAGGCGTGGGTGCTATAAATCCCACCTCAGACTTCGGTCATGCCTGGCACAAGCGCTACCTTTCCGACGTGCAATAAATGCATCATAAAATATCGTCTGAAAATATTGGGCAAATCTAAGCATCGGTCTTGATGACTATGACGTAAAAAACTGTTTTACAGAATAAATTAAGCAGTCAGAATTAAGTCAGAAACTAAGCAGTAATAAATAGTGGAGAGGGCAGCTGACGAGACTAATTTGTGACAGTGTGTGACTGTTCACGAAAAAGTTTAAATTAAAGTGTCCAGTGAAAGTACAGATGTCAGATGGACGAACAAGAGGGACAGAAGTGCTGGCATCAGTAATAAATGGAGCCAAGTGGAATGAAATGGATTTGTACTTGGACTGAGGATGAAGAGTGTAACGTCTAATACACAGAGCGGAGATGCAGTTGAGGATTGAAGAGATCTGAGAGAGGGGTAAATAAGCCTAAATTTAGGCTTAGTCTCAGTAGGGAGTTTTATGAAGCTTTGTGTTTTGTACCTTTCTGGCAGTAGTCAAACTTGTAGAGCTCACTGGCCTCCGGTTGTTGCTGACAGAAAACCACATAGTGGGTGATGTTTCCGTTGGGGTCGGTGGGCGGCTTCCACTTCAGGATAATCTGAGAGGA
Source organism: Distichodus sexfasciatus (assembly GCA_032718565.1). NCBI lineage: Eukaryota > Metazoa > Chordata > Actinopteri > Characiformes > Distichodontidae > Distichodus > Distichodus sexfasciatus. The sequence goes on from JAVGVS010000031.1 coordinate 768,794, forward strand.
CGAGTTGGAGGAGGAGATGGGGTCCAGGGGCACGGAGGGCTCTGGAAACAAAAGCACCAACGACACATAAAAAAAACCCACACAGAAGGCCACCAATCAGCGGGAGAAAGAATGTCTGGGTGCAAGTGTTGGAGTCAGAATGAGGAAAACAATTAGAGGCCAGTATGGGAGCTATTTTTCAGACCTCTAACTGTTCTAATGATTTTTTTAATCCCCTTCTGATTTGTCTTGAAACGTCTCACACTCGTACTCACAAAATTTGCAATTTATTGACTGCAAAATCAAGGTACTTGCTCCAGCGTTCCTAAAATGCTTTATAGTCATTTTTACTTCTTTAATGCTATAATTAGGCTTCTTAAGCTGACACTGGCTAAACGCAACCTCTTCACATCAACAACAACACGTTTCGAGTCAGCGCCATCCGAAGCAGTCGGGGACTGGTTCGACCGCATAGTCAGACAAAATTTATTGTGCAGAACGTGGCGGTTTCCTCCCACGCGATGCGCCGGGAGGCTCGCGGCGACAAAGTGGCCGGCTGCCAAATGTGTGAAATAAAAAATAAAAATCACAAACGACAAATAACCGCCGCCAGCCTTTCAGATGACGCAAAACAATGCAGCCGGTCCGGCGCGTCATAAGCTTTAACGTGTAACTTGCTGCCGCGCCACTGTTGGCTCCTAAACAGGTGAGGAAATCTGGGTAGCAGTCTAAAACCAGAAAAAAAATTCCGCCTGAGTAACAGGAGATGCTGTGGTTTCTGGCGCTCAACTAAAATTCTGTGCTTCTGCTGGTGCCGGACCTGCAGAGACGTTGCATCGCCAGAATCCCATCACCTCTTTTTCACTGCACTGGCGCAGGTGCCGTTCCAATTGTGGAACTGGGCTCTTGTGTGAATTAGGAATAATAGCTCTCAAGAGGCACAGCGTTTGTGGTTAAAAAATGTCCTGAAAGCAAAATCTATCTGATTTTTACACAAAATCTGCACAGAAAAGTCTTCATTTGTTGCAATTCTGTCCAATCCCCAGCCTTTCACCCAATTCTCCATCATTTAGCTCATATCATAGACCGCATTTTTACTGCCTGTTATCACAGCTAGCTGTTGTTTTTAAATAGGAAAAGATATTCTAAGTAATTAATTTTTAAAGTCACTTACTGGTAGCATTGGTGCGGACGTAGATGATCTCGCTCTTGGCGCCGTGCACCTGGTGCTCCTCGGAGGCGGAGAGCTGTGTCTTCACCATGATGGCGTACTGCGTCCAGGGCTTCAACCCCAGGATCAGATGTCCGAGGGGTCCGTCATTGCTGCGCTGCGGGGCGTCCACGTCGGCGATCACCCAGCTGTTGGATCCGCAAGCGTCCTGACCGTCAAACTCAGTCACATTTTTGTAGGGCCTGGACGAGAGTCGGGGAACAGGAATATTACAGGCTCATTCTGTTCAATTCCCACTTAACTTACGACCTTTTAACTTACGACCTTTTTCCAAATCAAGAAAAGTGGACAGCGAAAATAGACATATGTGACCCTTCACGGCAAAACCAGTCGCTTGTCGCAACGGAGGTTTCCGAGAAAAACAACCGTTTATGTTGCATAGGGTAAAATTTTGGATTTTTTTGTTTTTAGTGTTTTGAAACAGTGGAAGGTCTGTACTGTACTGTTGTGAATCAATTTCGCTGAAAAACTTACCCTTTCCATCCTAAAAACGTGACTTTCTTGAGGTGAGGAATTCAATTCCAGCAGAATGTTAAAAGTTTCTGTTTTGACCGCTCTACTTCAATATTTACAGTAAATCCACTGGTTGACTAGCGTGAAGATATTTCTCCGGAATCCACCTTCGTCTCCCGAGTTCAGTTAACCTAACGCAGGTAGGTTATCCGTGTGGCTGTGAATGCAGCGGAGGCTACCGTAAATACAAACGTAGCCGCGACCGCACCAAGCGTCTGTGAGTGCTACGGCGATAGTCAACTTCAAAGGCGAATTTCTCTGTTTCTCACTTGGCTTGACAGGACTCCTTTAAAAGTTGATATCATGTCATATGTCGTCCGATTCATTCGATATAGGTATTATTTTGAAGCTTGATTTATGCTTTCATGAAAACATCATAACTCAATTTTAAAAATTTGAGACAAGCGACCACGGTTTTGCCGTGAAGGGTCACATATGATCAGTTCTATGTCACGTGACAATAAATGCAGTGTACAGCAAGCAGAATGACACTCTGGCCAGACAAAATGATGCTGCTGAGTTGCAATGATAAAACGAATCTTGATCTGAAAACCCAAAATAACAGAAACTACAGGAAGCTGAGAGGTATAAACCCAGCAGACGATGGGGGTGTAACGATACACTGAACTACACCAATACATCGGTCCAATGATCACCAGTCCCATAGCATTAATCCAAAATAAAAACATCCATCAGACATTATTAATATGGTAACTGAAGACCTATGGTTTCCATTTAAATGTATGATAGTGATTAATCTTAGTCAATGTGTATGCCCCAAAAATGGATGAAACTAAATTCTTCATTGATTTATTTTTTACTCTTTCGACACTACATAATAGGGGGGGATTTTAACTGCACGTTAGATCCAAGTAAAGATCGATCTACAGGTCAAGATCAAACACATAACAGGTGCGGAACAGTCATAAATTTATGGAGGAGGGGGATTTGTTAGATATTTGGAGGAAACTTAAACCAGACAGTAAATGTATGATAGTGATTATGGTAAATTGGCATGTGATACTGTCTCATATCAATTGTCGGCTCCTGAACTGAATCGAATCGTGATTGAATCACCAGACACTGAATCCTTGTTCACTAAATCGATCACTATCACTGAATTATAGTAAAACGTACAATTTTTAGTGGCTGAACCTGAAACCCTGACTCATGAAGTGACTTGAGACAACAACAAAAAAAAGAATCACTTACGCCTCTTTGTAAAGCACCATGAACCCCAACAGGTCGCGGAAGTCGGGCGGCCAGAAGGGCTCCCATTTAATGATGATTTTGTCGGAGAGCGTCCTGACGCTGGTGAACTTCAGCACCTTGTTCTCACCTGGGGAATAGAAACATGGAAGACAGTCAGGACCCGAAACACGGTGTCGTTTGCCCACACTGTATGATTCTAGGGCCTGGTTTCCTGCTCATGGTTTAAGCCCAGTCTTGGACTAAGGTGCAGTACCAATGGAGATTTAGGGCCTGTGTCCACCAAACATGGCAGCAACTATTTTTTATACAAACGCTGCCACTAATGCTAAGATGTTATTTCTCTCCATCTTGCCGGCTAAACTAGCCATCTCAAAGAAACACGCTGAAATAGGAATGAACGAGGAAGTGGGCAATGGACCAGGCTTAATCCTCAACTGGGGAAATTGGCCCTAGATATTTGGAACGAGATGACCAGCTCTTACATTTGTTACCAAGAAGACTAATTACAGTGGAGAAGAGGTGGACTGCGGCGACTTGCCGGACCAAAACTAAAACTGTCTCGACTCAATTTTGAGTTGGACACCTCCCGTTACGGAAAGGCTTTCCACAAGATTTTAGAAGTTGTTTGTGGAAATGTATAACTATTTATTAGATCAGGCCCTCAAAGTCAGGTTGAGCCCTGAAATTCGATTATTTTGTGATTGGAAATGCCTCATAATTGAATCTCTGATACAAAAACTGGAAGCCAAACTGTGAAAGCGAACAGCAGATTTGTATGCAGCATGCACTGCATGATCTAAAAATGCCAATTATCCAGATTGTCCTCACAGGATGCCTGGTCGCCGTTGGTCTTGGAGGCGATGTCGTTCTTGACCTGTCTGTCCTTAGTCCCTGTCACCTCCTCCATCTTCCGAATCTCGCCCATGCAGAGTTTGGAGTTGTGGTGGAAGAACATGCGGCCCTGCAGGATGGTCAAGTTGTGTTTGGACCAGTCCCAAAGCTGGCGGAGGTTCTGGTTGTCCAGGGCGTAGAACGAGTAGTTTCTTGTTTATAAAAGAAAGAAAGAAGACAGGAACAGAAAGCATGAAACATGGACGTGAAATTAAAGCCCAAAGCATGATTTGAAGTGCCCTTGCTTTGGAAGTGGACATTCAGTGTGAGTCACAAAAGGTAGGGCTCACAATCTTTGCCTAGAGAATGGGATACCACTCATTCTGCCAGTTGAAACAGAAAATTTGCTGTTCATTTATTCTTCAGGTTTTAGAAACAGCACATATTGTAACGCTCACAAATTGTGTGTTAAATTGAGTGTTGAGTGTTAGAATGGTTCAGGTGAAATGACACAAAAATCTGTGTATCATTCGTTTTTCATTTCCAAAACCGAAATGAAAAAACGGATAAAGAAACATTTTCCGATTTCCCATTTTGCAGTAAAATGAGCACCTATTTTCCATTCAGCTTTTTGATCGAACGCAAGAGGCCGTTACACACGATCAATTGAAATAGATTGCTAAAATGAAATATATAAAATAAATGAAACTTTAACTGTATGTTCAATTATTTAGAATAAACTGAACATTAAATATGATTAATGAATGAAAGGAGCAATTAATAGCATGAATTATTAACGGAAAGCATTGTACTACACTATTTTGATGTTACTGTGGGACAATGTGAGACAAGACACCCGTCAAATGTATTATATTATTGTAGATATTATATCATTACCACGTTTTTAATAGTAGAATGATAAAATACAAATAAAAAAATGTTTTAGAGCTTTTGATATTTATCGCACCTCAACAGACCACAACTGGCCATCATAACGGAGGGGCTGGTTTCTTGCTCATGTATTAAACCTAGTCTTGGACTAAGCTGCAGTACCAATGGAGATTTACCATTCAAACTCAAAGCTAGTCTAGTACTAGGCTTAATCCTCGACAGCAAAACTGGGCCTTTGTGTCGAGGAATATTCTGTAAATGTGGTTAAACAACTGTCTAAAACTGCTCCCAAGCTTTAACTTTAAGTCAAGTCTTACCCCACTTCCTGCGACTCGCCGTGGATGAGCCTCAGCTTGCGAAGAAAGGAGAGAGAGACGAGTGCGTAGGACCTGCGGACGGTCAGGAAACCTGTGATCTCCTCCAGCTGCCCCAGGTTGGCCTCCAGCTCAGCCGCAATGTTATCTACACAAGACAGGAGCACAGACTCAGGATGAGACGCATAACACACTTCACCTGTATAAATGATAAGGTGTTCCAAACAAAGCAAAAAGTCAAAGTCATGTACATACCCTTAATCACATGTTCTGTCTTACTAAAAACAACCAAAGTGAGGTGGATAATGGACCTTCATGATGCATGTGTCATTCATTTATTCTTATTGAAATACAAGTCAGTGATTGTCATTGTGAACACAGCACAGCACACAGTGCACCATAATGAAATCTGCCTCTGCATTTGACCCACCCGCGACGGACAGCTTTTTGGTCAGCGTCCAAGGAGCAGTGCTTGGGGACGGTACCTTGGGTACCTCAGTTGTACCTTCACTAGTCCGGGACTTGTACTGGCGACCTTCTGATCGTGGAGCCAACTCCCTAACCGTTACATTTACATTCACAGCATTTAGCAGACGCTCTTATCCAGAGTGACTTACAACAGTGCTTTGTAGTCCACAACCGTTCTTTGATCTGTAAAGCTATGTTTAAAATCAACAACTGTCATTAAACCAAGTTACCGCCGACAAGTTTTATACTTTAACAAAAATGCGTTAGAGAAAATGAAAGTTCACAGACAAACATACATGTTAGTGGTGTTTGGTTTTTTGTTTTGTTTTTTTTGTGGTGGGGGGGAATAAAGTGAACGGTAAATATGAGTGGTAAATTAGTCTCCTAGATAGTCCTTGAAGAGATGTGTCTTCAGACGACGTTTGAAGAGAGCAAGGGACTCAGCAGTTATGCTACCAACCGCCCAAAAACACATTTATTTCCAATGTTTGCTTCAAAAAGAATGTGGTTTGCTGATTCCCCCATTTTGTGCTCAAAAGAAATAGTTTCTCTTTAGAGATTCTTTTGAAACCTTGGCATGCATTTTGCCAGTCTTAGGACTCTCACTGTGTTGGCACAGCCACGGTGCCGAAGCTTCATCTGTAATTTTCTTGCTTAAAAAAATAATAAAAAAGCAAAATGAAGCGCAGAAGCGAGAAGATTCTGGGTTCGAGCCCCAGGTCGGCCGTGGGGCCTTTCTCTGTGGAGTTTGCATGCTCTCCCCGTCTCCCCATTACTTTCTGTTTTCTGTTTAAAAAAAGACTCAGAGACAGTGTGGGATTTGTATCGTATCGGACAGATACAATAAAATATGGCAGATATCCAAATGTACAATATCGGCATCGTATCGGACATTTAAAAAAGTGGTATCGTGCCATGTTTACAAACCATTTCTTTAAGACTCTGGCTTTGTGCACAGTCATGCTGGAACAGAAACTGGCTTTTTCTAAACTGCCACAAGGTAGAAACGCTCAACTGTCCAAATACTCTTTGCATGCTGCTGCATTTGAATCACCTATCACTGGATCTAAAAGGCCAGGCACAAGTTGAAACCTCATTTTAAAGCAGACTTAAATAAAGGAAAGGTGCAAAATTAAGATTTGTGACCCTCCACGGCAAAACCAGTCACTTGTCGCAAATTTTCAAAATTGAGTTATGTTTTCATGAAAGGGCATCAAAACGATACCTATATCGAATGAATCGGACGACATATGACTGAGATATCAACATTCAAAGGAGTCGGGTTTCTCCTGTCACGCCAAGTGAGAAACGGAGAAATCTGCCTTTGAAGTTGACTATCGCCGTAGCACTCACAGACGCTTGGTGCGGTCGCGGCTACGTTTGTATTCACGGTAGCCTACGCTGCATTCACAGCCACACGGATAGCCAAACTGCGTTAGGTTAACTGAACTCGGGAGACGAAGGTGGATTCCGGAGAAATATCTTCACGCTAGTCAACCAGTGGATTTACCGTAAATATTGAAGTAGAGCGGTCAAAACAGAAACTTTTAACATTCTGCTGGAACCGAGTTCCTCACCTCAAGAAAGTCACGTTTGTAGGATGGAAAGGGTAAGTTTTTCAGTGGAATTTATTGACAACAGTACAGTTTAGACCTTCCACTGTTTCAAAACAGTAAAAACAAAAAATCCAAAATTTTACCCCACGCAACATAAACGGTTGTTTTTTTTTCTCGGAAACCTCCGTTGCGACAAGCGACTGGTTTTGCCGTGGAGGGTCACATGTGTGAGGAGAAAGTGCGTCTTAAATATTCTTATATAGAAAAGGGAGGTCTAGAAGAAGGAAAGAAGTTTGGGAACCACTGCTTTAAATAAGTCGTCAAAAATTCTAAGCAGTCACTCTGCATTCTGGAAGGTAGGAGTCTCAACCCAGGTTGGTCACAAAGCCAGATAATCAAGTAAGGCTCGTTATTAAGGGACGACCGATTATCGTCCGTGCCGATACTAGGCATTTTGTCGATCAGTATCGGTAATTAATTTTGACCGCCATAAACCATCACAGTAGCGTAATTACAAGCTCGTTACTACTGTGTCTCTTCTGTGCCGTTTGCTCTCGACTCGCTGCTTCATTTAATGTCCCGCCCACAACAGTGTCTGATTGGCTATTTGTCACACGAGTAGTAGCCAATCAACACTGAAGCCTTGTTGTCACTCACACCCCACTCTCACACGAGCGCAGCGTGAAGCTCCGACAAGAGGAGTAGAGAGGGTTAGGTGAGCTTGGTGTTTGTAAAATTCAACATTTTGACAGAGGATCAAATATCGGTTATCGGCCCTGTTGACTAGCAATAATCGGTATCGATATCGGCCAATATCCCTTGACATTTCACTGTGCTAGAATCTTTAAGACAGTCCAGATAACAATTGGCATTCGGGTACAGTTGCTTGGCAAAAAGCTTTTCCTGAAGCTCCTGACGCAAAGTGTCTGGGCTCTGGTTGCTTCCAGGCGCAACTTTTTACTGATGCAATCGAAGACAGATTTTTCAGGTGCATTTTGGATCACTTCTTACAGCTGTTGAGACAGACTGTCACTTCCAGTTTCCTCAAAAGTTATCAACTGAAGCCGCTAAACTCAAGTACAACCAATTCTACTGCCAGTACCAGCCACTAAGTAGATTGCCGGGCTGTATTTGTCCTTACTGCGCCTCTTTTACAATGCAGTCCTTTTCCCCATGTTGCACTTGTATGTGAACACAATCTCCAAAGCCGATCGCACTGTACTTGACTGAGCCCAAAAAAAGCTTCCCAAAAAAGTGTAGGACTCATTATTTGGCCTCCAAAAGATTTGTTTTGACAAGGCAACAAGACGTTTTAGTCAGATTATCGTCTTAGACAAGGAAAATGTGGATTTCATTTCAGATTTTCTACCAGTTGGCTGGCCATTCGGATTACGCATTGTTTGCTTGGTCAAAGCTGTTGTTTTAAGCGAAGATCCGAAAATCCAGCCCTGCCAAGCTTCTAGATAAAATGTTTTAACCCCAATCCTGTACTAGTCCCACTGAACATCTGAACAGCTAAGCCAACACACCTTTACATTAATATAAAGACATTTTTCACTCCCCTAGTCACTAACATGAATCCATCATCAACATCACAACCCTGATCTTTGTATGCTCCTTACTGTTTTAAACCAGGACTCCCAACTCTCACTTAAACCACATCCAGGCCAAAAAATAAGAATTCAGGGACAGTTTCCATGGATCAATCTGATTATGAGTTTTGTTGAAGGGTCCCAAGATAATTATTAAGACTTTATTGGGATTCAAACCTCCAATGTTACGATCACCAAAACACAGACCATAACAGCACAAGTGTCACTACACAGCACTTCAGACTGAAGATTCCTACACAAACGCAAATTTAACTTGCATTTATATTTGACCAATCTTTACTACAAACTTTTAAATCGAATCAACTCATGATCTATTAGACTGTGCTTGGCGCGAGGTTTTAAAGTGCTCCGCGATGGATGTGCCAAGCTCACAAGTCTCCCCCTGCCCGGACGCGTGGCGTTTTTACAGTAACTTTTCTTCATATATCCCCCAACGCTAAGCGATTTAAGCCATATAATCAGCAGTTAAAACCTAAAGCGTAGTCTAACTCTAATCGCGGCGGAGACTGAGACGCAAAAAACGACTGTAACCTTTCAGCGATTCTGCGCAACAAGCAACAACGTAAGCTGTTATTAAAATAAAAGATGGATTTAAATGTCTGAGCTCAGTACAAAGAAGTCAAAACGATATTTTAATTGCTTTTTGTTATTTGACATGAATGAACGGAATCGGATAGACATCAAACAGGAGCAGATTTTATGACAATGGAAGACATCAAATTTTTATCCACTGAATTGCGATATTAAGTCAAGAATACATTAAATATTTTAGGTTACAAAGCCCAAAATATAGTTTGTCCCCTAAGTGCTCATTGTTTACTAAGATCAAACTACGATCATTTATTATTTTTAGCTGAACTGCCCTTGTCCTCATTATAGGTTCAAATTATTTTAGCTTAACCACTTCCTTGAACAAACCCCAGTACTTGAGAAGAAAGCAGATCACTAGAACCCAGAACATGGACAAAGCCAGACTTCACCTCAAGCTAGGTACCCCGATGGAGTCAGCACTAATAGACACCAGTTTAAAGTGAGCCGGAGGACGATACGTACTTCCACCGCGGATGTTGATGATGAGGCTTCCGTTGAGGACGGTGCAGCCTCGCAGGGCCTGGGCCGCCGTCACCGAGTCCACCGTCTTCTGTCCCATGCAGACTTTAGGACACAGCCCAGCGCACGGGGTACAGTTTAACCTGGGGAAAGGGGGACAAACACAGTGCTGTTAAGTGTGCGGATAAAAATACAGCATTTTATCAGAGTGACCCACAAATCCAATTTCTTAGAAACAACCTCTGAGAACAGGCCGATCAGCGACGGCCTCAACAGGGGCCCGTGTCCACCAAACACGTTTTTTTCCGCTGAGAGCATTCAAAACCTCACTTCCACAACGCTTTCTCAAAGTGCTCACTGTTGCTAAGTTACGAAAAACGTTATCAGCTACTTCCGCGTTGGTTCCTATTTGAACGTGTTTCTTTGAGATGGCTAGTTCAGCTGCCAAGGAGGAGACAAAACGCACCTTAGCATTAGTGGCAGCGTTTGAAATAGATTCACATGTATTCGAGGCGAGACTGGTTGCATGAAAGCTTCTCCGGCTGCTCCATATACGTGGCCATTTTTGTAGTGAGTTCTTGACAGCGTATGCCCCGTCCCTTCCTCGATTCTGATTGGTCAGCAAGAGACAACTGACATTGGCAAGTGCAGCATCGTTCTAATAGTTGAACGGATTTCAACTTGAAGCACTCTGAGCACTGCGACAAAAACGTCTCCACCAGCGTTTGTATTCCACTGAAGGCACTTAGTATTAATGATAGCATGGTGAACGACATCTTAGATGGTGAGGGTGGTCCAAATGTAGGACACTCAAGAAGGTTCAAGTTCAAAATCCCTGCTCTATCTAGGATATGAACATACACCATGCTCAATGATGGTAGTTCTGGTTGTAGGACAGAGATAAGATTTGACTGTAGAACCAGAACCACCATCGTTGAGTTGTGCAGGATCTGATATTAATTCTGGTTTAGGTTCCGATCCTGGCTCTTATCTTAAAACCAGAACTACCAGCATTGATCTGGCTACAGGTTCAAATCCTAAACAGATCAACAATGGCGGTTCCAATCCAAACTATCTAGAATTTAAACCAACTTGATGATAAGCTCAATTTTTCAGTACTTGAACCTAAAATCATAACTGCCTTCATTGAGCTGGTTGCAGGTTCAAATCCTTAACCAGTCCCTCCAGGTCTTTTTTGAGATTGTTGCGGGATGAATTCCAGATTTTGCGGCAGCTTTTCTAAAAAACTGCGATGAAAGTTGCTGTGTTTTCAAGCGCTTTGACGTATGACGTATGGCTCAATGTTTTGTGGGAACGACAAAGATTGGTCAAAAATTGCGGAAAAGTTGCCGTAATTGATAGTAATAAATTCGCAAGGATTGGCTGAATTTGCGTTAATAGTCGCAATCGCAACGCCGCGAAATCCTGGAGGATCTGCTTGACATCTTAAAAATGGTAGTCCAGGTTGTAGCCTCAAATCCTCATTCCATACTGCAACCACAAGTGCCAGCATTGAGCTGGTTGTAGGTTCAAATCCTAGATAGTTTGGCCTTGGATCTACGATCAGAACTACCATTGTTGATTTATTTCGAATTTGAACCTGCAGCCAGTTCAGGGCTGATAATTTGGTTGTAAGAGAAGAGCCGGGGTTTGCACCTACAACCAGAACTACCATCACTGAATTTCTGGACAAGGCCCTTCACCTCAGGGTGCTGACTGACTGAGACTGACAGATAAATTCCATAAATGTAAACATTTTGGCTCTAAGTGTAAAAAAGGACAGCAGTGTCACATGTCCCAATACTATGCTCACACCAAGGGCTACTAAGACGGTCAAAATGCATCGCTGTGAAAATATTTTTGTTTGCTCTTGTTGCCCAAGTCATGACATCATTCGAACGTCTGATCTAGCTTAAAGGAGCTGCACGCTTATAGTGCGACAGCAAGCTGCTGTCGTTGTTGACCAGCCCAAAAAACGATATGAGGTACTCAAATACAAGAGGTCCAGACAAGCAGCGGCTAATCAATCAAATTACAGCCAAGAACAGAATTACGTAAATTATGTAAAGTTTTGTAGTTTTGCGAAAACAACATGAGATACTTTCTTGATTTCTTGTAACGATCTCTGAAGGCAAAAATGGTCGGCGCCCGTGATCGGCTTTTCACACGTTTTATTATTTTTTTGATCAGAACAAAAGTATGGTAGAAAGCAAATGGATCATCACAAGTGAAGAACGACTACATTCCTATTGATTACCCGGTTGTTTACAGCCGAAACGGGTCATAACTAATTTGCATAAAGTTAAGCCGTCTTCAAACTTTGACACTCGACGCTTTTGTCACTCTTCTCGCTCTTGTCAATAGAAAGTCAATTACTTCTGGCAGTTTTACAGCTTTAGTAGCTCTTGGTGTGAACGTAGCATTAGAATCATCACTATAACAGTTATAAGTGGTGCACTGAGCAACCAACACCGCTGCGCTGGTGACTATAAGATTGTAGGTTTCAATTCCAGGAAAACATTCATCCCGCCCTTGAGCCCCTTAGCAAGACCCTTAACCCCCAGTTACTCCAGGGAGACTGTTCCTGTAGCAAAGAAACATCATGCTGTTGTGACAAATATTTGTGATCATAGATCAAAAGACTGACAAAGGGTCAGTGGAAGGCTAACCCAAATTTGCAGAGCGACAGTTCAGCCATAGTGTGTATCCGTGCACCAGCTAAGTCGAGGCACACAATCTCACACAAACACAAGACGTCGGTAAGGACGTGGCGTCACGTTGCGCTCTACAAAAGAATTCTCAGATATCATGACCGGTTTCTATTTTGGACGCCTGTTTAAGAGGATTTAGGAGCTGGACAATAATGAGTTATTCCCGCCAGCACCGCGAGACCATGTTGTGCAAGCGCCCGGAGTTATTTTGGACGGCGCATGAAGGGTGAGAGTTCAGAGGATATCCTCAGCAATCAGGCTACTCCAAGAAGCAAGGAAGAACGAGGCGTTTTCCCTCCACCGTAGGTCTTCATCGGCGTCTGTCCCAGTGCGTAAACGGAAGTCGGACCGCCGCGGCTTCCCCGTGGAGCTACATCCCCACGTTGGTTTCCCGTCGGCGGACCCGTCCAGGACGGCGCCCCCGAGCGGCGGAAACCCTTTGACGGCAGAGGTGATGGCGGCAAACGGGGAGACCTGATTAGGGCCGGCGTCTACCTGCGCCAAAAACGAGTAAACACTCCCGTCAACCGTGAGTGGGAGTAATTGCTTTTATGAGCTCCGCTGTGCTTTTACTCTTCATCAGGCTGCGCTCAAACAAGGGACAGAACCTGCCGTGCTCGTATCTAATTAAACCTGCTCTCCGACTCAAGACAGCTGGGGCGGGTAAAGAATGAAAGCTAACAGGGAAGCGCGCGTCCACACAAGCAGGCGAGCAGACAGAAAAAAACAGATACAAAATCCGAGGCATGGACACAGACATAAACACAGACGGACGGATAAAGACCAAAAAAAGCCCACCCAGACTTACAGACATGACTGGAAAGAACCAAGGCAGAGGAGGTTTTGTAACTACTGTCCTCTCAAAATCTGGACTCTGGCTATCCACAGGGCAGTTACAGCTACAACACACTGGGCCTGTCCAACACAAGTGATTTGTGTGTCTGCTGTCCCACAGTCCACCCGGCTGGAGTCACTTGTAGGTCACAGATTACGAACAAGCTCATGCTAATGCACATGCACAAGAGGGTGCGTGTTGCCAGGACAGTTTCCAACATCAGGTGCAAAAATGTCTCCGTATGCCCTTGATAGTGAACAAACATAAACATGGACAACATACTTGTTGAAGAGATCAGAGACTTGCTAAGACTTTTTGGAACTTTGCGTTTCTCAAAAGTAATCAGAATTTAGAGAAGTGAATATCTACTAGATTTCAGTAATTAATTGGAGATGGAAGTGGACGAGTTTCCGAAGAAAAATAGCTCTGGTTCTGTTATTCTGTCACAAAAACAGAAGTAAAAGCGTAAAAAATGACCTAAATAACATTCTTCGCGATGTAAAGCGGAGCCGCGTCACAATAACGCGGTCAACATGCAGCCCATGTCAGCTGCTCCTTCACGGATGGGTCAAATGCTGAGGTCACGTTTGGTTGTGGTGCACGGTGCACTGTGCTGTGGTGTGTTCACAATGACAATCACTCAATGCTTTTTAGGGCTTAGGTGTGAGTATAAAGTCTATGGATCCAAACGTGTCTACGTTCCAAGAGGTCATGGGTTTAAGTTTGGCTCTATTGTACCTCCACAACTACAACCATTGAGCACCTGCTCATTACGAAATTGATTTTTTTCAGATCAGACTTTAGTCTTCTCAAGAGACACCCCGGCCTATCGACCCACATCCACATCAGCTTCTCTCTTTCCCAGGAGGAGAAAACATTAAATGAGGAATAAGGGGGAGTCCTAAATATGTCTTTATATGAAGAATAATAATAAACAGGGTTCCCACACCTTAGTTAACATCAAATTCAAGGACCTTTCAAGGGCTTTCCAGGACCAATATCCTCAAATTCAAGGACCACACGCGGCGCAGTTACCTACTGCTACCGCTGAATATGTTATGAATTCTGCACCTAGCAGAATGTTGGTCTTTTGTGTCCTTCTCCAACCACTCCGCATAGCTTTCTCTGGCAAGCCATGCATCCTGGAATTTGCATTTTCTGGGCATCCAGACGTGACGTCTCTTCAAAAACTTCACTTCCACTCTGACTCAGCGTAACTCCGGTTGCACCTAAAGCGGCTACGCACACGCTACGTTGACTACGTACAGGAAACACAAGAATGTAGTGCCGAAAACGTAGAGAAGAACAAACAAACTTTCACAAAATCCATGAAATTTCAATTCCTAAAAAATATTCAAGGACTTTCAAGGACGGTGTCTTTTTATGCCTGTTTTCAAAAACTTTCCAGGGCCTTGAACTTATTTGTTTAGATTCACAAACTTTCAAGGATTTCAAGGCCCTGTGAGAACCCTGAATAAAAAAAGAAGAAGATGTGACATCAGATGTGATGTGAAAACCCAGCTGGAGACGCACGCGCTACGTTGACTACGTACAGGAAACACAAGAATGTAGTGCCAAAAATGTCAAAAATAGGCTATGAGTTTATTGCAGAAAATGATAGATTTTGCTAGGAGGTTTCAGGATATAAAGATTGAAATTTAATTTCTAACATGAGTAATAGTGAAAATCGTGGGTTTATTGATGCCACGTTTCCATTTTTTGCTGAAAAATACCGGACGTTGGCTTTATGAAAACCGCTTTTCTAATATATTTAGAATTACTTTCTGTGAAAAAACGCCTGGTGATTTGGGTGTTATTCGGTTCACAGCCTTCTTTTCTATCATTAGAAAATTTGCGACAAGCGACTGGTTTTGCCATGGAGGGTCACATTTTGCAAGATACTTTAGCTACGCTTTTAAGCTGTGGTGGGTGATATAATATCCATTTTGTTGAATGTTTAATTCTGGAAAAAAAGAAAGATAATTGTTAACATTTACTAAGTTAAAACCAAAGGCACAAAGGTCCCATTTTTTAGCTCACAGCGTAGAACGGCGTTTCTCATAACGAAAGAAACGAAGATCAGCAAAGTGACTGATCTTTGCCAGATTTGCCACTTCCAGACAAAACACAAGATGGCACAGGGACAAACAGACAAAACAGGCCAGTCTAAAATAAACAGAAATGCCAAATAAGAGAGCAGATGTGACATGTTTGGGCACTGAGGTGGGTTTTTTGTAAACGCCTAAAGGCTTGTAGTTAGTAGCGCAACGGTTTGGGAGTTGGTTCCGTGATCAGAAGGGGGCAGTTTTGACTTGTTAGCAAGGTACCGTCCCCAAGCGCTACTCCCTGGGCACTTCCCACTGCTCCTTTACGGATAGGTTAAATGCAGAGGTCATATTTGGTTGTAGTGCTGTGCTTCTGAGATCATTCTTGTTAATGAACTCGAATCTGATTCTGATTTTCTTCCTCATCTCTCTGCAGTGTGCCCGGCCTCCTGCAAGCACCGCGCCTGCACCAAGGACAACCAGTGTTGCCACGAGCAGTGTCTGGGCGGCTGCTTGGAGCCCGACTCGGCCAGCAAGTGTGTGGCATGCCGGCACTTCCTGCACCAGGGTGTGTGTGTGGAGCGCTGTCCGCCCGGCTTCTACACCTTCAAGGGCTGGCGCTGCGTTAGTCTGTCGTTCTGCCAGGCTCTGCACAACGCCTGCAAACAGGGCAAGCAGAACGGCGGGGACTGCCACGAGTACGTCATCCACCAGGGAGCCTGCATGCCCGAGTGCCCGTCCGGATACACCACCGTCAACTCCACCACGTGAGTCAGCGGCTGAGAAGATTGTTATTATTAATTTTTTAAGGAACCTACCTTGGGCAGTGAGGCTTGGCATTCCGACCTTCAGAATCTCACCCCTAACAGTTATTTCACTTATTTTGATATGACATTATCCAATCTGCCACTTCATCTGTTTTTGTTTCCATCACTTATTTTAAATCCACAAAGATAAGCACTTTTTCATTAGAAAAAAATATCCCAGCTTTAATAGTGGATCATATTTACACTACAAACCCTGTCAAGCAAAATATTCAATATAACAGCAAGGAGCGGGGTCCAAGCATAAATTGCAGAAAGCACCGCAAAGAAAGCTAATTAACATAGGAGGAGTTCACAAAAGTTTGTTTTTCATATTATGCAAATTAGCTCAGAATCTCAAAACGGGAAGTCCGTAGTCCCAATTAGAACGTTTTTTGGCTTAAACCAAAGAATCGGCTAATGCAGGAACTTTCACTGTAGGCCGCACGGCTCAAGAGTTAGTAACAACGTGTTTGCCTTTGCTATAACGCCAATCATGAACTGATTACCATTTTCGGCGTGTGCTGAAATGTACACCATTCCTACTCAGGGAAAGGGAGGGAAAATAAATAAATGAAAATAATAATAATATAGAAAAAAATGGAACCGTTACAGGAGGGCTCCATAGCACTTTGTGACAATCGTGACATTGATTTGGGGTCATATTGTCCAGCCTTACTTGGACCTGTTGGTCACTGTCCAAAGCGTAATGGTGGTCTAGAGGTAGGATACTCCCTTTTAGATGAAGAGGTCTTGGGTTCACATCCGACACTAACCTTTTGGGTCTCTGAGGAAAACCCTTAACCTCAAGTTAGACTGCCTGAAATTAGGAAATGAAAGACATTTATTAAGCGTGATAACACAGACTCGGAATAAGCATTTATTCACAAGGTGAATGAACACACACTAAGTTCAGCCACACGTATACTGCTATCATCAAGGTCCCTGAGAGTCTAAGTGGCCAGAACATTTACGCACTGGTACTCACCGTGCATACATCAAAATCTAGTCAGGCATGATGGATTGACGCAGAAGAGCAGCAGTCAAACCACATTTATGTCAAAACAATGCAAGTGAGTGATTATTCGTCCTTGTGAACACACCACACCTCAACCAAATGTGACCTCTGCATTTGACCCATCTGTGAAGGGGCAGTGGGCAGTTGACATGGGCAGCACCCGGGTAGCAGTTCTTAGGGACAGCACCTTGCTCATGAGAACCTTGGTGTTACCATTACCAGTCTGGGATTTGAACTGACAACCTTCCCGATCACAGGCAAACGCCCTAACCGTTACGCTACAAGGAAGGATGTGAATTGATCATTTGGGCTGGTGGTCTGAGTGACACAAACCTGGTGACGATGACCATATGATTGGAGGTTCAAATTCCTTCAGATCCTACAAGCAAGCAAGATCCTTGCTCCAGGGAGACTATCCCTATAATTAGGAAATGAAAGAAACTTTGGACCTGTGTCTGCACCTGAACGTCTGACAGTCCCTCTGTGATATTTTGATAGTAGAAAGTGCTGTGATTTTCACCTGGTAAACGTTAGACTTATATGTGTAAGTTCTGTCAGTTTGCTTTTCAAAGGCACAGTAGCCCATCAGATGCCACTTTAACCAATCAGAAAGTAGGGATGCACTGATACGTGGATCGGATATTGGTCCAATAACGCCTCAAATAGCTGGACCGGGTATCGGTGGCATTGGGCTGATCTATGGAGCCGATCTGTAAATTGTAGGTTTATCTACGTTTGCGTATGCGCACATGCTCAATTCGTTCGACATCCGTGCTAATTCCTACATATAGAAATGACAATGAGCAGAACAAGCAGCGCAACACACTACAACCCCAAAAGCAAATTATACTCAGTTACACTGTTTAATTTCCTTAAAAACACCAGCTCTCCCTCGCAGTCTCTGCGTTCCTCCCTGTGTTTGTTAGCATCCGCGTCTCTCACAGGGAAATCCAACATTGACTAAAGCGTTCCGGTTCCGTCACAAATTCCCCTTTATTACAGACAGAACTTATATCTTAGCTGATAAATAACAAAAACAACCAGCGTTCTACTCACAATACAGCCTTTTATTCTCTGTTTTCATTGTTTATTCCGAGACGCAAGTTCGTCACGTTATTGTGTGGAACGCCGTCATGTCAAACGACTCTCATGTGGAACGCCATCACGCCAAAAATGAGTCCAGAATGAGATTTAGGCCGAAATGAGTCAATTAGTCAGATTTTTTTTTACATTCTCTAGTGTTAGAGAGTAAAAACTTAATATAGAAAGATGCATTATATGTTTTGAAATAATTTTATTCTATATCCAGAAGGATTCCACATGAATAAAGACGTGTTTCTGCCTGGCACTAACTGTCTTTTTCATCATAATATATCTACATAATAAAAACGCTACAGACCAATAAAACAGACACTGTCTTAAACACAAGGTAAGGCATGTAGGATTAACTCCTACACAAACACTATAATAAGTCTAAAAACAAAGGTATAGACAAATACCCCAAGTTCCCTTAGGACTGTAAAAGTGAAAAACTGATATCACATCAGTACTCGGGATCGGCCGATACCCAAAAGCGAAGTATCGGTATCGGGACTGAAAAAGTTGGATCGGTGCATCCCTATCAGGAAGTTGTGCTAGTCGTAAATACCTGTCTTTGAAAAGAAAGTAAAATAGTATATTTTGTAATGATGTAGGGTTTGGCCACACTACATTGATATTTGCGCCCAAGTTGCCTCAGGGAGACGGTCTGGAAAAGAGACTGTGTCTGTGCTCGATCGTATCGGTGAGCGTCTAACCGTCACACTCCTTTTAGCTCCCTTTTCGCATCTCTCCTTAGACAGGAGGGTGTCAGGGAGGAAAGTGGACAGACTAGACAATGAGCTAGCCTCAGGGTGATCGAGGTTGTCTTGTCCTCAGACGACCGTTTCCAAGGGCGAGTGTGATGTGTGTGTGTGTGTCCGGGCAGGGCGCTGGGTGCCTGGTGGAGATGAAGATGACTGCTGTTCCATGCCGACGCTCCATAAAGGGGCCTCGCCTTTTCTCTGTTTGTTTTGGGAAGGATGAAGGAGCTCTTTAGTGTTCCTCACTACTCCTCTTTTCTAGTTTTATTCATTCTCTGTCTCCTTGTTTCACTCTTTTTTTTTGTTTTTTTTCTTGTCAGTCTTCTTAAAGGTCAGACTTCAGGTCTGCCGACCCACGTGGGTCTATTCAGCTGATGGGGAAACAAATTTTTCAGTGAGCAATAATAAATAAGGGGAAATTCTAAATATACAGACATATTTAGGATTAAGGGTCGACTGATTAGCGGCCGGGGCGATTATTGGGAGCCGATATTAGGCATTTTTAAGAATTATCGGTATCGGTGTTTAATTTTTAATATTTCTGATATTACATAATTACAAGGTGCGCTACTCTGGCTCCACTGCCATCTCTTCTCTCTGTGCTGTTTGCTCTCGACTTGCTGCTTCATTTAATGTCCCCTCCACAACAGTCTCTGACTGGCTGGCAATCAATGCTGAAGATTTGTTGTCACTCACACACAAGCGCAGCGTGAAGCTCTAAGAAGGAGAAGAGGAGAGAGGAGAGTTTCAGCTGAGCTTGGTGTTTGTAAAATTCAAAAAAACGTTTAAAAAAATATATCGGTTCCAAATATCAGTTATCGTCCCCGTTAGCTAGCAGTAACCAGTATCGATATTTACCCTGAAAAACTGATATCAGTCAACCTCTATTTAGAATTCCCCCTGATTTGTTATTCCTCACGATATGCGACCCTCTCTGTGATAACCCGACTAAAGTCATTTTCTGACGATTCTACATAATGCTGACCGAGTAAAGCCAGGTCAAAGATTTGGCAAATTACCGGCTCAGAAAAAGATGTATTTGAGAAACTTCAATTTAAAAAAAATTCTGCACTGGTGCACCGTCAAATTATCCTGGCTATGTGTCATATACCGAACTAAAGCTTACATTCTCCCATTTCCAGTGATATATGACACATTCTGATACTTCTATAAAATTTATGATATGCATGACCAAAAAACTTACCAATAACACTGAAATGAATGGTCGCGCGATTACAGTCCTTTTCTTTTTTTTGAGGTAGCAAGCATAAGATGTCATGGAATAGGCTGGTTAGCTTGACAAAACTTCCATCCCTCGAAAGCCATGCGCTGATTCTGACGTGTACGCAGTGTCACCAAGCAGTCCATACAGAAAGCGGCACCCGGCTAAAGTCGCAGGTTTTCTACCTCCCCTTGATCTGACGTGATTGCAGCGAATGCGCAGTTATTAAAGTCTGTTTGCACTTTCTAATGATAGAAAAGAACGTTGTAAACCGAATAACACCCAAATCACCAGGTGTTTTTCCACAGAAAGTAATTCTAAATATATTAGAAAAGCAGTTTTCATAAAGCCAGCGTCCGGTATTTTTCAGCAAAAAATGGAAACGTGGCATCAATAAACCCACGATTTTCACTATTACTCATGTTAGAAATTAAATTTCAATCTTTATATCCTGAAACCTCCTAGCAAAATCTATCATTTTCTGCAATAAACTCATTGCCTATTTTTGACATTTTTCTCGCTATGACTACTTTGATGCTCTTTATCTCATCATTAGATCTGGTGACTTTAGGTGGGTTTTCACAGGCGGGGTCACATCTTTTTTTTAAAATTATTCTTCATATAAAGACATTTGTGACCCTCCACGGCAAAACCAGTCGCTTGTCGCAAATTTTCAAAATTAAGTTATGATGTTTTCATGAAAGGGCATAAATCACCCTTCGAAACGATACCTATACCGAATGAATCGGACGACATATGACTGAGATATCAACATTCAAAGGATTCAGGTTTCTCCTGTCACGCCAAGTGAGAAACTGAGAAATCTGCCTTTGAAGTTGACTATCGACTATCGACACTTGGTGCGGTCGCGGCTATGTTTGTATTTACGGTAGCCTACGCTGTATTCACAGCCACACGGATAGCCTACCCGCATTAGGTTAACTGAACTCGGGAGAACTCTTCACGCTAGTCAACGAGTGGATTTACTGTAAATATTGAAGTAGAGCAGTCAAAACAGAAACTTTTAACATTCTGCTGGAATTGAATTCTCCACCTCAAGAAAGTCACGTTTTTAGGATGGAAAGGGTAAGTTTTTCAGCAAAATTTATTGACAACAGTACAGTATAGACCTTCCACTGTTTCAAAACACTAATACAAAAAAATCCAAAATTTTACCCCACGCAACATAAACGGTCGTTTTTCTCAGAAACCTCCATTGCGACAAGCGACTGGTTTTGCCGTGCAGAGTCACAAATCACTAACACAAATAACAATATTTACAAATAAATGATACATGATGACTTTAAATTTAGCAATAAAATGTCAATTTATGCCACCCCAATTATTGCTGGTACTGCAACTCACGCACGCGTTGCGTTAATTTCTGACGACGTGCTCAGCAGACGTGCCAAAAGAACGCTGTGAACGTGTGACAGCCATGATGTGTGCGTGTAAGCGTTAAGTATATCTTGCAACATCAAGTGCTGGTAGACACAGGCCCTTAAGCAGTTTTTGTCCAGTTGCATTCCCCACCCTCCCACCCCGGTCCAGGGGAAGGTGCTGCCTTCACTAACCATTTTCTGCAGGAAGAACTGCAAATTGAAACATTTTGGAGGGGTTCTGAGGATTTTTTAGCCTAACATTCACGATTTGGCGATAAAATAATCACTTTGTTGCAAATTTAATTCTGAATGCAACAATGAAAGAGCTTTGAAAATCTGTCAATATTTGTCAGAGGTACCATTTTTTAGCTTAGTGTCGTTTCTTCTTATTGCAGCTTTAATACAACTTTGTTACAGCTTTAATTGTTCCCACAGTTGGAAATGATTAAATTATTAAGTGTATATATAAGTGACATGGTTATTAATTTTTACAAACTGAAAAATATTTGTAGGATAATGTTAAATAATTAACAAATTGTTGGGGCAGTTGGTAGTGTAACGGTTAAGGAGTTGGCCCCGTGATCGCAGGTTTGTCGGTTCAAGTCCCGGACCAGTAAAGGTACCAATGAGGTACTTAGCAAGATACCATAGCCAAGCACTGCCCCCCGGGCACTGCCCACTGCTACTACACGGATGGGTCAAACGTGTGTTGTGTTCACAGTGACAAATAATCACTCACTCAATTACTGCAAAATCACTAAGACAGAAGTGTCCAGTTCCAGTCCTGGGCTGCCAGTATCCTAGGGATTTTTGCCTTATACTTGAGTTTAGAACATTGACACTAGGGCTGAAACGAACGATTATTCTGTTAATCGATTAATCTTCAATAAATTGACTTAATTGGATAAAAAGGAAAAAAACCTTTCATTTCTAGCATTTTTTAATAAATCAAACCGTTTTTATTTTTCTAGATTTATTTTTTACTCTCTAACCTTATAAAATAAAATAAAAAATCTGATTAATTGAAAATAAAGAATTATTGACTTTTTTTTTATCCGATCTGGACTAATTTTGGCCTATAACTCATTTTTGAATGATTTCTGGGAGAGAACTACATTTTTCTGCAAGATGGTGTTCCACATGAGAGTCACGTCACAATAACACGGTGGACACGCCTCGGAATAATTACTGAAAATATCAAGTAAATGCTGTATTGTGAGTAGAAAGATGGTTGTTATTCATCAGCTAAAATATCAGTTTTGTCTGTAATATATGGGAAGATTTGAACTGGAACGCTTTAGTGAATGACTTCCCTGAAAGAGTCCAGCTCGCTAACAAACAGCATGTGTTTACATTGTGAAAAATGTTATTCATGCGTTTATACACAATTACTTCAGTTTTTGTGTCAGCGAAGCACAGCACTGGTTCTCGTCTCCTTCTTATTCTTCTTTTATGGCGGTCGGCGTCCAGCTTAATGGTGCTTTGCTGCCACTGCGGCTTTGGTTAACTTACTGCCCCCACATTAGGGGTAACCACTGTACGTATGTGTATAATAACGATTATAGACCCAACTAATCGATTATTAACTTAGTTGCCAACTATCTTAATAATCAATTGAATTGATTAGTTGCTGCAGCCCTAATTAACACCTTGTCTCAGGTAGAGGCTCACAAGGTATGATGGAAATCCTCCAAGATACCTCCAGGACCTGATCTGAACACTTCTGCAATAAGGCATCTGAGTGCAAGTGTTGATTCACAGTTGGAACCCTACTGCCTCCTATAACTATCTCACACAGACACACCACTAAAAACAAGTGGGCCGCTCGGTTACGCAACTCCTAAAATGGAGTAACCACATTCTTCTCACTCTATCCACGCCTCAAGACATGCACACACACACAAAAACACAGAAACACACCCACCTAAAACTACACACACATGCGGAAGCTAAAAGCAAACAACTGTTTAAGGGCTGTCATTAGACACTCCCACCGACCGGCATGAAGGAAAGCTGCAGAGGGGTTACACACACCCCCCCACACAAAACGGGGAACGAAGGAAACAGCAAGTAGGCAAAAGTCCATTGAAGGCTGTTTAAATTATCATGAAGAAATTGTAATCACCTTTTATCTGCTGAACGAGCCCAAAGTCAACAGAGACACGGCCTCCAGAGGGCCAGAGCACGACTCCCAATAATTCACACACACACACAGGCCTTCGAAAGAGTGTGCCCAATGCATTCGCGCACACAATGTCCCCGTACACACACACACACACACAAACACACACTTGGTTAAAAATAAACTTCACAACTTCACACAGGGAGCAAAAGGTCGCATTCCCAAAACACACACACACAGAACATGGAGCAGGAGCAGCAGCAGCACCAGACACTAATGCTTTATCAATTCCCAAAGTCTATTTCTACACACCTAAAATAGAACAAAGGGACTGAAGCTGCGTCCCCTCCAACGGCCTCCGTACGCCAAACCTATTGCATAAGACCCCAAATTTCCACCCCACTGCAATTCACACACATTCATTTTTTGCTCAAAATCCCCAAGCCTGTTTCTGCAAGTCGCCTTGGCGGCCAAAACAGCAACCTGACACGGGGAAAAGACTCGCGTTTGGGATTTTACAGCTTGGCTTAGACACTCAACAGCAGAGTAAAATTCATAACAAACACAAGTGACGGCTCTGTTTGTACATGTGGTGCAATTAACATAAAAAGGGTATAAAAGGGTGAAAATGTTATAAAAGTCTCGACTGAGGAATCATGACACATAAATGACATTTTTCACAATGTAAACACGTGAGCTGTGTATCATGCACGACTCTCACAGGGTCGTCCAACATTCACTAAAACAAAGTGATTTAACAAAGTGTTATTTAGCTGATAAATAACAAAAGCAACCAGCGTTCTACTCACAGTACAGCTGTTAACTTGATATTTATTTATTCCTGACTCGCGCCCACAGCGCTACTGTGCTATTGTGCCACGGCTCTCATATGGAACGCCCTCACGGTAAAAATGTACTTCTCTCCCAGAAATGAGTCAAAAATGAGTTGTAGGCCAAAACGAGTCCAAATGCTCAGAAATGATCAATACGCCGGTATTTCTTCATTTTCCATTAAGCAGAAAATATTTTTCCATTCTATAATGTTAGAAAGTAAAATAAACATAGAAAATACAGAAAAAAACCTGATTTGTTATCATTTTTTATTCTATATCCAAATGGATAAAGAAGTGTTTCCAAAAGCCACTAACCTTATTATACTTTATAGAATGTCTCGACCAACTTCTACACAAACACTGTAATAAGCCTAAAAACGAAGGTATAGACAAACACCCCAAAACCTCTTAGGGCTACGAAGCTTAAAAACTCGGATTGGATGGGTACTCGGGATCGGCAGATACGCAAAGCCCAAGTATCAGCATCGGTATCAGAACTGCAAAAGGTGGATCGGTGCATCCCTAGTTATTTTAATAATAAATAATTTTGCATGTAAATATGAGTGTGTAATTATTACATTGTTTTAGTTAGGAAAACAGTATTTAAGTATTTTCTTAAGTATAACAGAATAATCTCAGTCACAGATTCAGACATGTTTTAAAGAATTATTTTCTGTTTAAAAAAAGACTCAGAGACTGTATCGGATTTGTATCATATCGGCAGATATCCACATTAACAATATCGGTATTGAACGTAAAAAGTGGTATCGTGCCATGTCTACTTTTGATTCATGTTCGGTGAACTGTCTGACCCTACAGTATGTCAATGTAACAGTTTTATTCACAAAATGTAAAGCTTTGCGTTCGGAAATAACACAACTTCTAATGTGAAAACTTCTCCTAGTTCAGCACTTCTTCAAGTCAGGTGAGCGCAAGTCAGTCTATAAAGGAAGAAAACAATTTTAACCTCTGTCCTTTTCACATGACCAGGAGGAAGGACCAAGCCACTTGGGTAAAAGGGGGGGAGAGAGTGTGTGTGTGTGTGTGTGTGTGTGCAAAAAACATATCCAGTGCAAGCAGGCAACAGAGAGAGAGAGACTGGCCTCCTTCCACCGAAGCTGTTGTGTGTATTTTTTCTGGCGTCATTTCTTTCCCCTCCTATATACACTCCCCCCCATCTAGACAGGGAGGCTGTTGCGAATCCGCCTCCTGAGACAAATCCGCTCCGGCTCCTGGCTGCAGCCGCGACTCCGCCCTCCACCTCGGCCAATGCGTTGGCTGGCTGTGGAAAGTAGCCACTCTGCTGGCTCCCTCCCCTTTCTGCGAGCGTTAACCCTGCGCCGCCCGGAGACAGCGACGACGACAACGATGACGACGACAGAAGGGAGGAAAGAGAGACGGGGGTAGGGAGGGAAAGAGAGCGCCAAAGAAGAAGAAGAAGAGCAAGCTACGTGGTGGTGCTAGCATTAGCCAACAACGCCCCCGCCACCCGCCTGACTCCACGCTGCATTCCAACGGCTCCAAAAAAACCCGACTACTTCTCTCTTTCTCACTCACTCTCTCTTCCTCTCCATGTGCTACTGTGTGAAGAAACTCCCGGCTGAGACGCTCGGCCCAGCGGCAGTAGGGGTTACGGTTTAAGCCGGATTCTGATTTTTTAAAAAGCTCTGACGAGGATTAAAAAAATGTGACCAGCTCGAGCAACATTCCCAGCCACGTTGCATCGACCCCCTAAACCGCCCCGAGTCATATATAGCTTTTTTCTCTTTTGTTTACAGCCACAGACTTATTTTTGACTGTATGCTTTTAATGCATCAGAACATTGGAGGTCTAAGACCACCACTCTGAATAAGGTCAAAGGTCATTCTCTTCAAGGCCAGGTCCATTGGGGGGTTCTGACCCCCCTCGGTAGTCACGTGGTCAAGGCTCTGAGTTCGAGGCCCCAAAAGTTGGCGAAGAAGACGAATGAACAGAGGCCACAATTTCGGTGCACCCTGTCACAACATTTTCATGGTTCTAATCTAAACCCCTCGCCCTCAACTAGACCCCTCCCTTCTCCAAATTCCACAGGGACCCAGGGGCATGCTGGGACTGCTCTGAGGTCTTGCAGGCACTAGCGGGACGAGCAGCACCACCGTGCTTACTTTTGCATGCTAATCTAATGAGGGGCCCCCAATGTTTTGGGGATTTGGCTTTTCCCGCCTCGGCAGACGCGCTGCTCCCGAAACATAAAACGGACATGTGAGTGGTTTGCACTTTTTCAGGTTTGCGAAACTTTTTCAGGTTTTGCAGGTTTTAAAGGAGCACAGAACGCACACTGGAGTGTGAGTAACTCCAGAAGGCGACGAAACATCAAAAAGTAACAAAATCAACATATTGCCTTGAACGTGTAACCAACAATTTCTTTCCGTTATAGGTTGGGGTAGGTTTTGGAAAGGACCTCACGATACCTATCACGATACATGGGTCACAATATGATTATAACCCGGTATACTGCGGTACTATACATATTGCGACATTCTACAGTTCACTGAAAATGTATATATACATATGTTAGAGGTTGATTAATATTATGTTTTTAGGGCCGATACTGGTACAGATTATTGCTAGTTAATGGAGCCAAGAACCGATATTTGATTCCGATATGCAAAAAAAAAAAAACTGTAATAATTTTGCATTATACAAACACCAAGCTCAGCTGAAAGTCGTGTGTGAGTGTGGTCTGAGTGACAAGGCTTCAGTGTCGATTGGCTACTATTTGATTGACATTAAGCCAGTCAGAGACTGTTGTGGGCGGGACATTAAATGAAGCAGCGAGTCGAGAGCAAAGGGCACAGAGAGAGGAGACGGCACTGGAGCCACAGTAGCGCACCTTGTAATTACTTAATATCGCTGATGGTCAAAATTAAACTCCGATAATCGGCTGACCCTTTATATATAGCACACAGTGCACCACATGAAATGTCACCTGCGCATCTGACCCATCTATGATGGAGCAGTGGGCAGTCAACATGCAGCACCCGAGGAGCAGTGCTTGGGGATGGTACCTTGCTCACGAGTACCTTAGTGGTACCTTTACCGGTCCGGGACTTGATCTGTGCTGCTTTACACACACACACACACACACACACACCATGATTCTGTTCAATTCAGAAAAAATGTTTGATGGCAAATCTTGCTTTTAACCACTACAATCAAATACAGGAAACAACATTTAACAGACAACATTTACTCGGGTCATTGCTCGGGTCACCGTACTGTGACTCTAGTAACACCAAGACCATATACACACACACTCTGCAACAACGCCTACTCCCCTGACAGACAGAAAAGGCCTCGGTTTCTCTCTCCTGTTCAAACACCGGCCGCGTCCAAAGGGAGCCGTTACGCCACATCGTCTCCGCCCGGGCCAGCTGAGAAGAATCTCCTTTCACTTTCAAACCAACTCACATATACACACGCACTAACACACACACGCACACACTGAAAAGTGGGTCAGAAGAGCATCTGATAAGGGCTCGTGCCGACAGCCACGCTCCTCCTTGAGCCACAGATGCATTTAGTTAAAAGAGAACAATACCCAGAGCGGCTTGTAACTGCTCCCCGCTCTATTACGCAGCCGGCTCGCAAATATTCAGGGACGAAACCGCTTCCTTGTGGCCGCGTTACGTTTATTTGCAGAAGGTGAAGGAGGGGAAAGGCACCACTACAGGGTTAGGGTTAGAGGTGGGGAAAATGAGACAGAAAAAAGTAGAGATAGAGAGAGAGAGAGAGAGAGAACACAAACACTCTGCATTATTACAGCTGCTTTCAGGTCTCACACATACCAAAAAACAAAACCAGAGTAACTGATCCCAGAACAGACACACTAGAACGCTACCCCGTGCGCGGCGATACAAGAATTATATTACGTCGACCTTATGTCTAGAACGAAAACGGAAAAGGATTGAGGCGGCCACAAATTACTGCGGCAAATCACTTTTTTTAATGCCTCCAGTTGCACATTAACCTTTTCCTCATTCACTCCCACATAACAAGGTATAACAAATCTCAATTCCATACTTATATACGCTGCGGAACAACGTGTCCCACTGGCGATTCCACATTTCCAGGCCCAATGTTTTGTGGCAAAGGTAACGTGGTTGCGGCGAGTCGTCCTACTGCTAAATGTTTTTAATCCAAGAAATCTTACTTGGCGACCTGATCGCTTAAAAATAAACTTGTAACAAAGTCTGTTGCACCACTATCCCTAACGTTACCACTAGGGTTGGGTACCTTTCACATCTGAACTGGTATTGGTACCGGTACCTGGTGTTCAGTACCGATACTCAACGGGACTTTATTTCAATAACTTGCTCTCACTGTTCCCCTGAGAGCAGCTTGGAGTTATGGCCCTATGAAATCTGTTTTGTTTTTCCCTAAATTCCGTTTTATTTTTTCCTGAATTCCATTTTTTCCATTTTTATTCTTCCGAATTCCGTGTTTTACGTTATAATCATATTTATTCACCTAAAAAGTGTCTAATTATGGAGTGGATGGGGAAAAAAGAACAAAGCAATAGGAAAAAAATCACATTAAATGACTGTTATTCAACTTCAACAAAGTGCTGAGGTTCAGCAGAACATTTTCTGCTTTGGTAAAAAATTTACCTGTAAACAACAAAAAATATTCAAATGTTTCTGATGTGAGTTTTTGACTGTAAGCGGTCATCACGTGTTCTTGCGGGTGCAGTCTATCGTGTGCTCGCAAAACTCACAAAAGAGTTGTTCCCCCGATTCATAAAAAATCATTTGGCTATTGCTCTGCTCTAAACTTAGCACTAACACTCGAATTCCGGCTTTTTTTTTTTTTGAGGACTTTGGTGTTACCGCGAGCCTCTTTGCCATAGCTGACCGTTGACGTTTTCCCCTCTGTGTCTGTGCGTTTGTGTGTGTGGAAAGCTGAGTCCCGCCTCAACAGGTAACACGTACAGGGGGCTGCAGCGGCCAAAACTGATTAGAAACCATTGCTTTGCCCACACACTGATGTCAGCTAATTATACGACGTGCTATGTTTTACAATGGATTCCATCCTATATCGGCCCTACATCGGTTGGTGGTCAGGTGGTCAGGACACTTGCCTCTGGATCAAGAAGAGGTTGTGGGTTTGAATCCTACCTTCAGCACTACCATCAGGGGTCCCTGAACAAGACCTTTTAGCCCAAGCTGCTTTCAAGGAAACCGTCCCTGAAATTGGGCAAATGGAAATGATGCTGGCATATGAAATATCTAGTCTTTACATGTTTGACTCTGCCTTCCGCATTTATCAGCAACGGCCAATACTTATCATATTGTGCATCAGGAATGACTTTGTTCAAATTGCACAGCCCCAGTAGTAAGGCTGAAATGATTATTTAAATAATTCAATTACAAAAACCACAAAGCTTTGTTTCATTTCATTCTTTTCACTGGCTAGAGCATGCGCCGCTTGAGTATCACACCAACACTTATTAGCGACGCACAACATTTTCAGTGGCACGGTCAAGACAAGACCTGTTTCCTCCGTGCGTGAAAATATTTGAGAGATATTGCATGCACAAAAACTGAAGAAAATGCTTAAAAAACACATAAATGACATTCTTCACAGTATAAACACATGCACTGTGTGTGTGAGTGCGCTTGTATTTCTCGCTAAAGTCAAAGTCCAAGTAAACTTTGTCATCTCTGCTATATACTGTACAGATATACAGAGAGACGAGACGACGTGGCTCCAGTTTTAACAGTGCAGTAGGAAATAGGGAACAAAGAACAATTAAGGCACATGGGATAAACAATAATAAACTGTAAAGTACAAAATATACATTTTAAACTAGACATGGAATATTAAATATACCTTTAAACTAGAACTAGAATTAGAAATAGAGGTAGATAGAGAGACAGTTTGGATGCAGTATTACCTACAATGTGGAAATTTACACTTTTACACTGGATGTGCAGGAGGTTAGAAACAGTTATAGTATGAAAAGAATTCTATATCCAGTCTATTTATACATTCAGCATTTAACTTTTGTGCAAATAGTGGCAGCAGTGCAAACAAAAAAAATATTGCAGTGTTGTGTCAGCAGTCATTTCAGGAGGAAATAGTCCGTATAGCAGCAAAAATAAAGTGCATCACCGCAACGGTGATGTGTAAAGTAGAGCGTTCCAGTTTTGTCAACTCACCACAACAACAACATTGTGAGTTCTACTCACAATACAGCCGTTTATTGAAATTTTCAGCGTTTTTCCCGGAACGGGCGTCCATCACTTTATTGTGACATGGCTCCAAGAGGCGCACGGGGGGGTTATGCAAAACGTAGGTCTCTAAAGGCCCTAAAGCAGCTCATTTTATAGCCCAAATTGGTTCAAAATGACCCCAAACTTCAGTATTTCTTCATTTGTAATTGATCAGAGTGATTTATTTTATAATGTTCAGCCATAATCAATAGGAAAGAAAAAAATATTGAAAATGTATTTCAAAAATCTATTCTACATTCTGATGGATAGCAAATGAAAAAAAAGAAGTGTTTCTGCACTTTACAGTACAAAGCCATAAAATGTCTCTGCATAATAACAACTCTGCAAGCCAATAAAACAGACGCTGTCCCTACTATTTCTAGTATTTATATCTACAGTTTCAGCAACAGTTATACTACATAAAGCTAAAAAACTAAACATTTCCACAGGCGCAGGGCAGTTTTCATCAGAAATGTGCTGATTTCAAGCTGAGTAGTGCAGGACGTCCTGAACACAACATAAGGCATGTATGGCTAACCTCTACACACGCTAGATAAAGTCTAAAAACAGAGGTTTAGAATAACACCCCAAATTCTCGCAGGGCGGAAAGGGTTCATTTTGGTTTTTAAAAAAGGAACATTCAGGAATAAAAGCTAATTGGTTGTACATTTCATCCGATTACACAATTAACCGATGAAAAATGGTCAAAATACTCGATTACAAAAAGAACTGATAGCTGCAGCTCTATCCAGTAGCGAATACTAATATTGAATTGGAAAAGAAATCAACAGATTGATTAACTCTTTGATTTAAAAAAAAACAAACCCTAGCAGCCTTTCATTTGTACTGACAACTAATTTAAGGCATTAGCGATGTCTCAAATCTCCGCCTGATTTCCTTTTTTGCTAACCGAACCTTTGCAAGCTTTTAATTACATCAATGAATTATTCTAACCAATAAAGAAAGGAACCACGTTGCTAATGAGTCGTTAGCGTTCCGTCCTTTGACAACAAGGTGCCTCGCCATAGCGAGCAGCTTCGTCACTGTCATCATCACCGCCGCCAGCAGCGCAGGGACGAGGCTGATGAAGCGGAGAGGAGCGCGGTAAACACTTTCATTAGGCAGTAATAGAGGAAAAACAGAGCTAGCGCACGCTGACTCACTCGCCACCTCCCAACGTCCTCTATTCCAATAGCATCACCGCCATCGTTGGACGTCTAATGAGCCCATGACAAACGGGAACATGATAAATAAGATAAATAAGCCCAATTGAGGCTGCCTAACAAAACGAGCAGGAGCCGAACTGAAGCAAAAATGGCAATAACAATTACAGACACGCTCTCCTGTAGCGGTGCAAAAACGTTCCCAGTGGAAACGCGTGTTTTGATGAATCATGTGTGGCACCGGGATTTTTTTGTGACCACAGAGCACTGATTTATCAGACCCTCCAGGATTTCGCGAGCACAACGATCAATGCAAATTTAGCCAATTCCCGCAAATTCATTACTACCGTGCAATTTTGACCAATTACCGCAACTTTTCTGCAATTGCTGAGCAATCATTGTCGTTTCCCGTAAAACGTTGAGCCATACGTCGGCAAACTCACTTCCTTGTTACCTTTAGAAGACGCAGGAAACCGTTGATAAAAACGCCTCACATTTACCTTAAAATATAACTAAATCATTAATGGTTAATAAAAATAGTGATGTTATTTCCTTTATTTTAATTAACTGGTGAAGGATCATTATAAAGGGGGACAAAATCGCACATTACCACAAAATGGCTAAAAACACTGCAACTTCATCACTTTTTTTTTAAGAAAAGCTGCTGCAAAATCAGGCATTTTAGGCAACAACAAGCTCAAAAAAAAAGAAAGCGAAATCCCGGAGCGACTGGCTAGTCGTGCGTGGGGGATTGTGGGAAATGTAGTGCTCTCCCAGAAAAGAGAGAATATATATCGAAATATATATTGTGTATCACGACGGAGCTTAAAAATATAGCGCTTTTATTTTTGGGTCATATCACCACGCTCTACTGTGACCTGCATTTACAATATTGGTATTGGTACCGATGAGCGCTGACATTTGAAAGGGAATCATAAACTGCGAGTATCCTGACCAAACTGAAGAGCGTCATATAGGTGTTTTCACGAGAAGACAATGTTGAAATCCTGCGTCTTCAACATTTCAAACTATTACACATCTGACAATAAGCTTCTATTTCTTTTTGCCAACCGCCAGCCACATAACTTCAGGCTGAGCCCGAACAAGAATCGGGAGTTTTGGCCAGCAGACAGACACAAAAAAAAATGACCGGCGGCCGAGATCCGATTTCCGCGTCACTATTTAAGGAAAGGCCTTCAATGGAAGATAATTTAAGTGCGGGAATCCGCCCCGGCTCGCTGAGTGAGAGAAAGAGAGAGGCTTTGACCAAAGCAGGGGTAAAAGAAATGCTTGTCTGCTGAGGTTTAATGAATGCCTTACATGTCTGGGATTCCTGGAGGAGGGGCATGGGAGCGACGGGGCACAGGAGAAGAGTTCCAACGGGAGCAAGAAAGAGGAGGCCCGAAGGGGCCCCGGGAACGACGCTGCGAACTGTGGAGCTTAACGCTGATCGGATTTCTCCTTTCCCACCAGGGGAAATTGGTCGGCGGGGGCTTAAAGAGAAAAATCAATCAGGGATCAGTTCTTGAGGGACGTTAAAGAAAGCTTTGTGCATGCGGCATATGGAAGTCATGAAGTACAAAACGTTACTGTACTCAAGTAAAATTTTCAGATATCTGCATCTGACTACAGAAGTCAACAGAGGACGCGCGCCAACATTATTTTTCTTCTCAGTCCCACAAGGTCACAAGTAAACTTTCTCGTAATGTTGACATACTGACCTCTCGAGATCTTAACTTATATTTGCCCCCGATCTTGTGACAGGTTCAGTATTTTGGCAGTACACCATCATCACGGACAAACGCATCCAATTTTACTTTGATCGTGGACAACTTTCGATTTTTACTTTCTACATTTTGAATACAAATATCTGTACATTATTCTAGGGAATGATTGGCCGATGACGATATCCAATTTTTTTTTTAATGCTTATATCTGCCAATGTCGATAAATAAGGAGTACAGAGTCGAGCACAAGCGGAGGCAGAGTGCATGAAGAATAGATATTTTGCTTACGAATCCAGTCTGCGCTCAGAATTTTGGCACAAAACAACACCATACATTTTA
This sequence comes from Distichodus sexfasciatus, assembly GCA_032718565.1. NCBI lineage: Eukaryota > Metazoa > Chordata > Actinopteri > Characiformes > Distichodontidae > Distichodus > Distichodus sexfasciatus. The sequence continues at coordinate 802,747 of JAVGVS010000031.1, forward strand.
AGGCAGAAGGCGTGGGCCATATAAATTCCCACCTCGGACTCTGGACATGCTTGGCACAAGCTCTACCTTTCCGACATACAGTAAGTGCATCGTAAAATATCGGCTGAAATTATCAGGCAAATCTAAGCATCGCCCCGATGCTGACACCTCATCCTATTCCGAAATGATTCCGACATTACTGTGCATCCCAACTTTCCACTCTTCCAAACAGACTCTAGTGCTTTAGGGTATTGCATTTTGAATGGAATGTTGACAAGTTATTAAGATGCTCGTCTTATCAACATCTCATTAATAAAATAGCTCATATATTCATCAAGAAAAAAATGGTTGTTAGATGCAGGCCCAGAGGGACTACAGAGCAAGTCTGCGAACCAAGGAGTACAACACCTACTGGACTGGATTTCTCATTCGAAATTTCTCATTCGAAGTTGGTCGGTGATGGATTAAAGCCAAAATTGATCGGGAATCGGTTCCTGGGGGTTGTGAATGGAAGCTTTGTACTTGGGGCGCACATCCACCCGACCGTGAAAAAGTCGCCTTGCGCCCTGGGAGGTCGAGAAACGTGCAGCGGAAATGTGGGGTGAGGGGCGAACTGCTACCAGAAACCAATACAAAAGTCTTTGTGACTCAGGTTACACAGTGGTGCGTTTCCCAAAAGCATAGTTGCTACTACGTTAGCAGCTAACATAGTGCACAATAGCAACCAACATAGTGCACAATAGCAACCAACACGGTGCACATTAGCAACCAACACAGAGCACCTTAGCAAACAACACGGTGCACATTAGCAACCAACACGGTGCACATTAGCAACCAACACGGTGCACATTAGCAACCAACACAGTGCACATTAGCAACCAACACAGTGCACATTAGCAACCAACACAGTGCACATTAGCAACTAACAAGGTGCACGGTTTAGGTTGTCTTGACTATAACTCTAGTTAACGCACGTATTTAGTTTATTCATTCGTTCATTGTCCGAACTGCTTAATCCCAATCGGGCTTGCGGGAGGGACCGGAGCCTATCCCGGGACCTTACGGGCGCATGGCGGGGACCAACCCTGGGTAGGCGCCAAAACAAAGCAGTGTATTTTGTATATGCCCATCATATAAAGTTGTTTATGTGCAATTAGACACAAATAATTAAATGTAATGATTGATGCAAAAAACATCGTGATGTGAATTTTGAGCCATATCGCCCAGCCCTAGTATGCTGTTTGTTTTTTCTTTTTTGCTAAAACCGTAGCACAGTACCAATAATAACAGTGGATTACTGTGGAGCTTGACTGGGTTAGTCTGTGATGTGTGTAAAGGAAAGAGGGGAAGTACGTGATTCATCCAGCAAACAGTGAGCTCCTGGCAAGGCTTACCAACATGTGTTGGGTTTTAGGAGGAAACACTGCACGTAACAAGGCCATTCTGCCCTGAGGTGCTTTTGAAACAAGGACACATGTCCAACATCCCACAGTATTCAAAAATCAGCAACCAGGACCAGCTCCTGAATGAAGACATTAAGGTACAGTATATCTTTCAGACTCTGGAGTACGCCCTGTTGTTGGCAAAAGAAATGTGTGCGCAATCGCTTTCCTGAGATAAAGAACAGGCTTTTTCCAATGGCGTAGAAACATGCTGCAATCGGAGGCACGGCGATCAAAATCAACCTGACTCCACCCATTTTAATATCACGGATCTTCCCGCCGTTGTTTGCTGTGAGCCCCAGGGGCCAGATGCAGATGTGGTTGAACACGTTTAACGTGCAGTAAACATGCAATCATCCCAGCTGGACAGAACACGCCCCATGTTCTTATATCGCGCATCAAGGAACAGGTGTTGATTTGGCCTCGATTCCAAGTATCAAAATTGTCCTAAGACAAGGGACTACGGAAGTCAGCACACTTGGCTCCGTATTAGAAATGTCCGTATTAAGAGTTATGGTGTTATTTTTGTGCAGTGGAACTTTGGCAAGCAAAATATCGTCTTTACACGTTCAACTCTGCCTTCCTCACTTATCGGCAGATATAAGCCTGAAAAACATTGGATATCGGCATCAGCAGATAATTCCCATTTTATGCATCTCTAGTTCTAGCGTCTCCAAAATCTACATTTACGACATTCTGCAGGTGCTGTTATCCAGAGCAACGTGGGGTTAGAACCTTGCTTAATAACCCCAATGCTGTTAGAGCAGGAGGTAGCACAGAGCTGGGCTTGAACCCTTGACTACATCAACTTCCACTCCATATTTGTTGTAGGGTCTCCAACACCTACATCTAAAGTGGCATGGCATTTTGCAGGCGTTCTATTCCATAGCAACTAGGGGTTAGGGTCATTGCTCAAGGTACCCAATAATAGTAGAGAATAATAGTTGGGAAGATTACTTTTAAAATGTATTCCACTACAGATTACAGAATACATGCCCCAAAAATGTAGTTTGTAACGCATTCCGTTAAGCTACTCAATGTGAGTAACATATTCTGAATACTTTGGATTACTTAATATATTGTCATGCTTTTTACATGAATGTAGCAATCACATCCTGCAAATTCTTGTTTGTTTTTCTCTACCAATTGGCTGTTAAGCCCAAATCTCCCTGAATAGACAATATATTTACTCTAAAGGAGCAAACACGAAATTTCCGAGTAAGAAATGCATTCCTGCCCGGGCACTGCTGGCTCTGTTGTGCTGGCTCCGGGTCCATTGTGGAACTGACGCCACCAACATTAACAGGACACTTACATTAGAGCCTCTTATTGCGTGTTTTGTTTGGGCTTCCGGCAATGCGTGGAATTACCAAAATTAGAGAGGAGATAGCCTAACATACGAAACAGGAAAAGCCCGCCGTGTAATCCATTTATTTCAACAAAGTAACTGTATTCTGATTATCACCTATTTAAACGGTAACTGTAACGGAATACAGTTACTCATATTTTGTATTCTAAATACGTAACGCCGGTACATGTATTCCAATACTCCCCAACACTGGTAGTGAAGGCGCTAGGTTCGATGAGCTTGAACCCATAACCATGACCTTTGGGTTCATATGAGCAGCTGCACACCAAGCCGGGTGATCCTACCATGGGGACGTGGTGTTTTAGTGCTGCTCCATCCTACCGCCAGCACTGCTACCATTACAGGATTTTTACTACCAGCTTGTAACTGAATCTCCGCAATCCAAAACAAGCAGTGTTGTTAAGGGGGAATCAACTTCCTCTTCTCATCCTGGAGAGCATGTATTTGTTTACATCATATTTCACTGAGACTTCCGGCATCGGAGACCCGAGTTCCTGCCTCACGGCCGGACAGCAGCGACGCCCCAGCCACCGTCCCTCTGGGGCCATTCATTACCTCTGCGCAGGAAGCCGCCCCACAATGAGGGGAAACAATCGGGCCGAGCGCTGTGTGAACTTTTGCAGCGGCGATTGTTCCACACCGAGATTGAACTGGCGCCAGTGTCTCCTCTATGGCTTGGCGTGGCCAGTGGGTCGGTCCGGAGTGAGAGGATTCCCGTATAGGGAAGCTGATAAACTTATTTATTGTCTCTTATTAAGTTTTATGCAATTACAGTACATCCAAATAAACTGTTACTGATAAAACACACCTTAAAACAGCTATGCATTTTTATTTTGACTAGGTTAAAGCACCTATTCCTACACAACCTAAGAACAGTCAGATGAATGGCTTTTTTGCATTATTGTTTGTTTACATTTCTTGTGTTAATATGCACATTTTGTTTATACTTGTCCTATTAAAGCAATTACTAACTCATTATGAAAACAATATAAATGAATGACTTCCTTTTGAGTAAAACTGGACAAGAAAAACATCAATGTACACTATATATTAGGCTGGGCAATTAACTAAAAATGTACTGAAATCAGCGTTCAGAACCTCCAATCAAACCTCCTAATCCAATTTGCTTAAAATAATACTTAAAAATTAAATTTGTTAATAACATCCCCAGTGTTTGTTTTATATAACATCCCCTGTCTAGTCTGCGACTACACCTGTGTGTTTCCTTCAGTTAAAATTACAAACATGCGCACTTTCACTTCTAAAAAATCCCTGCTTTAATAGTTAATATTTACAATACAAACCTTGTCAGTGAACTATAAGAGCAAAAACCAAAACCACAAAAGACAAAATAATTGCTCATTAATCCTAACTGAAGTAAATAGTTCAATTAATCGTGATCCTGATTTGAGGTCATATCTCCCGGCCTTATCACCTGGTCTAAAAACGTTGTGATTTGAATTTTCTCCCAGCCGCAAATTTGTGGTCTGAAAAAAAGTGTTAATTCATTAGACACAAGGCAAGTCGAGTTCCAAAAATCAGGAGCCTGTCCATCAGAGTGTCAGCGACAGCGCGGAAACCTGCTTTGTAGGGATGCACCGAAATGATTTTTTTGGGCCGAAACCGAAAACCGAAAATGAGAGAACACTTGGCCGAAAACCGAAACACCGAAAGGAATTATTATAATTATTAATTTTTTGTAATATTGCCGTTATAGCTGGGACTGTGTGTACTTACCTCACTAAAGTCAAGCATTGCATCAAGTGCGCGTCCGCGCAATCTTTTACAATTCTCCCGTGATCATGTGATCTTGCAAACCAGCGGCGCCCTGGATCGGATACAGACCACAAAAGCGTCCAGTGCAAATTGGCGGACGGCCTCGGACGGAATGGAAATGCAGCGCAGTCGCACCGCAGCGGACACGCATCCAGTGTAAAACAGTACACTACAACTGCGCACTACAAACATTATTAGTAGGCTTCCTAGTTCATTTTGTCCTTGTTGTTGCTCAACTTTAATTGTGTTTGTGTTTAGCATTGTTCTTGATCCGTATCCGTCAAAAATAGACTCGACGCGCATCTCGACGGACTGCCGGACATGTGACGGAACAGAGACACAGCGGAGACGCAACGCAGCGGAGTTGGTGTAAACTTATGCACTGACTTTATTGGCGGCGATTAGGTGCGGCTGCCGTGTCGGAGACGCACCGCAGCGCACACGCATCCCGTGTAAAACGGGGTAATCCAATCTGGCGCATGCAGGTTGCGGTTGTTGCTTGCGTCATCGCTGTTTCGGTCGCGTTTAAAAAAAAAAATCTTTTTTTTCGGTGGCCGAATATTCTGTGCATCCCTACTGCTTTGGTTAGTGCTTGGCAGTGCGGCCGTTCCCTCTCTCTCTGTATTTCTCTCTGTCCCCCGTTCCTCCTCCTCCTCTTCTGGATGAAGCTCCCGGGCACAAGACAGCCCTGACATTGCTACTGTCCTCACTAAAGCTGTAACTCTCTCTGGCTGTGTAGACAAGCTTTGGCTCACAGCCGTTAAGCCTTGCGAGTTAGGATGGGGCACGAAAACGTGCTGAGGGGTTTTGGAGAATATCAGAGCCAAAGCTGCCGTACAGACTTCATATCACCTCTTTTATTATTTGGGCCTTCAAAATTCATTTCCTGCTCATATCCAAATTCTCACTAGCCGTCAGTTCATAACCTGCATCGGGATTGGTCGCTTTCCTTTAGGAAGGCAGTTTAGCAATAAAGAGGCTAAACGTTAATGCTAATAGCGTTACAATTCCTGTGGATAATGTAAACAAAATCAACGCTCAGAGAACCTGCCAATCTACCGATTATCGGCCGAGCTGGTTATAGAGGGCCGATGTTAGGCGTTTTGGATATTATCTGTATCAGTGTTTAGTTTTGACCATCACCGATATTAAGTAATTACAAAGAGCGCTACTGTGGCTCCACTACCGTCTCTTCTCTCTGTGCCATTTGCTCTCGATACGTTCCTTCATTTAATGTTTTTTTTAAGTAATGTAAAAGGTTTAAGTGTTTATAAATAATAAAGTTATTTAAATAAATTTTTGTGTTGGTGTTTTTAAAATTCAACATTTTTACAGAGAATTTTTTCTTCATATCGGGTTCCAAATATCGGTTATGGGCCCCGTTAATTAGCAATAGTCAGTATCAAGATTGGCCATGAAAACCCAATATTGGTCGACCTCTAAAATTAATTATATTTGCTTGTTATATTTCATTTAAAAGTCACAATGTTCAGTAACAGAGCACTGCAAGTCAGCAAACATCTGAATGCTCGTATAAAGAAAGTAATTGGAAAAATTACAGAAAACACAGATGTTAAATACACAGATTCCCTTTTTTCTTCCCTCTTAATGATCCACCCTCCATGTTTCTATCCTCACGATCTGTTTCAGCTTGGAGTCCCAAAACAAATCTGGTTCAAAGAGCAGTTACACATGCTGGTGGTTGCGTAATTGTGTGAGTTTGGGCTCTATATTTTTCCTCATTGCACGTTCCGTCTTCAACTCTTTTCAGCTGAAAACAAACAAAGTGTTGCTACTTGGCCACGGACCTCAATTTTAACGTATGGTATCGGTCAATCTGAAGTGAAAGTGTCTCTCACACACACACACACACCTCACAGTACTTCCATAAACATAATTACTGTAGCAAAAATATGTTTATTCTACTCCAACCCTAAATGCAGCAGGAATAAACCTTCCTTTTTATTTGGTTTTCCTATATTCCTATTTAGATGCAAAAGATTTCTCCAATTTGAACAGTCTGAAATTTGTCCCTAAAAAGTCTAGGTCAAAAAAACACACACACACACACACACACTCAGGCATGGTGGCTATTACATCATATTCCAGAACATGGTTCAAGCTCCAGAACAAAAAAAAGAAAAGAAAAACAATTTGCATGTAGTATAGTAGCACTTCTCCAATCGGAATCCATGTACCATTTTGTCCTGTAGTTTTTCCAAAATAAAACCCAAACCCAAAACATGTGTAAAATATCTATTTACAAAAACTGAAGTGAAAAAACAAACAAGTCATTTTCCAATTTCTCATTTCGCAGTTAAATAAAAACAAGCTCATTTGTAGGGTAGTGTTTTTCTGACTAGCATTTCTTTTCCACTTTTTATTACATACTTGAGGTCGACCGATATTATTTTTTCAGGGCTGATATCGAAACCAATTATTGCTAGTTAATGGGGCAACAATGGGGAAAACAAGCTAAACGTCATAAAAGGTAATCCACTCAAAGCTAAGCAGACCTGAGCAGATTTCAGACTGCTCAAAGCCCTTTTCTTCTACCCTGCAGAGCTCCTCTACAAACAGCAAAATCAAGCGGGCGAGCTACTCACTTCTCTGGCAGTGCTTGTGTGTCCAGCAGCGCTCACTGAAGTGGCCGTTGATGGTAGTTTGGGGACAGGTGGTCTTGCCCTTGGCAGCACCGGGGCACACGTCCCCGCACTCGCCGTCGTTCTTGTTGGCCACGATGTAGTTGTCCTCCACTGAGTCGAGGATCTTGGACCAGTCGAGGGTGGAGAGGTAGCAGAGGTCGGGGTTCTTCTCCACCCGGACGGCGCCTCGCGTCACGTTCATCAGGCTGTGCAGGCCCACCTCCTTCAGCTGCAGCATCTCGAACAGCACCAGCGCATAGTTGAAGAACAGGTTGTTGCCGCGGATGACGGTGAGGTTGGGAAAGAGCTGGCTCAGGCTCTCCAGGCCGTAGACGCGGAACAGCAGCAGGTAGTCGGTCACCACCGTCAGCTTGGGGAAGCTCAGGCCACGGAAGTCCTCCGGCTTGCTGTTGAACATCAGCAGGATCTTCAGGTGGCCCTCGATCACCGTGCAGTTCTCCAGAGCCATCAGGTTGGTCACGTTGTTCCTGATGTCCTTACTTGGGCAAACTGGACAAAACAAACAAACCAACAAACTAAAATTAGGTGAAAGTTGGTGGGCGTGGCCTAGGTCAAATTTATCTAGAGTGAGGTACAATACTTTGTACCTCACGACTGTTTAATCTGTAAAGCTAGACTTAAGCCAACTAAGTTATACACCTTAATAAATCCTGTTAGAGAAAAGTCAGGGGTTAATACACAGATGAGAGTACTTACTAGTGGGTTATTGGTTTTTTTTTGTATTTTTAATACATGTTCGAGCCAATTTTTCTACAATCGAAGCTTCGTTTAATTCTTTTCACTCGCTAGAGCATGCTCCACTTGTGTTTCACACCAACACTTATCAGTAACACGATCAAGGCAAGATCTGGTCCCTCTGTATGAGAAAGTATTCGTGAGATATTCTGTGCCCAAAAACAGAATGCATACATTTTTCATGATGTAAAAAAACATGCTGTAATTCTCATCACTCGCTAAAACGCTTCAGTTCAGTCATATCTCCCCCTTTATTACAGACTAAAGTCATAATTTAGCTGAAAACTAACCACAACAACCAGCGTTCTACTCACAACACAGCCATTTATTGAGAATTCCAGAGTTTATTCCAGAACGCGTGTCCATCATTTTATTGTAATGCGGCTGGAGTGGCATGCGGGGGAACTGTGGGAAATGTAGTTAAGCCCCAGAAATGTACAAAGCAGCTCATGTTATAGGCCAAAATGAGTCCAAATTGGCTTAAAATTGCCCAAACACTTCAGCATTTCTTCATTTTCGATTAATCAGATTTTTAAATATTCTTTCAGAATGTAGAATGGTTTTTTGATTACAAATACATTTTTATAGTTCTTCTTACACCGATCGATTACTCTCTAACATTATTTTTAAAAAATGATCAAAACGTTGCATCACTAGTGACCAGCATCATAGATCACAGAGTCAAACCCTTTCTTCAAAGCTGCGTGGCAGAGAAGAAGAACGTGAGGAACCCTGATCTTTCAAAATGACACCCAGAGTTTAACAGTATTAACGTGTATAATCAGGTAAATATAATTACTTTTAAAGATCTGGAATTCACCCCAAAAGTATGCCAGGCCTCTGCTTCTGGATCTGGAGTCATACTGTTGGGTTCCCTCCCTGCGAGCAGATGCCTTTCACGTGACACAACGTAGTTAACGACGGCCGTAAAACAGCCTTACTGCAGCTTTTGACATTCCAGATCTAGGTTAAGTGCTATTCAGGTCTAGCAGCTGGGAAAGCTTTTCTTCCAAGTCAAAGCCGTCAGAGTTTGCTCCCACATTGATGATAAATAAATAGATAAACAAAATAATGACTTAACGTCAAGTCATCTGAGGTCCAGTGAGGGAGCCTTGGTAACGGCTTATTAATTGGATAAAAAGGGGAAAGAAATGTGTCATTCCAGCATTTTTTTTATTCTGATTAATTGAAAATGAAGAAATATTGAAGTTTTGGCCATTTTTAGCCAATTTGGACTCATTTTGGCTTATAACTCATTTTTGATTCATTTCTGGGAGAGAACTACATTTTTCTGCAAGATGGTGTTCCACACGAGAGTCGGATCACAATAACACGGTTGACAAGCCTCGGAATAATCACTGAAAATATCAAGTAAATGCTATATTGTGAGTAGAACGCTGGTTGTTTTTGTTATTCAAAAATGAGTTTTGTCTGTAATGAATGGGAAGATTTGACTGAAATTAAACACTTTAGTGAATGACTTCCCTGAGAGAGTCGTGCACACTAGCAAACAGCATGTGTTTACATCGTGAAAAATGTCATTCATGCGTTCATACGCTATTACTTCAGTTTTTGTGACGGCGAGGCACGGCGCTGGTTCTCGTCTCCTTCTTATTCTGCTTTTATGGCGGTCGGCGTCCAGGAATATCATCAAGTAAACAGCTGTACTGTGAGTAGAACACTGGTTGTTGTTGCTTATCAGCTAAAATATGGGTTTTGTCTGTAATAAAGGGGAAGACTTGGCTGAACTGGAGCGTTTTTGATAGTGAGGACGTTCTTGCAGCTCCATATGTAGATAAATGCTAAGCACTGCCCCAGTCCGACAGGCTGACTCGCTGATGCCACCTTCAATCTTCATTTTCGCCAGAGAAAAACAAAAACAGACAAGTGCCTTCTACAAGCACACGAGGAGAGTGTTCTGGATGGGCGGGGCAGTGAGCGCTCTGCTTTGAGAGGCCAGAAAGTGAAAGTGACGTTCCTGCTGTCTGTTTATCATTAACGTGAGGATTTGGACTCGATGTTCACGATATAGTCACTTACTACACTGCACGTGGAGCAAGCCGAGATATACTGAGTATATTCCATATATCACCCATCCCAATATCATGCTTATTGTTACATCCTTTAAGGAGACGTCAATCTCTGATTTTTTAAAAGAGAAGGGGTTTTCATTCAAATGTCTGGTATTTCTAGCAGTAGAATAAAGCTGCATTTGAACCTCCAGCCTCTTGGTAGAAGGGACTGGGATCACGCTTTAAGGAGCAGGGCAACATCAAGCAGAACTTAAACGCTGCTTTCCCAACTTTGGAAAGGAATATGTAATATGCAATTCTATATAGAAATTTTCAGAGTTTTTTCTTCATTATAATTATCAGGCCTACGCTACTTAACCATCACCAGCTACTACATGAAAATCTCTCTATAATGAACAGGAAGTGTTAATCTTTCAGTGCAGCAACAAATTACTTAGCAAATTAAAATTCCAATACATTTACATTTGTCATTTAGCAGATTTTCTTTTAAAAGCGACCATTTCCTAATAGAAGGGACAGCCTCTCTGAGGAATCTTGGGGTTAAAAGCCTTGCTCTTGGGACCAAATGTGGTTGTTGGGATTCAAACCTTAATGTTATGATCACCAACACAGGGTTTCATTCACTCAGATCATTGCATTGAAAGTGGTGCAGAAAAGAAAAAGAATTATGAATCGTGAATCGATTTTGAATTGAATCGTGAGCAAGAATCAGAATCGAATTGTGAAATTTTCTCAACCCCCAAGTTTCCAGACCCAGAGTCAGTGTTAAGTCCACACAAAAACAGTGCGTGAAGGTGAGCAATAATCTCACGAGCGAACCCATTTTCTCAGCCTCCGAAGCGCGGCCGGACACGTCTCCTTTAATAACGGCACACCAAACAGCCGGCCACGTGACCTTAACGGTTTGCATGAATGGGGCCCCAGTAACTGCAGTGGGAACTTACACACATGCTCTACTCATGCACAAACAGGGCCTTTCGACAGGCATGAGGCGGTGGAGGTGGTGGGGGGAGACGGAGGCCATGACAGGATGGTCGGCGGGGGTTGCATGACATGGACAAAAAAAAGGAAAGAAAAAGATTGCAACATCACTTGCAATGACTTCAAACATGAAGACGATGCAAAATGATGAAAAAAGAGACATCTTGAGATGCCTTTGCATTTTTGTGCCTTAGAAACTGACTCATCTGAGATTAGCAACAACTAGATATGGGCAGATTATGGCTTGAAAGTATATTGCAAATTAAAAGGTTTGTACAGTATCTAAAATTTTGTAATTTGTTTTCCATTGCTAAGGTATGAGTTCTTTCTAATGACTGTCAAATACAGAAAAGCCAGAAATCCCTGATCTTGTGTGAAGTGTGGTGCTGACCTCAAACCAATAACACGTTTAACCATTTTATCTCAGTAATGCTTAATTGTGATATTGATTTGATTAAAACAATTTAGTTGTTAATTCACTGGCAAGGATTGCACTCTGCTTAAACTCGAGTGTGAACAGTGTTCACACTTTGTTCCAATGTTCCAAAATATTTCATGTTGCTTAAAAATAAACTAGTTTATGACGAATGGGAACAAGTTGTTTGATTCCTCAGACATTTCAAAACAACACATTTCAGAGCTGTAATTGTAATACAATAATACTGTGAAACCAACATTTTTTTGGCTTCAACTCATTCGTACGCTGATCTGTCGTGCAGGGATCGGTTTACTAATGCCACCTCTGCATCTACAGGAACGGCCTCTTTATTTTGAATGGATTGCACAGCGGAACGGACGTTTTGGGGCACAGTCCCTTCAGCGTTCCCCTCATCTGTCCCTCCCTCACATCTGCCGCCATGCCGTTACGCTATGGGTCCCCAGCATTATTTTTAGGATCGACTTCCCGATTGGGAATCTCACACGCGGCACTAAAAACGGCCCGACTGGCAGGTAGACGCTGGCTGGGGCGTCGGTGTGGAATTTGTGCTCAGGACGACGGGAAAGGAGGGCGTCCTGGCTGACTTCACGCGGTGACTGGCGAAAGTTGAAGCAAGAATCCGTGGCCATATTTATTACAATGTAAGATGACAGACACTCAAATGCGTTAGTTCTGTAACTTAAAATCCAAGCACTCTCTACCTCCAAAATTTTATCGAGACATTGTGATTTGACATTACAGTTTTAACATTAAGTTACCAATTTGAGAAAATATATGAAAATTTGGTCTAGTGGTTAGGACACTCCCCTCTGCACCAACAGGTTGTGGGTTTGAATCCCACCTCCAGCACTACCGGGTTCCAGAGCAAGACCCTTAAACCCAAGTTGCTCTCAAGGAAACTATAAAAATACACGTCTTGTTCATTATAAAGTTGTTTTACAATAAGCCTGACGTCTCGATTGTTTTCATTGTGGATTGATGCTATGGGCTTGTTGATCATTGAATCGATGCATCAGTGTAGATCGATGTATCGTTAGGGCAGCGATATACGGTACTTAACGCTCAGAATGCTTACGCGCACACATCATGGCTGCCACGCGTTCTTTGCGCTTTTTTTGCGCAAAGTTGCAGTACCAGCCCAAAGAAAAAAAAGTTTTGGTACAAGACGTCAGCACTGTTGTTTACTATCTACATGGCTGAACGGTTTCGCCGTCTTGTTTGCACCTTTGTAACATTTGAACGCAAATAATTTTTATCTTCAATATCTTTCATCTCTCTTTTCACAGCAAAATCAGACGACGTATTCTCGCACTACTCTTTCTACTTCTTCCTCTTCTTCTGTCACTTTACAAAGGACTGGACGCTTTAATAGTGTACACTGCCACCTGCTGGAATCCTCAAGACTAGCGTTAAGTATATCACGGCCCTTACACTCCTACCAACATATGTGACCCTTCACGGCAAAACCAGTAACTTGTCGCAATGGAAGTTTCCGAGAAGAACGACCATTTATGTTGCGTGGGGTAAAATTTTGGATTTTTTGTTTTTAGTGTTTTGAAACAGTGGAAGGTCTATACTGTACTGTTGTGAACAAAAAAGTTTCTGTTTTGGCCGCTCTACTTCAATATTCTAAATCCACTCATTGACTAGCGTGAAGATATTTCTCCGGAATCCATCGCTGCCTCCCGAGTTCAGTTAACCTAACGCAGGTAGGCTATCCGTGTGGCTGTGAATGCAGCGTAGGCTACCGTAAATACAAACGTAGCCGCGACCGCACCAAGCGTCTGGGAGTGCTAAGGCGATAGTCAACTTCAAAGGCAGATTTCTCCGTTTCTTACTTGCCGTGACAGGAGAAATCTGACTCCTTTGAATGTTGATATCTCAGTCATATGTCGTCCGATTCATTTAATATAGGTATCGTTTTGAAGCTTGATTTATACATCACTCATAACTCAAAACATAACTCAATTTTGAAAATTTGCGACAAACGACTGGTTTTGCCGTTGAGGGTCACATATGGGAAGTGACAAAAGCAAGCCAACTGTACCTGGCCTGGTGAAACACAGCACCTAAGAGAACGCTCCAGTGGGGAAGGAAGAGGCCGTCGAGGGGGCAGAGTTCAGAGTCACGGAGGCCCTAACCCAAAACCTGCTGCTTTAAAGGGAATGCCGGGTCATTCTTGCAACACTTCCCTCGTTGAGGTTTCGCCGGCTTGCTTCGCACAAGTTTGTGCAATGTTTGCGTTCCTGAGTACATCAGCAAGCGCAGAGAGGTCAGGATCGGCCGAGACTTTTCTTTGCCGCAGGGCAAAGACATTCAGAACTTCTAACCCACTTAATTCTGCAATATGCCAACTTTAATATTTGAGCATATTTATAATACAAACCTTGTCAGTAGGGATGCACGATAATATCAGAACCATATCGGAATTGGACGATATCAGACTTTGGTCATTGGTATCAGGCCGACGCTTAGATTTGCCCAATATTTTCAGACGATACTTGCTGACACATTTATTGTACGTCGGAAAGGTAGCTTTTGTACCAGTCATGTCCAAAGTTTGAGGTGGGATTTTACATGGCCCGCACCTTCTCTCCTAAAATGTACGCCGGTATTTTGTGCCAAAATTCTGAGCATGCAGTGGAACATTTGAAAAACGAAATTTCCTGTCTTTTAGCGCTCAACTCTGCCTGCACGCACAAAAAATGTTAACGAACTAAATAGCATGTTTGCCTCACTTAGTGTTCTAGCAATTTATCAGCATCGGCATCAGCAGATATAAGCATGGAAAATATCGGATCTTGCCAATAATTCCCTTACCGTGCATCCCTATGTGTCAGTGAACTATGAGGTCAAAAAAAATTCATTAGATAAAATGTTCAGTTAACCGTGATTAAGTCATATCGCCCAGCCTTACAAATCACCGTCAAAAGGTCACAACAACAACAAGCTCAACCTTAAAGCAGCCAATTTGGCCGTTTGCTAACCATCGACAACGTAAGGTGCTATTTTGGACGCGCCAAACTCCTTGGCAACGCTGACAACTTCGAGTTCCAACTATGCGCCGTCCGTTAGCAACGCCGCAACAGAGGACGCTGCAAACAGTTTTAGCACAAGGGGGGCAACGTTAGGAAAGCAGCAGCGAGGCGGAACGGAAGAGATTTGGAGGCTGGCTTGTGGCGTTCCCCTTCAGTTATTCAGGACACAAACGGAACAGTCATTTTAACTGTTGTTAAGAGCGCTATATAAATAAATCTGAATTGAAAAACAGCTTGTCTGACACAAAGATGTCACTGATGTGAGATATTACAGCACAGAATTGGACAGCGGGGAACAGGTTAATCGAGAATGATGAAGCCTGAATGTTTACTTGTGTACGCTGGCTGTCAATTAAGGCGGCACTTTCAATTAAGGGCCAACCGATTATTGGCCAGGCCGATTGTCAAGGGCCAACATTAGGCATTTTGCCGATTATCGGTGTCAGTGTTTAATTTTGACCATCACCGATATTAAGTAATTACAAGGTGCGCTACTGTGGCTCCACTGCCGTCTTTTCCCTCTGTGCCGTTTGCCCCCAACTCGCTCCTTCATTTATGTTCCACAACAGTCTCTGATTGGCTATGTGTCACACCAGTAGTAGCCAATCAAGACTGAAGCCTTGTTGTCACTGCGTGAAGCTCCGAGAAGGAGAAGAGAGGAGAGTTTCGTCTTTGTAACATATCCTTTTTCGCATATCAGTTCCAAATATCGGTAACTAGCAACAATCTGTACCGATATTGATCCTGAAAAACCAATATTGGTCAACCTCTGCTTCTCATGCAGTCACTGGCATTTTATAAATAAAAAGTATGCTAAACTTCAAAAATTGTGAAGAACTAAGAAAATTTACAATGACAAACTCTTTCAGGACTTGACATAACCCAGAAGCACAGATTAAGAACCACTGCTCTACATTAAAGAAAAACAGTTTCAACTGGACCTCTCCAGGAGGGGTATAAGGTGGGGGTAAAAGGTGCAGGGGGCGGTGTATTTTGGGCAGAGCTGAGGCATCCATCAATGTCGTTTCTGCTTCCTTTTCAATGGAAACCTGTCAAGTCATACCCAAGACATGTCTCGAAGTAACAATTACACAAACTGCAGGTGCCACACACTGAGAGGCGCAATAACAATGGCATGTTTTCTTAAGAACAGAGGAACGTTCGAGTCTCACAGTGACACATCAGAGATCTGCACATCGGACATTTAGAATGAATGACACAATAATCTAGGGGCCGGAGCTCCTTTACAAGTCTGACCTGTAACAATAACATCAACAGCACAATGGCATTGGTGACAGAAATTGTTAGACAAACACACACACACTCATATCCTGCTTTTTGACCTTTTAGAGGGACAAGCAGGTTGTTACAAGTACCTAAAAACCTGCATGACCCCCCCCCCCCCCCCCCCCCCCCCCCACACACATCGAGATGATTTCTGACCTCTCTGTTCAGAATGCGTTTTCTTTTTTGCTTCCTTCTTATTTTTCTTTCTACTACATTAATTTTTCAGAATTACCTCTCTGTTTTGAATAATTTATTTATTGCTTGTTTTATATTTTATTCATAATTACATTTAAATAAAACTTAATAATCACTTAATAATAATAACTTAATAAACTGTGCACACTGTACGCTGCACGCTGTTAAGGGCCAACCGAGTATTATCTGGGCCGATTATCGGGGTGGATTAATCAGCAAGGCTTTTTGCTGAATATCAGCATCGGTGTTAAATTTTGACCATCACTGATATTAAGTAATTAGAAGTAGGGCTGGGCGATATGGCATAATAATAATAATATCGCGATATTTTTAAGCTATATCACGATACACAATATATATCTCAATACCTTGAAATTTCCTCTAAATCACTGTATAAATGATAAGTTCGGCCCTATATTGCATAAAATGACACCAATACAATGAATTTAGCCAAAGTTTAACATGGTAAATGCTCTTATTTTAAACCAAAGTATAATATAGCAAATTTTATACTTTATATTGGGGACAGACACGTGGGCAAGGGGAGCCAGTGATTGTGTGCTTATTAAACGTGTAAGACCTAACTATTAAATTATAATTATAAGGTTGATAAACTATAACTATAACTCCTTTATCTTTGGTTTTTCTGTAGAAACTGTCTGTAGCCTGCAGTCAATCATAAAACCAGGAGCCATCGGCCAATAGGATTCACAGGCAGAAACTGCCAAAACCCCGCCTCCAAACTGCCAAGACCCGCCCCTTTCAAACCAGAAATCTCACTCGAGCAAAAAAGCCGCTCGTCGGTAATCTACTTTGTGCGCGAGGACATTTAACACATCGAGAGGGAAAAGACATTCGAGAGAGGAAAAATACAGTTTGCGCGCAATATTATCACAACCGCGCACTCGATTCTTAATTTTGTGCTCTCGAGTTTCACATTTGCGCTCGGCAAACCATTTTGTTGAGTTTTCAGAATGGGCGGGGGAGCGAGCTGTCTGCTTTGACGGGGCAGAAAAGCAAAACTCGAAAGCGAAGTACATGCTGTTTGTTTAACAATAACGTTAGGATTTATACTCGATGGTCATGATATAGTTATTTACTACATCGCACGTGGAACAAGCCAAGATACATCGAGTATATTCGATATATCGCCCACCCCTAATTAGAAGGTGTGCTACAGTGGCTCCACTGCCGTCTCTCTCTGTGCTGTTTGCTCTCGTCTCACTGCTTCATTTAATTTCCCACCCACAAGAGTTTCTGATTGGCTATGTCACGAGTAGTACCCAATCAACACTGAAGCCTTGTTGTCACTTACAGACACTTTGCTTGAAGTGCATCTATCGCAAAAATTACTGACGGGTTCTATTTCACTTTCACTATTTCCCTCCAGGTTCTATTTCCCTCCGTGTGGTTCTTCTGTAACCCTGCAATCTCCAATCTTTTAGAAGTGACCTCTGTATAGCAAAAGGAGGGTGATCTCTGGTTAGGGAGGACAGATTTAAACTCGCTGCAAAACCTTGGAGGAAGCTGGACTCGCCGACTGTTTCTATAAGTGACCAGGCCGACCCAGAGGCCTCAAAATAGTCTCGCTCTGCCCTCCCAATACTCGAGCCGCCGAACGTGAAGCGACCCAGGATCCCCGCTTTGCAATTACACAACTTGTTTGTGTTCGAACCTGGCCAGAAAGCCTCACGCAAGCTGGTTTTTGATAATATTACTCAACTACCAAGCGCCTTTCACTTTTTTAAAGAATCGGTGCTTCACTTGTCGGCGGGTGATATGAGCTCAAATCAAGACCACAATTATTTGAACATTTTGTCTCAATTTCAGTTAATGAACAATTAAGGATGAGATTTTTGCTTGTGATGAAAGAGTGCATATCTTTGTTATTTTCAAATAACTGAAGAAAACACACAGCTGAGGTGGCAGACTGGATGGGACAACTCAGATTCATAGAATCACAAAAAGAATTAATAGAATTTTAGAATCAAATAACCAACATGGGCAAAATTGTGTCAAACAGAGGTTCTGGCTGTTGTTTATAATCCATTTTAAACACTTGCCCGGTCCTACATTCAGGTTAAGTATAAAGTGTGTAAACTGTAACGCCTGCAGTCAGATATGCAAACTTGACCGATACCAGCCCTGTGAGTAAAGATGAGTGTGAAAGACAAGCTTAACAGGAACTTTAGGGGAAAAACAAAATGACGCAACCAAAATAAAGTTATGCTAAATGACAACTGAACACATGATTAAACAAAGGAGTAAAGACCTGAATTTAATAATGACACAGAAACAGAACTCACCACTTGTTTAGCTATTTTTCATCCTGAAGCACATTCATAAATGTACAGTTATAAACTAAGTATCAAGTTACGTGGATGACAACCAAAAAGAAAGGAATCAGGTTTTTTGTTTTCTGAATTAATGTATTACTTGTGTCTAAGTTGTTTGCAAGAGCGCCAAAAGAGAAAGTTCCCCGACTTATTACTTAACCAGAGATTGTCTTATGGAAGGATCTCTTCAAAAATAGTGCAATCAATTTAATTTGTATCTGTTTGCATAAGCCAAGGATAGAGATCTGGAGAAATACTCAACAGAGGAAGAAAATTAGATATTTAAAATACATGATCAGGTGCATAGTTAGATACTTCGGGCAGCACGTTGGTAGTTAGGGCTGCCGCCTCACAGTGAGAAGGTCCTGGGTTCGAGCCCCGGGGCAGCCGTAGTGTCTAAATTGGCCTGTAAAGTGTGAATGGGAGTGTCACTGTGTGTGCCCTGTCGTGTGTTAGTCCCTGCCCAAGGTGGGTTCCCGCCTCATGCCCGTAGTTCCCAGGATAGGCTCCGGCGACCCCGGTTGGGATTAAGCAGTTCAGATAAAGAATGAATGAATGAATTTGACATTTCACATTTTCTTACTTCCTTCAATATCTTCCTCCTTCTCACTGACACAAAACCAAAAAACAAACACACGCGTAACACACACACCCTTGCGGACCACTTTCCAGGTCGAGTATGTTTTTGTTCCTTGGTCTGAGTCTGG
The DNA here is from genome assembly GCA_032718565.1 of Distichodus sexfasciatus. NCBI lineage: Eukaryota > Metazoa > Chordata > Actinopteri > Characiformes > Distichodontidae > Distichodus > Distichodus sexfasciatus. The sequence goes on from JAVGVS010000031.1 coordinate 821,730, forward strand.
AGAGAACAAAAGAATTGAAGCAACAAGGTGAACATCATCAAGTTCAGAATGTGGAGGCAAACTAAACGGTTGATGACTAAATAATTCCTCTTACAGCCTGAGTCTCAATTCTCCCTTCACAATCATTCATTCATCAAAAATATGTCTGATTATACTGGTTATGCAAACTGCAAGTTGAAGAACATGTCACGTGTGAGTCTAATATGTTTAAGAGCATATTGGAGCCAGTGCAGGGACTAGAACCATTTTAGTGGTGGAAATGCATTTATCAACGGATTAAAATGTATTTAAGAAGTGCTGTAAAGGACATTTTTCATTATTAAAATTCATTATAGCCCTAGCATCTATAATAAAGGTTATTTATTTAATTATAGCCCCCTACAGGTGTTTCCTCTTTCCAACAGAAGGAGCATAAGCCATAAAGTCAAGGGTTTTAAATTCTTTTGGGCTAGAACCCAACATACCTGCTGCCAAGCATCTGACCCATGCAAAGAAGGGGTCAAAAAACGGCCAGGACAAGGTATATTGGAGGCGAGAACGTACAAATCCTCGTCATACCCTCTGCTCATTAGGCCACGATTTCACAATATGCCAAGGCAAAAAAATACAAGCGTGCCCAAACGAAGGACGAAACCAAAGTGAAAAGCAGCGTTTGTTTTGGTACTAGACCACAGCCAAGTGTGTCAAAAGCCTGATTGTATTTATTCCGTCTATTTCAGGACGCCTTTCCAGCCCCGGTGGAAATGAAGCCCAGAATGGTGCTTAATCACAACACGGACATTCCCTAATTAGAACCTGGCCGTTGGCCTGCGTCTTTCGCAAAACATGTCCCGCGCAGCTTGCGGAGGTAAAACTTCAAACACTTTGCCTTAATGGAAAAACAAACATTCAAAGTGCCACGGCAAAGAGGGCATGAGCAGCGACAAACACTCCAATAAATGCCACTACAAATCCTATTGAACATATTAAAATAGCGTGTAATGATTGACCATTAGAAAGACCCTTATTGCCCTTTCCACCACACATTTGGCAAACGCCTTTACAGGATCGAGAGGGAATCAAAGGCTATGATCAAAAGCTAGACCTGTGTACTTATTTCTACTGTATAAGCTGATACATTGCAATAAACCTCTAGGCAATGTCTATCAATACAGGAGAAATTAGAATGTAACCTTAAGCAGTCTTAACACAAAGCAATACAATACCTCAATCTCACAAGCTGACAGCACCGGAATGTGGGTGAACATTTCAAAATGGTCTTTACAAATGCAGTGGAGGTTAAGTTACAATGTCAACAGGTCTTTTTTGCAATATTTAAAAAAAAACCAAATTATGTATCATACAGAACATTTTACATTGAAAGCCTATGTTAGTGGAAGTTTTAATGACACATAGCATGCAGCCTTAATTGACTGCTAATAATAATAATAATAATAATAATAATAAAGCTACCCTGTGTCCTGACACATAATACATCGTTTCTTGAGTATTGTGAAACTTCTTGTAAAGTTACTAGGCAATAACCAGCACAAGATTTAACCATTTTCACAATCTTCAGTTGACCAATTTAACAGTTAGCAGGGCTACATAACTTTTCCATGCTGAAATATTCTCATGGAAACCTTTAGATTTAAGAAGAATGAATTGTCTAATTATTTATTATTAGAGCTCTATAAATATATATGAACAATAACAAAAATAGTTCTATTTGGAGAGACTTTTAGAATGAATTGGGGTGATTTTGTAAAGAGGAGCATTTACACAGAAAATAACAATGACAAAAAAAGGCAGATTTTTTGGAGAGAACCACTCTTTCTAGACCTTGACGCAAAGAAACTATGTAGGTAATTGGTATTTTGAACGGATTTTGCTTGTAAACAAAATGACGGGCTTAAGTTAATTAACCTTAACGTAAACCTGCCGTGTTTCTACCACACATGCGCCCATCGCGATGCTGAGGTTGGAGCGAAATTACGCACACCCTGATCTAGCTTCTAAATTCATTTTCGCCTTAGCAGCTGTTGGACAAGCAAGACTTTCAAATGGAAAAGAAACGAGAGAAAATACGAGTGGACAGCAAAGACGGCGTAGTTTACAGTTACTTACTTTCTCCATTGGTTTGTTGACAGATCCAAACAGCGCAGACAGACAGGAGCAAAACAGCCAAAGTCCGGAGCCGCATCGTGACCAGATTAAACTGGATTAGCGACACTCCGCGAGGGAGAAAGTTGTCGAGTATCCAAAGCCCGGGGAACAATACGTTAATTAGAGCAAAGTTATTTAGTAGAGAAACTTTTAAGAGTCCTCGACGTCACCCCCCTGAGAAAAATGGGCGGAGAGGAAAGTTCAACGTGCTCGACGAGCTAACTTGAGCAGGCTAGCTAACCTCCAGCTTCCATTCAAACTAACCATCGACATAAAGTACGATGAGTGTAAACCACACTGTTCGTGAAGCTTTTCGTCGTCTTCATTTTCTCCTCCAGGAATTTAACCTTTTGCTTTGTCAATTATTAATATTTATTGTCTTTAATTTGTACTAAAATGCAAATCGGGGAGGGGGAAGAATTTTACCCCCCTGACTGCTTAGCTAAGCTCAGGCCGAACGCTGCTGCCTATGTAACTACTGAGGGCCAAAAACAAAGTTAAGTTAGCCTGTTAGCTTGAGGAGGAAAATAGCTGTCAGAACTTTTCGCTCTTGGTTTTTTCTGAGAACAAAGAAGATTTAAATCGATAGAATGGCCCCAGTTGTGTCAATAAAAGTCTGGTGCTGGTATAGAATGCGACTATAGACCGTATTCCTGTGTTGCTCGCCTGAGCTATGGAGCGTGTGGCTCAGTGTTGAGTTGTGAGTACACACGGCTCGCTCGCTTTTAAGCGTAAACTTAAAAACCAAGCGCCGCGAATGCGTCTCAACGCGCAATAATTAATCACCTACTGTACACTCAATGCTAATGTTAGCAGCTCTCGAAGCGTCGGGCCAGAGCAGGGGACGCTGAGATTTCAGCCAGTCTGTTCTGACAAAACCCCGACTCGCGTTTGTGTGTGTGAGCGTGCGTCAACGCGAAGCTAGTGAGCGCCGCTCTTTCCCCGATCGGCGACTAAAATTCTTTTCCGAACTGCAAGTCGCAACTAATCCGAAAAGAACCGAGCAGAATTCTGCAGGCTTGAAAGAGAAAAAGGGTCTACAAGAAAAACTCCACCACGTTTCGAGGTAGCTTAGCGGATTGACATGTCTCTCCCCCTCTCCTCGGATCCCCTTTCCTGCGTTTGCGCCAGTAAACAAGAGCTGCCAGAAAGACGGAGCGGGCGGCAGGGAAACGCGGCCCGGAGTGGGAGCGGCGCACACTGGAGGTGCACAATAAACCACTAGTTCCACCACCATACTGTGTTATATTGATCCGGTGTGTGCAGATATCACAAAGTCTGCTCGGATGCGATGTCGATTTGATTGAGGAGCAAGTGATCGATATGATGTATATATTGCTTATTCCATGTGCCTTATTTGTTTCCTTATACTTTGTAAAACTGGAGCCGTCATCTCGTCTCTCTGTCGCTGTGATGACAAAGTTTACTTTGACTTTGAGATTGAAACCAAAATATCATTAGACATTTTTGTTACTCAGTTCAAACAGACATTTACGGCATGTTTATACGTGTTATTTTTTTTAATATGTTTTTTAAAAACTTCATTACATTTGAATACGTTTGGGCCTTTCGTTTACACATATACACAGAATCCATAGTTTTGAACAATCTTCACTTTGGAGGGCGTTTTGAAAAAATATGCGTTTGAGGTGCCCCAACCTCAGTTTACGTGGAAACTAAAGGCCCAATCGTGTAAAAAATTGGGATTATAAAAATATCCGTGTACGTGTAAACGAGGAAAAAAACATCCTTTTAATAAAAAACAGTCGTGTTCAACAAAGTGATGTTGCAATAAATATGATACAAAGGTTATTTATCTTAGGTTATGTATCTTGTGCATACAGTAACGTATCTTGCAGAATGCATCAAATTGGGGCAGTTGGTAGTGTAACGCATAAGGCGTTCGCACCTTGATCGAAAGTTCGTCGATTGACCTGATCGGTAAAGGTAATACTGAGGTGTTCACTATGACAAATAATCACTAACTTTCACTTTAAAATGATTAACTAGTTATTAACCAGTTGTCCTTCAGAATGTACAGGAAATGAGTCTTTGTGCACACAACATTTTTAAAATCACTTTATTTGAAGGAACATTTCACCGGCTACCAATTTTCCATCAATAATCTAGCATAGGAGTGATATCATTTATGCAGATTTAATGGATTGTGGATAGTTTAAGGAAAGGATGGGTACAACTTTAAATGATCATTCTTTTGTTTGCAAATGTACTGCCTTACTAAATCACTCCAGTTGTTCTAGAAATATTCATTTTATTTACCAAATTGTGCTATTCATGTACATTTGGTTTGTAAAAATAATTATTTTAATTTTAATCATAATCATTTTAAAATATTGCAATAAATCAAAGAAAAAATCTTGCAATGTAATGTGCAGCCACTGTAAAAATCAGCTTTAAAAAGCTTTAATATTTTTTGAAAACTGTGTAAGTTATAGTGAAAAGCCACTTTTAAGTTGATAAGTGATAGCTTGTAAATTCAGTTGATTAGCATGTAAAGTAAACAAAAGCATTATTGAGCTTTTTAAAATCTGGAATGACCAGCATCCAATTCAGCGTAATCTGGTCTCTGAAGATCATCTCACCAACCAAACAGACTTATGTACCCAAGGAGACAAACGTGAGTACACAAAGAGATAGCACGCAAGGTGGTTTGTTTAAGAGGATGGACTTTGATTCCAAAACACTTTTTCTTTATAAAAAATGGCAACAAGCTGTAGACCAAAAGCACAAATTACAGCATAATGCAGAATCTGTTGTTAATTAATTGCTAATCATTAAATAGAATTTTAATACTTCATGCTAACTTTAGATAAATTAAATACTTCTGAAAGCAGTTTTAATCTCTACCTCAAGCATTTTACTTTTGCTCAATGATTATATTCTACATTACAGTGAACACAAAAATTACTACTTTAATGTTGAAGCCATATCTGAGAGGTCTGTTTATTGCTGAACATTGTTTAGTGAATGTTAGAACGATTCCCACATATTCCTTTTTTTAAAGAAGGAACAAACAGACAGCAATGTAAAATTCAATTAAAAATAAACATTAAGAAATAAAAGAGGCTGGCGTGAGGGGATGGAACGGCTAGTGACTAGGGCTAGGCGGTATAACATCTGCTGTGGTAGAGGACTTGTCAAATAAATACATAAAATATATCAATGAATGGTCAAAATAAACATCATTTCATGCATTCATTTTTACATCCTGCTGGTGTATATTGCACAATCCAGTAAAAACTGCACCTTTCAATCAGCATTCAGGTCAACTACGGCGGAAATTATTGACTAAAAATATTTTTTAATCAAGCCCATTTTTAATGCCCAAGGGCAGTATTCCAAACAGAAAAATCCAGGGTGGAATGGATCTTTTAGAATGTTCTGAGCTTTTCTTAGGCAGCAGGAACTGTAAATGTGCTGTGCTGTATTGACAGTAAAAAAATAATCACTCACTCACTTTAAGGCAGACTTGGATTTGAATAGGTGAGTATCCTATCCCTAGAGCATCACCACCCCAATGTTGGATGTCTTTAAGAAGACAATCTTGAACAAACTGAATTCCCACCTTTCTGTCCCTGAGTGATGGCCATAATTTCCAGGTTGCTCCAGGGAGACTGCCTCTGTAATTAGCAAATTAGAAAGTGGATAGAGTGATTAATGCCATCAATAAAAATGTACCACGGTAGATGATATGCTACCCCTCCCAACCCTGCTAGCGACACAACCTTAATGCAGGTGGTCCACAACGAAAAACTGACCATACCGAATGAAACAACAATGTTTAGACTATTGATCTCAAACCGTTCAAGCAAGACAAATGTTTTGGGCTCCTAACTTTGTTTTAGCACTGTCATTGTTTTTGTTAAACTGAAACCAAACAAGGGCTCGAGGTTAAACGTGAGGCTTAGCTGTGCAGACAATAGTGTGTGTGCACCCTACACTGAGATAACTGCACCAAAACAAAGATACCGTCACCAGTGCTTGGAGAAAGCAGAACATATCAGAAAAAGCGATAAACATGTTTCAGTGTCTGTCTGCATCGCATTCCTTTAGACCGAGATACACCAGGCTGGCAGCCGCTGAGTGAACAAGGTCATCTTTGCTTACAGTACACATACAACACATCCGGGTCACATGCCTCTCTTAACATCCCCAGAGTGGAATTGCCAAAACAGTGGTCAGAGCCTGAATTTGGCCCTGAACTTGTAGATGAAGGTAAACTTAAAAGCAGCTTTGCTTTGGGTGTTTTGCAGCATATTTGACTGAGGATTTGAAGGGTAAAAAAGAAAATACAAAAGACAAAAGAGCTGTTGGTGATTTTATTCCACCTTCATTTTAGAGCAGGAGTTTTCAGGGGTCTGTGGCTGTAATGCAAGTGGTCCATGGCATGCAATCCAAATTCACTACTGAAATCACCTTTTTAAAATTATTTTATTTTCTGTTTTAGAGGAACACATGGCTAAGACTCATACTTCCAACTTTATCAACACAATTTAGGTCCCTGACTCTCTTCTCTACTCTTTACCCAATCTGTTATCATGTCTAATAAAAAAATAGCTTTTTTTTTTTTTTAATCCCAGACCTACGCACTGTCCAACATAGGCCTGAGAGAAATTCAGATTGTCTAAAATGTTCAGTTATCTCTGCACCTAATCTTTCTTAAGTATCTCTTGTTTATGCTTTAGCTAACACTTTGTGTAACCCTACAAACAGAACAAAAGTCAGAACGTGACTGACCACCACACGGATGAACACTGGTCTGGGCACAGAGGCACAAAAATATCCCCTATTCTCTCCTGGCCTGCAAACTGTTTACATCCTCTGTTCTAAGAAATGGCACGTTGTGTGTGGGAACACAGCTCTAGACCACTCGAAATGTCATGTACAAATTACGGGAAAGGGATACCCTTCCTCACCTTCCTCCATCGAATAAGTGGAAAGTTTAGAATAAAGAAACGGGTGAGAGGTTAAGTGGACAACGATTCCGCTTTTCTGATGTTCCTGGGGTCTTTGTGTCCCAAATGTTTCACTTCAACCCTTTGATTCTTAAAGCTATGACCCAGCCTGTAATATTTACTAAGGTCACGAACAGGTCACTGATCACTTGTTGCATGCTAACGTCATAGGACCCTGCAAGCTGTCCCCTAATTGTTCGTTTTATGAAAAGGGGACAGCAAGAACTCAGCCTGATCCTCGCTCCGGGGGAAGGCAACAACATGTGCCGGCAAGGACGAGTGTTGTTTGGACTGTGCCGATTTAAGCAGCACGGAAATAACCCAATTTCCTTTCCAATTAATCTCTCAATTTGGCGGCATAAACAGCAAGGACAAGCCGACACTAACACAAAACATGACCTGGGTTTAGAGATGTGATTGGAGATGGAGTGGGCAGTGGGAAAGGAGAGAACACAGAGAGAAATGATGGCAAACTGCACCTATTAAACAAGTGTTAATGACAGCAAATCAGAATATTCCAGTTTTTTGCAAAAACAAGGCTTGCAAATTGTAGAAGGTAAATTAAAACCAAGGTGCATTCTATTTAATTGAGTTGCCCAAAATCTAACAGAAAAATGCATTAACCCTTGTGAGGAATTATCAAAATGTAATCAAAGTATTACTTCAAATGTCAGTAATGAGCATCTTCAGCTACTGATATTTTTAAAATAAACTACTTAGGGAATCTTCTTGTATTTTGTGGTTGTGCTTCATTGCTAGAATAAGTAATTTTTCATTTCAAGACTTTCAAAGTCAAAGTAAACTTTGTCATCTCTTCTACTGTATATATTGTACAGATATACAGAGAGACGAGAAGACGTGGCTCCAGTTTACACAGTGCAACAAGAAACAGAGAGAACAAAGAACAGATAGGGCACATGGAATAAACAATATATAAATAGGACAGAAAATATACATTTTAAGCTAGAACTGGAAATTGACTGACAGTTTTCAATATGAAAGCTGTATTTATCGATGTAATCTGTATTTACACATTTCTTAATATGTATTTATTTAATGGTTTGTAAAATTGCATCTAAGGCCATGTTGCTGAAGAGTTAAGACAGAAAGAAGGGATGGAGAGAGGGGTTTTAGTGACAAAAGCTTTTAATCTCCCAACATTTCCAATTTGCAATATTTTGTCCACACAGTCTCCATGACAACATAAAGGTGCATTCAAATCTAACCCAGCACACTGTGTGCTGCATGCTTCCTTCTGCAGCTTGGGGAAACAGCTATACGATGCACTCAATGTGCCGGAAAAAGGTCAAATCCGTCACGGAAAATTGCAAAGAGTTGAGAAGCTTAAAAACTAAAACAAAACGGAGCAGGATGTTTTTTTGCCCGTCATGCTATCATTTCCCGGATATCTGCTTAAAAAGAGATATACATTACTAGTTTTACTAAATAACCTTCTCCCCCTGCTTTTAAAGAAGCGGATATCTGTTTTTTGTTCTATAGAATCAGTCTAAATGGTGAAAACTCTAGCTGTGACAGTGTTTTGTAAGACTTTCAGTTCCTCTTCTTTACTCTTACTCTTCTTAAATTTGTTCTTAACAAAGTTGAAAATTAAAAATGATAATATTATACAACTGTATAATTGAAGTAATTCCATTAAAATGTTTTGCACAAACATGCATGTAATAAAATTTGCATAAAGAGCACGCTTCAGCTATTTTCATATGTAAGGTTTGTAAGAACAACTCTTAAAGGTCGCATATGAAAAAGATTAACTTTTTCTGTTCTTTGGACATCCATTTGCGTCTGTACTGCCTCTAACACGCTGAAAGTTTCATAAAAAAATTTTCAGTTGTGTTAGTGTGAATTTACTAATGTCAGAAATCGTGTGTTTAAACGAGTCATTTAGATTTCTCCCCTAACTCTACATCACATTAGGGAACATTTGAATAACTCCACCCTCCTATCTGAGAAGCTCCACCCACCAGGTAGAACTGCTAGCACTTCCTGATCCGCCATGTTTCCTTGCAAGCACCAGCGTAGGAATCACAATGAAGAAGTCTACCGGCGGAGTGTTGCGTTCAACATGTACGGCTGTATGGATGGTCTGTTAACAGCAGCCATGTTGATTATTTTCACATGAGGTAAACTCTTGCTGTGCTGTCTACACCCCAGTTCTGGAGTCGGACGTGGGCAGAAGTGACTCATTTGCATTTAGGAATATTAATGAGAAACAGCCTGTTCTGAAAGAGACTGAAATAGAGGGGTAAAAAGAAGGTGAAAATGAGATATTTTCAGCAAACGACCTCAGAGACATGTTTAGTGTAGCTCACAGACCTATTTTAACTTGAAAAAAATGTATAATATGAGACCTTTAAATAAGAAAACATTGGTGAATGTCAGAACCTGTGCACGGTTTATGAACAAATTTCTTCTAAACAACGTTGAAGTTGAATGAAGTTCAACGCTATTCTGTTCCTCAAACCATCTAGCCATACTCAAAACACTTGCACGTGCTGTAATAGGGCCGCTCCCCAGCTTCCAGGATAACGTGACAGCGGCTGAACACCATGGCTCTATATCAGAGTTGCAGAAGGAAACTCCATGACAGTAGGGCCTCAAAGGCCCTGACTCCTTTTGTCAAAAAAGAACGAAACCCATCCAGGACTTAAAGGTCATCTTCCCTCATCCCTGGACCCCAACGGATAACGCGTAGGAGTGCACATATTAAGCCTGGGAAAGCAGGCAGAACAGGATGGTCACTCATGCAAGACGACTTGTCCCTGGACATTTGTTGCTGGACTCACTATCTGTAGTGTATGTAAGAGTATTAAGGGGTTACTGGTGGTTTTTCTTCTGTTAGCTCAAACTCTCCATGGATTTCTGCTTAGGAGCAGTTATGGGAAAGCTACTTCCAAATGGTAGCTTTTCAAGCTACAAGCTACTTAAGATTAAAAGTGACTAAGCTACAGCCAAGCTACACTACAAACTACAGAGGAACCAAGTAGCTAATTACCTCGAAGCTATTTTCCAGATTCTTGCTTCCATCTTCATCTTCTGACTCCTTCTTGCAGCTGCCAAGAGCATGCTGTCATGCATGAGTGTGCATGGCACAGGATGGTAGCCCATCAGGTGCCAATTCTGCAAATTCAAAACCAATCAAAAATACCAAGGTATTTGCTAAAAAAAGTAGCAGTTAAAACGTAGTTGTGTTATTGATAAACTTCTGAAAATATTGGTTACGTTAGTAGTGTTGCTACTTAGTTAGCTCATATTTAGGAGTCTAGACTTCACCTGCAACAATGCATTTTCTTTATTTATTTATTCCTTATTAATTACTCTTTAACTTCATAAAATGGAAAGATATTTTCTAAAGAATTGAAAATAAAGAAATACTAAAGTTTTGGGTAATTTTGAGCCAATCTGGACTAATTTTGGGCAATAAAACGAGCTACTTTTGGCCTTTCTGGAAGAGAACTACATTTTTGTGCGTGATGGCGTTCCACATGAGAGTTGCGAGTGCTAACGCGTGTTTACATTGCAAATAATGTAATTAATGTGTTTTACGTAATTACCTCCATTTTTGTGCACGGAATAACTCAGAAATAAATTGACATACCAAGAAATTAATATAATGTCTGATAAGTTCAAAGTCTTGTGATTCTGACAGTATTTGTATGGTTTCTATAAGTTAACGCAATTCAGAGCTATTAAAATGCACATTAATATACAATGCAAAATGCCTGCGTTGGTCTCAAAGAGTTTTAATAGCAATTTTCTCAGAGTTGTGGTCTTGGCTGGTCTCGAAATAAAATACTGGTCCTCTTTGTCCAAGTCCATGACAAGACCGAGTATGAATACGGCCGAGTCTGAGACAAGACCGAGACTTTCAAAAACTGGTCTCAAGACCGATCTCAAGAACTACAAGTAACACTATGAGGAGTTACATGGAGACTACATGCAGAGGTTCCCTAGTAGTAGAAAAAGAGAAGACTTTTCCCTAATCTTTGGACACAAAAGCTATAACAACAGTGGCTTCACTACAGTACTCGAGGGCATATCCGTCTGCATATAACAAGGAAGACAAAACTACACGAATGTTCCCAATCATGGCTCTGTGGCTTATGGTTTCAGAGCTCATCCATCACTGCCATCCACAATCCACCAACGATGGGACTGTCTGCAGGACTCCACAGTCTTATCTAAGAAGGAGGTCTGCCAAATCTAGTCCAGGTTTCGTGTCAAAGCAAATCTGCCATCTCAAATCTTCACCCCCAGTCACCCTCAGCTACTTTTCCAGTAGAAATAGTGATGTAGCATTACTTTTCTCTATTTAGAAAGACAGATATTTTCAACTACCAGGTGTTTTTGGATTGGTGAGGAATTGGCTGAAGTAGCATCTGATAAGCTACTGTGTCCACACTCTGCACGCATATTGCATCACAACAGACTGCAACATAGAGTTGGAGGATGGGAGTCCACCTTGGCCAAGATGGAAACAAGAATCTGCAGCTGTGAAATAGCTTACATTTACATTTTACAGCAATTAACAGACACTCTTATCCAGAACGACATCCATTTCCTAATTTCAGGGATAGTTTCCCTGGAGCAACCTTCTCGGCGACACAATTCTGGACGTTGGTTTTGAACTCATAACCTCTTGGTCTAGAGTCAAGTATCCTAGTAGAATTGTATTCCATGAATTTCATGATTGTAACTGTATAACTGAAACTGTACCTCTCTCCACTTGACTGCTGTTACAATATTTGCATATACTATTGAAACACTATTTGCACATATTACTGATTGTAATTTAATGAAACATTATTTGCATATAACACCATTTGAAAATTTTCTACTTGACTTAGTTAAGACATTTGCATGTTACTGAACATTATTGTACATTTTACTGATGTAGTTTTCTCCATTTGACAGCTGTTAAAATAGCTGCATATTATTGAACCCCATGCCATAGTTAACTTAGAGACTATAAAAATACTGTTATTTTTTAATAGATCGCCTGTTTAGAATTCTCATATTCAGCTGCTGCAGATCATGCACATTCAGTGCAAAAAGATAATTCCAAGACCAAAATTGTTGCTCAAATTCCATATGTAACTATATTACACAGTCTCTTTTTCTACTTCTAGTTTAGAGTTTTTATTATTTATAGTCTATGTATGCATTTTTGCTAACCATATGTGCCTTATTTGTTCTTTGTACTGTAGAAACTGGAGCCACATCGTCTCATCTCTCTATATACTTGTATATAGAAGAGATGACAACATTTACTTTGACTAACCACTAGATCACCATGATGGAGTTAACTACTTTTTCCTTTGTAGCTTGTAGTGTAGCGAACTAATAATAATAAAACAGCAGCTGGCTGTAGCTTATCTACTTTAAATCATAGCTTGTAGCTTGAAAAGCCTCTGTTTAAACATCTTCCCCAACAGTGTTCATCATCTCAATTTAAATACTGGATTGGAAAACTTGTTCTTCTTACAAGCCTGAGTAACATTTGGTTGTGGTGTGTTCAAAATAACAAATTATCACCCACTTTCACTTCAGTGCCATTTGGAGCAATTTCCAGAGCGAGCCCTTGGGAAATGCTTAGGGGTTCGGCGCTGGAGATAGAATAAAGAGAGGCATGAACATGTGACCTCTTAATCATATTGCTACTGTCCTCCCAGTAGACCACCCCACATCTACACACCTGTCTCCTACATTCCACATGTCAAAATTTTCCAGTACTTGTGATGACCCAAAAACATGGTAACTATGTAGTGCTGCCAAAATAGATCATTTCCATCCAAGTACTATGTAAAATAGTTAGATTGTGGTGTTGACAGCAGTCTGGAGTATGATACTTGCCTATGGATCAAGAATTCATAGGTTCACATCCAGCTCTATTCTGCAGCACACAGTGCACCACAGTGAAATGTGACCACAGCATTTGACCCATTTGTGAAGGAGAAGTGAGCAGCTAACAAGGGCAGCACCCAGGAAGCAGTGCTTGGGGATGGTACCTTGCTCACGAGTACCTCAGTGGTACCTGTATCGGTCCTGGGATTCGAACCGGCGACCTTCTGATCACGGTGCAACAGAAACAGGATCACTATTAGGACCAAGAGGTTGTGGGTTCAATCTGCATTACCACCATTAGATCCCTGTGCAAGATCCTTAACCTTAAGTTCCCTGTAATTAGGAGATGGAAGTCACTCCGGATAAGATGCTAAATGTCATTTGTGTAAATGTAAGATTCTAAATGAAACACAAACTGTGGTTCTGTATTTTGTACTTTGCACTTGTGTCTTAAGTCTTGGCCTTAATCAAATAGCATATAAGTAAACAGGTTTAAGCAAGCGTACTAAGTTTCCAAAAAACTGCATTGAATCAAAGATGGTTCTACCTACAGAAACTGTGCTAATTCTCCACTGTGTAGCTCAGTAGCATACAAGCATATGGTAACGGTAATACGCCTTTGATGCTTGTCAGCACTGCTGGCTTTAGAAGGCCAGGATTAACTTTATAACATAATAGCATTATGACAATATCAATAGTAATGAGGACAAGCATGAAGCATAGCAAGCCTCTCAGTCCCTTCTCAGGTACATCACCCAAAGTGGTTATGAAATTGAGGTAAACGCTGTAAGGGTTCTGTTAAATATCTTAAATGTTTAAACAAGGGGTTGACCCCAAGCTCAGCACACAATAAGTTCTCCAGTTACAACACAGCTGATATTATAACTCATTACCAGGGGCGATTCTAGGATCTGATATTTATGGGTGTTCAGTCCCCAGTGCTGACAGAGACTTCTTGAACCATACCATGTTGCAATGTTTAGTCCAGATTGAAGATCTTTTAGAAACGGCTTACGTTTTCAAACAAAAGCTGACTGGGCTTTGATAGGCTTACCATAAAGGATATTAGCAAGATAACTCCTTAGGGGTGCTTGAGTACCCCCAAAATTGCCACTGCTCTTTACCTTTAGTAGCTGTGCAGAAGTAGGTGTTTTGGGATAGGAAATTCTTGGGTCAGTGCAAGGCAAGGACCAAGATACAAGTATTCAGACCTGGTTTGAGATCACAGCATTTTTTTAAATACACACCCGGCCCCTACTGGTCAAATTGGTGAACTGTATCGGGGCTATAATTAAAGTCCAAAATGTAATAATGCAATCTCATATTTATCATTTGAATAAGTCGTCCCTAATTTTTATTACCACATTATGTGAACACTTTCAGGAAACCTCCTTACTGAGAAGCTAAAAAACAAACATCAGCACAAAACAGCCCTGAAGGTAGGGAGAAGCTTTACAAGGGTTTCGTTGGTTGTTCCATCTACTTTCATTTCTGTTTACAAACACTGTGATATGATCTCTGACCCCATAATCTGTATTTTACTGAAAGTGAACATGAGTGGTTATTTGTCATTGTGAACACATCACAGCACAGCACAGCACACAGTGCACCACGAAATGTGACCTCTGCATTTGACCATGAAGGAGCAGTGGGCAACTGACATGGGCAGCACCTGGGAAGCAGTGCTTGGGGACGGTACTTTGGTCATGAGTAAACAAACATGTCGCTTACCTGCCAAAACTAAATCTTGTTGCACTGAAACATTTCATTTTTAATAGGCGGTAAAGGTCCGGTTGACTAGCAATAATCAAATGACCAGGTGAAACCATGTAAAGTTTCTGCAACCTACCAAATACAGCATTGTGGCATTCATTCTTAAAGCACATAACAGACATTTGTTAAGCATTTAAGTGATTATTTTTCATTGTTAACACAGCCCAACACACAGTGCAACAACAAAATATGATCTTTATTTGATCCACCCATGAAGGAGCAGTGTACAGCAGACAGACAGTTTATGCAAAATAATGAGGTAATTCAGATCCAAAGTCTTGTTGCGTTGGGCCAAACTTAAATTAACTTTAACCTACAAACTTCAAACACTTTAAACATACTTCTTTGGCAGGAGTTATCTAATTTGAGGTGAAAAACATGATACATAAAAGGGCCCAAAAATCAGTCTGCACTGCTCAGGAACTCGAAACCAGGTTCCTGGTCTTTGGTGGGAAAGAACTAAATGTCTTATTTGTTTAAACTGCTCATGAATCAGTCTGTAGAGGTGGCTGATGAGTGTCCTTGTAACCTCTTCAGGGTCCCACACAGAAAATAATTGAATAATTAAATCTGTAGTTGGGGGGTAAGATATTTAGAAAAATCAATAGCCCTGCATTTCACTTTTCCTTGCCATGAGTGTTTTGATGACTTATCAGGTGACTCTTCCTGGAGAATCTCTTCCCACACTTCTGGCACTGAATGGCACAGTCTGGGGAGTGAATAGTCTCATGTCGTCTGAGGTTTATTTTGTGCCTAAAAGCTCTACCGCACTGCGAACACACATGTTCCACATTGGAGTGTTTGCCCTGATGTGTGGCTAGTTTATAGGAGGTGTTAAAGGTCTCCCCGCACTCTGAGCATGCAAAAGGTTTCTCCATTGTATGAGCAATCCGCTGGTGCACCTGCAGGTACGCCATACTGCTGTAACTCTTGTCACACTCGATGCAGTGGTACATTTTCTTCTTCTGGGTGTGGGCATCCAGGTGGCGCTGCAAACTGCAAGAGCTGCTCAGCCTCTTTCCACAATCCGTACACTCATAAGAACCCAAGTGGATTTTCAGGTGCTTTCTGTAGGTGTCTTTGCGGGTGAAAGTCTTCCCACAGGTTGCACACTGCAGTTTAGACCTGGTGCTGTGGATCAACATGTGGGACTTCAGGGTGGTCAACACGTTGAAGGCCATGCCACACTCGGAACAATGGTGAGATCGCTTGTTGTCATGCACCGCTTCGTGGCTCCGTAGGGCCGAGGCAGTAATAAAGCTATTGCCGCACTGCCGGCAATTGTACGGCCTTTCTCCAGTGTGCACTCTCATGTGAGTCTTCAAGTTGGCAGTGAAGCGAAATCTCTTCTCGCACTGAGGGCACTTGTACCTCTTCTCCCCAGTGTGGACACGCAGATGTTTGGTCAGGTCACCCGAGGTTGTGAAACGTTTCTCGCACTGGTCACAGGCATAGGGTTTCTCGCCGGTGTGAGTGCGCTCGTGACTTTTCAAACTGTTAGGATACTTGAAGAGCTTGCCACAATGGGAGCACTTGTAGGGCATCTCAGATGAGTGGGTCATCAGGTGTGTCGTCAGGTGTGAGAGGCGCTTAAAGCTGCTGTCGCAATGTGGACACTTAAAGGGGCGTTCGGTTTGGTGAATAACCTGGTGCCTGTCGAGCTGCTGCTTTGTCTGGAAGCCTTTTCCACATTCTGAGCAGTTGTAGGGTGTGATGCCGGCGTGCTGGCGCAAGTGAATTTTTAATAGATGTTTCTGAATGAAGCTCTTGTCGCACAGGGGGCAGGCATATGGCTTTTCTCCCGTGTGCTGATATCGGTGGACCCTTAAAGTCGCCGCGGTGTAGAAGCACTTTCCACACGTCTGGCACTGGTGGAGCCTCTCTCCTCTGTGTCGCTGCAGGTGCAAGACTAGCGAGCTCCTCTTACTGAAGCTCATGCCGCAATGCGAGCAGGGGTGAGGCTTCTCCCCAGTGTGGCATCGTTCGTGGTAGAGGAGTTGGCTCTTCCTGATGAATTTCTTCTGGCAGTATGTGCAAGGGAAGAGATTCTTTTCTGTGTGAAGTCGCATATGTAACAACAGTTCGTGCCTTTGGGCGTACCGCTTTCTGCAGGTGGTACAGCGGTGCGGCCGATGGATTGCGTGAGTCTTCAGATGCGCTTCCAGGGCTGACTTGCTTTCAAAACTCTTGCCACAATCCGAGCACAGGTTGGACCTCAGCAACGTGGTAGGTGGCTGGACACGAGGAGTTTTTTGTGCTTTCGTACTTACCAGGACTGTTTGGTTACATGGATAAATTTCAGTACTTGCACAATGCACTCCACCCTTGGGACTGAACAGACGGAAAATGTTACAGATTGGAACAAAAGGAGAAAAGAAAGCCAGATATAGCAGATATGCCAATTGGTCAAAGTATTTTCGTTATTAGACATGAACTTGGATTTTATTTTGTGCACTGTACAAAATATGAAGAAACAAACTGTCATATAAAGTATTAGTAATAAATTTTACACCTACCTAATTCGTCTGCTCTGCTCATTCTAGAAAACAGGGAAACATATATAACTAGATGATGATCTAAGATGGTATAACTTTTTGAAAGAGTCTGAGAAGTTAAAATTCTGTAAGCCCTTCAACTGATACACACAGGGACATTTACATTGTGTCTTTTTGGTTAATTTTTTCTTCCAGACAGAAGGTAGCCGACAAATTTACTGGTTTGTATTTAGGCCTGTTCAGCACCTGGTTAGGGGTACAACAGCAGCATTAGAAAACTACTTTCTGGCTGAATTTTTTAGTAGACAAAAGAATGTAAAAATTACATTTGTGACGTGGGGTAATCAAGAATGAAAAAATGAATACGTCAGCTTTGATTGTAATGCATTATATCTTATTTTGATGAACTGATTTATTATTTGCTTTTGAAGCATATTTTGTGTTTGAAGCATAAATTATGAGCAGAACAGTAAGAACAGTAATCTCCAATTGTAGGGGTTGTCAAATAGTTCTTTCATTGAAACTCTAAGAGTACTCTGGTTACACACTTATTTAAACCTTGATGGAATTAATTACATTTTAATTCCTGAGGTATATACTCCAGGGGTACAGTTTCAAGAGCCGAAATGCAATGATGAAACCCATGTCCAATCTATGCTTGTCATCATTTTAGGGCAATTATAATCAAACAGTCCCAAACCTGGCTTTACAAAAAAGTTGCTGTTAACCTTTGGCAATGTAGCCGCAAATTTGCAGCGAGGTCATATGTTTGCATGCAAATTAGGTTTGTGGCAAATTTGCAGTCGACTTCTAGCAAACTTTGTGTTAAATCTATGCACTTGCCAAATTTGACACCAAAAGTTCACAAGTTTGCCATCATTAGCAAATACACTGCCATTAGTAGCGATTTGTCATCGTTGCCACTTGTGGTTGACAGGGGCGCCACCATGTGGTGGCTAGGGGTGGCTGCGGTCACCACTAAATCATCTCTGGCCACCTCTTATAATAACAAGAAGTGTAATTTGTTATTTAATTTTAATAACAAGTATACACAATCATATCAGAATGTATTCAATTCTATAATGGGTTTCTGTTTGGTGTGCTATGCTGTAATTTGCAGTGGCCTCCACTGGCCACCCCTAGTGAAACTTTCTGGAGGCGCCACTGACATTGGCAAACTTGTGGCAGTATATGCAGGCAAACTCCACTGTTCGCCACAAATTAACCACAAGTTTGCCGCAAACCTGACACAAACATTTAGTTTTTGTAAGGGTGGACCACACTACCCAGGCTGACACTTGTTACTTTGTAAAGGTTACTGATAGTAAATGTCTGAGAGCATGTAGAATGTTTTTATGGTTACAAAACAGTGCACATGTACTCACCTTTTCACCCTTAGTGTTTCTCACAATAATGGATCTGCACTTGGATTTATCAGTGTCCAGCTTGTGGACAGGGACTGTGCACAATGGCTCTCTCAAACAAACAGGACACTTTAGGGATGCGGTCGTCTCCCAGTAAACCTCTACACAGCTTTTACACAGCCTGTGGCAGCATCTCAATACCACAGGGCTCTTTAAACTACTTGTGCAAAGTGAACAGGTGTGCTCTCCAGCAGCAAGTAAGCGTTTATCGGCCATTGCAACTTGCAAAACAAGGCAAGCAGCAGACAAAACGCAGGACAGACACTACCCCAAGTCGTTTTGCTCTACAAAAGTGCTAATGGAGTTAAACTGCTTACATTTTACTGCCTTCTTAACACACTGTTAACCCATGGCGCCGCACAGTCTCCTTCTGGTATTTTAAGGTTGGGTTGTTATAAGGCCCATTGTGAACCACTAGCGCCACCTCTTGGAGAATTATGGCTATATTTTGATAGCACCAGAAATCACTTATGCATTGGGGGAATCGTTTTATTTTTTAAAGTAACCCCACCCCACAAAATACGATTTCCCCCCCTCAATATACATTTTCAAAACCAAAGCGGAAAAAACAAGCCGTTTTGCTTCTCTTGACTGCTGCTACAATATTTGCACAATTTTCGCACTGTCGCTATTAAACTATTAAACATTGAACATTGCTGTGCATATCACTGATCGCTGTTTATCCCTGAGTGATATCTGCACAAATTACTGAATGTTGCACAGACTCTACTAATCATATGTGCACTTTCTAGATCCGACTTGAACGTTAGCTCAGAATTTATGTTTTATTTCCTAGACTGTATAGAATTTTTCATGTTGAAAGAGTTACTGACCTCATGCATATTCAGTGTAAAAGACAACTCCAAGAACATAAATGTAGGCTGAAAACCGCATCCTAATTGTCTCTCTTTCTGCTTGCAGTTTAAATTGTTTATTTTATATTCTCTCTATATATTGTTTATTCTGTTCTATATTTGTTCTTTGCACTGTTAAAACTGGAGTCACGCCGTCTCATCTCTCTGTATACTTGTACAGTATATAGCAGAGATGACAATAAAGTTTACTTTGATTTGCTATTTCCCCCTTTACGCTCGTCGCACTGTTAAACTTTCTGGCCTTTGTGTCTTCTTGCAGTGTTTTTACACACGACAATCTCTTCTGCCTGTTCCCTTTTCTGCAAGAAATGCTTCTTAGTTTCAACATACGCGCTTGTGATTCCGCTTATTCTTTTCTGATCTAGAAAAAAACATCTTGTTTCTCAAAAACAGACATATTAAGATTTACACTACAACTCTCTAATTCAGTTTTATGACAGCATGAATATCACATCTGGAAAATCTTCAAAATGATTTACTTTATTATATTATTATTGTAAATCAAGAGATACATTATCTGTTTTACTATCACATTAAATGAAAGGCTAAAATCTTTAAGTATAATCTCTATGCAAAAGCACGGCTATAGGAAACTGAGGAAGCGATTATGCATGTTTACAAATAAATCTAAACAAGTTTTAAGCAGAGAATCATTAAAAAAAAAACAGCAAATATTTTATATATTTCAAATAAATGTAAAGATTTCCACAGATACCCAAAACCTATTTTTATTTAATAAAACTGAATAAGATGAAGTGCCATTTTATTTGAAAGTTGGCCCACAGTAGAGTGACAAAACATTTACGTAAATCAGTATCCTATAGGGGTTATCAAATAACTCTTATTTTGTGTTTTCATTGAACTTATTGTTGAAAGTAAACACGGTTAGACAGAAAAACGAAATTCAAAGATGAAAATGAAAAAGTGCATATCGTGGGGGGGTTTCAACCGGTGGTGTGGGAGCCCGGTGGTCCGTGACATGCAATCCAGCTTCACTACTGAAATCGCGTTTTTAAAATGATTTCAGAACCAGTTGAAAACGCCGGGTTTACAAAGTAGGAATCGTGCAAACTAAAGCTACGTCTGAGCCAAGTAAAGCCAAGTCTTGTTAATGTGACTTACAGTTCGGAAACCAAAAACCCAGTGAATGTAGTGAGGTAATCACTATTATCAAAAACCCAGGTGTTCTCAAAAAGCTGCATATAAACGTAGTCTCCTGTTTCCAGAGCTATCGCAACGCCGTTGGTAGCAGTGTCATAGGGCTTAGCAGAATTAGGATGGCTGTACGCCACCGCAACCTGGACACCATTCTTCATGAGGCTGAGACCCATAGCCCTAGTGGACTGGTTGCGACCAGCAAAGTTGAAGAAGTAGACGCCTTTCAAGGGGGCGGTGAAAATGCCTAAACGGACAAAGCAGCACAGCGTTAGGCCTCTATCACATGTATGGAAGCCCATGACACCGCCACTAAAAGAAATAAAAGTATTTATCTCATAATTATGACTTTTTATCTCGTAATTTTGACTTTTTATCTCATAATTATGACTTTTTATCTCATAATTTAGACTTTTTATCTCATAATTATGACTTTTTATCTCATAATTATGACTTTTTATCTCGTAATTTCGACTTTTTATCTCATAATTATGACTTTTTATCTCATAATTTAGACTTTTTATCTCATAATTTAGACTTTTTATCTCGTAATTTCGACTTTTTATCTCATACTTATGACTTTTTATCTCGTAATTTCGACTTTTTATCTCATAATTTAGACTTTTTATCTCATAATTATGACTTTTTATCTCGTAATTTCGACTTTTTATCTCATAATTTCGACTTTATATCTCATAATTATGACTTTTTATCTCGTAATTTAGACTTTTTATCTCATAATTATGACTTTTTATCTCATAATTTCGAGTTTTTATCTCATACTTTCGACTTTTTATCTCATAAGTCCGTGTACCTTGCGTTCATTGGATTTTCGACTCTGAAACCGAAATCGGAAAACGGAAAATGACATGAAATGGGTGCGATTTCAGTACATTTTATCACCATATTCGAATTTTGGGTAATTTACTGTTTTTCATTGCTTAACACAGATGCTCAAACAAACAGATACAATATCCAATAATCCCAAATGTAAAAACGGATTATTTTTCTATTACCATTTCAAAAATTGTCTGGAGTGTCGCTCATCGTGTGACGTAAAAGTCAGCGCAAGTCTCCAAGACGGAGGGAATAAGGAAAGGATCCCATTATCCCCTCTTTTATTTATTTTAGCTGTAGATATGTTGTCCACTATGGTTAGACATGATGTATCGGTGAAGAAATTAGACGTATTTGGGAAAACCTTAGCAATCAGTCAGCTAGCAGATGACACTACTTTATTTTTAAAAAACAAAGACCAAATTCCTCTGGCTGTCTCCTTAATAAACTCCTTTGGTAAAGCTTCAGGCCTCCAACTAAATTTAAATAAATGTGAACTTCTGGCCCTACACCCTACTCAAGATTTGTTCTTCTGTAATATTCCAGTAAAAGAAACAGTGAATTATCTAGGTATTTATATCTCCAAAGAGTCAAAAATTAGCATGAAAGAAAATTTTGAGAAAAAAAATACAAAAAGCCAATGGTATTTTCAATTGCTGGTTGCAGAGAGACGTTTCAATCTTTGGGAGGATTCTCCTAACCAAAGTTGAATACTTATCCAGACTGATTTACCCAGCTTTTGCTGTAGCTCCTTCTTCAGTTATTATAAAAACCAGCAATCAAAAAATGTATGACTTTATCTGGACGCACAAAACTCATTATATTAGAAAATCTGATAATATTAAAATGTACAAAGAAGGTGGTCTTAATGTAATTGAATTTGAGAGTATGAATGCTATGACAAAAAAACTTAAGTGGCTTCAAATGTTTTTAGGTAATACTGAGAGTTTTTGGTATGCAGTGCCTTCAGCCTTGTTCCATAAATTGGGTGGTATTCGCTTTTTGTCTCAAATGTGACTTTGATTTGCCCACAATTCCAGTGAAACTGTCAGCGTTCCACCAACAAGTCTTGTTATGTTGGAAATTGGCACACACACACAATTTCACACCCCACAATACTCTGATTAGGAATAACAAAGATATTCTACATAGAAACAAATCCTTATTTTTTGAGGAATGGGTAAATCGAAATATTTGGTCAGTATTGGATTTAATGGATGAGAGTGGTAATATGTTAGACTATAATTCATTCACTTTAAAACATGGATTTGCCTGTCATCCAAAGCAATTCTTTACTATTATAAATGCAACACCTTTAGGTATAAAAATGTTAATAAGATGTTACCTTTCCTATTCCAAAAGTACTGCTGTCCTTCCTTCGTTATATGTTGGTGATATTGAAACAGAGAATAAATCTTGCACTAACAGATATTTAAGACGGCTTATCATCCAGTCAAGCTACCCTTGTCAAATATTAAGAAATAAATTAGATCACACATTTGATAAAAATACAGTTAAGTACCTCAGAACAGCCTATCTAAAACTCCCCATTCTCCCCAAGATAAAAGAAATGCAGTTTAAAGTTCTAAATGATATATATCCCTCCAGTACATTTTTGCATTCAAAATTTAATCTGGAAATATACCTTGCTACCTATGCAAACATTTATATGAAGATACAGAACATATATTTTTTACATGTAGTTTGTCCCAATCTTTCTGGAAAGCTTGGCAAGACTGGTTGGTAGAGAAGCGTGTGGTTGCTGATGGTTTCACTGTAACTTTACAAGATGTAATATACGGGATAACCAAAGAGTGCTCTGTTTTGGATGTTTTGATTAATATTATTTTGTTATTAGCAAAATACTTAATACATGAATGCCGATATTTTAAAGCTCCCCCTTTGTTTTTTGTGTTTAAAAATGACCTAAAAATCTTTTCAGATGCCCTTAGTAAAATGAAAAATCCAAAGGCAGTTAAGCTGTTTAATCTGGTTGTTTTATATAAGTTGCTGTGATTTTATTTTCATTTTTGTTTAGTCTTGGTCTCCCATTTTTATACTTGATTTTCTTTTTGGAACTATTTTGTTATACATTTTTTACTGAATCTAATATGGTTCGATTATGTTAAGCCTTCCATACTAGAATTCTTTTTGGTACACCAACTATTCCCATTTTGTTGTATTCAGGTTTTTTTGTATTCTAAATAAATAAATAAATAAATAAATACATTAGAAAAAAAAGTCTCCAAGACGGAGGATCACAAAAAATGGCGTCTCTTGAGCCCTATGGCGAGTTAATGAAGGAAATGCTCAAAAAAGGCACACATATGCAGATATTTCATTTACGTTGTGTCAGTTAGGGGTACAGAGGGGGTCATCTGAACTGAGTGTGATCCCTTCGTTACCTTTAAAATATGTATATAACTATAGCCCCCCATCGCTTGCTTGGATAAGATGCAAGTAGGCTTATTTCTCTTTACGATTAATTATTTTTTCGTCTTTTTCCAGGTTCATTTAAAAGTAAAAATGTAAAGTTGAAAATATAAATATAGAAAATCGAGCCATTGTTTTAAAAATCATTTTATTCTCCACAAAATGCTTCGATATTCATTTTCTATCAGTTGGCAGTAAAACAGTTATCAAAAAAAGGTCTTGAAATCCAATGTGTGATTTTTATTTTAAAATCGGAAACCCAAATAAGGTCTTAAAATCCGTTTTCCGATTTCGGTTTCAGAGTCGAAAATCCAATGAACGCAAGGTACACGGACCCCTGATAATTATGACTTCTTTATCTCGTAATTTCGACTTTTTCTTTTAGTGGCGGAAATGGGCTTCCAAACACATGACTCAAGCATGACCGCACTAGTAAAGAGCTGTTAGTGTTGAATTTTCAGCAGCCAGTGTTAGGCCTTTGCTAACGTTAGACAGTTACAATAGCGGAACGGATACAAACCTGTGCCTGGGTTGTAGGCATTCCCAATGTTGACAAAGAGGGCTTTGTAGACAAGAGTGAAGGGAGTGTTAAAAGGCCCCAAATTTCCAACACATCCAAGAGAAGCTGAAAATACAATGTTACCTGTGGAACAAAATGAACGAAAAAGCTCGTTCATCCTGTGGATCTGCAGGGATTCATAGTGTTTGGACATTTAGGCTCCTCAACAAAGTCTTAGTTATTGTGGTGATTTATCTGTTCAAAGGTTTTTTTGTGGGATTTGAGAGATCTGAGTGAAAAATTAAAAGACAAGTGTATTCTGCAATCCATTTTCATTCTGCAAGACTTATACATGGATAACTTGCAAATTAGGAGTCTAATGCATGCAACCTAAAACTACATGCTTAACTAGAGTGATAGAGGAAAGATGGAGAAGTTACTGCAACAGTCTGAGCTAGTACAAAAGACCACTGGGTAAAACAGCAGTAAATTGTCACAGAGTAAAAGTAACAGTGGTGCATATTGGAGTACCTAAAACCAATACTTAGTCAGAAGTGAAGAATATTTTTCAAAGAAAATGACCAGTAGTAAGGAATGCACATTAACTTGTTTGAGACTGTCTCTAGAGTGACTTCCATTTGTTTGACACCAGTCTCCCTGTTGTCAAAGTCTTGCTCAGGCGAGACTCTTGAATATATTGATTGTAAAAATTTAGTTGAGTGAAAAGTACTCTACTTTCATCATGATTGTTACCCAGAAGAGAATGAAAGTTGCTAAGTTTGACTACAAAGTAGGCTACTCATGAATGCCTAACTAGAGCAACAAAGTACAACTATTTGAGCACTATACACAGATGAAAAAGTATTGAGTAGTACTGTATCATACCCTTAGTCTTGGTCAGCTGTCTCTGTTGTGTGTCGATTGTGGATTCATCAGCCAACGCTTGATTCACACACAAGGCTAAGAGGAGAACCAGAAGGTTTGCCATTGCTAGTAGTATCTGCAGGAGTGTGACTGTGCCCAGGTGTCAGTACTGTTATTTATACTTACAGTTGCCACATTTTGTTATGATGCAATGTGAGACAGCATGCAAAGCAGGAAATTCATTCCATCAGGTCAAGATAAACAGATGCTATCAGATTTGCCATTTTCATGAGTATGTCCATAGTTATTGAATGAGGTACATATTAAAGACAAAAAGCCTGTTGTTTACTGGCCACTTTTAGTGCATAAGCTTTTTGTCTTTAATATGTACCTCATTCAATAAACAAAACAATCACAATGTCAGCAGTTTTGCTGTGTTGAAAGTTTCTGCAAAAATAGGACTGAAAGGGCCTAATAGAAGTCTACATTTATTGTTTGCAGTATATGTTTATGAACTAGAGATTTAACAAGCATCAATCTACATCTATACATTGATTGAATGCTTTAGTTCAGCATTCAACACCATCATTCCCCAAAGACTGTGTGTGAAACTGAGCGAGTTGGGACTGAGCACCTCACTCTGTAACTGGATACTGGACTTCCTGTCAGAGAGACCTCAGTCTGTCCGAATCAGCGACAATGTTTCCAGCACCATCAGACTGAGCACAGGAGCTCCTCAGGGCTGCGTTCTCAGTCCACTTCTGTTCACACTCCTGACCCACGACTGCACTGCCCTGCACAGCTCAAACCACATCATCAAATTCGCTGACGACACGACCGTGGTGGGGCTCATCAGCAACAACGATGAGTCGGCGTACAGAGATGAGGTTCAGCAGCTGGCTGCCTGGTGCAGTGAGAACAACTTGTCGCTGAATGTGGACAAAACCAAGAAAATGATCGTCGACTTCAAGAGAACTCACTCCACCCACACACCACTCAGCATCCACGGTTCCACAGTTGAGACTGTAAAAAACACAAAGTTCCTGGGAGTTCACATCTCAGACGACCTCACCTGGACCACCAACACCACCTCCATCACCAAAAAGGCCCAGCAGCGTGTCCACTTCTTGAGACGGCTGAAGCGAGCCAACCTCCCGCCTCCCACCTTCACCGTGTTCTACAGGGGCACCATAGAGAGCGTCCTGACCGGTTGCATCTCCGTCTGGTTTGGTAACAGCACTGTTGCCGATATCAGGCGGCTACAATGGACTGTCAAAGCAGCTGGCAACATCATCAGAGTGTCTCTCCCATCGCTGCAGGACATCTTTTACAAACGCTGCATCAGGAGGGCCTCCTGCATCGTGCTCGACCCCTTGCATCCTTCACATGGACTCTTTACACTCCTCCCATCTGGCAGACGCTACCGCAGCATCAGGTCTCGAACTACCAGAATGCGTGATAGCTTTTTCAACAAACCAGCAGACTCTTGAACACGCTTCCTGCGCTCACACTCCCCCCCACACACACTCGGACTCTGAACTAACTCTGTTGCACCTCTGCACTTTATACCTCACCGTTGCTGTGATGCACATGCTGCTATACGGACCATCTTTTTTGTGTTGCACTGAAACTCTCTCTGAAAAGATGTGTAAGAATAAGAAAAATGTCTATATTTACAAACTGTACAGTATTACTATATGCTATAACATTGCCATAATATCTGCACAATTTTTGCACTGCCTCTACTATTTGCACAACTGTTAAACATGTATATATCACTGGTCACTTTTTAAATGACTATATCTGCACAAATTATTGAAAAGTATTGCACAGAATGGTTCTCCAATGCTGTTATAATATCTGTACAAACTTAAATTTCAGTCAGACTTTTTAAGAATACACTTCTATTAATAGACTGGATATCGAAATCTTTCATGTTGAAAACTGTAAGTCAATTTCCACTTCTAGCTTAAAATGTATATTTTGTGTCCTATTTATATATATATTGTTTATTCCATGTGCCCTATCTGTTCTTTGTTCTCTATTTTTTGTTGCACTGTGTAAACTGGAGCCACTTCTTCTCGTCTCTCTGTGTATCTGTACAATATATAGAAGAAATGACAATAAAGTTTACTTTGACTTTGACTTTAATGACCAACAGATCCATAGCATCAATTCAAAATACAATTACTGATCAGTAATCACACAAATTGTAACATAACTTTATACTGAAGGTCTATTGAGGTCTTTTTATTAAGAGAGAAGATTATTTTTTATTTAAATGTCTGGTTGACCTTTATAATAAATGTCAACTGAAAAAATCATAAATTTAATGAATAACCATTTTCATCCAACATGTAAATAAAACCTCAAATCTTAACAACATAGTAACTTTTGCTAACATTTTATTGAATTACTCTTTTGGCAAATGTAATATTTTTTAATGTAAATGTGTAATATAGACTGCTGCAAGGATTGCACTGTTATGTAAATTATATAAGGTTAGCACAAGTCTGTCTGATTTAAAACCACCAGGCCAATTTGTTAAGTAAAAATGAATTGTGGGCCTATGTTGAGATCAGATGAACAGTTCAACCTGTTATAAAATGTGAGCTTGTACAGGGCTAAACCGAGGCTGTGTTGAAATGACAGTGACTTGGCTTAGCTACAACTTCTAGTACATTTTGAGAGTTGACAAATGTTGTCCTACTTGAGCACTGAAAAGCATGTAGAAAATAAAACAGCTCATTGAACATGATAAACAGCTAATACATTTATGATCTTTCTGTACTGGAGTGATGATCTTGATGGTGCTTAGACATTCAAAGTGAGACAAAGTGAAAAAGGTTCAGAAAACGTAACTATGATGGGAAAATATGATTTATGCTGTGTTTTATTTCATTTAAACAATGTATTTTGTTAAGCAGATGTCTGTACTCTAATGTGACCTGAGATGAAGAGGTGAAAAGGCAGAGACAAAAGCTTAGATGGTGAACAAGATATATATATATCTAGACAGAAAAGTTCTTGCAGAAAGAGGATCCTAGAAGAACTGCATCATGATGTCTGTAAGATAAGACAAGGAAAAGTGGAACTTAGGTCATTGTAAGACCTGAGAAAAAGAGTATATAACATGTGTGTAATGATTGTTTGGCGGACTTGTCCTCTGAACATTCTGTGTGAGCGGTTAGAGGTTGACTCCCTCTCTTAAGAGAAATAAAGCGCTTTCTCTGTGCAATACTTGGTGTCTTTTGACTGCTGACCGAATATTTTGTATTTGTAACATGTGGTAAAGCTTTTTCCACCACAGTAACCATCTTGGCAATCAGGAAAAAGGTTCAGAAAATGTAACCATCTTGGCAATCAGGAAAAAGGTTCAGAAAATGTAACCATCATCGTTTACACTTTACATTTGGTTTTCAAAAGATACTTATCTTCAGGAATCCTCAGGTCATTAAAAATGTCTATGAAAAACTATTTTAATGCAGTTAAACAAGTTGTCCTGTGTTACCATGTCACAAAGTTTTTAGATAGAAAATGAGTGCCTGACTCTCCGAGGTCACTCTGAAAGATCCCTGATCACCCTTAACCAAAGTCATTTCTGATTATCCTTAACTGTCCTCAGATGTTTTTTGTACCATAACATTGTGTACTCAACTAAAAACATACAATTTGACTGACAAAGCAGTTTCACAAAAACACAACATAGAATATACACAAATATAATTTATTTTTTAGAAGAAATACAGTTTGGTTTCTTCGATTTCCAAGAGAGTTTGCTCATTTTTGCTGGACGCTGTAGGTACCTCTTCCAGTCATACCACCCTTGCCCTTTAAGAGATTCTTGATTATAACCAGTTCAGAATCACCTGAGCCCTAAGCTTATGACATGAGACGTCCTGTATGAATAGGTTTTTGTTTTCCACTGCATACTTTCAAAGTATGGAAACATTATTGTAACCTACATACCAAGCATTCAAGTGCAACAGTATTATTTTCACCTCTCCTTTGTTATGTTTTGGCCTCTTTTTCCTGATGATTTGTATTTGTTTGGCCTGCCTGTTGAACATGGTTTTGGACTATACTGCCAACAACTTGGACCATCTTTTTGATTGCCGTATTTTGGAATGGCCTGGCTGGGGGATGGTCTGTTTTGGGTTTGACCTCCGCTCGTTTTTTGATCACGATTTTACCATTACAAATGGGCAAATTGTTTTTCATGTCCACGTGATACTTGTGGCACATGAGAAAGCAGTTTCTGCACTCCAGGCCCTTCCACATGCGCTTGTAGCAGAACGTACATTTGCCTTGAATGTTGTAGCAGGTAAGGACAAACTCGTGGCCGTTGCAGAAGAAGCTGGACTCCATTGCGGAAGGCAGATGTTTCCTCTCTGGTGCTTTTCTGTTTTCTCTGACACCCATATAAGAGTGCTGGAGAGAAGAAATGAAATTACATGAGAATGAGACATGTTTAAACATTGCATTACTCGTTTTCCCATCATTGTTGAATAACAATCGAAACCTGGAAAGGTCATACAGCCACAACCATGTCCAGTTAAAGAACACACCTTTAGGGTAAGCATCCTTTCTGAAAACACCTCTCTGAGTTTTCTCTGCTTTGACTTTTCTAGGGGCAGCCCACTGTCCCGTTTTAACTCTGACACCTGATTCTTCTTGCTGACAATGCCTTCATGCATAGGCATTTTCTGATCCAATTTCTCTATGTTGTCACTCAACTCTGGCAAAAGATAACAGCAACACCTGTTACACCTGCACCCCTTTTTGATGCCGTCCTCTACTTGCCCAGCAAGAGTTCCATCACTCGACAACAGAAGAAGGTGACCATCGATCAGAATAAAAAAAATTTATTATTAAAATAACATCTCAAAAATGATTCGTTTAAACACAGTTGTGTAATTATGTGACAGTCCCTAATTCTGCGGTGCTGAAACCATCAGGAACACAGAGATTGCGAACAAGAGCTGGTGTTGTTAATGAAATTAAACAGTATAATGGTGTGATTTGCTCTTGGGGTTGTAGTGTGTTCTGTTGCTTGTTCTGCTCATTGTCATATCAATATGTAGGAATTAGTGCGAATGTTGAACAATAAACTAGCTTTAGCGCAGTAACACTTCCCATGTAGAACCAATTGAGCATGCGTGCATTTACAGGTCAGCTCCATAGATCAGCCCAATGCCACTGATAACCAATCCAGCTATTTGAGTCGTTATCAGACCCATGTCTGAGCCACGTATCGGAACGGTGGCAGCTCTACTGATAAACCTAGTAACAAAGAACATAACTATAAAATCAATTGTTTGCCATAAATTTTCCACAAAGTTTGCCACAAACCTCATTTGCATATGAAAATATGACCTTTGAGGCAAATTTGAGGCAACATCACCAAAAGTTAACCCCAGCTGTTTGCCAGAAGTCTATTCTTCCAGTGAATCAGAGCCTCCACACGGGTGTTCGTGACGTGCGTTCGGTCGGCTGCGCGTTTGGATGGCGTAAATAAACACTGCAGCACAGCGACTAATTTCCTTCATGTGCCACAGAACTTGTTTTTTTATTTCCACTTTTATATTTGTATATATACAGTACTGTGCAAAAGTTTTAGGCAGGTGTGAAAAAATGCTGTAAACAAAGAATGCTTTCAGAAATATAAATAATGATTGTTTATTTTTATCAATTTACAAAATGCAAAGTGAGTGAACAAAAGAAAAATCCTAATCAAATCAATATTTGGTGTTACTACCTTTTGCCTTCAAACCAGCATCAATTCTTATAGGTACACTTGCACAAAGTCAGGGATTTTGTAGGATTATAGTCATTATATTATTTTGTAGGATTATAGGATTATAGATCTGTGGTTAGTTCTCCAAGATGTTTGGAACAACCTACCAGCCGAGTTCCTTCAAAAACTGTGTGCAAGTGTACCTAGAAGAATTGATGCTGTTTTGAAGGCAAAGGGTGGTCACACCAAATATTGATTTGATTTAGATTTCTCTTTTGTTCATTCACTGCATTTTGTTGATTTCACACCTGCCTAAAACTTTTGCACAGTACTGTATATTTTTTTATTTTATATTTCAGCACACAGGTAAACACTTTGAACACCATGATTACTGCCTCCACAGGTAAACACACAAAATTACGAATTGGGCTCTCGGTTGGCGTTAAACAGTGTCAAACGAATGCCAATGTAACGCCTCACTGAAGTCAATCAAGCGCAGCTGCAAAACACAACAAATACACATAGGATGTTCAGAGTGCGTTCATTTATCCAAGATTCTAACGCCCGTGTAGATAGGGCCTAAAACAGGTACCATATAATAAGCAACAGAAGCAATGTTCTTTGTCCTTGTGTCTTTTCCAGGGAAAGACGGTTTCTTGATGTCAACCTTGAAATTAATTATATTATCTCTCTTAAACACCAGAGCTTGTACAGAGACCCTTGTACCTTTCATTGAGTCGTCACCAAACTCGTATATTCTGTGTGCGTTGAGCAGAGAAGTGGTGGATCTGAGAGCTACCGTCTCCTCCAGGTGCATCACCATCGACTTTTGCGTCTTATCAATGTTCATATTGCTCATCTTAACACAAAGAAAGAGGAAAGGTGACCAAAGGATGGATCTGAACAAAACAAAACTGTCATAAAAGTGTTAACTTCTTTTGGGCTGTTGAGTTTCATTCTCAGCTACTTGCACTCAGCTTTAAGCTGACAGAATGTTAGCCTCACCTCACTCATCGGACTGCAGCAAAATTCTAGAAAGACAGAAAGAGAGAAAGGAAAGAAAAAGCAGTATTAGGGAATACCTACACATGTTTGTACCTATGCATGTTCCCTTGATGCAGAGATTATTACTGCCTTAAATCTCTTTAAATGCTAGTTTCCTGGTGAATCTGGCCTTAGTACCGCTTTGGCTGTCCGGTTTGATCCGTCTGGAAGACACAACCCTATTAGCTGTGCTCTTTGGGCCCAGCGGCAGCATCAACTCCTTATTTCTTTGTGCTACTTCACTCTTTTTTTCCTATTGGAGATGTAAATGGCAAGAGTGATGGCTGGGTTAGAAGGCAGGAAGGAAAAGGGAGGCAACAAAGAGAACATTCCAGTTCAATTCGGTCCAGCTTGTGTCTGTTAAATGTAAAAAGATGTGTGCCGGTGTGTAACCTTCACCAGGTCTGCCAGCCTCCTCTTGAGCAAACTGTTCTCAGTACGCGCTTGGGACAGAGCCTGGGACGTCGCTTCTACACTCTCCACCTTATCCTCCAAACCAGAGAGATGTGCTGGAATAGGAATTGTAGAAAAAACACTATGAGAAACACTCATTTATTTTGTTTTTACAGTATATAATCAGTGGTGAATAGAGAGTGGTGTCAGTTGGTGAGTGGGGCATGGGTTAGCGCTACTATCTCACAGCGAGAAGGTCCTGGGTGTGATCCCCGGGTCGGCTGTAGGGTCTTTCTGTGTGAAGTTTGCATGCGCATTACGGGGACAACTTTAGAGTCAGCAATTAATCTATAGTGCCTGTTTTTGTACTGTGAGAGGAAACCGCAGCACCTGGAGAAAACCCATGCGAACACAGGGAGAGCATGCAAATTCCACACAGAAAGGCCTTACGGCCAACCTGGGGATCAAACCCAGAACCTTCTCGCTGTGAGGCAGCAGCGCTAAACACTGCACCACCGTGCCACCCCAAAATAATACTTTAGTATTTAATTTAATTCAAATCAACTTCAGCATTTTCACTCAAGCAGTATTTTAACAGGTGACTTCACTTTTACTAGAGTCAGTTTGTTTGTAAGGAACACCAAATACAAGTCTTTAATACATGTCAGAGCCACTGCAAGGTTGGTACAATGCTTACTTAACAGTTCTGAGATGGTTTTGCTCAGCTGCGACTTCTCCTTTCTCTCAGCTTCCAAACTGGCTTGCAGATGCTTCTCCATCTTCTGCTTGCTCTCCCTCATGTGGCACAGATTCACCTGCATCTCCTGCAGAATGTTGCTGGTCTCCATCTCCTCCTTCCGCAGCCGAGCGCACACAGCACGCTGAAGGACACAAACCAAAAGAGATTTGCTTTTCTTTTCACGTCGCGCCTGATAGAACTTAGCCATTACATAAGCAATTTTGTGACCAGGTTCCGAAGATTTACTTTGATACAATGTTGGGCCATGGGTCAGGAGATTTTTCTTTACACCAGATTGACCGGCCTATGAAGAGTTAATAAGACAAATGCATTTGCCTTCGCTGTATTGTGCCCCAAAGGCCGATTACTGATATTTTGTTTTCTGTTACAAAATCTCAGTTCTTTAGAGGTTACGGTTTATGATTCATCTTTTTGCTGAGCGTTGAGAGGCAGCTGGGCCAAAGCATTCAGACCACTACGTACTATTTGCTTGGACCCTAATAATAAAGTTTATGTAGGGTGCCTTTCTCCAACCATTCAATATTTATTAGTTGTTGCTTTACATTGTGACTTCATAATGCATGTGTGAGGCATTCACAGCACATCCGTAAGCTGAAGTATGCAGTACAGTTGGTGAATGGGGAGGTTGGTAGCGTAACGGTTTGGAGGTTCGCTACGTGATCAGAAGGTTGCCGGTTCAAATCCCAGACCGGTAAAGGTACCACTGTGGTACTCATGAGCAAGGTACCATCCCCGAACCCTGCTCCCATGTCAGCTGCCCACTGCTCCTTCAAGGATGGGTCATGCAGAGGTCACATTTTGTTGTGGTGCACTGTGGTGTGTTCACAATGACAAATAATCACTCACTTTCACTTTCACAATAAAGCATCTTAAAGCATTCATAACACTTTCAATTAACAATGCACAAGACCTAAGATATAGTTTATAGCTTGTTAAAGGTGCTACAAATGCTTTGTGAAATTTTAATGTACATTTACAGCTAGTATATTAATGCAATATGAAGGTGCATCATTGTCATATGGCTGTTGCTAAAGCACTCAAATGCTTCTTGTTATGTTATGCTTATGAATATGTATGAATAATAATGCATGTTATTAATATATCTTATAGATAATAATAATAATAATAATAATAATAATAATAATAATAATAATAATAATAATAATAATAATAATAATAATAATCCCTACTGCGCGATGACAGATTATTACCATATTCTCAAATTCTCTCTTTACACACACACACACACACACACACACACACACACACACACACACACACACACACCTCTTCCTCCAACTCCTTGTGACTGCCAGTGTTTACAGCATGTCTTGACTACTCCTCCTAAAAAAGTCTCCACGTTGTCTAGTAGCTACATGATGAATAAACACAGAGTGTCATGTGTGGTCTTTTCTAATGTCATTTTAAAAATACATTTATACTTTCCTTACATCTGTATATACAGCAGACACTGTACTTACAAATTACAGTGACATTTGACATAAAAACACTCGTGTCTCACCTCTCTCTGGCTTAGTGTCAGCTCTTTTGGGCTCGCCAACATTCTGTGAAAGAGTTCAGCTGCTAGGTCACTAACTAATGCTAATTTCCTATAACTAATGCTTAAGAATTTTGATGGATGTGGGTCAGAGAGAGAGCAATTAGGCTATGAGCGTACTTTTCTCTGAAAGTAAGAAGAATCCAGCAAAGGAAAAGTGGTTCCTTCAAAGCGTCTCTATTAATTATTAGGGGAAGATCTTCCTTATTGCTCTCGTCCTCCCCTTTCCTCCGCCGGAAATGGCTGGTGTATGGTAAGTAAGCTTTTTCAAGAAGTTTGGCACTACGAACCTCGGCTGCAGGAAGACACAATGAGATGTGACAGACTTGCTCTGTGTGCTGTGAGTCCTACTTGTAGGGAGCAAATAGGATTTAAGCTGATGCAATCTTGAATTTACTCACCTTTTTAGGATTGAGCTAAAAGTCCAACTTTTGTTTTTGAACCAAGGGTGCTGTTTAATCTCCATTATGCCACTGCGACCTAAGCGAACCCATCCTAAATTACCACAGACATGCTGATAAGAACTCTATTCTAACTACAAACTGCTCAAATAAATTATTAAATTCCATTTAATTAAGGTCATAAAAGGCACAAGTATAGAATTCAATATAAAAGACTTTCTTTTGTTTCTCTTTATCAGCCTTGGCACTGACAGTAAACTTAATTCTGATTTTCTCTAAAGTCCTAGAGAGCCTGTTTATGACCTGCAGATATTTTATTAACATTTTTTATTAAGCGTTTATTTTTTTTATTAGCGTTTAAACAACAAGGTTAAAAAACTGTTTACACGTATGTGGATATTTTTATAAAAGCATTTTTTTAATACATTTGGGCCTTTCTTTTACACATATCCACAGAATCAGCATTTTGAAAAATCTTTCACTTTTAGATGAATTTTAAAATATGCTAAAATAGTGCTAATACTCCGTTTACGTGTAATGTGTTAATAAATATGTGTAGTTAAAATAAAAACTCCTCTGCATATGTGTAAACAGGCCCTAAATGTTGTGAGGACACATCCAGCCCTCCACCATAACAGTGTTGTGGTTCAGCTTACCCATCCAGAAAAGGAGAAGATGAAGTCTCGGGCCTTAAATTGGATATTGTCACATTTTCTGGGAACTTGGCTTTTTCTGTGGTTTTAAGATATTTATGCGTAGATGGACTGACTGTAATTTAGCTGAATGGGGTGTCACCTGTACACATGTTCACACCCCAAAAAGACACACTGCAGATTACATTTTTCCTCAGTTTTCATGTTTTTTCTCCAAATATAGAAAGAACATTTGTACCAATGGTAGATACAGTACTAGAGCAATTATGGGAGGCCACAAATACACCAATACTCACCAACTAACATCTCATAAACACACACTCCTGCAGACCACCAGTCGATCTCCTTGCCACAATAACAGCTTTTGGTGTTCGAACCCTGTCTCAGTGCCATGTAGTCTGCGTTACTTACTGTGCCACGTAAAGTGCACAAGCCACTCACAAAAGACCAGTGAGGTTTAGCGTTTATATAGGCATCTCGAAAAGGACACTTCATACATGATACAATTTTCCCCAAATGGCTTATTACTCTATATGTATTGCACTAGTTGTGATTGTTGGGTACCAGCCATGGTCTTTTTCTCTTCATTATGTATTCTTCATGGTTTTGAGATTAAACTCCATTCAGTTTTTGTTGTAGACACCATGGTTTAAATTTTCACCTCACTGAAGACACTTTTCCGTTTATGTTTCTACACAATAACCCATTTTCAATGAACTTTTTGTTTATTTTTAGGTAAACAAATGTTATTCCCTATCCTGGTTACTAGGGGGCATCACCATTAAGGTTGCCATTTCATATTTTGGCCACAAGTTGGAACCATTAATGTCAGCATTCCCTACTTTGGCCATAAGGAGTGTCACCAATAATGTAGTCATTCCCTAATTCAACCACAGGTGGTTGTCACCATTAAGGATGTCATTTCAAATGTTAAACACAAAAGGGAAACATTAATCAACAGAAACAGCAATCAACTAGGGATGTGCAAAAACATTGAATAGAATCGAATAGTGATTCTTCATCTGACGATTCAAAATTGATTTATACAGTCCAAAAAAAAGATTCATATTTTTTAAACTAACGTAATGGCACTAGTCTACTTTTTTCCTGACACAAGTTCCGCTTGCCAATCCTATAGATGGCGCAATGTTGAAGTCTGCCCAGACAGACCTCATTCACGTGAGCCTGAAGGAAAGGCAGTCAGTATATGTACGTATGCATTACACCCAGTAAACTACACTTGATTCAGTGTGATTTTTTTGTTGATCGGCCACTGTCAAATGGAAAAAGTAACTCAAAACAGCATCCGGAAACAAATTCATCTATGTATTGAATCTTGAATCGTTGGCTAATCAATTTTGAATTGAATCCTGAGCCCAAGAATCAGAATCCAATCAAATCATGAGATTTTCTGAATCGTGCACAACTACAATCAACAGCTTTATCATTTCACATTTTTTTACTTTTCACGCATTTATCCCTCTCATCTTTTCAAGCAGCAATCCTCAGGAATTTGCTGTCTATTTACACCACTTTATGTCAACGACTAGATGTGAAATATGGAATAGATGACTTAACTACAATGGAGAACAACATGGGACACAAGCATTCTCTCTAAAAACAATACACAGCCATGGTTTAAAGTTTACTGCTTTAATTTCCTCAAAGACTCATCTACTTCTACTACTAACAAGGTTCATTGCTCAGCTCACTGTGCCTAACGTGAACCATTTTGCTGGTCAGGAACACAGCCCTCGGCAGAAGCAGGAGAAGTCAGGGAGAGTGTCTTGACTCGAACCTCTCTTACCACATCCATCTTAACACACAAGCCAAAGTCGGCAAGTTTGAGGTGGCCCTTGGCGTCCAATAGGATGTTTTCAGGTTTGATGTCGCAGTGGATGTAGTTCATGGAATGAACGGCGTCCACAGCCAGTGTCAACTCGGCCGCATAGAACTTTGCAACCTCCTCTGACAACGTGCCTTTTTGGATCAAGTAGGCCAGATCTCCACCAGGCATGAAGTCCATCACCATGTACAGGTTTTGGCGGTCTTGGAAGGCGTAATGCATCTGGAGGAGAAGATAGAACACAGCATTTTCAGTAGACTGCCTATTATTATTTACTTTACTTACTTATTTACTACCTGACTAGTTCATGCCTAAGTCTTATTTTGTAGAACAAAAACTGAAATATACTTTAACTGAGATTATACAAGTACAACCAGGTTGAGTTAAAGTGAAAATGAGTGAATATTTGTCATTGTAAACACACCACAACACAGCCTACAGTTCACCACAAAAAATATGACCTCTGCATTTGACCCATCCGTGAAGGAGCAGTGGGCAGCTAACAAGTGCAGTGCCTGGGGAGCAGTGCTTGAGGACGGTGCATTGATCATGAGTATCCAGTGGTACCTTTACCGGTTTGGGATTCTAACTGGCAACCTTCTAAACACAGGGTGAACGCTCTAAATGTTACTCCACCAACTGTCCCAGTTGCACACATGCATATTATTTAACTGATTGTACTGCAAAAAAATCTGTAAGCATTTTAAAAATGTATGACAGCAGGGTTAACATTTTTTAACATTCATGGTCAAAATTTCAAAATCTGTAAAATTGTAGAATGTTTAATAGAATAAAAATAAACACTATACATTTTCTGTTCATTTTGATCATACAACATTGAACTGCTAAATTATGGATATGCAATGTTACCCCTTTCTAGGGGTGGGAATTTATAAGATTTTATCAATATCAATACCATTAACGATTCTGCCTATCAATCCAATTTCTTATCAGTTCTCTTATTGGTTCCTGAGTAGTTGAGTGTGAAAAAAATAGTTCTATACAGTCTTCTGCACCAAAATCACCCATTTTATTTTTCCTCAAATGATGTCTGCCCAAGACTGTGAATATACTGAACAGTAACTTGAAAGGATATAGTATAGAAACAAAATATAACCTAAATTAAAAAAAATAGACTGCTGTGGGAACACTTCTTTGCCCATTTGGAATCCATCTGGATATAGAATAAAATTATTTGATAACAAATCATGCATTTTTCTTCATTTATTTTTTGCTCTCAAACATTATAGAATGGAAGAAATATAAATTATTTGAAAATGAAGAAATACTCAAACTGAAGTTGAGTATAAGACAGTTTTTCAGCATTTAGACTCATTTTGGCCTGTAACCCATTTTTGACTCATTTAATAAATATCAAGTAAACAGCTGTACTGCGAGTAAAACGCTGTAACTGAAGTGGAAGCTTTGAGTGAATGTTGGACTTCCCTGTAGGAGTTGTGCGTGCTAACAAACGCAGCTTGTGTGTTTTCATCATTTAAAATAAATGCTATTTATCGCGAGAAATAGCCTTTTTGCTCGTATTGGGAAATGAGAGAATCGTTAAGAAGAATTGATAACATTGGAGGTGTACAATTCTGATGGAATTAATCAGTTGGAACCAGTTCTAAGTCCGAACGCATTTTCATTTCCCAACCCTGTTCCTTACAGTGATGAATGAAATAAACCAGAATATCAGGTGGTGCAGGAAACACTTATAATGAATAATTTGTATGTAGTCAAAAATGTCGGTTTAGAGGCAGATTTGATGTTTTGGTTGCTACCTATTTGTGCCATTAAACACCATTTGACACCTTATTTTATAGGCATCTTATTTCAGTCTTATTTTGCACTGCAAACAAAACTAAAAGTGTAGCTGACATTTTAGTATAAACTTAAAGATAAAAGTTTATTACTTATATGTATTGCACTAGTTGTGATTGTTGGGTACCAGCCATGGTCTTTTTCTTTTCATTATGTATTCTTCATGGTTTTGAGATTAAACTCCATTCAGTTTTTGTTGTAGACACCATGGTTTAAATTTTCACCTCACTGAAGACACTTTTCCGTTTATGTTTCTACACAATAACCCATTTTCAATGAACTTTTTGTTTATTTTTAGGTAAACAAATGTTATTCCCTATCCTGGTTACTAGGGGGCATCACCATTAAGGTTGCCATTTCATATTTTGGCCACAAGTTGGAACCATTAATGTCAGCATTCCCTACTTTGGCCATAAGGAGTGTCAACAATAATGTAGTCATTCCCTAATTCAACCACAGGTGGTTGTCACCATTAAGGATGTCATTTCAAAAGTGTAGCTGACATTTTAGTATAAACTTAAAGATAAAAGTTTAAAAGTAGTATGTAGACTTTTCTAAAGCCTTAATATAAGTCAAGTATACTTAAGTAAAATGTTTAGTACATCTCAGTTAAGTACATAAAAAGTAAACTGAGATTATACCTGCTTAATTTTAATTTAGAAGAAGTATGCACACTTGGCACACTTTCTTACTTTTGGTACTTGGCACACTTTTATACTTTTCCTAATGGATGCACTGTATATTATTGCTCTTGCGACCTCTTGTTGCTGCATGTAGAAGATATCTTACCTGTACAAGCCAGGGGCTGCTGACTACAATCATGAAGTTCCGCTCATCCAAGACCCATTTCACATATTTGCTCATTTTATATTTATTTATCAGTTTCATGGCATACACCGTGTGACTTTCCTTGTGCCTGACCTACACACAAAGCACACATTATGTCATATTGTGCTTCTTTAATCAAAATGTTTTATTTTCAGGTGATAATTTTGTTTAGATCAGTGATATAGTGAAATTTCAACGACACAAGTAACAAAGTTTTGTGAAACACATGCACACAAACACACACTCACCAGCTGTACTTCTCCAAAACCTCCTCGGCCGATCACCTTTATTTTGTCAAAGTCACTCGTGTTTATCATCAGTTCCCTGATAACACGATTTTGTTTCTTATCTATGCAGATCAAAGAAACAGATTCAGCTTTTACGGTCACAATGAACTGGATGTTTCAACTTGTCCAAAGCCTCATTACAATTTACATTTAAGTCATTAATGTCAGACAGCAAATCATAAACCCCAAATGCAACAATGGAACAATGGTAATTATTGTCAATACGTAACATTCTAAAAGTCTATGTCTAGACAGGATGGAAAACTTTAGCATGTGGACATCCATGTCATTTGAAAAAGACCAGAACATTAATAGGGAGTTGCCCTTGGCTGGGTGTAGTGAGATGTTCCTGTTTTTAGGGATTATAAAGATTTTTATCACTTGCCCAATTCGCAACTTGTTGGATTTATCAAATATTTATTCCTCCTACATCTTTATTGTAATCTCTTTTGGCATTATTAAAAGAGGTGAATTCCTAGCTCTGAGTTCTTTAAATCTTGGGGAGCCTTTCATTTTGATTTTTTGAATCAGATTATTGCTTAGATTTGCTTCTACTCAGCTACATTTTGGCATACAGCCATCACTAGTATTCATCCCACAATGCTGGATGGGATGGAGTTGTGGTCCCCGCTCTAGGTTCTAAGTTCTTCACATGCAATGAGAACATTTCACATTTAGAATTCAATTTTTACTCATTTACAACACAACTCAAAGCTTTACATGTTCACACTTCATTCCTAAAAACTCCAAGTCTAAGAATGATACTCACATCGTTTCAGGAAGACTTTGACATTCTGGTTTTTCGCGAGTGCAGGGAGGCTCAGATCTATTATCATGACCTGCATTGCATCCTAAAAGAAAATAAGAAGCATTGTGACGATGTTCCCTATTTCCAAAATTTCCTCCAGACGGTTAAAACATTAGTCAGGTGATTCAGGAAATAGACAATATTTTTTCATCAGGCCAGAAGGCAACTGGTGAAAACTGGTCAAATGTGTGGCGCCATTTTTTAAACTTAACAGCAAATATTTGTTTTTCAAAATGTTTGTAATT
The DNA here is from genome assembly GCA_032718565.1 of Distichodus sexfasciatus. Taxonomy (NCBI): domain Eukaryota; kingdom Metazoa; phylum Chordata; class Actinopteri; order Characiformes; family Distichodontidae; genus Distichodus; species Distichodus sexfasciatus. The sequence goes on from JAVGVS010000031.1 coordinate 863,449, forward strand.
ATGATTATGCTAATTATAAGTGTTTAAATAAAAAACACTATAAAGTTTCTCTGTTACAATTTGTGTTCTTACAATATATGCCAAATTACAGATGTCATGTTAGTCCATACGGCAGTGAATTAAAATGTTCCAGAATATCAGGTGATGCTGGTCACAATTATTACTATTACTTATCCTTTAGTTTTCGGCCTTAGTTTTTATGTAGTTTTTTGGGGGGAAATCTTCCTGTCACTTGAAAATTCTTGTCAAAGACGCAAATTTGTTGTTTTGGTAGCTAACTGTTTGTGTCAGTGAACAGTACATTGTGCAGGAAATTGTTTACATATTTTTATTATAAAGATTGAAATATAAATTCAACACACACTATAACTTGACTACTCCAAAATGATGTAGGGGATACTTTCTCAGATGGCACTGATTTTTCAGAATCACTTGAGCCTAGTTATTTTCACAGGCTGATTGTTACTAGTGTTCTATATATTGAGTCCAATAAGCAAAATCAGTGAAGATGTCGGGGTTATGGCGGAGATACAGCAGTACTCACTAACAAACTTAGAATATTTATTGTCGATTTCTCGTCTCCCATCATGGCCCAGAGTTTCTTACAGCGGACTTCCATTGTATTGACGGTGGCTAAACGCGTTACTTTTTCCCTTTGTTCCTTGGTTTTGTTCATTGACACACAGTGAAGACATGGCTAATGGCGGTAAACGGACTCTCTTCCGTTGGGAAATGAGAAATTTGCCCATAAGGCCGCCGACGATTTGTGACGAAGGGACGAAATTGTGTTGCAACGGTCGCACTGACAGACGGACGTCATGTAATGAAGAGAAGAAACACGGTCATAGACCCGATTTTTACTTTTAGCAAATAATTATCAGTCGGAGAGCAATTAATAACGAATAATCCTCAGTGGGGGTGAGTCGGTTCTGTTCTGCAGAGTTTGAGACGCGTATGGTCAAAATAAGAACTTAGCCTAGTCCCGGCCTCACCGCAGAGTGTAGGGTGAGTATTACACTGTATAAAAGTTATATTTCAAAAAATATTTCAGTACATGGATCGAAATCTTTTGATTCACCTTCCATTAGCCAGACTTGTATCTTTTGCTGTAATTGATGGTGCATTTGCACATTACTTTATGCATATTTGCGCCTTTAATTGATATTTTTACAATTAATTTCTTTTTCTCATTTCTTTTTATGTCGTTTAAAAAAACACGTGCAAAATCGTTAATTAAGTTAATTGTTCAAATGTTATCATATTTTTTTTCCAAAACTCATATTTGACTAATACCTACTGCTGACGCTCCTCTTGGAACAGAAACATCTTTGACATGACTTTAATTTATTTCGGGAGTGGTCGTGTTGTTGGTGCTGTGTCGAGTCGATCAGCCTGGTGGCGCTGCACATCAACGTTGCAATCGGTGCGCCCAGGATATTAATAATAAGACCGCGTTATGTCATCTTCAGGTTTCATATCATCTTTATATTTTATAATCCTTTTATCATAAACTAATCTAGTTCATGATCTCACCACCACATAAACCATTTGTGTTGGAATTTTCCTCCAGTTTGTTTCTTGTTAAGTGTTTTGCCCTCTGTATTTTTGTGTAATTGGAACAAACTCGGGGTAACCAGTAAGAGACTTATTAAGTTAAATGTTTTGATCAGTGTAAAGTCAGATGGCAAGTCATTGTTTTTGTCTGTTGTTGGCTCACCAATAAAGTTATAATTTTTTTCTGCTTTCTGAACTGATGCTGTATTTTTCGGGATAAGATCACATCAAACAGATAAAGTGAAAAGTCGACATTTTGCAATTTGTCTAGTTTTCGTATCAAATTAAAAGAAGCGATTCATTGTTGCAGCAGCTATGTAGTCTACTTCTCAGGAATAATTATTCTGTTGGATGCCACGTCAGATAAATAAAAAAAGAAAAATCAGGGGTAAACAATGGGAAAGCTCGTGAAAATTTACATTAGTATACGGTAATCCAAAAGGGCTCGATTCCACATCAGCCTCTTATCCCCAGGAAGAAAATATTTTAGTCTGCTTAAGGTGCTTGTAGATTGTTTTTCTACCTGAAGCTATATTTTATTGGGACACGAATTAATCGGTAACGGAACATGTCACTTCTCATTTTTTACGTTGAACATAACCAACAAAGCGCAGGAATGAATGAAGGAATGAATGAATGAATGAATAAATAAATCTATATGTATTCATTCACTACAAAAGTTTAGTATATATTGTCATTTCATGATAATAAACAGTAATTTATTAACAAGTTCGCTATAGCGAACTTCACAGCTGACTAGAATCAGATATCCCTTTTTGTAAAGTTTTACACTCCAGTCGAAACAGAAGATTAATTGCAACAGCAGTGATTTCATTCATCTTCCCTGCTTCTATACAGCCTACTCTACTTTTAAAAGTATTAGTTTGGCAACTTTAGAAAGAAAACATTCTTTCCCAAGGCTGCGTGATAATCGGACCTTAGTAGGCCTTCAGTAGACTTGGGGCGTTCCTGGTTATTACGTTCACAGGACTCTATAACAGCAGTTTAGAGGTAAACGAGGAGCTGCATTGAAAATTCATAGAGTAATTTGAGGTGATGCGTAATAAACCGACCAGCAACCAATGTAACGTACCTGGTGTCCATTATTACGTTAATTAAGATCTACAAGAGTAGTTCAGTGGTAACTGCCAGTTGGAAAGTGAAGTCGCCAAGTGAAAACTTCACTGACGGAGATTTCTCAAAAACATCTTCATCAAGACAAAAAGATGTAAGTACGTTTGCCAGATAAATTCATCCTATAATTAGATACAATATGAGAAGCTTCATTTTTAAACATTTAAGTTATAATGCGAACTAGCCCTTAGCTTTACGACAGTAATTACAATCTCTAACCAACCAATTCGGATAACAAGTTAGAGGAAAAATTTATATTATTAACATATTAATTATGATTAAATATAATTAATATATTAAATTGTATCATTTAGTCTTTTTTGGACAAGGCAGTTAATCACACCTCACGTTAACCATTTTTTGGGTAATTTTAGCTCATTACTAATCATTTCAAATTAATATTTAACAAATCAAAAATGCATTTTAATTACATTGGATGTTAGATCTACGTTTTAATTACAAATGTAATATGGGTGAATTCTCTAAACACAGGTTTACGTTGTGTTTTAGCTGTATATTGACTATCGGAGTCATTTTGCTTGTCATTCAGATTAAGGAAAGGGTATCATAGTCTTTAATTTTACTTTTAATCACAATGAACATTGTGTGGTTTTAAGTACATTTATTTACATTATCTTACAGCCACTTCTCTACTGACTCTTAGCTTAAAGATGCAGATTTTTGTTAAGATGGTGGCTGGCAACTCCATCACTCTGGAGGTGGACCCAAATGAGACTATTAAGAATGTCAAAGCTAAAATCCATGCCAGAGAGGGACTGCAACCCTACTATCAGAGGTTGATCCATAGTGGAAAGCTACTGGGAGATGAACACACCCTGTCTTACTACTCCATCCAGAGAGCTCACACTCTCCATCTTTATATTCCATCTGTGAGTTGTAAAAATTGTAATGCTGCTGGCATTCGCCAACAGCCAGACTCTGAAGATGAACTGGATTCAGACAACTGAGAATATCAGTGTAAAAATCAAGGACAGAAGAATTCCCTCCGATCAAACAGAAGCTGATCAGCACTGAGAAGTTAGATGAGATGACACCACATTTCCTGAAAACAACGTCAAACAGGTGTTCATCTTGTCCTATTTCTACAGCAACTCATCTGCTCAGCTTTATTGACAACTTATCCAACCCATCTGAAAATTAAATTTTATATATGCAGTTAAACACCCTGAAGACAGCCACAAAAGACTTCATCCTTAAGCTGTCTACACTCCAAATTTCTCTGTTTACCCTTATTTAATGTTGCATTCCTTAAAGCATGCAATAAAGTTAAAGCATTACTAAGTTTTCATTTTGCTGTCAATAAAAATGGATTATCAGGGGAGGAACTACATAATCATGCCAGGTAAACAAATGAAATTCCACACATCATTTGTTTCAGGTACTGTCTCCAAGCACTGCTCCCCGGGTGCTGTCCTTGTTAGCTGCCTATGCTCCTTCATGGATGGGTCAAATGCAGAGGTCACATTTCGTTGCGGTGCACTGTATGCTGTGCTGTGGTGTGTTCATAAGGACGAATAATCACTCTTACTTTCATGTAGTATTGATATATTTTAGAAAACACTGTTTTTGTTTCCATTAATTCCTGAGTATTTTTATAGTGTAAGATTGCATCAGTATGGCCAGATTTTAACATTGCATTCAACACAAATGCTATATACCATTATAAACTAGTTTTACTACATTGTTTATAAGGTATATACAAAAAAGTATTTACAAGGGAAAGAAAGCACTAGTGCAATGACAAAATGATGTATACCTGGTACACTACTGAGACTATACAAGTAATTTAAAATAAAAATGCAGTAAAAATTTAATTTCATTTGATTTAATTGCACATTTCTAATTTAAATGCACTTGTATAGTTCAGTAGTGTACCAGGGTTACATTTCTCTGCATATTGTGTACATATGTATGGAAAATTATCTTTAAGACGTTAGTCTTGTTGCAATACTCGACTTTCTTCAGCAGATGGCAATGTGCACTTATAAAAACGGGATCGAGTCTTTATTATTAATATAATAATAAAGTAAATAAAGCGAGCTCAAGTGTAAGAAAAGATCACACGAACGTACCCTTAGAATAATAAAATATTGCCATTTACTAATCATAAACTCATTATGTGCTCGTTTTTTAAAGTATGACTACCATTTTGTGCGTGCGCAGCTGCCATAGCGACACGGACGTAAGAAAATCGTCAGTTCTCGTATAAAAATGGAAGTAGATTTGTCTCTGAGCTGCTTTTTAAAACAAAAAAAAGTAACTCACTAAGAGGGTCTGGAAAGTGGCTACAGTGGCAGCTATGCGCATGCGCAACCGATTAACGCCTCCGGAAGGCCCCCAGTCACGTCTTCATGTGTTTGAGGTTCTTCCACTGATTAGGTGTAAACATAACTACTCACGTTACTGTAATTAAGTTGCTTTTTTTAAAATAGGTATTTGTACTTATGAATACAGTGGTGGCCAAAATTATTAGAACACCTGGCATATTTAAGAGGTTTCAGTTGTTTTTGTTGAACTCGTCATTAAAATATCCATAAAACGAATGAAATATCTACAGTCATCATTATGCTCTATAAACCATAGAATAGAGCCATCATGAGGAAATTTAGATCACGTTCCTTACAAAAAACAAGCTATGTTTATTTCAAGCTTTGCTGTCAGTGTCACACAATCATGTTCCTTCACAGAAGAAGCCAAATTACTTGTGTAATCACTGTCAGGTGTGATCATGGTTAAACTGATGGTGATTCAAGAGTCTTATGGCACAGCTCAGTGATTCTTTTGAATGTACAAGGTCTATCATGCTCATTATGTGATTGGTAACATCAGGGTTTGTCACTGAGGCCGCACCACCAATTAGTATAAATTCAAATGCCATCATGGATAAGAAAGTATATCACCAGAATGTTGTGTATCACAACATGTGGTATGTAGTATATCACAACATTCTGGTGAGGCATGGAGTACCATCTGGGAGTCGTCTTATTGGGCCTGGATTTATTTTCCAAGAGGACAATGACCCTAAACATTCTTCTAACTATTGCCGGAACTACCTGCGACAGAAGGAGTCCGCTGGAACATTGCAAATGATGTACTGGCCCCCCTCAAAGTCCGGACCTCAAGCCCATCCAGCAAACTTGGGGCGAGTTGGAAAATAAACTGGACAGGACTATTGTACATTCAAAGGATAGCCTTTGGCTTGAGTTGCAGAAGGCATGGGATAAAATTAGTGTAACAAGTTCTCAGGAAATTTATTGACACTATGCCAGAGCGATGTGCAGAAGGTGGACACACCAAATATTAAAGTTAAACGTGGATAAAAACAGTAGGACTCACTTCATCTGATATTTGTTGTACTCAGCGCAACCATGTGCATATTTCATGAACATTATGAAATCAAATCATGTTTTGGAGGCAAAAAAAAGGTCAATATTTTAAGATATGTTAGGTGTTCTAATAATTTTGGCCACCACTGTATATATTTTTAAGTATAATTTGGGTTCACTGCTTTAAAATGAGCATGACTACTATTTAAAGTAGTCATGACTACAGCTAAAAAGTAACCCATACTCTTGAAGTCTTTTTATGTTTACTTGAGTACTTAACACCGGTACTTTAATCATTGAGAATTATTTCTGTAATATAACTTGTATAACAGTACAAATATTCAGTACTCTTTTCACCACTGAATATAATACATATAATTTAGTTGTAATACTACACCTACACCTGACCTTAGTAACGCGACAACCCTATATTTCTTTATGTTGAGATCGTGAGGTGTTTTCCTCATGATTTCATCGCAACATAAGTTTTCTATAGATCACGTATATTTTAACTTGGTCAGCAACACTAATATAACTGTCCATAACTGATAATAGACACACAACTGTTTTGACCTCGGGTGAAGATCGTCCATGATGATAATGATGCATTGTCAAGATACTGTATTGCCAAGATACTCAAGCTAGAAAACATCTTTCATTACACTGAAATAATGAGAAAAATAACTCGTGATCTCCAGATAACCAAAGTTGTTTTCTCGGGATCACTAGAAAAATAACTTGCCATCTCGATAAAAGCTGTTTCCTCGAGATCATGGGGAAAAACAAGCTGTCATCTCAAGATAATGGAAGTTGCTTTCTTGAGATCGCAAGATAAATAAGTCACAATCTCGAGATAGCAACTTTAAACTTCTTCGGTATGTCCAGACTGAGGGTCGACTGATTATCGGGGCTGATATTAGGCATTTTGCCAATTATCGGTATCGTGTTTAGTTTTGACCATCACCAATATTAAGTAATTACGAGGTGCGCTACTGTGGCTCCACTGCCGTCTCTTCTCTCTGTGGCCTCTGTCACATGAGTCTCTCTGTCACACAAGTAGTAGCCAATCAGCGCTGAAGCCTTGATGTCACTCACACCACACTCACACATAAGCTCAGCGTGAAGAAGAGGAGAGAGGAGAGTTTCAGCTGAGCTTGGTGTTTGTAAAATTCGAAATTTTCACAGAATTCTTTTGTGGTTAACTAGCAAATCGGTATCGATACCGACCCTGAAGAACCAATATCGGTCGACCTCTAGTTCAGATCATGAAGTAAAAATTACTAGTGGAGATAAAAAGAAAATGTTCATCTGTCTGTCAACTTCAAATCTCAGGTTCGTATCACATGTACGCACTCTCTCCCTCACACATACACACAGATCTACACTCTCTCACACTAACACACACTCCCAGACACACACTTAAAAAACACAAGGTGATACATCAATAAACTTTAATAAATATTTCACCATTAGTTTCCCATATGTACAACACATCCACTACTCCATATATTACCATTTTTAGAGCACATTTCTAGGCACAAATAAATTGGCTTTTTTCGGAGTCCACAGATCGCTTGTAAATTAGTGGCTTAGGTGGAACATCTTCAACAGGTTTCAGACAAAGAGAAAGGAAAAGAAAGAAAAAAACAACCCAGATCCTTTAATAAATCCTGACTTTTTTCACTTCAGTGTTTCTGATGCATTAAGAGGACAAGCGTCTAAAAAACCATCCTGTAGTTCGCTCACCATTGGTTCAAGACTCTAAAAATCCATGAAGGAGTTAAAAAATGATAATGTTAACCCTTAGAGAGAGACAGTAAAAAATTATCTGTATAAAAAAAAAATAAAGACGTCAAAAACAGACACGCACACATTCGTCAGTATGGCACCAGAACCCCAAAAAGAGAGAAGGAAAAAAAAAAGAGACCCCGATCAAGATGAAAAGAAACCCAAGAAAAATCAGTCAAAGCAATTCCAATGCACTTGAGGCAAGTTCAGGAGAGTTGGTCGAGCTGAGAAAAAAAAATGAAGCAGCGAGTTGTTGGTCACAAAGTCTGGGGTGGGAAATGACGTTGATGTCCGCAACGAGATCTGAGCAAAGTTTCTGTCACGGGCGGAACATTGTACTCCCTAGCAGCGTTAGCGTGCGACCCATGCGTACGACCCACCGAAGCCTAGCCGTTGGCGGTGTCGAGTTGTAAGACCGGAACTGCGGTACGCCTGTGGAAGTGAAGCTGAGTGATGAGAAACTGAGATTAGAATGTACTCTGGCTCCAATAGGAGCGATAGACGCCGTTACGGACCCAACCTCAGAGTGCGCTCTTCATTCAGGGTCAGTAACAGCTTTAAAAAGGAAAACAAAATTAAGTCACAAAGGCAACGGTTAAAACTTTCAAACGTAAAAACCGTTGATGCCACTGTCCTCGAACAATTGAGAACGACACTTCTAGGATGCAGAAAGAAACAGCTTGTTAGCACTGGTCCGCTACCAAAAGCCCCAAATTGTTGATCCCTCTTTCAGAACCAGTGGAAGTCTCTCTTACAGTGCCGGGTGAAAGAAAGATGTGGAAATCTTTCACGGCGCCAGGCGGCAGTTTCTTTGGACAAGGAACGCGGGACTCACTTGCTGAAAAAACGTGTGGGGGAGCTAGAAAATTGGGAGTGTGTGTGTGGGTGCGTTTGTGCTTAAAATTCCAATGACAAAAGCTTGGCCTCACCCTTGGCAGATGGTTGGCGTTCTCGTTTGTGACCGAGCCGTCATTCTTGCAGCTTTCGGTGGGGTCGGGTGGGCCGATTGGTGGCGTTTCTCTCCTGCATTCTGCATTACGTCCCCAGGTCCCCCTCACAAAGAAGGGGTGTGCGTGTGTGTGTGTGCGCGCGCGCAGTGTTTATAAGTGTTTGTGGACGTGGTCGTGCCTAAGAGGTGTGTAGTTTATACATTACTGTCTTCCAGGAGAGGCTCTTTGCCCTCACACGGTCCACCTTGGGGGCTGTGGACGTGGCTCTGAACACCGGGGGCGTGTTTCTTGTAGCCGCCCGGACGCAAGTTTAATGTGTTGTGTTCTGGGATGAAGAGCGCCACCAGCAGTGAGAGCAGCACCGAGCACGCACCGAACAGAAAGGGAGGACCCGGAATGATGGCACTCTGCAGAAAGAAAGAAAGAAATAAAGGAAAAAAAAAACAGCGAGGCAAGATTAGGTGTCAGAGAGGAAAAAAAAAAAAACATGAGCGGCGACAGCAAGACAATAGAGTGCAAGTTGGGATCAAACAGGTCTGGGATTTTTACCTCGTCGGTGGGGTTTGCCATGTTGGGTTTGGCCCCCTTGTCCGGACCGTCCGCAGGCCCTATTTCATTCAGCTCCACATGGAATAAGTAGAAGACGAAGCCATAGAGGGCTGGACCCAGTCCGTTGCACAGCCCTCGGATGCCTGTGATCATTCCCTGCACCACACCTGTCAGAAAGAAAGATTCTTATTTTCATTTTTATTGGTTGACTTGAACATTAACACTTGGCTTCAAACCCAAAAACTAGACAGGCAATTCTTGAAGAAACACAAGAGAGGGATAAAAATAGGAAAAGGTAGACTAATGTTAAGCTCACATCAGGAAGAGGTTAACCACAAGTAACAGAACAGATGTTTTTAATGGTGCCGCCCCCTTGTGGCCAAAATAGTGAATGACAAACTTAATTGTGGATGGGAACAGGAGTTTTTTTTCCTGAAAGTCATATGATATAAACAATGACTTTATGACAAAAACTGTGTTCAAGGAACAAAAAGTGAGAAGAAGAAATAAAAGAAGGACAAGAAGAAATAAGGAAGAGAACAAGGTGACTGAGTCACAATAATCCTGCTGCATAACCTCTGTTTTCCCTTGTACTGACCTGCTGCTGAACTGCATTCCACACTTAAAAGGATGCGTATCGAGGTCAGCAAGTGCAGAAAGCAATTCTCTTAATGAACTCTATCTTTTTTTAATCAAGGCAGGTGGTGACGGACCAAGAAGTCGCAGGTTCAAATCCTACCAGACCTACCACCACTAAACCCGTCAGCAAGACCCTAACCCTCCCAGTTGCTCCTGGGAGATAAGGAAGTCGCTCCGGACAAGGGTGATGCATGGCAGAATGGCATAAATGTAAATGTTGCCTGATGGTAGTTTCTTACTAGGAAAATGGAAGTCGCTCTAAATAAGAGCTCCTCTTCCAAACACCAAAGTGGTGGTAAGGTACCTGTCTATGGACCAATGTTGCTCCAGGAGCTGGGTATCAACCCTTTAATGTTTACAACCAGTGTGGAAGTAGTTAGTATCCAAAAACAGCAGTGTAGCTACGGGAGGTTTAACAATACACCAATCGATACATGAATTCATAATTAAATCAGCATTTGATATCGTCTCATATCAAATCTTATCGAAATCTTATAATCTTATCTAATAAATAACAGCAGACTTTAAGATATCAGCAGCCATCAAATTGTTCTCCACTGAATCAATATATTGTATCGGGATGAAACGTGTGATATACACCCCTAGTAGTGTTGTGCTCCGCACTTACCCTGCTGATCAGGGTCGGCGTTACGGGAAACAATGGCACTGATGGCCGGAAAGGTGATGCTGGACATAGCAGCCACAGCACCTGCTGCCCACATCATCCTGAAACACAAGATTGCTTTGTAAGTCTACCAGCAGAAACAACAAGCAGTAAACACGCCAAAGTATGAGAAGGACCAGCAGCAGGTACTCACCAGGGCTGTGAGCCAAAGCCATACCAGGCCAGTTGTAGGATCTGAAAGCCCAGGCCCAACAAGATTGTGTTCTTATTGCCTATGGAGCGCATGAGGATGCCCAGCACGACCGTCTGAAACAGGTAAAAAAAACACACTGACTACAACCTACAACCTAATAACCTTCCTATTATCTCAATATAGCATTCGCAATCGCTTTAACATATTGACTTAGCAGTGAGTCACTCGCTGGTTCAACATTTGCTGCCGTCGCCACACAAAGGCGGGGTGTGGAGTCACTTACCTGAGCCAAGATGGAGAGGATCCCCACCACCGCGATGAACGCCGCCACCGTCTCCGAAGTGAACCCGATGACCTGAACGTGGGCATAAGAAAAGTCAAGATTCTCCAATTATTCCACACTACACTAGCAAATTGGTACATTTTGTTCATATCTCGCAACGCTAGCCCATACTTGCTGTGTGTGTGTGAGAGACAGAGAGAAAGAGTTAAGACACCTGTCGGAGATAGAGGAAGAAGCTGGAGTACTGGCCAGCCTCTGGCAGGTAAGACAGGAAGACTGTGATGCAGATGAGTAGAACTGTGGAGTCTTGGCCAACCTTACGCAGGGACTAAAGAGAGAGAGTAATGTTTTTCATGGACACAATGTGAAGAATCAAATCTGCTTTCTCTTGAGTGCTGCACTTAGCAATACGGCTGGGCGAAATGGTATCTCAGGTAAATCATATCAGCATTTTAGGCGGAATGTCGATATTCAACACACATCTTGGAATTTGTTTTATGGTAATACACATACGTGTGTGGTGTATGTCTATAAACTCACAGCAAATGGGTCAGCCTGTTCCCAGGAGATGGGCGCTCCCCATGAGGCTGGCCGCATCTTTTCGGGCAGGGACTCAGGCACGGCCACCAGGATGAAGCAGATGTCCAGCAGGGCGATGGCAGTGGCCAGGATCACCACCAGCGTCTCCCCGTATGCCTGCGTCAGGTACGCCCCGATGGCCGGACTGGTCACCAGGCTGGCAGCAAACGTGGCTGAGACCTGAAGGAGGGCAAGAGTTTGGGGGACGACACTTGGTCACTGAGTGCTGTAGATGGTGGTGGGCAAACTACACAACCACAAACCTTTACAAACATTTGTTGTTTATTGACTATTACGCCAAATTGTCTGCAGTTAGCTCACATTAAAAGTAAACTCAAAATTATTTACTATATAGACATTTACAAAGTCTAAGAAACAGAGCTGAGCAATGATCCAAATGTTTAAAATAACAGACCCTTAAAGTGCCCTATTATGCCATTTTAAAGGTTGCTAATATTGTTTTATGAGTCTGTTAAAACAGGTTTACATGTATGCAAAGTCAAAAAACACTTTAGTTTCTCCAAAAATAGATTTAATTTTACCCCATTTCTAAATGATTCGTAAATGACTCGTGTGAAGCAGTTGGAAGAATCAGTCTGTCTAAACCACTCAAATATGTTACTTTGTGACGTGTGGCCGTAACAGAAAAAGATTCGAATTGCTGATGACTCGCTTAGGCGAATGTGAGCCGACTCTTTTTTTTGATAGACAAAAACTTCATTTATCGTGCACTGTCGGCGTCACAACTTTGCAGATGACACACTGCATGAAAGATCATATTTGAAAAAGTATAATAGGGGCACTTTAAACTCAAGCTGCTCTCCATGAAATTTGCAGAGGATATATCTCTGAATAATTTTTACCAGGTGAAAAGAGAGGCTGGGATTCGTACTCACCAGGCCGTAGGCGGTGCTCCTCTCATGCTCCTGCGTGATGTCGGCCACATAGGCGAAGATGACAGAGAAAGTGACAGCAAAGACTCCTGACATGGAGATGACGGCAAAGTACCACCTGTGGTGCAGGGAGAGAAGAGGGAGGAGTCCCAAGTCTTTAAACCTTTAGGACTGACCATAGCCACAAAAGCCACTTATTCTCATGCCTGGACATGTCATAGGGTTGGATAACACCAGTAAACAATGCTAATGGTAACTGGAAACTAGAGCTGGGCGATATGGCCTAAAAATAAAATCTCCGATTTTTTCACAATAAATCTGATTTTCGATTTTAATCGATTTTCTCCTACCCTACTCAAAATCAAACTACAGATGGCAAATAAATGGTTCAAAACCACATGTCAGTTGTGGCAGAATAATACGACACCTCCTCCTCCAGCTCTCTACCGATTCTTTGACGTGTTTCATTATACAGTTGTGGCAAGTCAAATTCAGAAAAATATTTGCGGCTTGGAAGCACGTACTTCGGGTCAAAAACTTTTGGCATGTTAATGAATCCCGGCTTTTCCACAGTATGTATGGGCACCATGTCTTTTGCAATATACATAGGGCCCTATTAAATTTGTTTAGTTTTTTCCTAAATTCCGTTTTATTTTTTTCCTGAATTACGTTTTTCCATATTTATTCTTCTGAATTCCATGTTTTATATTATAATCATATTTATTCACCTAAAAGTGTCTAATTATGGAGTGGAGGGGGTGGGGGGTGGGGGTCAGATTTAACCGCGCACTCGATTCTTAAATTGTTCTCGAGTGTCACATTTGCGCGCGCGACTGTGAAATTTACAGCCACGAATTTTTTGCAGCGAGCCATTTTGCGCGTTCTTGTTTTGGCACTGATGCGACGCCATACTTTTCCCCTGTCGTTGCCATGTTGTTTGTGAATCTGCTACAGGGTTTGGGTGCGCCGCGGTAATTTACCCGTGTAGAATGATGCGTCGCATTAGTTCCGCTTTTGCCGCCCGCATGTAAAATAAGTAACAAAATCAATTTTCATAAAAACACATTGTCCTGAACTGTAAATACGAATTAATCGATACAAATCGATATATCGCCCACCTCTACTGGAAACTTATAAATGCATGTAGCATTATGCTAAACAACTACACATTCGGATTTTCTTTGTGTGAATTTCTTCCAAATGGAGTCATTTTGTTGTTTGATGTTAACGCTACATTTCTGAATACAGGACTTTATTTTGGTGAAGTTCAATTTTACAAAGCGTTGACCACTGATCATTAGCATCGTAGGCTTTAAACCAGCACACCCCCAACCCCCACTGTGAGAACCTCAACTAGTAGAGAGTTGCAATCAAACAGTTTAAAGATGAGCAGAGATTGAATGAGGAACTGAGAAGGATCGTTGGTGGGAAATTCCAAATCCTCTCCTTGAAGAGGTGGGTCTTCAGACGACATTTGAACTTTTGGACATTTGGACAGCTCTCACATTGAGGGGTAACTGGCAAATTGGTTCCATCTCTGCAAAGTTAGAACCAAAAAAAGTCTTGATCCAGGTCTTTATCTTCTTTTAAATAGTGGGGTCAGGACAAGCAGTGTTCTAATAAGACAGGAAATGATGCTCAGGGCAGACAATTAGAGAGACTCGGGTCTGCATTTAGTCTTAAAGACTAAAGTGTGTCAGGTTTTAAAGCTAACGCAGGCGGCCACAGGGAGCCAGTGCAGGTTCGGTAATAGTGAAGTGGTAGCAGAGAAGTTTGGAACATTGTAGACATCTCTCATAGCCAAGTTCAAATCAGTTCAAGAGTTCTAGACACCTTGAAAGGACGTCCAGTAGGAAGCTGTAGTCTGTAGTCATCCAGACTGGAGATGAGCAGAGAGTCAGTAAAGAGTGGAGGAGGAACTGAGCAGCATCAGTGGTGAGAAAAAGGCGAAATTTATTATGAATAAACAATGGTCTTTGTCCTGTCCTTGATTAACCCTATCATCATACCTCTGTATGTAAGTGTGTGTGTTCTAGTGTCTCACCAGGGGCTGATCTTCATGAGGGGGATGGGGGCGCATGTGAAGAAGACGGTGAGCAGGAGGAAGGACTTGCGGCCCCAAACATCCGAGAGAGCACCGATGAGTGGAGCGCTCAGGAAGGACAGCAGACCCTGCAAACACACTCAGATTAGCACGACAAACGCACATACTGTCACACAAAGGTCTCTCTTTCTGGCACTTCCTCAAACTTTCTCTCACACTCTCTCTCACATATACACACAAACTTCAACCAACACAAACAGCCTTCATAAATTGCTCAGTACAGTTTAGATTTTCCTTCACACACAGATTTGCAGGAAAATCTCCAGGTTAATGTGTTACAGGCCCATCGACGCAGGCCAATAAAAGGGCATCAGCAGCAGGGTCAGGGTGCTTTATCATGAACAAACAACCACGGCTAAAGGGACACACACACACGAGGGGAACGAGGTGAGCGGGGGAGCAACAGAACAAGAGTGTGGGAGAGGTCATTATCGTACCTTGACGCCGTGAATCAGTCCATTCATCAGGAACGTGTGCTGGGGAAACGTCTGGTGCAACACCTGAGAGGAAAACACAGAATAACATGAGACAAGGCCTGTACTGGGAAAGCAGCAGAGCCTGAACAATGCACAAGGATTTTCAAACTCATTGAAATTTTTGTTTTCAATTGATGTGAAAACTGCTTCAATTGTGAAACCAAGATCAGAGCGTCCCCCTTCACTTAAAGAACACAAATCGTGTCCCACTGCTGGGAGCATCCACCATAGACATTGTTCAAAAGATGGCCAACTGTCCAGAGATTTGATCCAACAATTCTGAAACGGGAACAAGTACTGTCTCTCTTGTTTAAAGCTAAAAAACTGTCAAAGGATGCTAATGTGGCTACTCTAAAGGGGATTTGGACCATAACGGCTGTGCTAAAAGTCCTTATTAGCTTTCTTTTGTGGCATGACAGCCAAAACCAAACTGCCATAACCTCCAGCTCTAGTAGTGCTTCATGCGTTCTATACGTTGGTGTTGCTCAACAATGGAAGCAGCTAAGGGGGCCTTGCATCATGTTTGTGGCTTCTCTTCCTCCCTTGTACGGTTTTCTCACAGAACCTTCTTGACCGCTGTGTGGTTCAGTTCCGCTATGGCTCACCGTTACTCATTCGTAAGTTTTAAAAATGGAGCAAAGAGGAACTGAAAGCTAACATTTTGGAGGGAGAGGCGTCAGCCACAGTGGAGCTGTATCTGCAGATGCATTCATTCAACACTTTAAGAAATTGATAACATTCTGCATATTTCTTTTATTCTTATCAAAAATAGGCCCCTTCTCATCATCAGGCACCACTGTACGTTTCGGTTTTCTTCAGATGTAGCTCACAAGCCAAAAATGGACCTGCATCTTTCTACTTATCAACACTGATCAGGTTGCAGATCGCTTCTTGCCCTCCCAACTTTTTAAGGGGCACCAAAGGGACTAACGGTACACTTCAAGGGGCACCAAAGGGACTAACGGTACACTTCAAGGGGCTTCTAGAGGACTTAACAGTACTTTACAAGGAGCACCTAGGGGACTAAGAGTATTCTACAAGGGGCACATATAGAACTAACTCTTCAAAGGGCACCTAGAAGACTAACAGTACTGCACAAGAGTCACCTAGGGGACTAACAGTACTCAACAAGGGGCAGCTAGGGCACTAACAGTACTCAACAACCTAGAGGACTAACGGTACTCTATAAGGGGCACATAGAGGACTAACGGTACTCTACAAGAGGCACCTAGAGAAGCAACGGTACTCCACAAGGGGCACCTAGAGAAGCAACGGTACTCCACAAGGGGCACCTAGAGAAGCAACGGTACTCCACAAGGGGCACCTAGGGGACTAACGGCGCTCTACAAGATGTACCTTCAGAACTAACGGTATTCCACAAGGGGCACCTAGGGGACTAACGGCGCTCTACAAGATGCACATAGAGAACTAACGGTACTCTTCAAGAGGCACCTACGTTAAAAATGACCTTTGAAGTGCGTTTACTGTCTTCTTTCCTGGGCAACTGGATATGAAGCATTTTTTGCCATTTTGTTGTAGTCCTGACCTTGTGTTGACTTTCTGAACGGTCCTCTTCTTACATCATATGTGACTTTCATTGTCACGCTTATTATTGTTAAGCGTAAAGAAAATAATAAAACCAAGTTGCTTACCGTGAGCATAGGAGTGGTGAGCAGCCCCCAGGCAAAGAACTCAAGAAAGATGACCACCACCGCATGGTAGACGCTGGGCTCGCCGATCCCCTGTGGCTGTGACACAGATGACAGAGGAAAAATGAGATGATGGACATCGGGAAGGTTAAAAAACAACAGGTGGAACCAGCAACACTGATCCTACTGCTGTACAATAAGGTTTACAGGCTTATCAATAATAAACGTAATGTCATGTTCAGAATAAAATAAATGCAATGTTCAGAAGCCTCTATACCTCACTTGCCCTTTCTACTTGCTATTTTACCACTAAATATATTTATGGCATTTATGCAAATAATGTTGATTAAAAAGACAAAAAGATGATTTGTGGTCAGTATGGGCAATTGAAACAAACTAAATTTGGGTTGGAGACGCAACACATGTCATATACCAACAGTGTCAGTTGAGATTTGTAGATAGGAGCTTCACTTGGATACATCAAGAATCAAGGTCCACTATTTTCCTGCGAACTGATATAGTGAATTGTGTATCCAGAGCTGTCCATAAGTCATGCCAAGTCAAGCTGTCGACTGCACTGTGGGAAGCTTTCAAAAATCAGTCGAGGTAAACTGGAGCTTTACAGCAGCAAAACTTTGTGGCAGCCATGTGTGAAATTCATCTAAGAAAGAGATTACTAAAAACTATCAAGGTGGTGACTAGTGGCAAGAACTAGTGGCGATAACATATTCCATGCTTATTCCATATATGAAAGCCAATATATTTCTGGGATTTCCTGAAATGGGGCTGTTTTCCTTAAAACAGTCTCAAATTCACAGAGGGTTGCATTGCTCTCAATCCAAAAAGTGACGCAAAACCTCCAACCCAGTTCTTATCTTATCAGGCCAGAGCATTAAACAGTTCTTAAATCCTATGATTTTGGCTCTCCAGGTCCATTCATCACAGGTCAGAGGAGGAAATGGAATGGAAAAGGTTGCTTTGATTGTTATCCGAGTTGCAACTTACACTCTCGTACGCAAAGTGGGGGAGCACTAAAAGACGAAGTCACGTTCGCAGTTGCTGTTTTTCTTTACCACTGACACAATGCTATGTTGATAGCGCCACTTTACTGCCCGTCATATGCAATACAAGTAAGGCAATTTGTTAAGCATTGACTTGGCTGTGTCAATAAACTGTTTGACTTTGATCGTCTGCTATATTTTCTTGCTGGGTTGAAAGAAGCCATGAATGAATCTTTGGAGGCTTAAGAGGAAGTCTAGTTATGGTCTAAGTAGGATTTGGACGCTGAGTGACATTTGTGTAAAAACAGAGCTTAATCCACAATACCAGCCCTTGGGCTGCTTTCTGTTGTGTGTGGGGTGTGTTTAGTTTGTAAATAGGGCTGTTAAGACACAAAATCATAGAATAAATGAAGAATGTACTGCAAATTTCCATTTCTCAGTAAATTATGACATTTACACAGATGTACACAGATGTAAATGTGGATATAAATATGTATGTGTGTGTATATGTATTAAAACCATACACACAGTGCTATGCAAAAGTCTTGAGCGACCCTTTTTTCTTTATCATTTGTTAGGAAAATGGGATACGTACTGTGATTTGGTGCAACATATGTAAAGACACATGTAAACACTATTCCTTTCTAAAAAATAAGATTCGAGGAATAAAACAGAAAACAGAAATGTTTAACTCAGGACAGTATTGTATGTGATGTACACGCCTCACATACAGTACTGTCGTATATATGGTTTCTTTAGCAAACAAAAACAGGTAAACACCCCAGACAGGCTCCCTGAGCATCTGTTACCTCAGCCGAGCGTCGAATGAATACGAAATGAAGAAATAAAGTAACAATAAGCCCGACAGCACGTTTCGGCTGTGTACAGTCACCGTCTGTTAGCGCGACGTGTTTTTAAGCCGTTGTGACGTTAATGGCACAAGCAAAATTAGGCACTTACTAGCCTTACTTAGCGTATCCGCAAACGTCAAGTTGCGCGACTGACAAACTACTGTTTATTTGTTTCCTGTCACAAACAAGACCTAGTTTATACGCGGAGAGCTTGGATAAAACTACACACATACAAGCATTTCTGGACAATGGTTAACTTGTCTAATAAATATTGTGTTTTGTTAGCAAGCTAGCTCCCAACATTAGCACTGCTCCTTAGGAAGCTCGAGACAGAAAGCTGACGTTAGCCTGGCTCGAGCGGGGTTAGCACACTGCTAGCTTGAGGCTTTAAAAAGCCCTCATAAAACAAATCTACAACTTACGCTGCCTCCATCTTTTATTATAATTTTCTTGGCCAGAAGAATGCTGCGGTTCAGCCGCTTTTTCTTCTTTTTCTCTCCAGTCATCGTTAGCTTATGTCCATTCTTGGGGGCGAAGATGGAGCCAGTCGCCCGAGCACTCTGACGTTAGCCGGCTAACCGTGAGCTGGACATGGAGCTCGCCGCTAAACGTTCTCCACCTCTTTTAGCTTAGCTTCCAAGCTAAAGCCGCTCACTACACAAACCGGCCCCCACCCGTCAGCCTCGAGGCCCAGCCCATACCAGCGCGGCGCTGCGATTGGTTGACATATGAGGACGAGAACTAAAGCGAGGCTGTGATTGGTGAGAGCACCTCGCCTGTAAACAGTAACGCTTCAATTATCATACTGGGATACACGAAACAGCGCTGACTCGCGATGCGCAAAAGACATTCGATACGATTCTAATGTAACGAATTCATTTTCGAGGCGATTTTAATGTAACGAATTTCTTTTCGATGCGATTTTAATATAAAAATTAAATGTACCAACAACTTAAAGTGGTACATCACAAGGTGACGGTGGTCTAGTGGGTGGGACACTCACCTCCAGACTAAGACAGCATGGATTCGTATCCTACCTCCAGCTCTACCATCACTGGGTCCTTGAGCAAGACTCTTAGCGTGAGACTATCCCTGTAATTAGGAAATGAAAGTCACTCTGGATAGGTCCTGGGTTTGAGCCCCAGGTCGGGCGGGCTGCTTTCTGTGTGGAGTTTGAATGCTCTCCCTGTAGTCACGTGGGTTTCTCCCGGGTGCTCCAGTTTCTTCCCACAGGCCAAAAGCATGCAATATAGGTTAATTGGCAACTTTAAATTGGCACCGTAAGCTGTGAGTGTGTGACTGTGTGTGCCCTGCAGTGTGTTGGCGCCTACCCTGGGAACTTACGGGCGCAAGGCAGGGACCAACCCTGGGCAGGCGCCAACACACCGCAGGGCACACAGAGTCACACAATCACACTCACATTCACACCTTACGGTGCCAATTTAAAGTTGCCAATTAACCTATATTGCATGCTTTGGCCTGTGGGTTCCCCCGCGACCCCAGTTGGGATTAAGTGGTATAGATAATGTATGAATAAAAGAAAGTCGCTCTGGATAAGAGTGTCTGTTAAATTGTGTAAATGTAAACGGATGCGAACATGAAATTGTAAAAATCTTTTCATGGCCAGGGTACACTGATATGAGACATCAAGATTAGAATTATCAGTCTTCTGATCTTCTGATGACAGTTGTGCAACTTATTATTTAGTTGATTAAGTTTACAAAAAGGTAGGACGGCACTTATTTAAAATAACTATGCCACTTTTAATGTAATAAGATTCTTTGACTGACTAATACTAACTTGTGCCTACGTTACCTAATTAATAAACTATCTTATAATTGCATTATTGTGTTATCACAGCCACAGACTGCAACTCGTCTGTTGAATAATGTCTGACACCAACTTCCCTATTGAATACTGATCAATTTCTGACAATTGGAGCCCTGTTAAGCCGCTGTTGTTTTAGTCATGACTCATTCACAACACAGTAGTGACACTGACATGGTAGTGTATGGTGTGTTGCTAAATGTATAAGAGACAGCAGTGTCGACTGCTAATATACTGCGATGGAAATTAAATGAGACTTTGGAGTTCTGAAAATACCCACTTCTGAAAAGTGACTTGTGTTCTTGGATCTGAGAAATCAGAAAAAAATATATATTTTGAACTTTCATATCAGAAAAGATACACAGGCAAGCAGCCTTATCATCCACATTAGTGAAATTTATTAACAAGATACTTGCAATCCAAGCATAAGGAATTACAGGTGTTTACAGGAAGCATTGTAATGTGATCAGGAGCTTGACAACACAGATTGTAATTGAAAATAGTAGTAGCCATTTAATAATTAATAATATATTTGTATATATACAGTTTCCCTGAATTGGCCTGAAGACCAACAACTTGTCCAGCATGTTCAAGAACTGTCCAGGTCTATTGCTGCTGTAATGCTGGGCAAAAATGAGTGTTTCTCAATAAAGTTTCTGTTTCATTGAAACTGGAAAAGCTAAAACAAAT
Source organism: Distichodus sexfasciatus (assembly GCA_032718565.1). NCBI lineage: Eukaryota > Metazoa > Chordata > Actinopteri > Characiformes > Distichodontidae > Distichodus > Distichodus sexfasciatus. The sequence goes on from JAVGVS010000031.1 coordinate 884,581, forward strand.
ATTGATGCCACATAACATGTTCCATGATCATTCCATATACACCCACACATATATATAACATAGTCATTGCTTGTTTAGACGTCTTGAGAAATGAAAAAATAGAAAAAGTGCCATGGTCAATGTTGTAATCCATAATTTAAAAAGTGTGTGCTTTTCAATATTTGCTAAATCAATCCTAATGCATCATATTTTATTTGGCTGTAGTCTTGGCATGACAACACAGCGTTTCCATATCCTGAGTGGCCCTGCACCTGTATGTCTTAGTGTTTTTGCTGCTCAACACTGGACTCGACCAATCTGCTAATTAACACACCCCTGGAGATTTAAAAATGTGTTTTAGAGCAAGAACAACATTAAAATGGGCAGAGCTGAAGTGCTCTGGGAACTGGCTTGGAAAATGCTGGAGACCGGCAAAAACAATTATGAGTATGTTTATAAAAGAGGCAGCAGGATTTTGGGAGGAAAACCAGGTGTTCGGTCCAACTTCAGACAGATTCTAGGGATCCTCTTCATCTATAAAAGGAATGTCAAGGTCCATTAACCGACCAATGGCTTTGGGTCTTGAATCTTGGTGAACAGGAGAAGAGGTGAACAACAGGGAAGACACGGATTGGGATTCTCCGTCTTGCGATAGTCGGTTTTGATTCTCGTCCTCTGTGTGTGTTCTCCCTGCCAGTGTCGGCACTTGCGTCAATGTTTTCAGCTTCTCTGCGCCATTCAGACCCTGTCTTGGTAAGGATGCAGCCTTTTGACCTGAAAAAGAACCTTTAGATTAGGTGTTTGAGACCTCCAAGCTGCTGGGTGTTACATTTTGGATTTTCACCACTTTCCAAATGCAACCCCCCAAGCAAACATGTCATTCTTATCTTTGAATGTTTGCAACAAAAACACCTGGATGCCTGAAACACCTGGAACTAGGCATGGACCAGTTATTGGTTTCAAGGTACACCACAGTTTGGAAAAGGAACAGTATCAAAACCACTATCATTTTCTATCATACCGTTCATGCAGTACTTTTTGTAACTCGTCTTAGGCAGAAAGTGCAGGAATCCCTAAGCGCATAAGCAGCACAGAGTAAAGCCTTGTTCCCACTACACCAGTTTAAACCCCACATTTGATCGGCAATTGCTATATGTGAACGCTACAAAGACGTGATCAAACAAACTCACCGACTAGCCACAGATTCAGTTATCTAGTCGCCGAGCTACAGTCAATCAAAGTGCAGGACACGAGTCAATGGAATGAAGCAGGTGAACTCACCTCACTTCAGCTCATAAAGCAAAAAATGGAGATATTAGCTTCTTTTTCTTAAGTCTTACGGCTTATTTTTATTAGACGTCCCATCCTGGAACTTACGTAGTGAGGGTTGCATCAATTTCTGTTTCAATTGTAGCAGTACTTGTTGTGATAGAACATTGTTTGTTAGACCAGATGGAACTGAAAAATGGTGTCCAACTCAAGGTATTGTAGTGTGCACACTACAGCAATCTCACTACTTTCAGAATCGTTCTTTGTGAACAAAGCATTAAGGGCCTTCTTTTAATTCAATTTATTATCCATTCATTCATTCATTCATTCATTCATTCATCATTCGAACTGCTTAATCCCAACCGGGGTTGAGGCGGGGGGTTGTTGGGGGGGGGGGGGGGCTGTAGCCTATCCCAGGAACTGCGGGCGCAAGGCGGGGACCAACCCTGGGCAGGAGCCAACACAACGTAGGGCATCAATTTATAATATTTTTATTTTATTATTTTGACTTAACATACACATTTACTAATGTTCTATATGCAGTTTAGAAAGTAAATAATCCGTGCCCAGTTGGCAAAAGTAGTTTTTATACTCATACATTTCAAAATAACACATTTTAGAGCTGTAATCGCAATACCGTAATACAGTAAAAACAGAGATTATTTGCTTAAGGTTATCATAACGTGAAAATGTTATACTGGCCCAAGCGTAATGCCAATACGTCATGCCATGCAGAGCAAGAAAGCAGCACATTTCTATAACTACAATAATGTAACTTTGTTTCTGATGAGCAAAACAGCAAAAAAACAGTGACTTACAGCTGCCCGAGCCCAGCGAACAGAACAGCCTTCTTCCGATACACAGCATGCAAGTTCCATGTGCATTAGAAAAATAAAGTTTCTCTATACCTGTTACTGACCTTCCGACACCAAACTGGCATTTTGCTCCTCCACAGGGCTCTCGGTACTGACCGAGGACTCGGTATCCAGGTTCTCGTTGTCGGACGCGTCTTCGTTCAGCTCGTTCAGCGTGTAGGTCAGTTTGTCTCTGTGATGGAGAAGAGAAGGATGTCACAGAGGAAAAGTGAAAACAGCAACCTCAGACTTAGAGGTGCAGTGTCACTCTATGCTTAGTAGCAATGTTGGCAAAGCTGCGTTAAAGGGTAGCTTTTCAAGCTACAAGGTGCTTATCATTAAAAGTAGCTAGAGGCAAGCTACTGTTTTAATATAGTAGTTAGTTACACTAGAAGCTACAGAGAAAAGTAGCTAACTACATCCAAGATATTTCATCAGGAAATACTTAATGCTTAAATCAAGTTAATTTTAGAAAAGTGAAAAAATGATGTTAAAGGTAAGGGTCGACCGATTATTAGCCGGGCTGATTATCGGAATTATTAGGAATTTTGATTTCGCTTTGACCATCATCAATGTTAAGTAATTACAAGGTAATTACTGTTGCTCCACTGCCGTCTCTTCTTTCTGTGAGGTTTGCTCTTGACTAGGGCTGCAACAAACGATTATTTTTGTAATCGAGTAATCTATCGATTATTTTATCGATTAATCGAGCGCACGCCTCGGAGCCGCGTCACAATAAAGGGTTCAGCGCGTTTCGGAATGAACTATGAAAAAAATCGATGGGAAAATCTTAATAAATGTCTGTGTTGTGAGTAGAACGCTGGTTGATGTGGTTATTTATCAGCTAAAATATGCGTTTTGTCTGTAATAAAGGGGATGTTTTGACAGAAACGGAGCGTTTTAGCGAGTAATGGTGCTTACAAACAGCGTGCGTGTTTTCATTGCAAAAAATGTCATTTATGCGTTTTCATGAATTTACTTCTGTTTTTGTGCACGGAATATCTCACGAATATGTTCACATATAGAGGGATCTATTCTCGCCTTGATCGTGCCACTGAAAATATTGTGCGTCATTAATAAGCGTCTGTGTGAAACACAAGCAGCGCATGCTGTAGCGATTTAAATGACTTAAACGAAGCTTCGATTCTAGAAAAATTGCCTCGACCATTTTTTGTAATCGAATTATTCGAGTTATTCGAATGATCGTTTCAGCTCTACTCTTGACCCGTTGCTTAATTTAATATCCTGCCCACAACAGTCTGATATATATCCAACTGACTGGATATATGTCACACAAGCAGTAGCCAGTCAGCCCTGAAGCCTTGTTGTCATTCACATCACACAAGCACAGTGTGAAGCTCCAAGGAGGAGAAGAGGAGAGTTTCGCTGAACTTGGTGTTTGTAAAATTAATTTTTTTTTGCCATTTTCTTTTTTTTGTTTTTGCATATATGGGCTCCAAATATGGGTTATCGGCCCTTTAACTAGCAATAATCAGTATCGATATCGGCCCTGAAAACCCATATCAGTCGACCTCTAGTTAAAAGTAAAGCAAAAAAATCCCATATTTTTAACAATGTGATGTCTGTCACAATAATGGCTCAATGATATTATGGAGGTTGAGACTGTTTTAATTTTTGGCTTGGCTAAATTACATTCAAATGCCTTTCAGATTTTGTGGAGTCAGTCCTCCAACTCCATCTTGCAGCTGCCGATAGCGTGCTGTGATGCAATATAGCCTATCACATGCCACGTTGGCCAATTCAACACCATTCAGAAATACCAGCTAGTGGAAAATATGTGTCATTGTAAAGAGAGAGAAACATTTTTTTTTCTTTTGTTGTGATATTTTCACATGCTACACTATTTTTTAAAGCGTCAGCATTTTAAAAGCAGCTTTGCTACTGATCAGCTACCGAAACAGGTAGTGTCATTACTTGTAGTGTAATAAAGATACTTACTTCACATGCTTTATAGACCTGATTCTCTCTATGAGAGTCTTATCTTCCTCCAAGAAAGCTCCGGTCATGGAACCCACATTAGATTTGTCTTTTGGATTCTCAAGAATCTTTGGACACAATCAGACAAACGTTGTTAGGAGTGAGAAGTGAGAAAAGACACAAGAAGTGGCACTGCGGTAAAGCTGGTTTATTGTTTGTCATTGACACTAATTCCTACAAGCAACAAGCAATGCAACACACTACAACTCCAAAAGCAAATCACTCGATTATACGTTTTTTGTTTTGTCTAACAAGGCCAGCTCTCACTCACAATCTCTGTGTTCCTGATGGTTTTAGCATCGCAGGATAAGGGACCATCACAAAACTGCAGAACTGTGTTTAATTGAATAATTTCTAAAATATTATTTTAATAATAAATAATTTAGCATATACATATGTAATTATTACATTGTTTTCTTTATGAAAACAGTATTTAAGTCAAGTATTTCCTTAACAGAATAATCTCAGTCATATATTCAGACATTTTTAAAGCATTATCTTCTGTTTTAAAAAGACTAAGATTTCTATCATATTGGTCAGATCTCCAAATTTACAATATTGGTATCATATCGAACATAAAAAAGTTGTAATCTTGCCATGTTTAGGAGAAACACTGCAAGGTGCAGCAGAATAGAATTAGAGTTACTGTCCTGAGGTGCCTATGCAAACTCACAAACTACTTAAATAATACCATCTAAATAGCTTTAAGACACAAATATCTCTCAGTGTCTCAAACGCAAACCACACTAATCCTGGCTTAATGTAAGATGGGACACGTTTGCTTCAGTAAAATCGAGCTCTCACGTAGGTTTAATGAGAGCTTCCTCACATGATTTTGATATATCTCATGAACTCAGAAAAACAGAGTAAATGTTTCCCATAAAAACCTCCTGTAGTTAATTCAGAGAAATTATTTTCTCTCAGGTGAATACATAACACTTCCATAAATCCTAGATCAGAGCTCCATTCTTTTAAAATGAGTCTGGGGTAACAACTTAAAAAAAACAGGTCTCCCAGTTTTACCCAGCAACTTTTCTTCTCCCTCACCGTATTCTGTCTCCGGAGTTTGAGCTGTTTGACAGCCAGGGCCTCGGCATGTTCCAGCTGCTGGATCTCCCTCATCTTCTCCTCGTATCGCCTGGTCTGCTCCATGATCACAATCTCCAGACACCTGTGCAAGTGTTTACTCTCATTAAGTGCTTAGCTTGAGTCATTTGGTTATATTTCCCAATCAAAAAGGGCAGTGAGTCATTGCCCCAAACACAGGGAATCCTTGGAGCAATTTGGGAATAAAGAAGAGCTCAAGTCTGGTGTTGTTTACGATGACTGGCGATGATCTAATAACGCTGACACACAAATGATTTTCAAAGACCAGAAAACAAACCTTAAGGGCCTGTGTCCACCAAACACATTTTTTTTCCACAGGCAGTGCCTGTTTTAATACTAATCCTATGAGCTTTAGTGTTCAGAGCGCTAAGCACCTTCAATGGAAAAAAAAAAACGCTGGTGGAGACATTTTTTGTCATAGCGAAGTTGTAATCCGTTTAACTATTAGAACAGTGCTGCGCTCAACGTAAGAATCTATTTCTAACGCTGCCACTAATGCTAAGATGTCATTTCTCTCTATCTTGTCGGCTAAACTAGCGATCTCAAAGAAACACGCTGTAATAGGAACGAATGCGGAAGTGCCCAATGGCGTTTTTTGTAACTTGGCAACAACGAGCGCTGAGAGAAAGCACTCTGAAACATGTTTAGTTGACACAGGCACTAAGTGATAAATCCCAGGTCTGATTTGTTAAAGCTAACTCTAGCTACTACCAGAAATGATAATGAAATGATTAATAAACGAAAATGAGGAGCGACTTCCACAAGGTGTTGTCAAGGTTTGCCTTTTTTGCTATGCTGGTTACTCTTAAAAATAAAGATGATTAGTTACTGGACACTTGGAGTGTCCAGTGATGGTGTCTCACAAGAAAGTTGAGGTTTTTTTGCTGAAGTTCTGAAATGACATCACGCCAATGAGAAGTCTTGAAACCTACTTGTCAGTTACTACTGGATTTGTCGTTCTTCACAAGTCACAAAGATTCCAAAAAGGTTATTGATAATCATCGCAAACAACATCAGATTTGTTGCTAATCGAACCTAGAGTTCAAAATCAAAGGAAAGGTGATTATTTTCCTCTTCGAAGATGCTTTAGCCATAGTACTAGAGATGGGTACCAAAATCCAATACTAAATTAGCCCTGGGGCACCATTTTAAAGACCAGAGTATCAATAAGCTCTAACTGTATTGGTTTCGGTACTGAAGAAATTAATAAATCAGTCTCTCCAGTATTTCACATAATAATAATAGTGTTTTTGATGACTGAACGGGAACTTACATTGTGGTTCTGGACAGGTCTCGGACACTGAGTAACGGGTCTGAAGAGTCCGGGCAGCGCAGGATGCAAGGCGCAAACACGATGGCCAGCGCGTTGGCCGACATCCGGTTGTGAGATTCCTCTTTCGTCACTCTGAGGATGCAAAACCAGAGGTCAAGCTGTTATACATTCATGCCTACGAGTACTGGAAGTCTGCGACTAGCTCTATTTATGACCGCAAATTATTTAAATTTGAATGTTTAAATTGTTGACATGTTGTTGCTGACTAAGAGACTGAGTAAGAAAGGAGGAAAGTTGATTATCTCTTCTCAATCATCACTGATTAGCTCACCTGACCAGGTGAAAAATTAGCCTTTCCAGAGTGTTATAGTTTTGGCAAGGGAGTTCCTCCAGCTTCCTGTAGATGGCTCGAAGTCTCTCAGATTTCTCAGGAAGGTCTGAGGGCAGAAGCAGAGTCTAAAGAATGCTACTTTGTGTTGTCTCCTCTTACGTCATCTCTCAGTGGTAGGAAATGTGCAGAGTTAATCTAGAGAGTCATTTTAGAACATACCGGCTGCATAGAGGAAGTCGTTGTACAGACGAAAGGTCATGAGAGGTTCCGGCAACTCTCTTAGCCAGCATTTAATCAGACCGGCCACAGTGTGGATGGGATAGTTTTCAAGGTAGGTGGTCTTTGGATCTGGCATGGAGTGGGAAATAACATTTTTTTGAATTATTAAAAGTACCACATGATGACTTAAACCAATGATTTCAGCCATTTCAGTATATAGCTTTATAATTATTATAATTCTTGGGGTCCCTTTCTGAATGCATTTTAGAATTTTAGTGTTTTGAGTTCTACCTGTTTCTAGAAGATTGTGCAGCTCCTTGGCTTTACAGGCTGAGCCAGATTTGCGGTAGATGCCCTCGGTGTACAGGCCATTCATCTCCACGTGGGCCAGCATGATCTCCAAGACGACTGGGACTGGCGTGTCACTGCCGGTCAAAGCTCTCACGTGAACGCCGAAGTGGACGGTGGCTTTTCCCATTTCGGTCTGCCGTAGGTTCAAACATAAAACAAAAACACACATTTCCCCCATGTCAAAGCGAATAAAGAAACTGAGGCTCTACACCAAACAAAATAAAGAGTTGCAGATGTTTGAAAAGTATGCAGCATGATCCCTGCATCACTGCAGCCGAGATGAAGTATCACTTTTATTTTATGTTTAAAGTGACTAGATGATGGGACAACTGATGATGCAAATCAGAACAAAATGACGCATTCTATGCAAATGGTTATGACTCAGCAAGGCAACCACTTTTTGCACATCACTGCGGAGCTGAACGGTGCATGCTTTTTGGAAGGCAGCTCTTGAGCAATCACAAGTTTCCAGATGGAAACAGACTTGCCATGCTAACAAACATTCATTTCCATGGAGTCCCAGAGTGACATGAAGAAACTAAAAAAAATGCTGGTTGAAGGAAAATAGATGCACATTTTCGCGGTCTTGCAACAGTTTTCAAGCAGTTCAATATACTTTCGGGTCATCTCAGCAACAGAAAAACCACAGTAATGCTAACCACTATGGGAAAAACTCATCGCAACTACTTTGAACACGGTGAAGTATTTATCAACCAACAGCAACACTGTGGACAGCTTCAAAGCAGAATCAGTAGAATACTGATTCACACAAATACAAACACAAATAATGAACAAATTACAAAAAAATGAAAAATAACTCGCAAACGAGTGCGGACCAAACCACTATAGTCCGCACCTTTTAGAGTTGAAACAGCGTTTCTGGCGCATGAGGAGTAGTGGTGCCAAAAAGTGGGTGGATAAAGGAATAATGATGCAAATAACACATTTTTATGGACAAATTTTTGCATTTTTAAATTTGTTAATGCATATTCCTAGCAGGGCTCTAAGCTCCAGTTGGTTCCTGGAATCCTTTAAAAATCAGGGTTTGCATTCCTCTGGATGTGCATTTGACATTATGCCACGACAGCAATGAACATCATAGCTTTCTTCATTTGCTATATTGTACAATATCATTCTTAGAAAACCCAAAACAGAGAACTGCTTTCTGGTGTGCTCTGCGCTACCCACCTTCCGGTAAACTTGCTTGGGGCAGAACTGGACTATCTTGCTCAGGCACTTCCTGTGACACACCATCTTACAGGCTGAAAATATAAGACATTTAATAAGAATATTGAGTTCTGACAAATTTCATTTGATACGTCAAATTCAAGGAACTTTAGATGACTTTCCAGGCAAAATTCTCTCGAAATTCAAGGACCCAACATGGTCAATTACTGTTCAAAATTGAGAATTTTTATAACGACAACAAACAGGTTTTACAGAACTCTGTGGATCTGCGTATACTGAGTCAGCCGTAAGGGTGTGACGAGACAAGATGAGATTTCAACGCTAATTTAAAGAAAACATTAATGACTGAATCGAACACATAGAAAATGTTCAAAGAACCCACAGCTCGTCTCCTTGTTGCTGCTTTTGGTGTCATACAGAAAAAATGTGGGGTATTCGCAATATGAACTTGGAACCATATTAGCCACCTGATTAGAGACTAAATCAGTCAATCAGCCTTCCCCAAGCCTGTGAATGGCTGGTTTTTGGCACATTTATAAAGCAGTGGGGCAGTTTGTAGTGTAACCTTAGGACGTCCGCCTAGTGATGAAAGGTACTCATGAACAAGGTACCGTCCCCAAGCACTGCTTCATGGGTGCTGTCTATGTCAGCTGCCGACCGCTTCTTCACGGATGGGTCAAATGCACATTTCGTTCTGGAGCACTATGTGCTGTGCTGTGGTCACAATGACAAGTAATCAAGTGGAGTGAGTGTGAAGGTGTAGGTGGGTGCGTGCAGCCAGAGTTGAGCGTACAGATGCGAGATTTTCCTCCCGAAATCTCCACTACGCACTCAGAATTTTGGCACAAAAAATAATGCCACACTATTCGGCGAGACAGCGTTTTGCGTCATCACACCCCTGAGTGTATCCTGTGTATGCTGTTACATTCTTCGTACACATCTGTCAGATTTGTCAGACACTTTGGAGTTGCTTGGAGTGAATTGGAGTGAAGTTGCTTTTGTGAATTCCCATTTTGCACTCAAACAGAAAGTAGAAAAACAGGAAATTTTCACTCATGTTCCATTTAGTATTTTAGCGAACACAAGTGGTGTGATCTGGAAGTGATCGTTACATGCAGAACACAGTATGAATTAAGCGTGAAGATCTCAGATGAAGACAAGTAAAACTCTTACTGCCAAAGAACAAAGCTTATGAGCAGTAACAAAGAGCAGTTTATATTTTTGATATATAGTGTCATGCCACTGGCACTCAATGAAACATTAAAATGAAAGCGTTTTTGTTGTCTATTTTACCCATTTTTCATTTGAGTGCACTTTTCAATTTTTTTAGGGGTCCAACCAAGTGCTAACACACACACACTTCCACCAGTATCCAGGACCTTCCTTGTGGAATATCTTTAGCCTTTAGTTTTATTTTTTCTTTGCAAAATGCATTTAATTATCTCCAAATTAAATACAATAAAATCATAACAGTATTACAAAGAAGTTCTCACTTATTTTGATAAGTCTGGCTTATTTAGGTGGGAGTTCTGTTCCATCAGCGTGTCTTAAATGAATTTGCGTTGAGTTACCATGAAAACGTACGTGTTGAACCGTCTCACTTAGTTTAGCCTTGTCTCAAAGAATGTCCGAGACTCCCAAAAGACCGTTCCATCAGATTAATTTCTGCACCCTCACTACTCAGGTCATGTAATAAAAATTTACGCTTCAGCATTTTTTATAAAATTAAAAAATCACGCCTCGGCATTTGAATTAACTCCAAAATAAATAAAATAAAATCGTTTGGTTCACTGACTCCTGGCTACTTTTGTGCTGCTTTTTGAGACTTTTGCCTGGACCCTGCTAACTGCTGCTTGCGGCTATATTTCCATTTTGGTTTTTATAAATGAATATTGGAAAAAACATATTTGGGCTGTTGGGTTTCAATGTGGAAAAACAAATGAACAAAAGGTACACGGACAGGGAAGAACTGCTGTAAACTCACAGCTGCACATGCAGGCCTTCTCCATGCCCCAGATGAAGGAGCCACACAGGTCACACGACTGTACGATGGTCACCTGGTACGTGTTGAAAGAGTGGTCCAGGGGGCTATCGAGCTACAATAAGACAAAAGTGGGACGGAGGTCAAGGGGTTTGAGAAGCCAACAGTAGTTAAAGCTATACCACAATGCATCAATGTAGCGGAAACACACTACTTACACTTTTATCGTTTTCCCTTGACGCCTTGATCTTTTTCACCGGCTGAGAAGGGCAAGAAGAGAAGAGAATGATATGTTAAATGAACAAAACGAATTTGAAAATGATGGGGAGTAACTAAGTAAAATTAGTGATACTACTAATAAATACTTTTTCAGTGAAGCTACTCTTAAAATGTTGCAGCTTCTCCAATAACTTTCTAATAAAAATAATGCTACACAGGGGCAGTTGGTAGAGTAACAGTTGGGGCATTTGCCCCCTGATCGGAGGGTCACCGGTTCAAGTCCGAGACCAGTAAAGGTACCACTGCTCCCCGGGTTTCTTTCCATGTCAGCTGCCCACTTTGTGCTGTGCTGTGTTCACAATGACAAATAATCACTCACTTTAACATACAAAAATGCTCTCTCTTTACAAAGTCCCTGGCTGTGTGGGCTTTTTGTGTTTATGCAAATTGAAATCACAACACTACCAAAACATAACTGAAACTTTGTGTTCAGAAATTACATTGTTAAAAATGAAAGATCTTCATTGCTTGGGGACGGTACCTTGCTCATGAGTATCTCAGTGGTACCTTTACCGATCAGGGATTCGAAACAGCCGAGGTGAACGCCCTCACTGTTACGCTAGCAACTCAGACATCCCAAGTCTCCCGGAAGTTCCGGAAGTCTCCCGCATATTGATAGCGGTTCTCTGATTCCCGCAAATTGAATAAAATATCCCGGAAACTAGAGCAAGCAAACAACAGCCTGCATGCGAGACAGTAGCATGTGCATCACGCACTTGGGAGAACTGCAAATCGCGCACCTGACGGAGTGAGAGAGTGAGAGAACGTGTGCACTACCTAGGCCAATGGGTTTCTGCCATCATCAGGAACATTTAAGCAATGGAGAGCCTTTAAAACCAAAGCTAAATTTGAGTTTGAGCAAAACAAAATGCATTTGCGTTGCTTATTTTCCTAAAGGTAAAAGTGAAAAAGAACCTTTGGATGCTCGAATTCAAAAGAGGCTTTTTTGATCTCAGCTCTGACGAATCCATCCAGAACCGATTGGAACAGGTTGACCACCAGCGGCACTTCCGCTCTCTTCTTTTGGGCAGCCAGGCTGGACACCTTGTTCTTGTAGCCCTGCAGCAGGCCCTTGTAGCTAATTTGGGGTTTCTGTTGATCACATGACAAGAAGCTCATTTAAATTGGAACTGAAGGCATCGCATAATTGCTGCAAGCTAAAATGTAGAAATGGGTAAAAGGTTGAAAAAGTTCAAAAGGCGAAACGGTAAAGGTTGTTTATAGATGTTTCTGCTGATTATAGCTGACTGAGCCGTCAAACTTTAAGCTGCTGAATTAATGTTAAACTCTCATCAGCAACAGGAACCCAGTGTTTTGAAAAATCTTCACTTTGGAATGCATTTGAAAAAATATCCATTTGCGGTGGCTAAAACTCCATATACGTGTAAACGAAAGGCCCAAACATATTTTAAAAATGTGTTTATAAAAAAATCTGCACACATATAAACAGGCCCAAAGTGTGAAAATAAGAAAGTTGCAGCCATTGAAGAGAAATGCAATATCCACCTCAATAAGCTCAGTTTTAAGTCGTGAACGGTGTCTCTACAACAAAATCTGTGACAGGATTTTATGGAACAAAAAGTGGAAAGAAGAAGAAGGAATAATGAAGAGATCAAGGTGATTTAGTACAAAGCAATCACCATGAAGGTTGTATCTTAATTTGACAGATCTGAGTCTCCAGATTGTTCAATTTGCCCTCTGTTGTATGATTTGTTTAAAGTTTAAAGGAGAGAAAAGGCTTGAGTCAGTGTTCATCAACTACTGTAAGCCAGCCAGGTGGGTCCGACTCACCGAGAGAGAGTACATGCTTTTGATTGTTTCTCTGAACTGTGTCGTCGCTGTAAGGAAGATCGTCTCCGTCTCCGAGAGCACCTTCGTTCGGGACTGGAGATCGGTTATCTGCGTGGAACACCAAAAAATAACATTGAAGGGAATTCGGAATGGGTCCTTTGCCAGCTAAAGCACCAAATTGGTGTCTGTTAGGGCTGGCTGATAAGACCTCAATGTCACACTTTATTGACCATTTTCCCTAAAATACTTTTAATGAGCATTGTTTCCCATAGGTTTACAGCTTTCAGTGGGCAGGGGGGCTAACTCTAACCCTAGGCTAACCCTAACGAACACCCACACAAAACACTTAAAGGAATCAAGTTGTTCATGTGCTTCTTTTAATGACAGCAGTCAATATAACAACTGAACAAGTATTTGACCATTTATTTATCATCTTCTCCACCCTGGGAGTGTTAAAAACGCAGATATTTTCGTCTGCTTTTCAGGTGGTTGTTTTGTTTATTTGTGTCCTCATAGTTCACTGACAAGGTTTGTACTGTAAATATGCTCATTTATTAAAGCTGGAATATTTCTACTAAAGAGGAAATCTGATTTCAAAATGGAGTCACATGACAACAGTATGACATTAAGGGCATTTTAAGATATGTTTTTTAAATGAAATTATTTACTGAATTTCAAAAATAATCTTAATACCAGACATGGGCAATATTACCTCATTAGAGGCTATGAGTATCTGTTTTGATGATATTGTAACGTTTGACATGTCAGTGTTTATTTTCGTAGTCACACCTGATTTGCCAGGAAGTCATCGAGTAGTCTGAGCTCTCTGGCGTCGGTGATCTCTCGGTCCAGCGAGGCGTTCCACTGCTCCTGGACACGAGTGGCTCGGCTGATCTGGATGCTGGGGTTGCGGCGCTTGCGGTTGGGCAGGGTGGATGCGCTGCTCAGGTTCTGGTAGTACGGAACCGTCATTCGACCTGAAGTCGGTCAATGTTGGTAAAGAAAGATCAGGGGTGACATTCTAACAGTATGATGAGCTTAAGAAAAATATTACTGTTTCAGATCTAAAATGTCCTATTTTGAAATGTCTGTTTCACCACTAAATACAACATATAGAGTATTTAGGAGTATTTAGTAGTATAACATTACTAGATGTGTATGTTAAGTTAAAATAAAGCACATAAAAATAAAATGAATATTTGATATTAAAATTAACAAAGTTAATGCAATACTTAAATGCCTTGTTCACATTACACCACTGTGAAAATGGCTGAATTGCTGTAGTGTTTGCACTACATCTCAAGTCAGACAGTTGTGTAGCATGAACACGGAGGCAACAGTCGGTCACCAACTTAATAATAATAATAATAATAATAATAATAATAATAATGAATAATTAAGAGGTTCAAATAATGGATTACTACTACTAAATAAATAAATAAATAAATAAATAAATAAATAAACAGGGAATCCTATAAAGGGAGATCAAAACGTTTCAAACAAATGCAAATATAAAAACACTATAATACCATAATTAAAATGGGAAAGGTTAAAAGCTATGGTAAAGACACAGAATACAACTTTCTGTCACGAGAAGTAATGTGAGGACTGAAACAGAAATTGACGCCACTCTCTTGTGAAACAAAAGTGTAAAAATGGACATCCAAAAAAAGCCCAAGTGCTAAGACGTGTTTGGATGATGACCCTAACCCCTTTTGTCTTTGACGAGTTGAAACAAGCAGAAAGGGTATGACGGAAAATGTTAGTGGTTTTGATACGCTGACTTCTCAAACAGCGGTTTACCTTGAAACCGGAAACCGGCCTATGTCTATTTAAGCTGAAGCCTAAGTCAGCATTTCACGTTACCTGCCCCCCTCGCTCAACACCGGAACTCACCCTGCTCCTCTCTCACGGCCAGCGTCTTGGCCATGGTGGTACTCCCGTCCTGAGGGGTCAGACGCTTCCTCTGGAAGTACTTGCCAAAGAAGGTGGTTCTAGAGAAAAGAGACGGGTGAGGAATTAGGAATATGACAATTCTGGAGTTAAAATGTACATCACTTTCAAATTTCAAAAGTATTTCTATTATTAGTACAAGTATCATATTATTAGTATTATAAGTATTAGTACCATTTAGCCAATGCAGGAAATATTTCACTCAATGTTTAAATTCTAATAAGGACATAATAATATAATAATAAGGACAAGACTGGGGCACAAATCACCACCACGTTTGCATGAAGAAACTGGAACATGTTTTACTCTTTTACTCCATCAGTTACCTAAAAGCCTGCAGGTAGCAATATCACTCCATCAGAAATGCCAGTGTGATCAAGTTTTGTAGCTGTGACATGAAAGCTACTGATTAGGACGAATTTGACTAAAATGCATTAAAGTGAATGGATCATGACGGTTACAGGTATGTAAAGAGGCCCATTTAAATTTACAGCATTTAGAAGACGCTCTTATCCAGAGCGACTTACATTTCCTAATTTCAGGAACAGTTCCCCCGAGAGCAACTTAGGGTTAAGGGTCTTGCTCAGAGACCCAATGCTGGTAACGCCAGAGGTTGGATTCGAACCCACAACCTCTTGGTCCAAAGGCGAGTGTTCTACCACTAGGCCACCAACACCCCATGGACCCTCGAATCACATCAAATTTGGTGGCTTTGTGAAGAACGGTGGCCGTGCAGTAAAGTGAAGAAATTTGAGCTCTATGTTAGTTTATGGGGGGAAAAAACGGACGAATAAATGGACAGAACTTGCGAACGTATGCACGTATACAAGCACCGCACACTGCAGTAGGCCACACGTTTTAGAGTTGGAACAAAGTTTCTAGCAGGAACTAAAAAACTATAGGAGGAGTAGCGATCAGAAAAAGTGTGTGGGATAAAAATCTGATAACAATATACTGTATAATTGCGCTGAGTGGAATTATGTCTAAGTCCTGTTGTTAACAGGACGGTTCTCGGAAAGTAAGAGTTTAAGCTGAGCATGGATTTTGTAAAATTCTAAATTTTGACAGATTTTCTTTGTTTTTTGCATATTGGTTCCAAATATCTGTTATCAGCCGCGTTAACTAGCAATAATCGGTATCAATATCGGTCCTGAAAAACCAATATCAGTTGACCTCTAGTAAGGAGTCTAGGTGGTGATACTCACTTCTGTGGGTTGGTCTGAGGTGGAACCTCACTGGCTCTCTTCATGCTGCTCTCTTTATTTCCGTCCATTTCTATGGGCAGCTAAGGGGTAAAATAGAAGATTTTTTATCGATAATTAATTAATTAAACAATGCTCGTCATTACCAAGAAAATGTGGAAGTTTTCTGGACACAGATCAGAAACCATCACTTCAAAACAAGAATCCAAAATCTGAATTCACACTTTTCAATGCGTTTATGACTGTGCTAAACTGCCACATTTCTATGCTATATAAAATTTCACATTTATCATTATGTCTACCAAGAAAAGCTGTCTGTTTATTTTAATTTGCTCAGGCTAATTCTGGCCAGACAGGAACTCACAGAGGCGTCACTGAAACTCTTGCCCTAAAATTGTGTTTTCATTGAAATGTCGTCACAATCAAAACAATCTTGGTTCAGTCTTCTTTTTAGACCCTTGAATCCAATATTAGGTTTAAAACTATGTCCAGAAAACCCTGACATTGAGCTCAAACAACAAAAACTCTTATAATACAGCATATTTCTTTCACAAAGCACCCCAGTATAACATGCACAATACAGTATACTGTAGTCAAAGTCAAGCCATTGTTTTGTTTTGTTTTTTCTAATACAGACCCACCGCTCACCCTTTGGTCTCTGGAGAGACCGAACATAACCAAGCAGAGAAGCACAACCCAAAAAATGCCACAGTTCCATCAGAACGGTATGTTTTACATAGACTAGAATGACAACAGTCAGGAGTAAAACAACTGCAAGAGTCTCAAAACGATTGATGATTGAGACTGAAAAATGCTACGCAGAACAGATAACAGATTAGACAGATTAACATGTATGTTTTCACACCGCCACCAAAAAAATGATTGTGTCATGATAAAAGCCCAGAGCATGCAGTAGTCAACACGTCTTGACTTTTTTGCTAAAAGTAAGAGAGAGGTCTTACTTAGAAGAAAAGTGTAATTATTTATTAGTAGTATTATTATTAGTTATTAAATGTAAAACGTCACTGGAATCACTGGTAAACACTGGTAGTAGGTTTTCTAAGATTAATAGAAATTACACTGGCATCAGTTGATTACTTCAGATTTTCCAAGCTTTCTCTGGTGATTAACAGGACACTCGAGATTAAGAAACTAGTTTTGGTTTTCATTTGATTTAGAAAGGGGATTAAATAATTATATGTTACAATTAACTAACCACTTTATTAAGAACGAAACATTATTTGTAGCATTTTACGAGTACAATCACACACTGCAACCCAACTGTCGTCAAGTTCGGTCTGTTTATCATCTATAGATCTTCTGTCACAAGATCTCAGTTGATCTGTTGAATTAATTTTAGCTTCATGTTGCTGCATGGATCTTAGCAACGGCCCCAGCAACGACTTGGGATTCGAAAGCGTCTTTTGGACTATTTTTATTAGAGAGAGGATAAACATGAGAAACAGAAAAATACTCAGTCATGTAATCCATTATTTTTAATAATGTAAGTGTACCATCTATTTATATATATATGTTGGGAGTAAGGTAATAAAATATGTGTACTTACGTTATGTATATAAGTTAATGTTGTTCTATAATATGCTAAATGGAGTAAATGATCTTAGTCAAACCTGGAAGTTGCAATTACACATGTATTATTTTACAATTATGTCATTAAAAGAATATGGTCCACAAGTCCACGGTGTCCTCATTTGCTGAGGTCTGTTTCCTCTAATCAGCAAACTGAATCAGGTGTATAGGAGTTGGAATATAACACATTGAATAGTTGCTACAAGAACAGAACTGCAGCTATATATTAAAATATGGACTGCTTTCTATTTTTTACAGACCTGCAACTTCAGTAGCTCATAAAAGAATAACAACCTATACATTTTTCACTCGCAACCGCATATTGCAAAGCCTGCGAACAGAGAAATGTGATGTTGTCTCTGCGTGTATAATATAATATATTCCTGACCTCAACTGTATATTGAAATAAAAAACAATCATAATAAAATAGACCTCTTGCTCAATTAAAAGTCGATGTTATTGATATAGATTGATGTATCATTACAGCCCTATTGTTAGGCCGCGATCCTACACACAGCTACTACTACTACTCAGTCTGTCAGCAAAGTTAAACAAAACTTCTGCTTGTGGTCAACAAGCCAGCAAACCGCACTTGTACGCTCAACACTAACAAAAAAGGTCAGCAACCAGCCTTCACAATGCAGAGAAGAAAAAAAAGAGACAAAGCACTTTTCGCAAGTCACTGCAAGAAATTTCCAGCAAGACATCCAGAGATCTGCTCCCTGCAACATTTGGGTTCCCCAGAGTTTGAGAAGTGGCACATGCAGAGCCCCCTAAACTTTGGGCCAAACTGTTCACCTGGGAGACGGCCAACATGGAGGTGTTGGCCCGGAAGGAGCCCGAGGGGCTGATGGGAGGCAAGGGGAAGCTCCAGTACTCCATGTCATGGGCATCGCCGGAGTTAAGCATCAGGCCGCTGCGAGCGTGGGCCAGACGGCGCTTGTGCCTGGACCGCTTACGGCTACGTAACCTCACCTAGTGACGTGCGAACCACCATTACAGAAGCAACATTGCAGACAGTAAAGATGTGCAGCAGCCTAAGGGTTGAGTTTCTATTAAAATGAAAGGCCTGGACAGAGGCAGCTTTACAAATTCATGTCACAAAGCAGAATTCAACTAAGTAGCATGCTAGAGGCACTGATTCTGTGTATCATTCGTACATTACTTTTCACAACCCAAAACCCCCCAAAATCTAAATGGAATATGAGTGCATTTTCCGTTTTTTGAGCATAAAATGGGAAATATGTCGAAGGCGAACAGCAATGAGGCAAGACACGGCATTGTGGCTACTAACTCTAACCCCATACAGTATAATAAATAATATGAGGTTTTGGATACAGCACATGCTTTTTCGATCCCAGTCCTCCTAGTCCTACTGTTAGTGCTTTTATCAGATATGCCCACTTTACCAGGCAAGGCCCTGACTACAGTACCTCAGCGGTGGACGGAGACGTGCTGTCTGATTCGGAAGAGCTGAACTTGGACAAGTTGTCCAGGGACATGGAGATTCCTCGGCTCCTGCGTAAGGGTGGGAGGACGAAACAAAAGGCGGTTACTAGGAGTTACAAGGAGTTGGACAAGCAGCTGACAACCTCCAAAGTCTTAAAGAACATCTACATTTAGATTAAGTGTTACACCATTTAGCAGACACTGTTATCCAGAGCGACTTCCATTTCCTAACTTCAGGATTCAGTCTCAGTGGAGCAACTTGGAGTTAAGGGTCTTTCTCAGGGGCCAAAATTAGGGCTGGGTTTTGTTTGGGTTTCATTCGATACCAGTGCCAAATTGATACCTTTAAAATGGTACCGGTTCCTAAATGCCACTTAAAATTTTGCTTTTTAAGAAAAAGAAACAACAAAAAGTTGTTATGAAACGATATCTTATTATTTCTTAGGCATATTCCAATTCAAAATGAACAATATATTAACTTAAGACTTTCAACAAGCTTTAATAAGCAGGGTTCAGCACAAGAAGTGGGCGTTTTTCAAAACTCTCTGTCATTTTGTTATTGTCCCAGCCCTCTATATAAGTGTAGAAAAGTGACCGCAGAGCGTACATAATGCTACGTTCATACAAAACAGCTACTAAAGCTGTAAAATCGCCAGAAGTAATTGAATTTCTACTGGCAAAAGACTTTCTTTGTAGACTTTCTTCGCTTGCGAGGTTCTCAGAGAACATACGCGGGAACTCTGATTCCTACTAGGGATGCTAGATATGGTACCGATATCACCCCCCGTGCAGTTTCTCGTACTCGGAACAAAATTCCCAGATACCTGCTACCGATACCACATGTGGAAGATATGATGTAGTTATGTTCTTTAAAATAAATGATAATGACAGCAGCAAAGCAGACTGTAAGCTCTGCTCTGTTACCTTATCAAGTTACAAAATGTTACAGAGCCAGTGTTTTAATATATTATTTAATTGTTGCTTTTTTATGTTTTGATACTTATAGATCAAATAAATGGATTTTAAAAATTATCATTTATTTCATAAAGTGACATAAGGCTCAAGTGTACTTTAATTTATATTTTGGTTTTTGAAAGTGTTTTTTTGAGTTTAGACTACTTGATAGTGGTAAAAAAAAAAAAAAAACTTTTTTAAAAATCCTACTATTATAGTCATTGTTATTAATAACAGACCTACACAGGTATCGGTACATGGTACAGGTAAGTACCCGAAAATAAATATCAGTACTCGTATTCGGTCTCAAAAAAATGGTATCGGTGCATGCCAAATTCCTACAGAACTTTTGTTCCAATCAGAATGATGCGTGAAAATCACGGCGACGATCTAACCCATTTTCACCTTCAGAGATCGTTACAAGACAGCATAGGTGTGGGATGAAGTGTCTGAGTACAATGCTACTTTACATACTGAATTATTAATGCAAAATATGTTCCAAATTTACTAAACTACAAAACTTTACGTAATTTGATCGATTAGCCTCTGTTTGTCTGGACCTCTTGTATTTGAGTACCTCATATAGTTTTTATAGCTAGCTGTCATACTGGCTACAAGTGTACAGCTCCTTTAAGCAAGATTGAACACTCGAATTACGTCATGAGCGACATGGATGAACAAAAACATTTTGACAGCGATGCTTTTTTGAGCGTCTTCAGGGATTTTACAGCTTTAGTAGCTTTTGGTGTGAACGTAGCATAAGCTTGCAGTGCGGCATGCTGCGTCGCATTTCCACTGCGCTTGCGCGGTGCTTGGAGTAGCTCAAAACTGTTCTTGCACTGTAGAATCCATAGAATAAGCCATAGAATAATAGTTCTGCCATTCACAAGGTGGGCTCCGGGGTCCTACTCCAGGTATCTTATTTTTTTGTTTTGTAAATAAACTTCACTGATTCACCTTGTGACTGGATCCTCGTCTCATCGCAACAAGTGCAGCTCATTACATGAAGGCACCACATATTTCAGTGACACCGAAATGAGGGAAAGAAATTCACGTTGTCATTTGTGTCATTCATGCTTGCGTTACTACCGTTCACATTTGCACCGGTTATACTGGAACTGAGTTTCGGTACCCAACCCTACAGGGATTTTAACCCCCAACCATCAACACAACACAGTTTTAGTCACTTAGACTACTACCCCCTGGCAAAAAGAAGCTTACTTTAAACTCTTCAGCTTCTGGTTCTCGTAACTGCTTCTGTCCACAATCGGCAACTCGCTCCGCCGCTCTTTCCACCTCACCGCTTTGTCCTTCATGGTGGCCGGTTTGGAGTAACGCTGAAGGGGCGCGCCTTGCGACCCCACGTCCTGGCCCAATCTCTGTCTGTCATCAAGGGGCAGAGAAACAGGGCGAGCTAATGGCACTTCGGGTTTCTTCTCCAAAGCCCCCTTTTCCAGTGTATGGCGAAGGCTGAGTTGGTCCTGACCGTCGAGTGTGGCAACTGGACCAGAAGGACTGGCGTTGGAGACTTTGCTTGTGTTTACCTGACTTTGCTTCTTGACTTGTTCTCCATTCTCATTTTGTGGCGAGGGGGTTTGGTCGGGTATTGATGGGAGAGGCTTTGGTTTCCCAGATGGAGGGCTGATCTCACGTTTCCTCTCTTCTATTACAGCATTTCTGTTCTCCACTTTGTTCATTAACCTGGGAAAAGAATCAAGACCGCTAAATTCCTTTATTCACCATATGACACCACGCCGGTCACTGGGACCTGTGTTTTGAAGTTCTGAATCAGAGGTTTATTGTCAAGTGTGTTGTCACATACAAGGACTTCGCAAAAATTCGAGGATTTCACGAACGCAAATTCAGCCAATCCCCGCAAATTCATTACTACTGTAATTTGGTGATCATTCTCAATGGTCTAGAGGTATATAATTCTATGGAATTCTGTACATTCTATATGCATTCTAAAAGCTTCAAGAGAAATTTGGAGGTCTACAATGGATCTCCAGCAGATTTTACCTTCTCCGTTCTGAGCTCTGTTTTAACTGCTGCAGTTTTTTGATGCTGTCTCTCTGATGCAGGTATTCCGCCCTCTGATGAGAATCTCTCCAAGCTTTCTGGATCACGGCAGCCGCCCTGAAGCGAGTCGAATCGCGGTACCCTCGCCATGATCTCTGAAATTAAAGGTTCCATATTATACATTTTTTTCAACAAGTTAAAACAGCTCTATGAGCTACACTGAACATGTCTCTGAAGTAGTTTGCTGAAAATATCTCTCAGATTAGGCATTTTCACCTGCTTTTTATCCCTCTATTTCAGTCCCTTTCAGAACAAGCTGCTTCTCATTAGTATTGCTAAATGCAAATGAGCCGCTGCTGCCCACATCCCACTCCAGAACTGGGGTGCAGACAGCACGCCGAGAGTTTACCTCATGTGAAAATAATCAACATGGCTGCTGCTAACAGACCATCCATACAGCCGTACATGTTCAACACAACACTCCACTGTTAGACTTCTTCATTGTGATTCCTACACTGGCGCTTGCTAGAAAACATAACAGATCAGGTCGCGCTAGCAGTTCTACCTGGTGGGTGGAGCTTCTCAGATAGGAGGGTGGAGTTATTTAAATGTCCCCTAATGTGATGTAGAGTTAAGGGAGAAATCTAAACGACTCATTTAAGCATACGATTTCTGACATTCGTAAATTAATACTAACACAATTTTGTATCACTTAGTGATTTTAGAAGCAGTACAGACGCAAATGGATTTCCAGTGAACAGAAAAGGTGAATTTTTCATAAGGGAAAATAAAATAAAAAAGGAAAAAGACAAATTATTTTTTTGACAAATGATTTTTGGCTTAACTAAAAAAATGGAACAAACAGAGAACACAAACACCATTGCCTTTTTGATGTAACCATTGCAGTGTGGTGAAAATCTCTGTATGTGTTTTCCAAGTTTCAACAGTGCTCTCAGTAAGCCGTGTTGAAGCTTTTTCATCTTACTTTCTTACAGTCTGGTCAATTCCAGGTCACGCCACTTGCATTCATAAAAATACTAAATGTAATCTGAATGTGTTTTCCATTTTTTACATTTTTATTTCAGAGCAAAATGGGAAATCACTTTGGTTTTGGACACAAATACTAAAAATACACACATTTCCGGTTTTAATTAAAAAACAAATTAATACTAGAAAATGCAAGGAGCAGAAATATTTCGGAGAAATGAACCATAAAAAATGTTCAATTGCATAATCAAACTTTCAGAATTTGAATCTTGGGCTCATCGAGTTATCGAACTCTCACTTATCAGTGACTGTTGGAGAAAGGAGGAATGAGGTAAGCATGCATCAGTACATGGGCTGCTTATATGTAGACCTGCTTTGTGATCATTTCTAAAAGCAATAAACAAGTTCGGTTAAATTGAATACTTGTAAGCGGATGATGGCTTTCCTCCTCATCAGGTAGTGTTTTCTGGCCAGACAGGCTCGGAACCAGCGCTGCAGAGTGAGAATGCGGCGCATCACTTCCCGGTGAAGGGTGTCTTGGAGTTTCTGTCTCTCCACTTCCTTCAGGAACACCTGTGCAGTGCGACAGATCCACAGTTATACGGGAAAACTGCAGAATCACACTACAAACACCCTGGACACCAGAAAGGGATTAGAACCTTGGTGTGGCCGATCTGGAAGCTTGTCTCATCTAGACCGTTTTTGCGCAGCAGGTTGGCGATGTCCTCCTGTGGTTTGTTTGGCTTCTTGGGTAGTAGGACCCTAAATTCATCGGTGAACTCCTTCACAGAGCAGAATGATGCAAGATTAAAATCAGAGAACATTAGCACAAATTATTTAGCATCGACTAAAGTGCCACAGGATGTGTGTGTGTGTTTTAGAAAAAAACTAGAAGGAACACAAACCTCCGTACCCAAGTCGCTAGCTAATGTTAATTGCAGATAGGCAGCGCTGAAGATATTTTTAAATGGCAGCTTAATATAGTTTTAATATAGTAGTTAGCTACACTACAAGCTACAGAGAATAAGTAGCTAACTACATCAAAGCTAGTCATTCAGTAATACTTAACATACACCTAAAGCAAATGAATTTAAAATATGTGAAACGTCAAAAATATTATGAAAGTCTACATTTTTAACAATGTAATGTCAAATCACATTTTGACAAGGTTTCAGGTGTTTTGATTTTCATAAGTGACACTCAAATGTGTAAATTCTTTTGCTTTTTAATAAATCCAGCAACAGATTCTTGCTTCCATTTTGGATTATATCCTCTGACTCCATCTCACAGCTGACAAGAGTGCACTGTAATGCAATGAGTGTCTGCCGTATGGGCACGGTAGCCAATCAGATACCAGCTCTGCCAATTCAACACCAATCAGAAACTCCTGATAGCTGAAAATACCCCACTTTGTAAAAGACAAAAATAACAGTATTTTTTGGAACAATGTAGCATTTTACCACGCTACATTACCTACGCTAGAAGAAAAACTAAATCCTAGCTTCACTACTGATAAACTACTAAAATGGTTGTTAAATTAGCTCATTTTATTTAGCTACTCCATAAAACTGCAGGTAGGTAACCAATGGAAATCAGAATGTTATAGTATCAAGTGCTAACAGAAAGTAGCATTATCTAGCAGAAATTAGCATCCGTTGGCAATGCCAGTCAATATGTTGGCTCACACTTAGCAATGATGTCAGTATTACAATATCAGGTCACCACATTACCTTGAAGGTGTACTTGGCCCCGTAGCCAGATCTCTTGATGCGAACCATCTCCAACATTCCCGTGTACTTCAGCTGTCGAAGGACGAGGGCTTCGTCAAAATGCATTTCCATCTGTAGATGCACAAGCAAACCACACATGTAAAACCATTCACTTATCAAAAATAGTTATAAATCCTGGCTTTGCAAAGTGCCCAGCTTTGTCTTGGTAATACCTTCTCAGTGTTGGACCGTATGCAGCGGACAAAGAACGGCTCAGCCTTCTTCAGCGTGTCCAGCAGCTTGACCAGAGACGTCTACAAAAAATGAGACGTTACAGCTCACACTTTATTGATTTCTCCGCCGGCGTCCATTAAGGACCACCATTTGCATCGAACCATAGCTTTCCTTTCATTATGGAGTGTGCCGCTGCCAAAGTTTTGCAGCGCATACTCTAAGGGATGTGTTATGCTGCTGAAACAAGGAGCTGGACCAACATGTAACCACATTTTACATTACATTTTAGATCAAGTCCTGTTAGGAAGACAGCTCTAAAGCAAACCTTTTATAATTGATTCCTAATGCTAATTAGACAGGCAATTCCTGAATAAATTGCAAGATTACTGTGTGCTGAAATGAGTAGAAAGGGATAAAAGACTGAAAAGTTTAGGAAGGAGAAATTATAAAGACTGTTTATAAATGTTCCTGCTGAGTTGATGTAGCATTTGAATCTGTGAGCTGTTGTATTAATGCTAAATAGGCCTTTGTGGCCAAAGTAGATAATGACAACGATAATGGTGGCGCCTCCTTGGGGCCAAAATAAGCAATTACTTTTTTGACCTGAAAATAGAAGGGAAAAAATAACTGTTAATTTAAGTGAGTGATTATTTGTCATTGTGAACACACTACAGCACAATGCACAGTGAACCACAACCAAATATAAGCTCTGCATTTGACTCATGAAGGAGTAGTGGGCTCTTTTGGCAGCACTCGGGAAGCAGCACTTGGGATACCTCACTCACAAGTACCTCAGTTGTACCTTTACTGGTCCGGGATCTTACATTCACAGGGCCAACTCCCCAACCATACGTTACCAACTGCCTATGTGGGCTGTGGTTGAGCTATTGAGAAAAAATCCAATAGCCAACGTCTCCTCAATGAGCTGAAATTTTTAAGCCATGAACGTTCTCTCTATAACAACAGCTATAAAAGATGTTAAAGGGACAAACTGAAGAAGAAGAATTAAAAATAGGGAGCAACAACCTTAATGGTGACCAAGGTACCGTCCCCAAGCATTGCTCCCTGGGTACTGCCATAGCTGCTCACTGCTCCTTTACGGATTGGTCAAATGCAGAGGTCACATTTGGTTGTGGTGCACTGTGTGCTGTGGTGTGTTCACAAGGACAAATAATCACTCACCTTCTTTCACTTTCACCCTTTTGTGGTTAAATTAAGGGATTACAAATTCTTTGGCCTGAAAAAGAGGATGGGAAATTGCAATAACCTAGGTCTCCTCAAAGAGCTGAATTTTTTATGTCATTAAATGGTGTCTCTATGACAAAAAGTGGAGAAGGAGAAGGACAAAAAGTGGAAAGATGAAGAAATGAAGTTAACAATTACCACTAGCTAATGCAGTGAACATTGCAAAGTGATGTTACCATGAAGGACTTGTAAAAAAATAGCAGTGGCAAGTGGGAATGCATTAGGACTTCTACTAGAAACAAAAGACAGCATTCTATATTTTCTAGATCCTTCTAAAAAAACCCACAACACTTTTCATCTACGAAACCAACCTGAAACTGCGCGCTAATGCTTGGCGGCTTCTTCTTCTTGTGAAGGTACAGCAAAGCTCTACTGTCACGATTATGCAAGTTGAGGTCCACGATGAGCTTGAGCGAGCGCGAGTTAATGAGGTTCTGCAAAGAGTTCAGGAGGTCGGTGAGGAGGATAAGGAATGAGCATGACATTAATGACACAATAAATACAAAATAATAATAATAAAAATAACATTTTTAATTATAATGTTACTAAATGTACCTTGGGGATGAGTTGCTTGTGCCTGTTTGCCCTGTTCTTCCTGTTGAGGGTTGAGATGACACTTATTACAAGGCTACAGTGTGAGTTTGCTTTATGAAGAAAAGACACAGGAGTCGGGGAGACGGTGCGGGACTCACTGAGAGAAGTGGCGCAATTTCCTCATAGAAATGGTGGATAGACGGAGCTTTTGAGGAGCTTCGCCACCTAACCGCTTAATGGTGTGCAGAACTTTGGCATGAAATTCCCTGATTTGAACCCAAAGCACAAAGAGACAGTGGAGTGAAAAGGGGAGAGGAACTGTAACCTCACTGGACACTTTCATCAAAAAAGACTTCATTACGGATGTGCTAGTGGGTGCACAATCTCTCAGCTGCCATCTCTTCACCATTACTGACAAGTTTTATCCACATCAGGACCTCCAGCAACAAATACAGAATTTACAATCAACATTGCGGCTGTGCCTTCATTTTTGGAACTTTTGGTTGTTTAGAGAGTTCATAATAATACAAATTTCCTTGCAAACTGATTATTTTGAGAATATTGGCCGTGACTTCTCCCTTCTTCATTGCGTTTCTTTAAGCTATACTATATCAACATCTATTAAGGTATCAACATCTCAATTTAATTAAAACCAGTGGTTCTGGCTAGAGGTCGACTGATAGTGGTTTTTGAGGGCCTATATCGACACCGATAATTGCTAGTTAACTGGGTCGATAACTGATATTTGGAACAGAAAAAGTAAATCTGTCTAAATTTTGAAATTTACAAACACCAGGCTCAGCTGAAACTCTCCTCCCTCCTCTTCTCCTTACCGGAGCTTCACACGTGCACTCGTGTGAAGGTGGGGCGAGTCACAACTTCTGTGACATATAGCCAATCAGACACTGTTATGGGCGGGATATTAAATGAAGGGGTGAGTCGAGAGCAAATGGCACAGAGAGAAGAGGCAGCAGTGGAGCCACAGTAGTGCTCCGAAAATCGTCAAAATGCCTAATATCAGCCCCTGATAATTGGCCCAACCTATATTCACTCGACCCTTACTTCTAGCTCATAAGAGTGAGATCCAACTATTCTACCATATTTCCTTTTAATTTCTTTCTTTCTTACTTTGTTTTCTATTTTTCTCTTTGCTTCTTCACTTTCCATTCTCTTCAGAATTTTGCAGGCCTTTTTTGAGACTGTTGCAGTCTAAAATGCCTGAATTTGAGGCAGCTATTCTAAAAAACTGTGTTAAAAATTCCTGTGTTTTAGGCATTTTGTTGCAATAAAGTTGCAAGTTGAGATGAACTGGCGGGAATTGGCTGAATTTGCAAAATCCTGGCTTTCTGTTCCTTTACTTACTTGCTTTATTTAGATTCCTTTCATTGTCTTTGCTTATTTTCAATTTCTTTCTTTTACTTTCCTTTTATTTCTCCACTTCCCCTCCTTCCCTTTCCTTTGTTTTTTGCTTGCCTTTCTTTATTTCTTTGCTTGCTTTTGTTTATTTTTTTCCCCTTTATTTTCCATTAATTTCCTTCCTCCCTCCTTGGGGGTAAAGAGATTGAGCAAAAACTCATTCGGTACCCCCTACCAGTAACACAATGGCCAAAAAATCGACCAGTGCTGAAAGAGTGGTGGAGGTCTAAACCAAACTGTACATGGCACCACATGAGCTCTAGTTTCTATAACACATTACATTCACGCATTAGGAGTTCCTAATAAAGTGTCCAGTGAGGGGAGAGTACAAAGAGATAAAAATAAGAACGTAATTAGTTTGACAGATATTAAAAACCATCCAAATCACCCAGTTGTATAAAAGTTGCCCATACCAGCATTAGAAACCAGTGTTAACTTCAGTAAGGTTTAATATCATCTTGGTAAATACAAGTTAATAAGACCCAGACACCAGACGTGATCATGGTTATGTCTTAGGCTGGATGCTACAGAATATCATCTACAATGTATGGTGGTGTTATTAAGGAGACGCCAATAGGAAACCTTTGTAGACAGGCTACTGGCTAGCACTTATTTCTGGTAGCTAATGCCAATTTCCGCTAGCTCATAATGTTAATGCGACACTTTGTTATTTATATAATACTAGGGATGCACGATACAGGAATTATTGGCGATGTTGATATCCAATATTTTTCTTGCTTACATCTGCCGATACCAATAAATGAGTTAGGCAGAGTTGAGCAGGAACGCAGGCAAGTCAAGCACTTAACGACAAGATATTTTACTCGCCAAAGTTCCTCTGCACGATCAGAGGAAAAGGCGCAGGGCGTATAAAAACCCACCTTGGACTCTGCACAAGTGCTACCTTTCCAACGTACGATAAATGCGTCAAAAAATATTGGGCAAATCTTAGCATTGATCCGATGCCGATGACTTAAAAAAAAGCAATTATCGTCCGATTCCGATATTATCGTGCATCCTTATATAATACGTTACACTTTGTGTATTACATAAGTGCCTCAGCAGACAGCAGTCTTGGTTGGTGATGGACATGACAGAGGATTGTGTTCATTTTGGTCTTCTAAAAAATGTCACATCGTACCGCAACATAGACAATATGCTGTACCGCCCAGCCAGGTTAAAACACCAAAGAAAAGACACTAGAAGAAGAAGAAAACCCAACAAAGCTGTCTGACGGTCAGGGTGTTTATGGAAAGGCCTCAATGATGAATAAGGATCTGAAGTCGACTTACTTTTTACTCTCAAAAGTAGCAAAAATATCTTCAAACACCTCTAATGGATTTTCCTCGGAACGGTCGAAGGAGAACTGGATCAAAGAGCTCTGGCTGTGGAAAGTAAGAAAGAAAAAGATTCAGACATTGCCCTAAAACTACTTTTACTACTTTTCATCTCTAGGAATGGATTCCTAATGTCAATTCACACTAGCATGTGGTGTTAATGTAGAACATTGCAACATTTGTAACAGACAGGCGCAATACAACTCACAAGTTACTCAATATACCTGGAACCAAGAATAATTGATATTTTTAATTTTACGGTTTACTAATGTCAACAACGAAACAGATGCGTTCATCGCGGTCTTTGTCAGAACAAAGCACCAATCAGACACCCACTACTGGTATTAAGCCAATACAAGTCAGAACTGGCATTTTCTCAATTCTTTGCTTACTTTGCTTATAAAGTGGTTACAACCCTAAATGCATATAATGT
This sequence comes from Distichodus sexfasciatus, assembly GCA_032718565.1. NCBI lineage: Eukaryota > Metazoa > Chordata > Actinopteri > Characiformes > Distichodontidae > Distichodus > Distichodus sexfasciatus. The sequence continues at coordinate 914,263 of JAVGVS010000031.1, forward strand.
GTCATTATCCGGGTCACTCAATCTCAACTGGGGGGCCGGAGCCCATCCCGGGAACTACAGGTGCAAGGCAGGCAGGGACCAACCCAGGTCTGGTGCCAACACACTGCAAGGCAAACACATTCTCACAATCACACTCCCAGTCACACCTTACGGAGCCAATTTAGATTCAATTAACCTTTATTGCATGCTTTTTGGACCATGGGAGGAAAATGGAGCCCCAGGCAGAAACCCACGCGAACACAGGGAGAGCATGCAAACTCCACACAGAAGGGCCCTATGGCTGACCCGGGGATCAAACTCAGGACCTTCTCACTGTGAGGCGGCAGTGCTAACCACTGCGCCACCGTGCCGCCCTTCAAATAAATCATCCAATGTTTATTATATGATAAAGCAGAGCAAATATGTGTTTAAAAGCCTAAGAGTATTTGAAGCGATGTATGCTTAATAGTCGGATTGTAAATACTGGGATTGGAACTAAAAAATGATATTGTGCCAGTTCTAAAATATAATCAATTCCAAAACATGACCCATTCCCCAGGGATTCCGATTTGTCCAGCCTCACCTCATCAGTCTGTCCGCAACTGAACTTGGTCGCCTCATTTCTCCAAAAGACTTGCGGGAATACCGTCTGATGGAGTCTGGAAGAACAAAAAATTAAGTTAAGAATAAGAATAAATAAATTGATGATTTTTTCCTTGAACCAACGTTCATAATGTTTCTGATTGTTGAGACTGTTAATGCCACAGAACAGATGTTACTTGGATGTTCGGTGGCCCAGCGATGTCCGGCCTCTTTAAAGGCGGCCAGGGTGCGAACGGCGGCCCTCAGGACGCCCCAACGGAACACAGCCACAGGGTCTGAGCCGATCAGCTGCCTCAAGAACCCACTCTCGCTGCTGCGGAGAAGCGCCACGATGTCCGGCCGCATGTGGTCTGTATTCTTCGCTCTGAAGTCCTTTGGAAGAAATAGGCCTTTTATTAGATCAAAGGGTTACTCGTTCAAATCCTGGAAAGGTACCACTTATAACTCTACCTCTTGCACACTCAGTGTAAATGTCAATTTCAACCTGTTAAGAATACTGCATCCTGACTTGACAAACATGTTTAGCTCTATGTCTGTCTTCCCTGTCTAGTCTAAAATGTATATTGTATATTGTCTGGTTTAAAATGTATATTGTTTAATGTATATTTTAGTATTTTACTTATTTATTGTTTATTCCATGTGCCTAGTCGTGCCACTGCCTATTTATTCTCTGTTCTACTGTTCTTTGTTTGTTTGCACTGGAAATAACCTGGAGCCACGTCGTCTCGTCTCTCTATGTATCTGTACAGTATATAGCAGAGATGACAATAAAGTTGACTTTGACTTTGACTTTTTTTTGACTTTGAGGTACCCGTGAGCAAGGTAACCTATCAAAGGTGAACTGTCAGTTGCATCTGTACTTTACCTACTGTCTACCGTTGACTGTTTACTGCCAGAGGAGGAACAAACTGACCTTGTGCAATATAACACTCATGTGCAATATCAGTCATTAAGGTTTATTTACTCTCCATTGTTACGTTATTGTTGTGTTGTTGTATCGTGCTTGTCTATTAATTGGATTGCTCTGTCACACCTTGCACTTTGTTGTTTGTTGAATGCTGTTACACTGCTGTACTGTCTATTTACTGTATTGTCTGTTTGCACCTTGCACCCTGTTGAATGCTGAATATATTAATATATGTTGCATCGTGGCTGTGAAGAAACGTTGTATCATCACATGCTGTCCACATATATAGCTCCTGACTCCCAAAAAGTAACCTTCAGCCTTGAGTACCCTCCAGGCACTGCTGGAATCAGCTGATAATTACTTTTTTAAAGTCATCAACATCGGACCGATGCTTAGATTTGCTCGATATTTTCTGCCGATATTTATGACGCATTTAGTGTACGTCAGAAAGGAAGCCCTTGTGCCAGGGAAGTAAGGCGCTCTTATCTTATTTTTCTATGTGGTTGTATGCATCTCAGAAAATAGACGGTAGCTTAGCAGCTCTCTACACACTAGGTAGTGCAGATGGAGAGTCACACAAGCCTTATTTGAATTGGTACACTACATAGGGCAGGAAGTGACTTTTTCTTAAAATGCTGTGCACTACACTTGAAATGCTCCGCCCTCACTCAACTCTGCTTTCACCCTCGCTGTAGAAATGTCAGAGCTATGGTATTTTTTTTGTACCAAAATTCTTAGCGCGCAGAGAAACTTCGGCGAGCAAAAATATCTTGCCTTTATGCGATCAACTCTGATCAACTGCATACCCTCACACTACGCTCTGCCTTCCTCATTTATCGGCATTAAATAGGCGTATGAAAAATGACGGATATCGGCATCTACCAATTATTCCCATATCGTGCACCCCTACTTTGAACTGTTTTTAACAATTGAACCTAACCTTCATCTGGTATTTGACATTGCCAGCATAGTGATGGATGATGAAAGCGGGCTCAAGGACAGGCGTGGGGACGAAGAAAGGGTTGTCATGATGCTGCTGCTTGAACTTCTCCAGCAGTGTGACATCTGTGGCATGAGGTAAACTGCAGAGTGAGAGAGGGGATACGAAATGACACAAGCGAAACAGCGAATGGCTAAAACTTGGTTATAGTGATTTTTTTAATGGCAGAAAAACAATCAGCTTTGTACCTGCTCTCTTCGTCCAGAAGGTAGAGGAGGCCTGTGGGCTTTCTGCTGATGAGGTTGATGCAGCCGACATTATCGGAGTAGTCAACTGTGTTCCAGCTGATGCCTTCTGACTGGTATTCCTCCTGTGACAGGGCACGGATGTCATTTATTAGACGCTCTTATCCAGAGAGACTTCTATTACCTCATAACATAAACTTTAATCATTGCTGAACCTGGTGCTAAATTAGCAATTCAAACTTTCTAAGCAAAATGCTGGAAAGCTGCTGCATTCCCCATTCTGCAACCTTCAGAATTTGCTGATAACAAGGAAAACCTCTCTATCTGTGGTTACTTTTTACACAAATATTTTCAACAAATGGCATTTTACAGTGGATGTCTGCAGGAGCTCCCCCGCATCTCTGCATCCGATGTCTACCGGATCTACAAGGCCTCAACAACACCAGACAGCAGACTGGACGAAGTTTTTCGGTTGTGTGTGTGTGTGTATATATATATATATATATATATATACACATATACACATATATATATATATATATGTGTGTGTGTGTTTTATATGCGTGTGTGCGTGTGCATATATACTGCACTTATATATACATATATATAAGAATGAGAGTTATATAAATTATCAGCTAGCTATAAGTTATCGGCTTGCGCTAAGTTCTTCAGCTAACATTATCTGATTTCTGTGGGTTGAAAGTAAAACATCTGTGTTATTCTTGTTTTGGTATTTTTCTGATTTACGTTAATTATATTTTGCACAATCAACCAAAGCACACCTTAGCTAATCTAGCTGGCAGACTGTTGTTTCACGTAAAAGTACGGTACAGGCCAGCACGTAGCGAATATAGCGATATATTAAGTTTATCTCATCCAAGTTGCCGCTATCTAATCGTATCGCCCGGCTGCAGAGGCTGGTATTTATTGAGCATTTGTTTCATTGTTTGTTCTGACTTTTTTTTTCATCAGTATCAAACAAAGACAGGACTATATTTCAGCATTCTCACATGATTATGAAAAATAAATAAAACACAGACGTGTACTATTGTGCTTTGTTAGAATTGCTTTTTTTTTAAATGTATTTTTGGTTTGATATTACCTCAGACCAACTGGAAACCACTATCATTCACCAGATGCATACAAAGTGAAAATGGAAGTATCAACTCCGTTTTCGGTTTGAGCGTTCTTCCCCACATATGGCCCATTTTGGTTTTCTTTAAAGCAGAAAGCCTGCATACAGGGCTCACCTGTTCCAGTCGGGAAGATGTGCTGATTACGGTAATGCTGGGCTGCTCGTTAATAGTTGATGCAAAACTGCTGCAAGCTATTGGTCTTGGGATCACTCAAAGCGAATATGTCCAGACACCAATGGACAGACACTAAAACAAAGATTGTCGTTCATGGATTTATGGGGAATTGGCCCTCAATAAATGTTACTGTTAAAAGATAGTACAGTAGCTCAAATACCACAAAAATCCATTACAAATTAAGCGACCCGTATCTGACAGGATGGATGATCGATTACACCAGGTTTCTTTGCCATTTCAGATCACAAACTTCAAGAAGACTATAAATCATGTAGCTTCAACATTTCTATGAAATGTGAACATATATAAGGAATATAAGAGCAGTACCGGAACCAGAGTCTTCCGCTTCCCTCTTGTTGAGAAGCGCGCCGGATTGTCGAGGTTCAATCAGTCGAACAGAAAACTGTAGAGATTTGGCCATGGAGTCGCTGTGATGGCCTAAAGAGGACACAGTTTAGATTTCCAGCAGACACTTTTACACAGACATTCCAAAATAACATGCTGCCAAGACTTGGTAGAATGCTATAATTATTAGAATAATAAAATTATACCAAATCAAAGTAGTAACAAACTTTGTGAAAGTGAAAGTTGCAACAGGAATAAGTAATAAAAGTAGCAATAACTAATAACAACTTATAATAACTAATTTTTAATCCAATTTAAATAAAAATAAAGTTTAAAAATACATCAATTATGATTTCCATTATAACAAGCCATTACCATCATTATTAGTTATATACTGTAGTTATATAATAATAATAATAATAATAATAATAATAATAATAATTATTATTATTATTATTATATTATTATTATTATTATTATTATTATTATTTATTACTTTTTAGTAAAAAGTGATATTAAAACAAATGTTTATAGGGATTAAAAAACATTGTTTAAAAAAAAATCAACAGACAGTAAAGAAAACATGAGCATATACTGAAATTCATACAACTTAAATAACCTAATATTGAATTACAGTCTCAAAATAGCATTCATTTAAGAAAATCAATTATTTAATTCTATTATAATAACTGAATTACCAAAATTAAAACATACACTACACAGAATGTCAGACTGACCTCGCTGAGTGTGTAGGGCAGAATCAGCACGTCGTTGGCAGTCATGGCTTTCCTCTTGGTCAGAGCCATAACCAGCAGCTCCTCTTTCACCTGCACCGGCACAAACATCGCCCAGAGATGACTGCTCATCAGCTCCAGACAGCGTACCGCGTTTAGGACAACACCTTACGCTGCCGCCTCTTATTTTTATACTATTTTGTTACTCATCACGCATGTGACAAGGAGGCTTTTCCCAAGTTACGGACTAATGAGTGACTGTCTCAAGAATGGTAGCGATTGTGATTGCTGGGAAGTAGCTAATTACAAGTAAATGCAAGCTGTTTTAAGTACATATTTTAATACATATATTTTTACATATTTATATATCTAATAATATATCTAATACATATTTGAAGTAGCTTAGCTACTTGTAATCATATGTAACTTGTAAAGCTACCATTTAAAATGAGCCTCTCCAACACTGAGAGTCGGTTACCTTAAGAAGCTGAGACAGTGTGGAAAGGACGCTGACTGGGCCCACCGTCAGTCCCTCGCCATCCACCTTCGGCTCATAGGTCACGTTCCCCAGGTGCATAATGGCAGAAAGCACTGAGAAAATTCTGTACATTGTGGGGGGGGAGGGGGAAGTGCATTCACATTATTTAGATTATTCTGTATTTCTATATAAGGATGGCACAAACAACATCCATTTGAGTTTCAATTTCTTTTTACAGGAAAAGGTTGAGCTGCCTTCCTGAATTACTTAAACTTCTCAAGAAATGCTCTTACTAATCTCTGTTTGTCAAGAGCTGATGCCTCAGACTGCCTTATTAATGGCATTGGAATGTGGCTCAGTGTGCCACTAAAACCCAATTTGGCCAGGTACAGACATGGAAATGAACTTGCAAGGAACTTTTACATGTTTAATTATATCACAGAAAAATCAGTTGCTGATGCCAACGGTCACATTAAAGAAGAATTACTCAACACAAGATACCTGTAAGACTAACAGTTAATCATTTTATTACATAATGTTAATGAATGTTTTCTATTTGAAAATATTTGAAATATAATACTTAATCCTAGACTGGAAAATTGCTCCAAAATGTTTTAAGTCTAATCCCAGACTAGCTCTAAGTTTCAGTGGTAAATCTCCATTGGTACTACAATTTAGTCCAAGACTAGGCTTAATCCCTGTTCAAGAAGCCAGCCCTATAAGACTGAACTTTTAGGAATGTTGTAAACACTGGACAGAATTTAATAATTTATTTAATTTAATAAAATTTTCCATTTCACTTTCAGATATATGGCATTTTTCTGCTGCTCTCATAATTACAGTGCTTCCGCTGAAAGTAGAAAAATGGAAGGCGCTCTGGATAAGAGCGCCTGCTAAATGTGGTAAATGTAATTGCCCTGGCACTAGGCCAACACCACATTTCTTTTGCGGGTCTAATAAATTTGACCTGAACTGTATATGTGTATGTTTGCATTTAATTTTTGTATATAGGAAGAAAACTGAATACATATACATGGTTAAGTAAGGAGGGTAGCCAGTGTAATACTTTTGCCAGTTCATAATGCAGATAACAAGGCAGTTGATCTACTGTGGCGACCCATAACGAGAGAAGCTAAAAGAAGAAGTAGTACTCTAGGAGTTGTCATGTTAGACAGCATACTCACTGCTTCTTGGTGGGAGGCAGAAAGCCGACCATTTCCATGGCCTGATGAAGCCTCTTAAATTCATACTTGATCTCCGCTTGATCCTCCAACTGGGGATTTTCCTACAGACAAGATATAAATGTCACTGTCAAACAAATAGTTATATATTTGATAGTTCTGAAGATCTATTCATGTATGCTAAAGAAATCTGTTTAAACTGCTTAAAACTGATGTGTCTCTTTAGATTCCATTAATTCATAAATATGTTCTATAAGGATACTGTCCACTCTGTTATATAGTTTGTACATCCCTAAATGGTTAAACATCAATCCCTCCCCAACCATAAGATCAAGAAGCCTAGCAATGGCTAGCAAAATCACTTCCCTAGTTGTGACGTTGAAACGTAAGAAAAATGACTGCAATAACTACATTTTTTCTGGGCCTTTTTTGAGTTTGTTGCGGCCTAAAATGCCTGATTTTGCAGCAGGTTTTCTAAAAAACTTAGATGAAAGGGAACAAAACCACTGTTATTTTTATTAACCATTAATCATTTATTAATTTTTGAAGGTAAATGGGAGGTGTTTTATCACACACCTTTCCTGCGTCTTCTAAACGTAACAAGGAAGTGAGCTCACTGATGTATGGCTCAACATTTTGTGGGAAACGACAATGATTGGTCAAAAATTGTGGAAAAGTTGCGGTAACTGGTCAAAATTGCTTGGTAGTTATGAATTCCGGGGGATTGTGTGTTAATAAATTCTAAAATCCTGGAGGGTGTAACTGTGATGTCTCTGCACTTTATGTCTTGTTTTTGTGATATTAAATGTGACACCATTTTTGCTCTGAAGAACGCTGTTTCAGCTCTCTTTGTACTTTGTAAATGGCTGGGTAGAAAATTATTTCTAAAAATACTCTGTGATGTAACATGACAATGGCAATAACTTTTAGGAGTTTGCTTCTAATTTAAAATATTGAAACTAAACTTTTCAAGCATGAGGGTTATAAGTAAAGTTTAAGGCTAGTACCCACTCAAGCATCTTGTATCAATTATAAATGTTTCATTTGCAGAATTAAAATATTGAAACTTACCGTCATATACTGGTTAGTGAAGGTAATATTCGTTAAAACTGACACATCATTAACCCATGAAAGGACCCTTACCTGTTTGAGGTAGTGATAATCTTCTGGCTCCAACAGTTGAAATTCCTCCTTTTCCTCATCAGATGCTCCCACCAACAGGTAGTAGAAGACGTGGTAGTTCCTGAATTGAGGACGACAGTGATGGATTGTGGACGACAACACAATGATGGAACGACAGGACTGCAATTTATTGGTCTCAATTGCCAAATCGGGGACGTTAGACACTGAACTCTAACAGAGACAATGCTCATTTGGTGAACTGCCATTTCCGGGTTATACCGGTGGGTTTATAAAGATTTTCTAAAAATGTGCCATCTGCTTTCCTTCTCTAAAGACTCGTGCAGGGTTGACGTTTATATTTCTGAGTGAGAGAAACTCACTTCACTGCAGAATCTTGATTTACTGATAAAAGGCCCCTCTTCTCTTGCTAAAGCAGCAGACACAACACCCTCATGCACACATTTCTAGGTCAGAAACACATTACCACCCTGATTTGATGATAAGGCTCCAGCTTTTTTCATCAAGACAGTAAAGCAGGGCCCACCAGCTGTTCTTCAGAAGAATTTGTCTCAAGACTCTCAGTTACATACATAAAGACTCAACGACTGACTAGAACATACCAACAGAGGACTAAAATTCTGTAGCCAAATTTGCCACCAAAGGGCATCAAGATGAATTTTCAGTGCCATCTATCATTTGACATCCCATTTTCAAACCTCGAACATTCTTCTACCTGAAAACTATTAAACAACTACGATATTTACAAGCGAAGCCCTTCATTCCTCAGCTTAAATACTAATTTAAGATGTTTCTCACTATCATGCACAGACCCTCAAGTATAAAAAGCCACTTTGTGGACGGAAATGCACTTCACACCTCATCCTTGATATACCACAATTAGCTGATAAAGCAGGTTGTAATTTCCTCCAAACTGTAATGCAAGCTGTACGAGACCGTCGAGCAAATGGTACTACAGTAAATATGCCCTACTTCAGGTAGAGTTGCCAATTCTGGGGTCTCATTTATAACCGTTGCATATGCACAAAACGGGGCCTGCTGCAAACCCATGTGAACGCTGTGTTCTATAGAAATCAACTTGACGTCAAAAGGATCTGTCTAAAACGGTGACCCAGGCATATGAACATTCTGGTGAAAACCAAGGTGGAGATGTGAGCGGCATCGTTACTCATCTAATGATGTCTTTTTCGAGTCATAACTGGTACATTTAATTTTACTTACATTTTGGGATGGAAAGGGTAAGTTTTTCAGCAAAATTTATTCACAACAGTACAGTATAGACCTTCCACTGTTTCAAAACAGTAAAAACAAAAAATCCAAAATTTTACCCCACGCAACATAAACCGTCGTTTTTCTCGGAAACCTCAGTTGCGACAAGTGACTGGTCACACATAAAATTCTGTGGTTTTATTTGCGATAATAAGCCATAATGATTTCTGATTAATGATTGATGAAAAAGACTTTTTAGTTGTAAAATGTATAAGTTGACTTTAATTATTAATCAAACTACAATTTAAGTAAGTGATTATTTGTTGTTGTGAACTCACCACAGACCAGCACAATGAAATCAGACCTCTGCATTTCCCCCATCTGCCTGGAGAGCAGTACTTGGTGACAATACCTTGCTCATGAGTACCTCAGTGGTACCGTTACCAGTCCGAGACTTGAACCGGCAACCTTCTGATCACTAACCCTTTATGCTAGCAACTAGGGCTGGCCTAAAAATGAGAAAGAGAGAATATATCAGGGTATCATATATTGAGTATCGTAATAGAGCTTAAAAAGTATTGCGATACACAATATAAACCTCAATATATTCTCTTGTTCTTGGAGATCTTGTTATCTCGCAGCTAAAATATGAGTTTTGTCTGTAATAAAGGGGAAGATTTGACTGAACTGGAGTGTTTTGCACGTGATGGCGTTCCACATTGAGAGCCACGCATTGCTGTGTGTGGGTGCCCGCAACTCGATGCACACATTAATAACACTCATTAATGCGTGTTTACACATTTACTTCTGTGTTTGTGCACAGAATAACAGAAGCAGTGCTTCATCTCCAATTAATGTCTCTGTAATCGCTCGGATATTCACTTCTCTCTCTGCACACTCTGGTGTGTTCTGGACGGGCGGGAGAGAGCTGTCTGCTTTGAGAGGGCAGAGAAGTGAAACACGAAGGTGACGTCTGTTTAACATTAACGTGAGGATTTGCAATTGATATTAACAATGTAGTAATTTACTACATGGCAAGTGGAACTATATCCATTTGGGGCAGTTGGTGGCGTAACGGTAGGGTGTTCGCCCCGTGATCAGAAGGTCGCAGGTTCGAATCCAGGGTCGTTTAAGTTACCACTGAGGTACTCATGAGCAAGGTCCCGTCCCCAAGCACTGCTCCCCGGGCGATGCCCTTGTTAGCTGCCCACTGCTCCTTCACGGATGGGTCAAATGCAGAGGTCACATTTCGTTGTGGTGCACTGTGTGCTGTGCTGTGGTGTGTTCACAACAGTGTTGTGCAGGTTACTTGCAAAGTGTAATACACTATACATTACTTGTTACTGGTATTCAAATGTAATCAGCTACCTTAAAATATTACTGTCTCAGAATTGTAATCGTTACATGACTTCTGTAACTTTTCAGTTACTTTCACCAAAATAACTGTGAAACTATAACTTGATATTCTAACATGAGAAAAAATATTGCGGATCATTACATGCCCAGTAGAAGGTGATGTTTTGTAGCATAATAAATATGTGCTAACCAGGCTACAAACAATATGATGAATATAACTGGCAAAGTAAGGGCTTAAGAAACAATTCAAGAAACATTAACAGCCAAAATGAAAAATGACTAGAATTTGAATAACATCATAATAGAGGTGGAATAAATATTAAGTCTAGACTTGTTCATCATTAAACAAAACAAAACTGTATCCCATATTAATGCTTACTATAATGACAAGAAAAGATGCATTTTCTTACGATTGCCATTCTTTTATTCTCTTTGAATTCAAGAGATTCTCAACATAAGTCATGCATAATGCTCGAGTTGTTTTTTTGCTATTTCTCGACGTCGATAGTTCTTCAGGGTTTGGGCAAAGATTGCACTTGACTAAAACATTATTTTTGTCTTTATCCCTGACGAACTCAAAATAATGCGCAAACTTTCCACTTCGCAAAAGCATTGTCTTCTGCCATCTCACCGGAGAAGCAAGCCTTATGTGATGCACTGTGCAAGGGGCTCAACTAACCACGAACAGCAAATACAACTCTCGCGCATTTTTTTAATCACAGATAATTAATATGAGGTCTCGCGGTCTTGCTGTTTTTAAACAAATACATTTTTGGTTAAAAGTGCATTGTAATGCACGCGTTACTGAACATGTACCAAGTAAAATATTACTGAAAATTGATAAGTAGGGTCTTACATTACTATGTTACAGCAAAAAGGCCCCCACTTGTACTATTTTTCACATTGCAGCTGCAGATACAGTATATTAGTGACGGAGATGACCGGATTCTTGTAATCATTTGTGAGGTGTGAAGCTGTCAGTCTGATTGCTGAAAACATATAAATACTGTGGTTAACACTAGAGCAAAATGCTGCACATTGGATGAACTGTGTAATGATCACTTCCTGAGCGTGAATGCCTGTTGTGATGCACCTTTACGTTATGAGTTTTTAACTTGTTTTGCTGCTGAAGTCCTTAGTACAACACTAATAGTACAAAAATTAATGTCTGCCATCATTAAAACTACAGTTTAGGAATTTATTTCTCCTTCAGATGTTCATCTTTTCTATTTTCATCACTGCCAAAGATTATTCATATGTCATATCTCAACAGCTGTCACTCTTCTCCACCTCAACCACAAGCACCTACATTTCTGTTTCAGACAAGTTTCTTTTCTTGCACTTCCTGATGTAAAGGTCCTACATTTTTTCCACCAAGTTAAAATAGGTCTATGAGCTACACTAAACACGCCTTAGAAGTAGTTTGCTGAAGATATCTCAGATTAGGCATTTTCACCTGCTTTGTACCCCTTTATTTCAGTCCCTTACAGAACAGGTTGTTTCTCATTAGTATTCCTAAATGCAAATGAGCTGCTGCTGCCCACGTCCCACTCCGGAACTGGGGTGTAGACAGCACGGCGAGAGTTTACCTCATGTGAAAATAATCGACATGTCTGCTGTTAACAGACCATCCATACAGCCGTACATGTTCAACACAACACTCCGCCGGTAGACTTCTTCATTGTGATTCCTACGCTGGTGCTTGCAAGAAAACATGGCGGACCAGGAAGTGCTAGCAGTTCTACCTGGTGGTTGGAGCTTCTCAGATAGGAGGGTGGAGTTATTCAAATGTCCCCTACTGTGATGTAGAGTTAAGGGAGAAATCTAAACGGCTCCTTAAAGCACACAATTTCTGACATTCGTAAATTAATACTAACACAGTTGACCATTTTTTATCAAACGTACAGTGTGTGTAGAGGCAGTACAGACTCAAATGGATGTCCAAAGAACAGAAAAAGTAAATGTTTATATATTATGGGACTTTTAAATAAACTTTTATGCATCAATAGTCATGAGGTTTTTTTTATATTTTCCATTTATGACTTAATTTTGTGTGCACACATTTTCAGGAGGTGTTTTGCATTTGCACAGTATATGGTCGAACATGGGCGTGTAGACAATGGAAAATGAGGCTGAACAACAGGCACACAATACTTGGTAGAGTGTGATTTATGAAGAGAGCATTGCTTGTAGGCGTGTGGGTTTTTTTTTTTTTTTTTTTTCATTTTTTGCTATTTTTGGCCCTTCTGCACATAAATGCTGGTGTACAAATTAGGCCCAACCTAACCCAGGTCTTGGGTGTGCATTTTTGTGGTGTTTACCTCTCGCTGCTCTTCCTGGACACGAGGCGGCACTTCTCCAGAAGGTACTTCTCAATTGTAGCTCTGAAACCGAGACAAAATCCTGTCAGTTCTTATGTCTTAAAGTCACAATAGACGTGAGTTACAATTACATTAAGCCAGGACAGAACATTTAGGCCAGGTGCAATTCAACACTGAAAAGTTCATTCTAGGCTTACTTAAGTGTTAATCTAAAATGTGAATGAGTCTTATGCCACCTCTTAATAACAAACTGTTAATCCAAACATGGAAAAACAACTTCATAAGAGTTAGCATAAGAGAAAAGAGGGTCTGTGAGTCAGAGCGTGTGGTTTGGAGATAGCTGAGCGGGTGGGCGGAAGACAAGCACTGTAGCAGGCGTTATCAAGACTCAGCATCTTAAAGAATGAAGAATGACGAAGAATCTTGAGGCCGACTTACCCTCTCACAACGCCTCCTTCCAAGAAATTCACCTGAATGAACTTTCCAAAGCGGCTGGAGTTGTTGTTGTAGGCCGTTTTGGCGTTTCCAAAAGCCTGGTAAAGACAGGGAAGGAATGCAAAGTGTCTCAAATAAAATCTTCAATGTTGCATTGACCTTGATAACAAAAGCATATTTTTAAAAATGAAAAACTAAGAAAAACGATGCAAGAGGAGGAGGACTCTTATGGTGGCATGACGTCATGCTTCAAGACTCTTGACAGTTTTGCCTTCACAGCGGTGAAACGAACTTCCTCTTGCTGTGAGAACTGCTAAAACCCTTGCTGTTTTCAAACATCTTCTGAAGACCCATCTCTTCAAGGAGTAGCTCGCTGACCAACTATATTACTATATCGGTGTTACTGCGGTAAAAATGGTTTATTGTTCAGTGCTAATTCCTACATATTGATATAACATTGAGCAGAACAAGCAACACAACACACTACAACCTCAAAAGCCAATTACACACGATTATACTGTTTAATTTCCTTAACAACACCAGCTCTCGCTCGCAATCTCTGTGTTCTTCACTGCTGTGTGTGTTAGCATGCACGTCTCTCACAGGGAAGTCCTACATTCACTAAAGTGTTCCAGTTCAGTCAAATCTCCCCCTTTACTACAGACAAAACTCACATTTTAGCTAAAAAATAACAAAAACAACCAGCGTTCTACTCACAATACAGCTGTTTACTTGATGTGTTCCGAGTTTATTCCGAGACGCGGTTGTCACGTTATTGTGTGGAAAACCAACATGCCAAATGACTCTCATGTGGAACGCAATCATGTCAAAAATGTAGTTAAAAGACTTATAGCCAAAAAAAAAATCCAAATTGGCTCAAAAATTTCCAAACCTTCAGTATTTCTTTATTTTCAATTAATCAGATTTTCATTTCTTACATTCTATACTGTTAGGCTAAAAATAAATATAGAAAAATGCATTATTTGTTATCAAATAATTTTATTCTATACCCAGATGAATTCCAACGGGATAAAGAAGAGTTTCCATCTGGCACTAATCTTACTGTTCTTCATAGTACTAAGCCATAGAATGTCTCTGGGTAATAAAAACTCTGCACGCCAATAAAACAGACACTGTTCTCGCTATTTCTAGTAGTTATAATTACAGTTTCAGCACTTTTATACTACATAAAGCTTTTAAAAAATCTGATTTTTGCTGATTAAAGTCTAGCTTTACAGGTTTGAAGAACTGGCATGGACTACAAAGCGCTGACGTATGTCACTCTGGACAAGAACCTGTTCTAAATCTCGTAAATGTAGTTGTCAAAATTGGCCTTCAGCAAACTGTACCATAAAAATTTAAATTAAACTGTCTTGCTGTGAGAAACACAAATAAATAAATGCTAGTGTTGGGTCTTTTTCGTTTCCGCGAAATGCAGCAGAATCAAACTCTGTGAGTGAAAGCAAAACTGACCAAAATAGCACTACTCATACAGAAATAGGACACAACTACGGGAGTGACAAACCGGAGATATTTTCATCAATGACCACAAAACTCAGGCTTGCAAGTTACTGTGGTAGCGCAAGTTATTCCTGTTAGCAAAAAAAAAATACATGCGATAAGCCTACTTAGTCCATAGACAAGGTAAGGTGGGTGTGTAAACCTCCATGAGCAAAATAATTTGTCTACACTCTCTCTCTCCTTCACTCTCAAAATGTGTAAACACACACAGCTGTCAGGCCCACAGATGTGAGCATGCTCATTAGAGGAAGACGTCTGGTAAGAATGTGTGACTGCAGCAGAAAGACACAGTGTGACCTCCGTGTGACGGAATAAAACAAATAAACAACCAAATCATTTAAACAAGTTTTTAAACACTAATACTAGTTAAAAACTCTAAAACTTTCAATGGTGGGGCCTTAATAAAAACATCAACTACAGTCTTTTGGTTCTCAGATAATAGCAAGAAAATAAAATATGCTTTCACTGACAGAAATCAGTTACAAAACTGGCATAGTGGGGGTTCATCACCAGTCAATAAAAAGCTGTGGGTGATTCTTGAATGTCCTATTTGACATCTAGTGAGGACAATGTGGTCATGTCTGAATTGGAAAGAAAATATTAATTTCCTTCCAAATGTAGGAATTGTTTCATGTAGTTTGTTATTAACACATTCATCCCATTCAGATGGCCATTTATTAGAGATATATTAGAGGTCCTGTGTTATAGATTATTTCAGCAAGTTAAAACAGGTCTATGAGATCTACTGAACATGTCTCTGAAGTAGTTTGCTGAAAATACCTCTCAGATTAGGCATTTTCACCTGCTTTTTACCGCTCTATTTCAGTTCCTTTCAGGGGTGCATTTCCTAAAAGCATGCAAACACAATTGACCATTTTTTAAATCAATCTTACAGTATGTGTTAGAGGCAGATTTAAGATCTGAGGCAGGAATTTGCCATTCAGTTATCTCTTCATGTAAAGCTCTTTTAACAGCACTATCTGCCTTCTCATTACCACTGTGACCAACATGGCCGGGGACCCAGCAGAAAAACAACATTCAAATCCTGAGCTTCTAAAGTATACAAACAAACAAGGGGTGATCGGATTTTAAAAACTCCAAGGCCTGGAGACATGTTCTAGAGTCTGTACAAATTAAAGAATTCTGCTGTTTGGTGTTTACAAAACTTTTAGATGAAGATGATATATGATATGCGATAATATCTCCTTCCGATGTGGTTTTACTTAAAACGATATTACACATTTACACTGTTCTTGCATTTAATAATTTGGATCTCATTGCATGGAAACAACGCAAGGAACATATATATAAACATTAATGCATGAACGCCAATTCACCGACTGTAGCTACATTTACGGCTTTTAGAAGACGCTCTTACCCAGAGGCCAACTTGGGGTTAAGGGTCTGGCTCAGGGACCCACTGTCGATAGAGCTGGAAGTAGGATTCGAACCCACGACATCTTAGTCCAGAGGCAAGCAGCCTAACCACTAGATCAGCACCTATAGACCAAGTTCAAATGCAGCTTTGTCCTACCACAAGCGCTACCGCCATTGGACCCCAGAGCAAGGTCCCTAACACAAAGTTGCTCCAGTGCTGGAGGTAGGATTTGAACCCACAACCTCTTGGTCCAGGGCGAGTATCCTAACCTCTAGACCACCTAACACACAACAAGGATGCTCCCCAATCTGCAAAAATGACACACTACAAACAATGCTTGATGGAACCTATTAAATTAATATATTGTTTTTTTTTTTTTTCCAAACAATGCACTGAAAATATCAGAAAATATTGTTCACATCGTAATACTCTTTATATTTCCCAGGCCTATATGATGTCTCTAGAGGTTATAGAGCCAGATTGGCATGGGCATCGTGCCATCTTCGTGCCAACTCAAACTTGATCTTTCAGCGAGAACAGATCGAGATTTGGCAGAACATGTGTGATAACTGAATTGAAGGTACTGTTGAGACTATTCCTGCATCAGCTACCATGAAGAAGCCAGCGTCAGCCTGTTGCTGCTTGCTCTGGAATTTGGAGGCGGCCAACACCCTACACATAACACTCCTCGTTCTTCGGGTCTCGAAACATAACATGAGCCAATCAGGGTTATGGGATCCTACAGTGAGATAAAAATAAACCATTTGGTGCGTCAAGGCCTCCATCGAACGATGTAATAATGCCTGTAATGGTGCACTCTGGTAAAGACATTTACAGGCAGCTTGGTGGCACGACGGGCGCTCACTCATGCTCAACGGGCATGGCGAAAACAAGGAGAAGGCTCACTGGAGCTGCCGACTCGGATTCACTTTCAAAGGCAGAAGGAAATCAGATAACCTGAAAGCATCCGGCAGCGGCGCAAAACTTTCCGTTGTTTTGATGTTAACAAATTTGAAGCACTCCGTCAGCAATCAGTGGGTTTCCTTGAGTCATTCCAAGTAGCAGCACATTTGGAAAAAATACACTCATTATTCAATTGAAAGAACCCCAGCGGTATCAAATGGCATCACAAAAGAAGCACTCCAGCGTTTAGAAACCCAATGCCTCCAATTGTTGGGTTCTATTGACTGAGATATGGATTCTAGAGTGAAATGTGTTTTACAGCTGAATTAAGGAAAGTTTTTAGTACTGTGCTTATGACTGGTTTAGAATGTGCCACAGGGCAGGGCAATACCACAAAAGAGGCTCTAAACACATTACCCACTGGGGAAATGGGGGGAGAAGTCAGGACACAATGGTTAGAATGCACCCAGGGTATATCACACATCCTGCCATGCAAGGCCTGCCGGGGTCAACATTAATTCTGTAGAACTGGACTGTAAAAAAAAAAGCACTTTCACAATGATGTATGTTCTCCATTCCTCAAGACAATGACGGAGTATAGGAGTGAAATTTCCATTTCGAAAACAACAGAAAGAAATTAGTGAGAGTTGACAGTTATGTTATGTTATGTCAATAACCCGACCACATTGCGCAGAACAAGGTATTCAGGATGAATCTTTCAAACTAACTCAGTAGTTTATAATTTGTACAGAGAGGAACAACTTCAAATGTACGTTACTACAGTCTATAAGTGATCTGTGTGAAGTAGGTATACACCACTTGTTACTGAACAGGAGGTCTATTTTTATTAAAGGTTAAGATTGTTTTCAAAATGTCAAATGAGGTTTTAGTTGCTTTTTGTGATTTGATATGAATAGAAGTTAAATCAGCAAATGATTTTGTCTCATATAAATTGTTGGCTCCTGAACTGAATCAAACTGAAGTTGTATTGTAGCAGACTTTGTGATACCGGCAGACACTGAATCGGTGTCTACTGAATTGATGTAATTCTCAGCTCATTTACATGCAAACTAATAAACCAATAATCGAGTTATTGGAGTTACCCGATTATTCAAGTGGCCATGTAAACAGAATAATTTGCTTTATCAGATTACTGCCGTTATCGGGTTATGTGAAATCCGATAAACACACCTAGGTTTTTGAATCATATTCTGTTTTATTAGAGACATGTATACACCTTAATCATGTTTATTTAGTTATTTTACATCTGTGCATGTGTAAAAAAAAACGGATGTTGACAAAACGTGACCGGGAATCGTCTGCTGTAGAAGCCCTCAAACACAATGGCGGAAAGCAAGTGGCACTTCTGGACTGTGGCAGGGACAAAAATGATGCTGGGCGAAAAGGTTTATCTTAATATTTTAAATTTATTAGATGGGTGTAAGTACAGAAATGGTGAGACCATTAAAAAATATCTAAGAAAATGGCGGAGGCAGGTTATATCAGAAACGTAGAACAAATAAGCTGTCGCTGGAAGTCCCTAAGAAAGTCCTACTACGAGGCAAAAATGCACAACTCTATAAGTGGGGAAGGTCCTGCAACGTCAAGTTGGATAATCTGTTGGGCCACAGACCACTGTCTACTGACAAAGGGAGTGGAGTTGATGTGGGGTTTAAAGACGACGAGACAATTTCTACTGCTTTCGCCTCATTACCTGGTAGGCATGATGATTAGCTACGTTACTTAGCATGGACACTATTAATTGTATGACAACAAAATTTATCAGCTAGTAACTTGGACACATCTATCGATATCAACGATTAATAAATTTCTCTTTAGCAAATGAAAGGTTCAATACAAGTTAAATTAGAGAGAGCTAATTACTGAACTCGCCATTTAAAAATCAGAACTCGCCAAGGACAGTGCAGCAGGTCGGAGAGGTTTACAGGGATAGGCATATGAAGGCCGTTGGGAATCCCAAGAACTTGTCAAACCAGTTCAAGATAAGAGTCCCAATGCCGATGCCTTCCTAAAACACAAACTGGAGGGGAGGAGATGGAAGTTGTAATACTTAAGGTCTCATCCTTGACTACGTATAAACCATTAATAGTTGAAACCTAGAAAGGCCATATCAGCTTTGGTTCGAGCTGTGAAACTGTAACTACAGAAAGTGTGAAAAGAACACATTACTTCGTTCTTAGCACTTAACAAAGCTCAGACTACAATCAATGCTCACATATCAGCTCATATTTCAGAGCACTGATTTGCTCTTAAAACCGGCTGGAGTAACGTGCCGTGGCAAGATAAACAGCACCAAACTGTGACGATAGAATTAATTTTAAGAAAACAATTATTCAAAGAGTGGGCAGTGCTACATCGCTGCTTCTTCCTCAAAAAAAAGGAAGTGTAGTTATCTGTAACCAGTAGGTTAATCTAAATGTGAAAGAAGAAACAAGCAGCTTAAGCTCACACCACAAAAAATCTCGCAATTCATGCTCCCTCTATATTTCTGCAGAACTGATTATTTCACAATTATGACAAAGAAGGGTTTCCAGGGTGAGCCTATATCTTCCAGCTAACGTCATTCCAACAAGCACGTGATTAACAAACAATCCTTTTTCTATTTTTAAAAATGTGCTGCCGGCCTTTCTGGAGTGCCCTGGGCCTTGTGAGAGGAAGTTGAGCGAGGACCTCCCCTAAACCATGTGATTCCACTCAATGGTTTCTGGATCCTACTTCAACAATGCTTGTGAGAGTAAGGCCAATAAAGTCGTCCCTCTGTATCCGCAGAGGATTGGTTCCAGGCCCGCCACAGATGCCAAGATCCACGAATGCTCAAGTCCCTTATGTAATATGGTGCGGTGTTTGAATATAGCCTACACACATCCTCTCATATACAGATGGCTCTCGAGTTATGAAGGTTTGATTTACGATTTTTACATTTTACGATGACGACAGCGATACGACAAAATGTAAAAGTTTCACAAGGCAGGCAAACATAGCAGCATATGCAGAACAATACACTGGGACGCTGCCGGGATGTATGCATCTCAACACTTAACACAATCAACTATGGTGAAGGGCTAACCACCTCTTCAAACTGAGATTTTTCAGAGGCTCATTCCAAACAGAGGGGTGAGAAATATTTCCCAAAATGCCTTGCGAAAACAATCAGCGACATGACCACGGAACCAAAAGAGACGAAAGAGACATACAAATGTACGTAATTTCTCTGTTAATAAAGACTTTAACATGAAAACAACTGGTGTATTTTGTGTAGTCTGACTTTGTTTTTCGGCCGTATGGTTGTATTCTTCAGAAATGCCACAGAAAAACATTGCTAGTGCTGTGTTGGTCACTATTATACATCTCCGCTTTGCAAAAAATGCCAACAGCCCACGTGATGGAAATAATAATAATAATTATAATTATGAAGATAATTAAGATGCATGTAATATTCACAGGAGACTAATGTTGACATGTAACGTTCTTGAAGGGGTGTCCCATTTCGTAGGGGTAGATTTCAACCCCTGCCCCTTGCCACTCCATGCCAAAGGTCAAGGCCCAAGGGTAGAACCAATGGGTGAAATGGGATTCTTCCCTAGTAACTTGGCATAAACCAGCAGGTAAAAGGTGCAGTTGGTAGCATAATGGTTAGGGTCACATTTGGTTGTGGTGTGCTGGGTTCTATGCTGTGGTGTGTTCATCATGACAAATAACCACTCACTTAAATTCACTCACTTAAAAGAAGAATTGCAGGTGTTTACTACTGCCACATTTCAGTACGTTACAGACACAGAAACTCTTTCATTACTACTCTATTAGTATGTACTGTATGTTGTGCAACTATTTCATCTTAGTTTCAGATTCCATCAGATGGCCAGATGACAACTTGACTAACATAGCTACACGTGGAAGAGACCAAAGTGGGTGCATTATCTCATGTGGTGATGTTATCTAAGTCCTGTGTGAAAGACAGCATGCGAGTGCACAGTAAGAGGCTGGTACCACAACTAGCTACAAGGAAATTATCATGTAGAAAACCCAGGTTAATGAATAATCAAACGCTCTGAAAACAGCAAAAATCCCTTGAACTTTACAGAGAAACAACCAAGGGGAAACCACCTTGTCATCAAAGCACTACAGAGTGAGCATCAAAACAAAACTGTGGTTAACAGAGACTTAATTTGTTTCCTATTGTTTTTACCTCCCTCTGCAGTTTTTCATTTCTAGATGCAAACCGCTCTGGGATTATGTAACGATACTATAAGCACCCAAACCGGTTTTCAAGGACCCCAAGCCAAGTTCCCATTTCGAATTTTTCCATTTCCATTTAGGGCTTTTGATTAATATTCTTATCCAGATCAAATTAGAACATGTTTCCTAAATTATAGCAACATGGTCCCTGAAGCAACTTGGGGTTAAGGTTCTTCTGCAGGGACACAATGGAGATTGTACTATAAGTACAATGCACACTAGGGGTGTATCAATACATCAATACATCGATAACATTGATTCATATTGATCAGACATTATACATAATTGTAAGGTCACTTTATATTAAACATGTATTTCGGGTCTTATTCACCAACTGTTCTCAAGAGGAATTTTGTTCTTAAACCCCACTAACAGAGTCTTCACAAAGATTTTGACATTCACGGATGCTTCTTAAGTTCAATAGTTCAAAATCATACTATAAATGTATGAATGTCTTAACTTTCTTAAGAACTAATTTAGGAAAGGATTAAGAAAACACTGATGACTTGTTTTTCATTTAAATGCCTGGTTGAGCCCAGGAATAATGTTAAATGATATTTTGTTGCTTTTTTGTCATTTCATATGAATTGAAGTGATTTAGTTAAATCAGTATATGATGTCTCATGTCGATGGCTGGCTCCTGAACTGAATCTAATCAAAATCGTATCATAGCAGACATCAACATTGTTGTCCATTGCACTGATATAACATTAAACTTATTATTTACCATCATTAAACACACTCAGCCAGCTTCAAAACATGACCTGCAGAACCCTCATATATTTATAGCGCAATATTCTGGCCTTACTAAATACTAGAGGCTTTCACCATTACAAGTTTGCAATGGGTTTCCCAATCCCTAGCATGAACAATGGTGTAAATAAAAAGGATGAACAAAAAATTTGAAGCACTGACACACCTCGAGCACTGGGCCTGCTCCAAGAATGGTCCTCTCAACACCACTGGTGTAGCCCTTCTGGCTGAAGGCAGTGAGGCAGTGGATGAGGAAGTTGGTGCTCTGCGTCTTGCCTGAACCGCTTTCCCCTGAGATGACGATGCACTGGTTGAGGCGTTTGTTAAGCATGGACCGGAAGGCAGCGTCTGCGATGGCAAAGATGTGAGGTTCCAACCTTCCAAGCGTGTGGTTCTCGTACATCTCCACATACTTGGGGTTGTAAATGGGTAGAAACCTAAAGGGGTTAATGGCAATCAGGATGTCACCGGCGTAGGTGTAGATCTGGTTGTTGTGGAAGCGACGACGCAGAGTGTCTAGGAGGCTTGTTTCCGTTAAGGACGGGAGGCAGCACAAGTCATTGCAGTCCTCAGGCCGAGGGACGAGGAAGCCACGCGTGGCAAGTCCTTGACACTCCCTCTCGCCCTGACCGTTCCGGGAGCGACTGTCTTGATTTAATCTCTCACATTTGCTCACCTGGAGCGCGAAATAGTAGCCATGGCTTTGTGGGTGCCGATCTTGGACCTTCCTCGGCCAAAGCAGCATCCTTTCCACTGGCGGGTCACTGGGTCGCAGTATCCACTCCTCCTCTCCACATTCTCTCACCTCCACCAGCTCATAGCGTTTGGTCATGTCCAGGCCCAGTGTGACCCCCGCATTCTGGATCACGCTGGCCACGTTAGCGTCCTTCCGGACCTGTAGGGTGCAGCACGGGGTGGTTTTGTAGGACAGCCGGGGGTAAATCTGCAGAACGTAGGTGGCCTCATCCTGACCGACTGTCCGCTTGCTCTCGGGGACGCTCATTGTGACGTAGACAGGTACATACCTCCCCACACGGCATGTCACGTTTCACCTAGTTCATGGAAAAGATGTGTGAGTGAACGGGGCAAAGGAAGGGAAAAAAATGCTTCCAGTTGATGCACGTTCAAGCTTGTATGTGCTTGTCATTTGGAAATTCAGCCCCATTCCTCCTGAACTGAGGAAAGCGTAGTTTGTCTGTACTTTCCATGAATAATGAAGCATATGTGTTAGTGTTGTCTCTTAGCAATGTGGATCAACTTTTTTATTCATAGAAATGACCAGAAAGTATGCCCTCCTCAGGTAGTTTATTGGTGGTTTCCATTGGTTGTCTCTAGGCAAGATGGATCGTCTTTCATTATTCATGGAGACAAGTTTGTGGGTATTTTTCATCAATAATTAAGTTGTGCATATATTTTAGTGTTGTCTCTGGGCAAGATGAAACAACTTTTATTACTTGACTTCACTACTTTGTTAGTGCAACCAAGGCTTTAAAAGAGGCTGCAGTTCCTCATACCACATAGACTCTCCCTCCCAAAAAGAAAATTTAACCTTCCCCCTTCTAAGTCGTTTTTGTCATTTATTAAGCGTTAAAGGCAAATCACGATTAACGCCCACACTGCTGACAAGCTATAAAGCAAAATCTTACACTTAAGATTAGTCAGTTCTAACATTTGCAAAGTATATCTTACCTGTTTAGCCTGTAATTATTCCATTAGAGCACGAAAACGTCTCCAAAAAGGCATGAAACCTCAAATTTGTTTGTTTCGTCTGCGCAAACAAATAAACAAACACAAAAAAAAGTATTTGGTTCCCAAAACCTGTCAATTGTGGCACCTGTGCCGACAATAAACCCCAGGCGTTCGTCTCACGGTTGAGAATTGTTTTTAAAAGAGTAATAACAAAGTAGTGAGTCAAAATGGCCCGTTTCAATAAACTACAGCAAGTTTACAACAAAAGTGGATTTCACAGTCGGGCTCTCACTTCCTCGCTGAGCGACTCGGTCCACCTTACAGCAGCGGCTGCTGACCCCGCCCACGCAAGACCACGCCCCTTAAAGGCGGAGCTTCAGGCATGCGATGACGCGACGCTTTGCCTGAAACACCTGAGCGACACATAAAAGCAAAAAAAATGTTTTATGAGATATGCTGTGATGTTTTAGGAATAGTTGGTGCACTTTATTTGAAACATTAACATTCTCGTTAACATTTATACCCAAAAATTCAGTCTCTAGTCCTTCCTAATATGATATAATGGAGAGAGAGAGAGAGAGAGAGAGAGAGAGAGAGAGAGAGGGGAGAGAGAGAGATTAAAGTACAAATCTAATTCACCTTTATCAGTAGTTTGGCGATATGGGTGAAAGAAGTGAAAGTAAAACGAATACTGGTTTACAAATTCACAGACTAAAATGCGGAAATGTAACATTTCGAGCTTGACACTCTCACTTCAGAATCACGCTTTCAAGTTGTTTTTTGTAAACTATATTGTTTTGTGTTGTTCATACCCACAAGGTGGCAGTATTCATGCAGAAAAATGTCCAAGCACTTACACTAGCGAACGCTGTAAACAGGGGTTTTCAACTGGTTCTGTCCGATGGACAATCATTCAGACTAAGCAGTAGTCTGCGACCCACCGTGTGCCTGTGTGTGTATGCGTGTAAGTAAAATTTGCATTAAATTAATTCATTCATAAACATACCCAAAACATTTGGAAATGTTTGGAAAAAGAAATAAAATTACATAACTTTTAAAAAGTGTTTCAGTAGAGAAACTGGATTGCATGTCACGGACCACCTGCAAGGCCGCCGCGGACCACCGGTTGAAATATTATTTTTAAATAAAAAAATCAAATAATCTCTGAGCTTCAGCAAAGTTCAGGACCTCTGCTATACTTTTCCGCCCCCTAGTGGCGCAGGACTGAATATATCTGAGTTAGAAAATGAATACACAGCAATACAGCTTATTCAAAATACAAAAATATATACACAACTATGATTTAAAGACAGAAAAACAACGTATAGTAGTTCAACTACATTTCTCTGCATGTTGTGCCCAATGGTGCACAGAATACCTGAAATCCATACATATGTAGAAAAAAAAATCTACTAAAATGTACAAGTCACCTTACAATACTACTTGAGTAAAGCTACTAGTTTCTATTGAATGTTTCTTTCTTTAATTCAATCTATTAAGTTATACTTAAAGTCAATTAAAATTTGCACAGCCTTATGGATCTATCTGGGTGCATTTGTATATGACAAATAAAGAAGTGTTAATCTATTGAAATTTTAACAGTATGTAAGTGTTGGTATTAGTAAAGGGAAGACATCATAAATGAACTGTTTTGTTTTGCTTAGATTTAAAATAGGATGTCAATTCTCTAATTCCTCTCATTTCAAGAGCATGGAGGATCAGACTGGTACAAATCACCATCATAATGGCACAGAGTAATCAGAATATATCTGTGTGCTGTGCAAATGCAAAATTCAGGACTTTTCACCTTCACCAGTTTATGCACCAGTTGCATAAAAGCATGCAGGTGGCAATAAAGCCAATTATTCAGGCAAAACATTTCATGAAGTCACACATTTCATAAAATTTGCTGAAAATCTGACTGTTCTAGGTTTGGGGCATTAAAAGTACCTCAACTTACTGTTTATTAGCCAAAAATGCTTAGATAGCCCTGAAAGGTTAACATAAAATGCCACCAGGTTTCTGTGGAACTCTTAGTATATTTGCTTTCTTATAAATGTTTCCTGTGTATCTGTAACAGTCATGCTTACTGCCAACAAAAGTTTTTGCGGTTTCCTTTGTTCATCTGTGTATGTGGCCTAATATAACACTCAGAAAACGTAAAAGATTTAGTTGCCAGTGTATATTGTCTTCTTCTCAATATTCATAACATGTCATTAATAATTACATGTTATGAATATTGAGAAGAAGACAATGGGCTGGGTATCGTTGCTGATTTGCTGATTTCCTGATTCGATTCGATTCCGATTCACAAGGTCATGATCCGATTCAATTCTCGATTCGATTCGATATCGATTTATTTAGAGATTTCTTTGCGTCAATATTAGTTTTGCAGACTGCTTTTGTTTTATCCAGTTCCTCTCTATCCTCGTAAGTTTTAAAATCGAAGTGTTGCCAAACATCGGCCTTTAAGCCAGATGGTGATTTGAGCGGAGCAGCTTCAGCCATGGATCTATTTGGTTTCGGTTTCGCCGGTCTTACGTTTTTATAGCTCTCCTTGCACGGTCGCGAGAAGTAGTGCATAGTCGCAGGAAATGATCAATCCGCGAATTTTTGAATCGATATCGTATTTTTCGAACGAGAATCGATATTGATCTGTGAATCGATTTTTTGAACCCAGCCCTAGTAATTATCATTTTACTTCAAACCAGTTCAAACAGACACTAAAGTCTTCTACTCATTAGATAAATAACCAGTATTACAGTCCATCAATTTATAGTAAACAAAATATTACTGTAAAAAATCTGTATGTATTGTAGGCCACACTCCTCTAGCCAACATTGCCTGACCTTTTAACAGCTCATACCCTGCACGTGTGTGTGTGGGGGGGTGGGAGTTTGTGAGGAAACACCATATTTCAGCTTACTGCTTAGCACTCGCTCTGACCGGAAATAAACTCTTGAATCACACATTTCCTTAACCACATTTCATAAATATCTTACAAACAGGCAGCTGGTTTCCATAGTCACCCCTTCTGTAGCCTAGCGACACAAACAAACAGATGCTGTGATGAAGATGATCGTTTGCCAGGAGAACCAAAGTGATATTAAGCATAGTGTTAACAGAAAATGTTTAATTTTGTCATCTATCTATCTATCTATCTATCTATCTATCTATCTATCTATCTATCTATCTATCTATCTATGGAAAGAAATGTTAGAAGATTTAAGTAAATGTAATTTAATTTATATTTATTATGTTTTTATTATATATTAATTATTATTTATTATTGTTATTATGCAATTTTCTGTTCATCAGTTTTCTGTATATGCAATCTCTCCATCCATCCATTTCTCAAGGCTGTCCGTGTAGTTTGTAAAAAATGTGACTGTATATATGCATTTGTGTGTGTGTGTGTGTGTGTGTGCGTGTGTGTGTAGATCTATAGATGTACATATATTCAAATTTATCAAAATTTCCTAATAGTATGGACAATATGGCTAGAAAGATGGATTGATAAATGGATCCGTCCAGTCATTCTTTTATTGGTAAATTATTTTTCCTTCTACCTGTTCAATAAACCAGGGTGACCAGTTATTAGCTGATTAGTACTTCATGAACCTTGACGTTGGTACTCAACAATTGTGAGTTACAATTTTGGCCTTAGTCAAAATGACTGAATGATGGGTGCTAACTGCACAAACTCCAGGTTCATCAGGCCATAGTTCTGTTCAGATTTTTAATCTGATGATGTATTGTTCAACTTTAGATTGGGACTGACACTTAGTTCAAATGGTTCATATGCATTTCTATTTATTTAGGGATTTTTTTTCATATTCTTTCATGTGATATACAAAAAGAGAAGAGCAGTATAAAACTGAGCACATAACTAACATGAACTACTCAGAAGGTCATTAAGATACTGAGCCTGCAGGACAGGAATAAAGAATAAAAATAATAAATCAATAATAGTACAAATAATACATCACTTATTCAGAGTTCCTCCCTTTTTGACTTGAGAGAGAGAGAGAGAAATGCTGAGAGAAAAAATTAGTAAACGCCTGTTACTTTCACCTAATATGGCGCGGTGGGCGGGGCGTTGGGGAGGTTTTCCTCGCGCAACATCCAGACTTCTGAAAAGTCAAATCTGTGCACGCGCCCACTTGGTCTGCACGCGCCGTTGAATGAGGACGGAGACGAAAAGAGCAACAGGTAAAAAATGCACAATTTTCTGATTTTTTTTGTATTATTCAATTGTTTAATTGACCCCTCAGTTTAATTCACTCTTTCAGATTAATTTAAATGTTAATTGTAGTTTTAACATTTTTTTACACTTCTTGCGCGTTTTTCTTATCATTTCTGCGCCCCGTCTCTATAACCTGTTGTCAGACTGGTTATCATACGAGAAGATGGCACAATAATAGAAAACAAAAATAATAAAGAAGGTAATTCAAGATTTTTTATGTTCACCGCAATTTATCTGTAGAGTAAAGGGCGCGGCGCGTGCCCGGCCACACCCACCAGAAAGGGCAAAGCGCGCGCAACAGATGTGCTTTCTACAAACACGTCATCGTGGATAACGGGATTTAGCCAGTGATATTCATGAGCAGTTGGAAACAGTTTGACATTTGCCAGATCATTCATTCTATTATGCCAGTGCCAGATACAAAAAAGATACACTCAACTGGCAAAATGGGTTTGGTGCAGTAGAAATGGAAAAAAGGGATGTTGGTGAAGTCATATGTTTTTTTCTCTCTAAAATGAAAGGCCGGAGTGCCTCAAACAGAGTGTAAGTGCAATGGAAATCCAATGAGTTCTTTTGTAACCTCTTGCATCGTTTGTCCACCCTGCTTCTGTTCAGTGAGTTTAGTAGAAAATTGAGTTACTGATAGCCTGTCATGGTCATGTCCTGCCTCGTGACTCATACCAAGGCTTCTATGGAAAAGAGTTTTTAACGGTTTTCAGGCTAGTAATGGGAAACGAATGCAATTTGCTTACCTATTTAAAATGAGTTTGGAAAGCAAGTGGAGTTCCTGTTGCTTCTGTGATGGCACATTTGAGTACAGATACATTTAGCTAATGCACAAGAGGATCAATATTTCCCCTTGTGTCATCGGTCTGTGGTGGTACAGGGAAAGAATAAAAATAAATGAGGAATCTACAGTGCACCGCAAACCCGTACCTGGGGAATGCCCTGAACAGTTTCAGTAATCCCTTCGTCGTCACTCCTGATTGTGCCAGCAAAGTTATAGAGCAAATTCATAAGTTGGACGAGTTGGGTTGGCACAATAAATAGAAGTTTGCAAGTGTAAGTTTGGGGGAAGACCAAGATTGGTTTGTGGTGAGGGTGTAGCAGAGCAGTGGTACAACAGAAGCAGGGAGGGGTGCTGCTTGAGTAAGTGGAATACACTATGGAAAACACGAGGCATGTTTCTCCTGCGCTGCTGTTTGGCGGGATCCTCAGCATCTGGGAAGCTTCAACGAGCTGGAAACTCTGACACGGAGCCGAGTGAGAGTGGAAGAAAAAGGAGGGAGCTGTGACTCATTGGTCTGCTATTCCAGCCTGTGTTTAAAAATTGAGTCTCTCCGAGGTGAAAGGACAGCCATACTTCTCTCAACTCTCTTTCCATATCTGGAGGTGGATTCTCTTTCTCTCTCTCTCTCTCTCTCTCTCTCTCTCCCTTTACTGTGTGGTGAAACTGTCCACTTTACTGTATTCTCTCATCTGCTGGGCCCCTGCCATTAGGCGTGTGTGAAAGATTGATCTGGAATTGAAAAAGCCATGGCTACACTGTTTATACCGAAGAGAGGGGAGGATTCTCTGGAGTATAGAGTAGGGGAGTAATTGGGTTGAATGTCTCAATTGTCTCGCTATACGACCATCCCTACAAGGGGCCGATGACAGATGGATTGTTGGGTTGAGCAAAGGTCTTGGTTGTGCCGTGCTTGTCTAAATAGCCAGAATACATTAGTCGTTGGCGCTTACAAAGATGCTGACTGGTGGTCAGCGATTTTCAAGGGTCATTTTGCCTGAGTGGGGATGACATTAAACAAGAGCAGAGGAATTTGTTAGCATTTTGCTCTGTGCAAAAGCAGCACCGTTGAATGAATGACTCTCCATTCTGGTGGGACACAGGAAAAATGAATCCACAATGCAACTTTTGTTTTGTAATCACCACCGACTCACAAAGGACTCTTTCTCCACAAAGTCACAAATATTCATATCAAAATAACATTTAGACTCTTGTTCTTTTTCTTTGTTTATATGCAAATGCAATGTAAAAAAATGTCACTTATCTGTCGCTCTCTTTTGTTCTAGACAATTCAGAATCCCAGTGCAAATTGAAGGTGAATTTGTGAAATCTTCATTACACATCCGGTGAGTTTGTGTATTCATCCCATCATGGCAGTGGTGTTTCGTTCCTCACCCATTGTTTGGGCGCGTTTGGCTGCCATGGTCTTCGCCTGCGTGGCGTTCAGTGTGGCTCTGTACGGCGCAGCCCTTACTCACGGCACAGGCGACTGGTGCATCTTCTGCTGGAGCTTCAGCTTTGCCGGAACGCTGCTCATCTTCCTGGTGGAGCTCTGCGGCCTGCAAACCCGTGCCCCAGTCTCCTGGAAAAACTTCCCCATCACTTTCGCCTGCTACGCCTCCCTCCTCTGCCTGTCTGCGTCCATCATCTTTCCACTCTACTTCCTGAAGGGCTATGCCGGACGCGACGAGATGATGAACTGCCGCATCGTCTCCACTGTTTTCTCCTGCCTCGCCACCATTGCCTACCTCAGTGAAGTGAGCCTGAGCAAGGCACGCCCCGGCGAGGTCGCTGGCTACATGGCCACGGCGCCAGGGTTACTCAAGGTCTGTGAGACCTTTGTGGCCTGCATCATCTTTGTCTTCATCAGCGAGCCAGTGTCTTACAACCAGAACGTCGCCACCAAGTGGTGCCTGTCTGTTTACTGCATCTGCTTCATCCTGTCAGCTGGCATCATCCTCATGTGCGTGGCCGAGTGGACCGGCTGCCTTCCTTTCCCCTTTGCCCGCTTCCTGTCCACCTATGCCCTGCTCGCTGTAGGTATGTACCTGTCAGCCACCATCATCTGGCCCATCTATAAGTTTGACGACAAACATGGAGGCAGCAGCCATAGGCCCAATGACTGTGGCTCCAGCATGGGCCTGTGTCCATGGGACAAGGTACTGGCCATTGCCGTTCTCACCGGCCTCAACTTTATCTTGTACCTTGCTGACCTGATCTACTCAGCCAGGCTGGTGTTTGTTACCGTTTAAGGGGGTGGACAGGGAAAAGGATGGGGCAAAGAGGGACAAGGGCAGACAGCAGTATTAAGTAGAAAATTTACATTTACCTTTACAGCAGTTAGCAGAGCTTTTATTGAAGGCGACTTTCATAATTACTTTCACTTCCATAATAATTCCTTATTACAGGGAAACTTGAGGTTAAGGGTCTTTCTCTGAAACCTAATGGTGATAATGCCGAAGGTAGGATTTGAATCCACAACCACTTGATTCAGAGGCAAGCATCCTACAACTAGACCCCACCCCTCAAATGCCGTAAATGTTAATGTAAGTAGAACATGCATGTAGGGCAAAGCCTGATTTATGACCGACGAGGCGTCTGTAGGCTCCATGTGGGGCGCCTCCCTGGGTTGCACCAAAGTTGAACTCCATGAAGGGCCCTTGATATCACCACATTAGGTAACAGGTCAGAGGAAAACACAGAGTGCTTTTAAATAAGCATTTCAAAATTTGGTTTTGCCATTTGACTTCATTTTTGAGATTAGCGTGTCACGATGTACGTTACAGATGCTGAGCACGTCGGCCATAACTCAGGCTTATAAACCGCTGGTGGAATGCTTTGTTTAAAAAAAGGGGATCATAAGAAGTATTTTCAGAGTAACATTTTCAGTGTTATGTTTTACATTCTGATGTTATGTCATTTTTGTGTTCAGCAATCATACTATACCAAAGAAGCTTTGGCGCAGTTCCTCCAAGTACTTTATAGCAAGTATTTCAGAAGCCAGGTTCTTGAAACTTTGGTTTAAAATATTGTAAGTGGTTTACTTCTCTGTTGCTCCAGTGCTTTTTGTTTTTGTCATTAATGCACATCACAGTTTTTCTTATTACTGCATATCATAGCAGCAACTTAAAGAGAGGCCTATTATTAACCACAAAACTGTACTTTTTGAAATGGGCATCACAGTACTGTTCTATGATCCATCTTCCAGAACATTCAGGTATATTTACTTCCTTTAAACCTTAGACTGATTCTCTCTGCTGTTATATAAAGAAATTGTTTGGAAGGTGAATTCAGTAAAAGTGCTTGAATACAGTAGGATTTCATTTATTCAACTAATTTAAAATGTAAAAATGGCAGAAATGCTTTTTGCAATAGACATTAAGTAACTATCTTAAATTTGGAAGACCAAGATAAGCAAAATGCATCTTTACAAATTATGTTTTTGACAACTTTAGGTGTTAAAAAAAGACACCAATAGATGCAGATTTTAATAATGATATCAGTATCATGATAAAAACAGTATTGTGTTAGCTCTAGTATCATACTTGACATGTAACACTGATTCTTACTGTCTTGTGTATGTCTTGTCTTTGTAATTTAGGGTTAGGATTGTGTTCAGTTATCTTATATGCACTCATGGCCTGCTGTTGACATATTCCTGGTCAAATAAAGTTAGGATTTATATGTGTATTCCAATATATCATGTATTATGTTACATACTGTTAAACCCATGTAAGGCCCCAGGTTTTGAAATATATTTTGTTTTACAAAGAAGAGTGAACTCTGGTCACAGTTTTGCAAGTGTTATTTCTATGTGCAAGCTGTATGCAAAGATACATAAGGTAAGAGTGCAATGCTTGGTGTCCTTTCTTGTATGCAAAGCTGTTCATCTAGTACATCCATGAAGCTGTATCAGTTACGCAATCGCCTCATGATGACAACAAAACAAGGAGAAAATCAAACCACCTTTGTTGTACTGAGTTGCTGTTTGCGATTGTCACAGACTGTTACTGTCCTCTCAGTGCGGGAGGGAGAATGTCTTCGCTGTGGGGATGAGGAGAATGCGAGGCACGTGAGGCGTGATGTGTGATGTTGTGTGTTACTCTCGCTGTTCCAACACTGTGCACACAGAGAGAAGCAGCACCACACTTTGTGCATTGTGGAAGCTTAGCTCTGAATAAAAGGCATGGACAGGAAATAAGGCGTTTCTGTAAGTCTGCATGAAGTGTCTGACTCAGATTCTCCATGCTTCTGGAGGATTCTTTCTGTGTGTGTGTGTGAGTGTGTTTGTATTAAACATTGTGGGCTGCATATTTCCCCACTATACTAATGGAGACCAATCACAAACCCTTCCAAACTCAAATCTCTAACAGGTAATAAAATTAATTAAAACAATAAAATTAATGTGAGTTTTGAAAGTTATGAAGTACTTAAGCTGTAGAGTCTATAGACCATTTCATTAACTTTATGGTACAGCAGATGGCAGTGTGTATCAGAATTGTTTTAACTTTAGAAGTGTACTATTCTTTACTTTACTTGAGAAAAGTACTAATTGTCAACCTTAACAGCAACATTATTCTGAGTTTAGCAGTCTTCTTTGTTATTTCAGATTATTCTAGCCTATATTCTGAAACTTTAGTCTGAGGCACTAAATTTTTTGATGACAAACTTGGGTTTCGAACCTGCAGTAAATCTTGCCAATTCATTCATTCATTATCCACTCACTTAATCTCAACTGGGATTGCGGGGGGGACCAAATCTCAGGAACTGGGTCTGGGCAGGCTGCAACACACTGCAGGGCACACACACTCACACAATCACATTCACACCTTACGGGCCCAATTCAGAGGCGCCAGTTAACCTATACACCATGCTTTTGGACTGTGGGAGGAAACCCACGCGAACACAGAAAGCCCCCACGGCTGACTCGGGGCTCGAACCCAGCACCTTCTTGCAGTGAGGCGGCAGCGCTAACCGGAACAGCACTGATCTTGCCAATAGTGACAGAAATAAAAACTGATACTGAAGGGTTAATATAAGCCTCAACTTTTATATAACTGATATAGCAGAAATAATTGTAATACTATCATATAAATATACTTTTAATAATTAAATACTGCAAATATATGATATTTTACTTCTTTAACTCAGATAGAATTCTAATGTTGTTCCATAAATTGGGCTTTCATAAGATTTGATCACATGAAACCTGTTCAGAAATGAATTAAAAGTGAAAGAAACGGATTTGGATATAAGCTGTAGTCTATAAATAATGTTTATGCCAAATCTGAGTATAGAATTTCCATGTCCCAAACATTTGAATTGATCTGCCCTTCAAGATCCAAATGACACAATTCAATTTAAGACCTTTAAAGTGCCTTGTTCAATCAACTTAATCTAATTATGCCTTGTATTGCAGGCCAGTTAGATTGAATACTTCTAATGAATTGAATGCATTGACCTAATGCACTATTATCTGGTACTTGATGTACTGTCCTTTTAAGTGCAATGCCAAATATAGGTGCATGATAGGCTAATCCATTGTGCTTCAATTCGATAGCTATCATAGCAAGCATAGCTTGTGATAGCTGTTTTGATCACAGCATTAATCAAAATGACTAAGTGTTTCAGCTAAAAGCTGTTTACTTGCTTGGGGCGGTTGGTAGCGTAACGGTTAGGGCATTTGCCCCGTGATCGGAAGGTCACCAGTTCGAGTCCTAGGACTGGTAAAGGTACCACTGAGGTACTCATGAGCAAGGTACCATCCCCAAGCACTGCTCCCCTGGTACTGCCCACTGCTCCTTCACAGATGGGTCAAAAGGAGAGGTGCACTGTGTACTGTGCTGTACTGTGTCCACAATGACAAATAATCTCTCACTTTCATACCATTTTGTTCATTTTTACAAATGCCTGTATTTACACAGTGTGAATATAAAATGAGTGATTGTCATTGTGAACACACCACAGCACAGCACACAGTGCACCACAACCAAATGTGACCTCTGCATCTGACAGTTAACATGGGCAGCAACCAGGGAGCAATGCTTGGGGACGGTACCTTGCTCATGAGTACCTCAGTGTTACCTTTACCTGTCCTGGGACCAGAACTTGCGAACTTCCAATCCTAGGGTGAACGCCTTAACTGCCCTAAACATACAAAATTACAACCTCCACACCCACAAACACACAATGTGCTGTCACTGTGAGGTCCTTCACCTTCACCTACTGAGTATGACAAAATAATACTAAATCTAACAGTAACCCTAGACTTAACCTCAGAAACCAAATGTAAGTTTTTTTTCCACTTTTAGTTTAATATAGTTACATAAAAGCTTTTCCCTTCCTTCCCTCCTACACACACACCCATTCATGCAAACGTGTGGTTTGAACTACAATCACCTTCCTCATAACTGGTTTTCACACTTTAGCCACCCAGCTCAGTGACAATGACCCAACCACCGCAGCTCTTAGACAGGGAACACTTCACCTGCCCCATATGCCTGGATTTACTTCACGATCCTGTGGCTATCCCATGCGGACACAGTTACTGTATGGGATGCATTAGGTCCTACTGGGGAGAAAATTACCAAGGTGCTGCAGTCAGCTGTCCCCAGTGCAGGCAAAGCTTCAGTCCCCGTCCCTGTCTGAATCGGAACACCATCCTGGCAGAAATGGCGGACAAACTACGAGTCACAACGCTGACCTCTTCACCTTCCAGCCATCAGATCACGCTGCGCAATGTCGAGTGCGATTTCTGCACTGAAGTCAAAGACAAAGCGGTGAAGTCATGCTTGGTGTGTCTAGCGTCATACTGCAGGAATCACCTGCAACCACACTACCGATCCCCTGCACTCAAGAAGCACAAGCTCATCGATGCCTCAGCACAACTCGAAGAGAAGATCTGCCCTCAACACAACAAACTTTTGGAAATCTATTGTCAGACGGATCAGCAGTGTATTTGTCTGCTGTGTGTCATAGATGGCCACAAGGGTCACGACACGGTCTCGACTGCTGCGGAGAGTGCAAAGCAACAGGTAAAATTTTCAAAATACTTCACGTTAGCGCTTTTCTGATTTAAAGCGAGGAAGTGTAAAATTTTGTAAGTTTTGGAACAAAACACAAGTTGGAGTAAAAGAAAATACAACAGGTAAAGTTGTCTTCCAAGTCATTCCACGTGACCTGATTTCAAACTTGAAACAACTTCGGGGCGAGTACAATGTTGGAAATATTAGAGTTAGGATCTGAAAAAAATGGTATTTTGAATGAAAAGGCTAAAGAAATGCACATCACCTTGAAATAACTTTTGAAACAAACCATTTTAGATTTTTGATTCTTAGATGTTTGGCACTCTTACAGTACAGGAACAAATCAAAATGGACAAATAACACAACTTCAAATATATTACAGCTGTAGATATGACTAAGACATATCATAAAGTGGGTCAGATGGAACTGAACACGATCCTTGGTTGCTAAAACTAGCTTATATTTGTACCATCTTTTTAAGAGATGCAAAGAAATCACTTTTTGTGCTATAAAATTTTTTAAAGTATACCCATACCAATACCATCTTGACAACCTATACTAATTTACCTCTGTATTAACTAACATTATACCATTTGGTGCTCTTACAGGTTGGAATCATGTTTCAAGTAAAATTATTCAGGTAGACTTTGACTATTATCAAAGGAAGAGACATAAAGAATGTATTGTCTCACATTCAAATATGATCAGACATTCAGACTCTCGGCAGCTTCCTTGATTTTTATGATACTTTATCTAATCGGAGAGACATTTTGCAGATGCCTATGGCAACCACCTCTGCTGTTTTGAATGTGGTCCATGTGCTGCCGGCATATATACTTTTCATTTCAACTTCATGTGGGTTTAGAGGAACATGCCGAGATACTTCATGATCAAGTGGGTGTATTGTTTTAGGCACTTTATTTGTAATTGTTCTTGGACATGTTTTTAAAACGATTACCTTCCATATGTTCCCAAACTTGTAAATGGCCCCATTTATTCCCATTCATTGATTTTTGGATCCTCATTTTTACAGTTTTGCATACAGGCAAAATATTTTTAGCATTTATCTTTGAGATTTACACATTATGTGTCCTACTGCAGAAGCAGTTGGGAACAACAAGGAGGAAATTAAAGCTGAAAATCCATGCTAAGGAGAAGGAATTTCTGGAGATGCAACAGGCTGTGGATTCCCTCAAAGTGAGACTTTGACACTTCTAAAGTAACATATAGACTTCTAAAGTAACATAAGTAACATAAAGTAACATATAGATATATAGTAACATATATCTAGGTACTGTGGAAGCTCATAATTATTGGAACACAGTTAACTAACTAATGAATTAAAACTACTATGTTTCCTCCTGAATCTAATTTAAAATGAACACAGACACGTCACTGTTTTTTTTAAATCTCTGACAGAGCTCTGTTAAGGCTGCAGTGTGGAACAGCGAGCAAATCTTCAGTGAACTTGTCCGAGTTGTTGAGAGCAGGTGTCAGGAGGCCGGAGAGCTGATCCGGGACCAGGAGAGGGCAGGTGTGGTGCTGCTGGGGAAACTGCAGCAGGAGATCTTACAGCTCAAACAGCAGGACAGTGAGCTGGAGATGCTGCTCCACACAGATGACCATGTCCATGTCCTGCAGGTAGAAAGTAACAGGGTAACTTAATTTGCAGCTATGGGTGATTTTGTCAGTTGTTGTGCCATTTCTCTCTCTCTTTCTCTCAAGACCTATCAGATGTTCTCTGCATCACCTGGACATACAGATCTTGCCAGTATCTCCATAACTCCACTCTCAGACCTTGGGAATGTGACCAACGCCATCGCTGGTCTCAGAACAAAACTGGAAAGGGTTTTTAAAGTGGAATGGCCCAAGATTGTCAGAGCAGGCAAGTGGTAAAATGATGCTCATATTTTGTCATGTAAAAATGTCCACATTCCTATTAATGATGAGCGAAAGGTCACCGGTCAGAATTCCAGAACGGTAAAGGTACCACGGAGGTACTCATGAGCCAGGTACCGTCCACAAGCACTACTACCTGGGTACTGTATCATCTGTCAGCTGCCCACTGCTCCTTCACTGATGGGTCAAATGCAGGGGTCACATTTACTTGTGGGTGCACTGTGTGCTGTGTTCACAATGACAAATCAGCAGTCACTTTCACTAGTATTTTCTTGTTTCCTAGACGCTTTGTAAAACATATGTGGCAAAGGTGAATGTTATTTTAGAAAATTAGTGAAGGCTAGGGGGAAATGCTGCAGGAATATTTTGTATAGACATATTTACTGCAAGTTCATATTTATGTTTTCAGTTCAACAGTTTGCATTTCTTTCATTTTAGTGATTAAATTATCAACAATTTAAGTGTTTTATTACAAGCATCTCACGCATGTGAAATAACATTTTACATAGTGAGGTTGCCTTTGCTGATTTTTGGAAAACATATTGAAAATTTCCATGTTGATTTTGTCAAAGGAACCAGATGATGTAAAAAAAAGACAATCCCACTGAAATTCATTCATTATCTGAACCACTTAATCCCAACTGGGGTTGCGGGGGAGACCGGAGCCTATCCTATAAACTTACGAGAGAAGTGGAGAACAACCCCGGGCAGGCGCCAACACACCGCAGGGCACACACACTCACATTCACTCACACGGGGCCAATTTAGGTCGCCAATTAACCTATATAGCATGCTTTTTGGACTGTGGAAGGAAACCCACGCGAACACAGGGAGAGCATGCAAACTCCACACAGCAAGGCCCCACGGCCGACCCAGGGCTCAAACCCAGAACATTCTCGCTGTGAGGCAGCAGCGCTAACCACTGTGCTACCCCTCGCACAGAAATATTACACTTTATTGTACGCCAGAGAATATTTAAAATTTGTAGATCTAATTTAAAAACTGATTTAACTGATATTTTCAGAGGGTAAAGAGGCTTTATGTGTGGCTGTTTAAAGCTAGTGATGTCAGATTTTTAAGAGAATGTTTTTTTTTCCAGCCAGCACAGTGCGAATTCAACAGAGTCCAGTGCCCAGAATCAGGCCTGAGTTCCTTTATTGTAAGTAAGGTTTCTAACATTTTTTCTCCATCTCACAAAACTGCAGTTGCCATCGTTGAACAGAGATGCATTTACAGTAACATACACAAAACAGACAGGTGCTCTTTCTCTGCAGTATGAGACTTTAGATGTAAACCTGTCATGTCTGTACTTGGACAAAGCAGCCTGCTCTTTGCCAAATTTGCACAGCTGAACTGTTGAGTCAGAGTCAAAAATGGATTATATAACCCTCTTACACTTTGCTCTCTTATGTTGTCTCTCTCACTATGCATTCTTAATCTCTGCTCCCTTTCTTTACCTGCTTCTATATGTCACTGCACTGTTTCTGTCGACTAACTGCTTCACTCACTGCCTTTGTTTCTCTCTCTCTCTATACACCTTCCTATACCTCTCTTTGCCTGCCCCACCATCTAGACTCCTGCCAAGTCACTTTGGACCTCCACACAGCCCACAGGGACCTGAGCATCTCACAAGACGGCCGAAGTGCGACAGTTCGGGCGAGGGAGCACTCCTGGCAGGACCACCCCGAACGCTTTGATTACTGGTGCCAGGTGCTCAGTTCTGAGGCATTGTCAGGCTGCTGTTACTGGGAAGCCGAGTGGACCGGCCTGGGTGTTGGCGTGGCTGTCACATACAAGGACCTGTCCAGGAAAGGGGACGCCAATGATGCCCACCTCGGTTACAACACCAAATCGTGGAGTCTGTTCTGCTCCAGGAAAGGTTACTCCTTCAGGCACAATAACGTGGCCACCAAAATCCCTGGGCCTGGCTCCTCCAGGATAGGTGTATATCTGGATCAGAGTGCAGGAATGCTGTCTTTCTATAGCATCTCTGACACAATGACCCTGCTCCACAAAGTCCAAACAACGTTCACCCAGCCCCTCTATACAGGCTTTGAGTTTTCGTGTTACGGGGTCTCTGTGACAATATGTCAAATGGAATAGAATTCTCACTGCTGGGCAAAAAAATGGGGAAACCACAATTTAGTGCATGTTTTATGATTACTTTTCTTGTTTAACAAATCGGGGTGAAATAAGTGTTTGCATAAAGGTTAGATGTAAGACAGGGCTAGAAGTAAGACACAAGTCTACTTATCTTGAGATTGTATGCGGGTGTGATTGTTTTGTCCTGTTGCAGTCTCTGCTATTTCTGTCAGTGGAATGCCCCCTGAGGTTAAGTCCATTCGTACATTTATACTCTGAACGATTAGACCATCGTTCATGACCCTTGCTGTTTAGACTCATTAGCGAGCAGTTGTCGTCCTCACAGCCCTCCCTGAAGCTGCGTCCTAAAGTTAGTAGGACAGGATGAAACCAAATAAGGTTTATAAGTCAACTGTTTTACGTATTTACTTTTAAAGAGAGAGCATTCAATACGTAAACACTGTCATGAGAAATAAGCATTGTATGGGAGCAGTGGTAGTGGAATGTTTAGGGAATACCTGTGAGCAGGATAGCAATAGATGCCTACTGTTCATCCACAGATGGGTCAAATGCAATGCACTTTTTGTTGTAGTGCACTGTGTGCTGTTCTGTGGTGTGTTCACAATGGCAATCACAATATTTCTATTGTTTAATTTATTATTATTATTATTATTATTATTATTATTATTATTATTATTATTATTATTATTATTATTATTATCATTATTATCATTATTATCGGGTTTTGGGTTAATGTAATTTTCTTTTTAATAGCTTATGTAGTTTCAATTTCATTTTATTTTGAGTGGCTTTCTGTATAACTCATTGTGAACTGAGCTGCATGTGACATTAAAATTCTTTCAAAATAAAATTGTTAATACAATTCATTTATTAATCTATATAGTTTTGTCAGGACCTTGCCAGACAGCTGTTACACTAGACAGATTGTCAGAATTCAAAAAGATTTCTTATTAGCTGTTAGTTTAGAATATTCATTATTGGTTTGCTAATCATTTACAGGTCATGATGACAATGTGTACTTTATATATAATATAAGCATAATATAAATGATGCAAAATTTTTGTGCAGTGCTAACCTAGGCCTCTAGATGATGCTTGGAGACTGTAATAAACAAGTAAATTATAGTCCAGCATTTTGTGACAGAAGAGAAAAAAATAATGAATAAATCAATCTTTCTTTTGTCCAATCACAGTCTATAGCTTCGCTGTCTTCATTGCAAAAACAGTAGATCCAATACAGTAATTGGCTTGTAAACTACCAAGTTTGGACACAAAAAATGCATTCTACAGTGCTGAACAAAAGCAGCTGATTTAACTTAGCCATGCTTGGACAGCTTGGCACACACTTGGAGTTCTCTCAGTCAGCTTCACAAATTTTTAACATTCAACCATGTGTTCATATCAATATGTCTAAGAGGTCTGACTTAAGTAACTAGAAGTCTAGCACTACATGTGAACAGAACCACAGAGACTCCTCCTGCCTCAGTGCATCACATGCTGATGAAATGGCTGGTTTGGAATGGAAAGAAAGGAGACAGCGCCACCCAGTGGTGTGTTGACACATGAACGCAAAAACAAATAACAGTCTAATATAAATGACAATTATGAATTAAGAATTATGTCCACACTGATCACCAATGAACAATGCAATTTATCCTCATTATTATGTTCCTAAAATCTCAGTAAATGGTTCTATAAGTATAAATGGCCACCCCATTCATTTTTGGTGTTTTTACATACATAGAAAATATCAGGCTTTTAAGAAGTAACTTTTCTTGATGACTTACTTAGACTGAAGAAAGAATGCTCAGGTAGTTGAGTTTGTGCCTTTAATATCAAACTTGTGTCACATTTGTATTGTCGTGCAGGGACAGGATCCTATGCCGGGAACTACAGGCGCAAGGCAGGTACCAACACACTGCAGGGCACTCACACAATCACACTCTCACTCACACCTTACGGGGCCAATTTAGAGTCACCAATTAACCTATAGTTCATGCTTTGTATCCCTGATACAAATATTTAGATTAATTTTAACGGCATATATAGTAGACACTCCAGCTATCAAGGGTGACTTCCATTTCCTAAAGTGAGTGTGAGTGGTTATTTGTCATTGAGAACACACCACATCACTGCACACAGTGCACCACAAAGAAACGTGACCTTTGCATTTGACCCATTCGTGAAGAAACAGTAGGCAGCTGACATGCAGCACCCGGGGAGCAGTGCAGTGGTACCTTTACTGGTTCGGGACTTGACCCGGTGACTTTCCGATCAGGGGGCCAACAGGTGAGAATGCATACTACTCTGAGGCAATGACTTTTATCAAACTATTTTGCAAAGTGTTTTAAAGATGATGCGAACGTGAATGTGACATGTTGAAAGGGCACATTTAATGCAAAGTGAGTTGCTAGACATTACCTGGACCCAACCTCTAATCTAGATTAAAATATGATATTTTCAAACTGTACTTATGAAAACAGCCAAATAACATTACGTTGACCCCAAGGATTCTTTATTTTGAACATAGAAATATGTTTCAATATCAGATTACATTGTTTAAGATATTGTAATCGTGCCAAGAGAACGTCAGCAGCAAGTGTGGGCAGTGGTGGATCGCTATCTTTGTTGATTGTTCCAGTGAGAATCCAGAGTGTTTGGGTAGGGATGTGATCAGAAGTAACGTAATCAAGCGAAACCCACAATCCTGAGTCACACACAAAAGCTGGCACATTACTCTTTTGTACCAGAGCGTGGTATGTGGAGCAGGCCGTTGAAAAGGGCTGGTGAAGCAATATCAATGATTACTCACTAGAAAATCCTCCAAGGACACAAACAAAAGAGTGCAGTGTTTTTCTAACCCTATTCGGTTTTTCCCCTTTCGATCAAAACTTGAAACAAAAAAAGAAATAACTATAGCAGCAAACTGAAGACTTACTGTAGATTAAAGGGTCTTCGATGGTAAGCAGAAAGAAGATAAACAAAACAAGATACCTCAAAATGCACACATCACCAGACGTCCAAGAGTCAGGGTCACATTTAGACCAGATCCTAGACCAGGGGTAGGCAACTTCGGTCCTGGAAGTTTTCCATCCTACCTGATCAATCTCTTCTGGTGATTATCTATCTGAGACCAGCTGTGAACATTCTGAAATCCAGTTGGATGCAAAACCTCCAGGACACCGGACCTCCAGGACTGGAGTTGCCTACCCCTGCTCTAGACCTTGTTAGACTTGAGCCTACAAAATCACTTTTTCTCATCAAATCAAAAGACCAAGTCAAAAGTTCCCAGTGAGTGAAATGAATGAATGAATCAAAGGGATACTGTTGGTAGTGTTACGATTAGT
Source organism: Distichodus sexfasciatus (assembly GCA_032718565.1). Lineage (NCBI taxonomy): Eukaryota > Metazoa > Chordata > Actinopteri > Characiformes > Distichodontidae > Distichodus > Distichodus sexfasciatus. The sequence goes on from JAVGVS010000031.1 coordinate 957,353, forward strand.
GCATTCAGAAGGTTGCTGGTTTGAATCCCGGACTGGGAAAGGTACCACTGAGATACTCATGAGTGAGGAACCATCCTCAGGCACTACTCCCTGGGCACTGTCTACGTTAGCTGCCCACTGCTCCTTCACATATGGGTCAGATACAGATGTCACACTTCGTTGGGGTGCGCTCTGTGCTGTGGTGCGTTCACAATGACAACTTCAGGCAAGCCGTGAATCCTGGCGTAGGAGGAAATGAGAATAGAGAAGGCTTAAAAAAAATCTTAAAAAGCAGCTGGGCAAAATGATCATTGAGTTCAAGATGACAAAGTAAGGAATGAAAAGGTGTTTGCATGACGTAATTTCTAAATAGCATTACAATCACCCAGATAAACAGCTCTTAAAAATGTTCTGCTCTCTGGCATTACGGCCTGTTCCACAAACAAAACATTCTCACAAGAACGATTATTCCAAAAGCAATGGAGGGATTCAGATTAATTGCTATGATTCATGGTTTAAGGAAGAATTTCAGACCAAATCAGCAGTTCTGCATTATTAAATCCAGATTTGGATCCATTGTTTGACGTTAAATGCAGATCGTGTTTTTGCCTCTTTTGTTGGAGTCATTACATGAAGTAGTTACAGCTGAATATACTGGGATTAGCAAGATCCCTAAACTGGATTTTTTGGACTGGAACTCTATGACATAGCTGAGCTTTAACTCAAATTTTTCCGTGTTAAACCAAAAGTTATAAAGAAATATCCATTAATTTGATGTATAGCATTGAAGATTCATACACAGAATAAAGCTAACTATATGCTAACTTTAAACTACAACCCTTTTTATGTTTTCAGCACTGTTATTGAAAAGATCAGTATAACTTAAAACAAACAGTTCAAGTACAAAGTACTCAACAAAGTACACAATTCTAATTTGGTGTTCATAAGGGAGATTTGTGCACGAATATAGCTATAAAATATGCTAGAACAAAATGCTAAATTGCATTTGCACTTTTTAAGTTTTCAGTATTGTTACTGAAAGAAGTTTTAATTTTTATCCTGAGTTCCCTTAGCAAAAAGTAGTTTATTCAAGTGTACTACGAGTATACTTATTACATACTAAAACTGAGGCAGTATACTTGAAGTTTACTTTTTATATACTATATTTTATATGCTTAAGAATAGTATAGTGAAATATACTTGACCTATACTGATAAGTATAAAGAAAAGTCTACTAAAGTCTAAAAGTATACTTTTGTAATCTTAAAATCACCTTATAAAGTATACTTAAAGTATACTTTTATAAACTTAAAAGTGTTCCAATTTAGTCCGAAGAAGTATTAAGTTAGTATACTTTCTAGTACACTACAAGGTACAGGGTACATGGTCTGTAATATATTTGCTATACTTATACTCAAGTTTATACTTAACAAAATGAATTTCAAGTATACTACTTTTTGCTAAGGGTTTGTACATACATACAGAAGAAAAGATTTAAAAGGTTTAAAAGTCATCTTAAGATTTGCTTAAAATGGTTTACAATTTGTCTTAAAATTATCTTGAATGGTTTAAAACTAATCTTAGGATTTGCTTGAAGGGGTTTAAAACTCATATTAAGAATTGCTTGAAGGAGTTTAAAACTAATCTTAGGATTTGCTTGAAGGGGTTTAAAACTAATCAAGCAAATCTTAATTTGAGTTTTAAATCCTTTCTAGGTGGATTTGTGCACAAACAGAGCTGATCAACACTTTATCCACCATTAATTCACCATTCACCATTAATTTAATAACCTGCAAATGAGACTGATTATGTTGTTTTTTATTCTAGAAAATATATCATCTACTTTGCCAGGGTCACAGCAAATAAACCTATTCACAGCATCAAAAAACAAGATGTAATGAAACACTGACATGGTTTGACAAAAATACAGAAAATGAACAAGCCAACACAACATCAGAACGTTATGGCAACGATAATTTATTTGGAAAATGGATTTAAGACATTAGTTCTGCTTCAAATATGCCGCCATGACGAAGTAGGAGTTATACATGAACTTACTTACAACAGTTCCCTTGCAATCCTTATTACAGCATTACAGCCTGTACTGCGGGTCCTGCAATGTATTCCCTTATTTGAGCAATATGCCACAAATACAAATGAAAGACTTGAGTGGTATGACATTAATAATGAACATATTATGGCAGGCTTCGGAAAGCGAGAACGTCGTCAACCGGGTCTGCTGTCCATGTGAGGTCCAGACTGAAAAGCCCCGATGTCTTCACCGATGAACTCATTCACTGCAAAGAAGGACACTGTCACAGTCAATAGTTATTTAAATACATTCTATATTAAATAATTAATATAAATAAAGAATAGGTGTGAACCTTCACTGGTCTCATGATTTCATTACAATTATCAGGTCAACGATTTGATGCGATATCTTGATATTCTGCATTACTTTACACTGGAGAGCCATGATTACTACCAGGATGTTCTTTTTAACAAGATTTTTTATGCCGTAGCCAGAAAATCATCAAGTAGTGTCATTATGATCTTCAACTGGTTCTGTCCCAGGGACCATCACTCAGACTAAGCAGTAGTCTGTGTCTGTCCACTGTGTGTCCATGTGGATTTGGGTGGGGGGAGTACTTTCTTCTATTGCTTTTATGATATGTGCCTTAAATTCATTATTCATGAATGTTCAAATCATTTGGAAATGTTTTGGAAAAATAAATAAAATTTAGGGCGGCACAGTGGCGCAGTGGTTAGCGCTGCCGCTTCACAGCGAGGTCCTGCTTTCAAACCCCGGGGACGGCCGTTTGGCCTTTCTGTGTGGAGTTTGCATGGTCTCTCCGTGTTCGCGTGGGTTTTCTCCAGGTTTTCATCCCAGAGTTCAAAGGCATGCACTGTAGGTTAATTGGTGACTCTAAATTGGCCCCGTAATGTGTGACTGTGAGTGCGATTGTGTGAGCCCTGAGGTGTGTTGGCGCCTGCCCAGGGTTGTTCCCCGCCTTCCGCCCGTAAGTTCCCGGGATAGGCTCCGGTCCCCCCATGACCCCAGTTGGGATTAAGCGGTTCAGATAATAAATGAATGAATAAATGAATGAAATAAAATGCGGACCACCAGTTTAAACCCCTGTAATGATTGATTATGGTCTGCTATTGCATCAGTGCAGAATCGTCCACGTCTGCATCGCCATGCATAAATTACGTGATTAATTTCAACACCCCTAGTAAATATGCTCAACTATTAAAACTAAGATACTTTGTCATACGATATTATTTTTATGATTTTAGAATAATTGAAGGAAACACATAGACATAGTCGCAGATGGGCCGGAGTCACACAACAACACACGATAGTATGCTTTTACGGGGAAAGTACACAAACATTACAGTACACGAACAGGTTGCCACCTGGGTCTGCCAAAAAGCTGGACATTTTGCCAACCCAATTACTTTGCCTATAAGCAGAAACGCATCTGACTGAGTGATTTCCACTCCGGGACGGACCATTAAAAAAGACAGTCCCAGTAAAACCTGGACAGGTGGCAACCCTAATGAACACACACTTTGGAAAGTATTAACAGAACTTGTTTTAAAAACTATCTATAACCAACATGGGCAAAACGTCAATCAAAGATTCTTAATGTGGGTTTCAATAATTTTCGATGAACTGCCCAGCCCTACTGTACCCACCTTCCTCCAGCGTGATGTGCTGCATGGTCGAAGGTCCGCTGAAACCCAGGTGCCCCTCATGCATTTTCAGGCTGCCAGGGGCCTCCCGCTCTTCAGAATGTGAGGCTGGGGCCGGTGGCGGGGGTAGGGGCGGGGCCTGGTGGTCCCAGCCCTCGTAGGAGGCGTACGACGGCAGCGGGGGGCACGGCTCGCGATAGGTGCCCAGGTTGGTCGGCGGGGAGGAGCAGATTTCAGGAGGGTAGGAGCAGTGGGCGTAGGGCGAGTGGGAGAGTGGAGGGAGCGGCGAGGTGGAGATGGGACTGCCGGCGGGGAAGGGGCTAAGCGAAGAGGAGTGTGAGGGGGAGGGAGATGACGACAGGTAGGGGGAGTCCAGCCACGGCGAAGGGGATGGGGCTGGCGAGGGCGGCTGCTGCGGGACGCGGGGGTAAAGTGGAGGAAGCAGCTCGGTGAAGCCCAGCTCCAGACTCTCAAAGCTGGGGTGACGCTCGGTCAGAGCCCCGTGCCCACCTCCCCCACTGCCATCCTCAGGAGCCTCGGGTTTGGGGCAGTACTCATCCTGAAAGCCCTGCGGCTGGTAGGGGAAGTCGCTGGGGTAAGCGGGGAGGTGGAAGTGCAAGCCTCTCTCGTCTGGAGAGGCATCCGGTCTCAGGTGCAGAGCCCCCTCGTGGCCGGTGCTGCCCCTCATGGGGCAAAGCGTTACTCCCTCCAGGGGCATGAGCGAGGGGCGAGACAGGAGGGGGTCTTCCTCTTTAAACATGACTTAGAAGAAGAAAGAAGATGAGTAGAATTGCAGACACACATATTGGACTACGAGTTATCACACTTTTAGCCATCATAGATTTGTAGTACGCATGTGTACCATGTGTGTACACTTACTTGGCAGGTATTTGAAGCAGTGGGTGCTGCTCCTCTTCCGCTTCCCGTTAGACACATACAGGCAGACACACACAGGCTGATTTGCGCTCAGGTCACTGTACGCTGGCACTCTTACACACAGCACACACTTACACAACCACAAATAAATATATCTTAAAACCAAAAATGGTACATACACACAAATAGGAAAAATACACGTCAACTCCTACTGCACGCACACAGGGGCAGATAGTGGCGTAACGGTTCGGGTGTTCGCCCCATGATCAGAAGGTCGCCTGTTTGAATCCCAGACTGGTAAAGTTACCACTGAGGTACTCATAAACGAGGTACCGTCCCCAAGCACTGCTCCCTGGGCACTGCCCACGTCAGCTGCCCACTGCTCCTTGACAGATGGGTCAAATGCAGAGGTCACATTCCGTTGTGGTGCACTGTGTGCTGTGCTGTGGTGTGTTCACAATAACAAATAGTCACTCACTTTCACTTTTCACAATTATGAATAGATGCTTTTCTGGACACTCAAAACACTTTCTGGAGTCAACTTAGGACACCTTCAATCAACACTAACATGCAGCTCTGCCGTGCTGTTAAGCTGCACCAGTTACACTCAGCATACATTAGCTAAGACGCTAATTAGAGGCGGGATGATTAGAAGGTAAGACCAGAAATTGTGATAGAGGATCATTTTAGCAGGACATTGTGGTTCCTCTCCTACTCTTTTAGAATGATGCCCAGGAATCTTTTATGAGCGCAGAGAGTTGGGAACCCTGCTTGACACTGTGGTCATTTTGACACTACAGTGTCTCCATTAAGGCTCGACTGATTATTATTATCGGGGACTGATAGACATTTTGCTGATTGTCGTATCTGTGTTTTATTTTCTGTGTTCTGTTCCTGTTGGTATTCTCTGAACCCCAAAGAATGGTGAACAGAAAGCAGCAGAGCTAGTTTGATCTGGAAAAAATACAAAGCACCTGTGGTTTACGCTTTTTAGAGCACAGCTTACTGCACCTGCCATGAAAGTCAGAAGCACCAGAAGTTTGCTCACCTCACTGCTTTTGTCCCGGTCCACATGTGCCTCCTCCTCCCACTGCAGTTTACCATCTAAGACCCAAAGGAAGCACATCAGAACATGAGGAAGATCACAGCTTTGTCTCAATGAAATAGAGGCAGTTTTACCTCGCCACTGTCGCCTCAGGCTAGCTTGTACTATATGCATAATCATAATGCATAATCCAAACTGGCACAATTAATATATAATAGCTAACAAATCAATAAGTTGTTGTGATACTGTCAACTGCGGTCGGGGCAAATGATGACCACAAGCTGACTGAGTTCTATTAACATGACTTTTGTTTCAAAACGTGGCAAATAATAATGCAGAATACCAATACTGACCAGTTCCTCTCTCCATAAACAGCACTCTCGACGTGGGCAGGAAGTTGGTGCCACACACCATCAGCTCCTCCCCTCCCTCCACTGTGCAGGAAGAGGGACTGATGGACTCCACCACTGGCAATTCCTGAGCAGAGCGTTGGGCTGGACACAGGAAGGGGCATATTTAGTGCAATTAGACTGAAGCTAACCAGTCAGCTTCATATAGACATTTTTGTGTATTTTCTGGCTTTAAGATAAAGAACTAGCATGAATAAAAATGACACTGCCTGTCTTAGGCCTCGTTCACATGGACGTTTGAAATGAATGCCCTCTGAACGCCATACGCGTTTTTGCTGCGTTTTGTTGCTGCGTTCGATTGGCGTTTCACTGGCGTTTGCAATAGCGTCGTTTTCCCTCGCGTTCGTTGGGATTTTGACGCCAAGAAAACGTTGCATGCAGCGTTTATTTAACGCCACCCGAACGCGCAGCCAACCGAACACTGGTGCTGAACGCCCGTGTGGATGCTTTGATTTGCTCCAATGAGCAGAAAAACAGTTGGCGTTCAGTCGGCGCTCACCTGGCGCCACGAACGCCAGAAAAACGCCTGGTTCAGACGTCCATGTGAATGAGGCCTTAAGAGGGTAAAACTATTGAACAAATGGTTGAAACTGAAAGCGTCATGTTCCCTAAATGTGCTAAGAGGATTTTTATGAGGGTTTTGGGTCTGGGATGAAATATTAACTTTTAGTAACACCACCAGAAACTAACCACAAAAATGGAATTATTGGAAACAAATTTCTCTTAGTCATCCCGGGTAATCAAGTGAAAGTATTCTACAAGAAGATGAAGATAAAGTACTCTAGAAGAATCTACGGTTTGGTGTAAAACCCAGTTACCATGTCCTTACTAGATTAGGTAAATTTGCTAGAATGGAATGCATCTGGGGTTTTAACAACACTGCAACAATTGAACCGTTCAAAGTGTGATTCAAAATAAAACTAACCCAAACCACGTAATGAACCAGTTAAAACATCAGCTATGCACCCTTGAACCAATTCTGATGTGAAAAAAAAGACAGTAGGCTACTAAAGCACACAGGATAACAGCTGAGTGTGAAAATACTGAATTCTGATTGCCAGTACTCACAACACTCAATCGGCAGAGATGCCACCTGCAGAGCCAAGACCCGCCCTGGCGGTGCGAGGGGAGGAGCCAGGGGAAGGTGTGTGCGGAAAACCAAACGCACACGTGTGTTCTTCCTGCCCACATCCGTCTCTCCCTTTCTCAGCTCGATGTCAGAGTTCCTCAGCTTCAGGATCCCAGCGCAGTCAATGCTAAAAGAAGCAGTAGAACAGAAAGGCATTTAAGTAATGCATCATTTTGAGAGAAGACGCAGAACAGCTTTTGTGATTTCACTTTGGCAAAAGTGTGACCGTCCTCTTGTTCTAATTTCTCTCAACGAGTTCTATTCTTCTTCCTACACTACCACCACCAAGAGCAAACCCCTAACCCCAAAGAATGCCATATTAAAAAATATAGATCTGAGAATGTGGTGTTGCTGCTTCTCACAGAGCCGTCATGTTGGTCTCTGGATTGAGGGGGATGTCCAGCAGTTTGGTTCCAGCCTGCATGCTTTCTTGACTTGCCGTGCCCACCATCTTACCCGTAACTCTGGAAAGTAGAAGAGAAATTAAACGACAACTTCGGCTTATTGTTCTGGGGCGCGTTTCCCAAAAGCATATTATGCTCGTTGCTAATGTACACTATGTTAGTTGCTAATGTAGTTAGCAACTAAGCTTTTGGGAAACGCACCCCTGAGCAGCATTTTTAGGTTCTGTTTAATGAAATATCAATGGGAACATTACTGAAGTAAAGTTAACCATGATTGTTTTTAATTAACATTGCCTTTTAGAAACTATGCACATATCAATATTGTAAAATTAATGCTGCTTTTCAAACAACCACATCTACCCTTAGCAAAAAGCAGTATACTTGAAATTCATTTTATTAAGTATGCAAGTATAGCAAGTATATTACAGACCATGTACCATGTAGTGTACTAGAAAGTATACTAATTTAATACTTCTTCGGACTAAATTGGAACATTGTTAAGTTTATAAAAGTATACTTTAAGTATACTTTATAAGGTGATTTTAAGATTACAAAAGTATACTTTTAGACTTTAGTAGACTTTTCTTTATACTTATCAGTATAAGTCAAGTATACTTCACTATACTATTCTTAAGCATATAAAATATAGTATATAAAAAGTAAACTTCAAGTATACTGCCTCAGTTTTAGCATATAATAAGTATACTCGTAGTACACTTGAATAAACTACTTTTTGCAAAGGGTAAACTTGGTTTTCGTGCAAAGAAAATCATTACCGTTAATGTTAAATAACCTTTGAGCCATTTCTAATCCCTGCTCATTTATAACATAAAAAATCCACTCATTGGGATTTTTAAATTTATGATGTTTCTCTAGGTAGTTATGTAAGTACCTGTGTATCTGATAGAATGGGTGAGGCCGGATCGATCGGTCATCAGCTGTTCCCACAAACACCTGTAAGGAGAGGGGCTGCCGCTCTGTATAACCCACCAGCTGCGGGGAAACCATAACACAAACTTTTAGCAATAGTTCTCACAGAAATAAAAAGCTAGCATTTTACTGTGGATCAGTGAGCACAGTCACATTTATCACATTTAAGACTATTTCCAAAGATTCAGTATCTCAAAAAGCTTGAGTTCACAACCCAGGGAAGATAAGATTACAGTAAATACGAGTATTTTCACAAATCCCAAGTTACAATATGACCTTTACTACAGGATGTCCCGTAGGTGATGCTTTCACTGCCCCTCTGCTGCCCTCCGTCTCGTAGTGGGCACGATGGTGAGGCCTTGGCTGCACCTCGATCCGCAGCTCATACTGGTCAAACTGGCATGGCAGGGGCCAGTCAAGCGGCGGCAAGGCGTTAGACCTGAGAACGTACAATCAATCAGCAAACATTTAGTTACGACTTTTTTCAGTCTTTAGGACATATGAAATGTTTAGCTGTGTTCAGACCTGAATATAGGACTGTGGGCATTGGCCCGTGTCCTGCCCCAGCCGAGGGCAGGGGGCACCGACAGGTAGTCCATTCCCAAAGTAGGGGGGTCCCTCCTCAGCTGCACAGGCTCCAACAGCGAGCAGGGGACATTAGGGACTGGATTTTGTTCTGACTCCACTTCCCTGGAGGAGACCTGTGTGGATAAACACACAAATAAAATGCAAAGTCTGCATTCACCTCCAGATGTTCGTGGGGACTTATGCCAGTTTATTGATTTCAAGTTACTGAGGGTGCGATTGGTACTCTTGGCACTTCTGCAAAGGATGGAAAAGGTTGATTAGACTGAATTGATGTACAGGAAGTTCTACCCTTAGCAAAAAGTAGTATACCTGAAGTTCATTTTATTAAGTATGCTTGAGTATAAGTATAGCAAGTATACTACGGACCATGTACCATGTACCTTGTAGTGTACTAGAAAGCATACTAACTTAATACTTCTTCGGACTAAATTGGAACATTTTTAAGTTTATAAAAGTATACTTTAAGTATACTTTATAAGGTGATTTTAAGATTACAAAAGTATACTTTTAGACTTTAGTAGACTTTTCTTTATACTTATCAGTATAGGTCAAGTATACTTCACTATACTATTCTTAAGCATATAAAATATAGTATATAAAAAGTAAACTTCAAGTATACTGCCTCAGTTTTAGCATATAATAAGTATACTCGTAGTACACTTGAATAAACTACTTTTTGCTAAGTGTAGCCCTCATACTTTGACTAAGACTACAAAAAAATTATTCCAGTGATCCATCCTTAGGAAAAATTTTTGAACAAGTTCAGAAACAAAGTTTTTGGTCTCTAGATCCTAAGTTATAAAGTTCATATACTCATATACTGAAATCTTTTGTCAAAGTAATGCCAGAATTTGACCATCCATGTCCCAAGTGTAACATCAAACCTGCCTAATCTGGGGAGATGCTGACAAAAGTTCATGCGAAAAAACTTCTACCTGTTTTGCTAATATCTTATGGCCACATACTGGTCCTGCTACCAAGGACCTTTCATTAGTGGTACAGAGATGCGTTTCCCAAAAGCACAGTTGCTAACGTATTGCTAACTACTTTAGCAACACTATGTTAGTTGCTAATGTAGTTAGCAACTATGCTTTTGGAAACACACCCTAGGTTAGTATACACTGGTAAGGATGTTATGGCTGTTTCCCAATTTTGGTCGTGAAACAACTCAGTGTATGATGTTATAATGTCCTTGCACTGTGTCGGCGCAGCTCCAACCCACCTGTTCAAGCGATGTCTTCCTGGCTTTCTGGGGAATACTGAGCTCGCAGCTACTCAACGTTCCTTGCGATTGACAGGAATCTAATTCCAGGAGAGTGGGGTTGTCCTCAGAGTAGCTGCTCCTGCGGGAGGTGCTTGGGGAGGCGAGAGGGGAGTTCCTTCGCTTCTTGCCCCCCGGCGAGGTGGGTCGCGATGAGGGCGAGAGGCAGACGTGGGCAGCAGCTTCGTTGAGTTCTTCCTCCTCCACCAGGAGTGAATCGCAACTGGAAGCAGGGCTCAGCCAGCCACGGGAGGAGGGACTGGAAGCAGGGCTTGGACTAGGACTAAGGGAGCCTGCCCCCATCATGCCATCCCTATAGCAGAAGGGGTCAAGCAGAGGCAGGTATAGACGCTTCCGGTCCCAGCTGCCCCCACTGTCCCAGTAACTGACACCTGGTGGCCCTGAATCCTCTTCTGGGGAGATAGTGGTGATTTGAATGCTGGGGCATTCTAGAACTCTAGATTCTGATACCTGATGAAAAGGAGATTGAAAAATGGAAGAGAAAATATAAATGAATAGCATTACTTGAAAGAAAGACCTTACGTGCCTTAACGCACTAACCTACTTCAGAAAGTATGGACAAATCTCTCCTCACCTGTACAGAGCGGGCCGGAAGGCTTTCATATGTTCCACTGAACTCCCTCACCAACATGCGTCGGGGCGGCGGGGAATGCATCCCAGCTCTGTGACCAGACGAGGATGAAGGTGAAGGGATTCCCATTGCTTGTCCTGCATGTGTGTAGGTTGAGTCTGTGTCAGGCATCAAAACACTTCAGAGACATACTCAAGGTTTGTATAGAGAAGACATTGTTGTGTCAAGGAATTTTAATCTTACTCTTTGTGAAAAGATGGAAAGAATATCAAAAGGTATCAGGTGGTCATGTAAGGCACTGATGCTAATAACGAACAAAATGGTGGGTTAATGACATTGGACATTCATTGCAAGCTAGTGTTAGCAGAACTGCCAAAGTTTTCAGAACACCATATAAACTGGTCTGCCAAGCAAAGCTCACCTCTGGGAAGGGAGGTTGTAGGTTTAAGTCCTTCCTCTAGCACTAGCATCAATGGGTTCCTGAGCAAGTTGTTCTACGGAAATTGTCCTTGTAATTAGGAAGTGAAAGTAACTCTGGATAAGAGTGCATAAATGTAAATATAAATGAGAGTCTCTCTGGAGCAACTTGGGGTAAATGGCCTTGCTCAGGGGCCCAATGGTAGGTTAGGGCCTTGCTTAGGGGCCCAAATGCAGGTTAGAGCTTGGTTCATATTTCAGTTCTAGCACTATGCCACCCACCACACTTTTTTAGGCTTATATATATATATATAACATATATATATATATATATATATATATATATATATATATATATATATCTATACATATATAAATATAAATAACATGCAGTGCAGTGTGGATGGGAAGCTGGTTTGAGTTAGTAACAGCTTCATGCCAGCCCAAGAGGGAGAGAGAGGGGAAGGGTGTGTGTTGGGAGTTTGTGCCATGAGGAGAAAGTACAGAAATTCAGGGATGAGGGTGGAGGAGGGTAGAGGGAGGGAGGAGGAGGTGTGGTGGAGAGGTTGGAGGTGTGCATGCTGCATGCTCAGTAAGCACAGATCAGGGGTTGAGATCAGATGGCAGCTGTTAACGCAACTCACACGCACAGCTGATTAAAACCACATTGGCGCTCCTGCGCGCGCGAGCGAGTGGGTAGCTTTTAAAAAGCCTCCTAGTCACGTTCGGACCAAGACGTTACTTTTGAGATTTCCCCCCTCAAAACGGGACGGGACGGGACGGGACGTGAGACGGGAGTTACTGACCGGCTGCTCCAGCTCCGGTTCCGTCGGCGTCCTCCGCCGGGCTGCTGGTGTCCGGGCCGTGGAGGTGTCGCGGCGGATCCTCCTCGAACACCAACTTGAACTCGAACTCGCCCTCCTCCCAGCCCGAGCCTGGCGCGGCCCCCATCCCCTCATAGCGGACCCACTGATTTCACACTCACTAAATTAAGCCTCCTTTTTGTACCCCGTCGTGACGATGAATTCCCATAAACTCCCCTTTTTTCACCCCGCTCTTCGACTTTTTCCAACTCTCGTCAAGTTGGTGCGGACTCCAGTTTCCCCTCAGCTCAAGTTTAAGTCGCTCGCTTGGAATCCAGAACTTTCCTCGCGTATTTTCTCCTTTACATGCGGCATCTTCTCACGACAGGCCGACAGCAACAGTTACAGCCTCCTTTTATTCCTGTGGAATAACCTCTTGTTCCAGCTTTCCCCCCTCTCCTCAAGTCCGTTATTAGAGCTTCTTCTCATGAACTACACGTCCTGAATAAAGTCTCCATAACGCTTCTCTTCGCCTCAACTCGCCTTAATAAATATCCTTCGGCGTCTCTATCTTTCCATTTGGAGCAAATGAGCGACAAAAAAAGTTTTATCACGTCTTCTTTTCTCCCCTCACTTCTTTACCCTTAATTGCCTTTTGGGAGGATTCCATGGTACCGTTGGGCTCCGAACGTCCGACCGGATTGGCCACGTCGTCTGTCAATCAAAAGAGACGTCTTCCCGTTTTCCTATGGCCGCTTTGGCCGCACGCGCTTCCCGCGCTCTGATTCGCCGGTAAGGAGGAGTGGGCGGGGCAACATCACTGGGGTGATTAACCAACTTCGCATGATAACCGCAGAATCTCCAGCTCGCATTCATCAAAGGAAAGCATATTCTGGCCTGTCTGATAGAGAGGAATTCTGGCCTGGCTCCAACCCTGAAAACTTTTGCCTGCAAAGACTCGGCATTGAGCAAATTCCAGGTTCAAGTCCACTGGTGTGTTGTTTATAACATGTTGCACGGCCACAGAATATGAACGGAGATTCGGGTCGGCCTGGTGCCGGCCATGGCCAGAAAGGAGACGTTACTCTCATAACGGTGATGTGCCGATGGTGTCCCTTCTCTCTCTCTCTCTCTCTCTCTCTCTCTCTCTCTCTCTCTCTCCCTCTCTCTCTCTCTCCTCGCCGCCTTTGCCCCTTTGGCCCACCCCTCCGCTTTTTCCCCTCCTCTCCTTCTATCCTCCCCATTCCCTCCATTCCACCTCCTCCCCCACCGAAAATCTGTTTCTCATTATCCTCTGTAGTCTGCACTCTGTCTGAGACGGGAGACGAAAAACTTAAATAAACATGTTCTCTCTTTTGTGCTCTCTCTCTCTCTCTCTCTCTCTCTCTCCCTCTCTCTCTCTCTCTCTCTCTCTCTCTCTCTCTCTCTCTCTCACACTTACTCTGCTTTCCAGCGCTCTTCACACTGTCTTTACCTCTTGTTCTTTCTCTCATTTATTCTTCCCCACTTTCTCTCTCGCTCTTCTATCTATCTATCCTAGTAATTTCTTTGCTCTTTGCTTTCTTCCAAACCTCCCTCTCTCTCCCTCTCTCTCTCCCCCTCTCTCTCTCTCTCTCTCTCACCCATTTCCCACATTGTCTTAGTGCTCTTCATTTGCTTTTTTCATAGAATTGGAAACTTTTCAGTGGTGTTCGATTTGTAAAGCACGTATCGGTGTTTGGAATTCCTTTCCACCATAAGCAGGAGGGTAGTTTCAGTTGGGCTGTTATTAGGGTTGAGGGACGCATCACGTGGGGCAACGCTGCCATTCTGGAATGATGTAAGACCTTGTGTGGTCTTCGGAATGGGGGTTTGGTTTGGACAGCGGTGCTCAATTATAATCAACAGCTAAGGTTTCTGCTGCAAGGCAACCGCACTGTTGACGATCTTCGTCCTGCCCATTGCTGTTGTGTGGTAATGGGCAGAGCCATGGACCTCGACTGTTCCCAGTTTGCAGTTCCCATACTGACTCTCCTCACGTCACGCTCCAGAAGAATTACAGCGAGATTGCGGCGACCGGAAACGAGAACGTCCTTTATACACAGAACGCTCCATAAATCCGCCCTGAAACGTCACTGTGAAACAGGAGAAGTTTGAGAAGTCAGGGTTAGTCCTCAGAAGGAGGTCACTGTGATGACCAGGGGTCAGCAGTGAGGAAATGTTTTTTTTTTTCATTACAATCACAAACTAAAAAATGGTTTATATATTTGTCATGTCTCTATATAACAGTAACATTTTGAATAGGGGAAAAATATATATTTTTGCTAGTCCTCACAATATCTAGTTTCCAGGTTTTGCTGAAAAAGTATAGTGAGGACATTTGGTCCCTTGAGTGCTCAGCAAACATGATGAACCCACCCACACACACACACACAAACACACACACACAGTGCTTCATTCCTTTTAATTCCCAAGAGATGCAGAACACTAAGCTGGACTGTCATCTTGTTTAGGGACCCTTCCAAAAGCATGCAGAATTGTGTCAAAGGAGAAATGATGGTCAGCCAATTGGTCAGTGAAAAGCAGTGAAAGTTGTGTTGGCTCATATTCAAAGTTGCTTTGCATAAGAATGTCTAAAAATGCTGTAAATGCACATTTTCATTTCAAAATAAATGTGTACGTGAGAAGTTGTACTTTTTCTTAAAACAACGTCAGAGTTCAGTGCATAGGAGTTTGAAGTTGGACCTGCAATTCCTTTGTGAGACCAGTAGAGGGAAGTTTCTACTTTTAAGTGCATTTTTAAATTTATACTCAGTTCTTTGTTAAACATCAAAGTGTACAGGGATGCAAGCTCTTTCTAGACATTTATCAAAATCAAAGTCAAAGTAAACTTTATTGTTACATCTCCGCTGTATACTGTACAGAAATACAGAGAGACGAGACGATGTGGCTCCAGTTTTCACAGTGCAACAAGAAACAGGGAACAAATAGGGCATATAGAATAAACAATATATAAATAGACTACAAAATATACATTTTAAAGTAGAAATGGAGTGTTAAATATAAACTTAAGACTAGAAATAGGGTAGAAAGAGACAATTTGAATGCAGTATTAACCTACAAAAGTGGAAATTGACTTTTAAACTGAATGTGCATGAGGTTGGTAACAATAGGTTAGGTAGAAGGTGACCAGTGATATATACATTCAATATTCAATGGTTGTGCAAATACATAGCAGCAGTACAAAAATTGTGCAAATATTATAGCAACGTTGTAGCAAAAGTCATTTGAGGAGGATTACTATTTCAATCAGCTGGCATTAAATGTATGCCTGATCAGCAGCAGTTTGGAGTGACAATAGTGTACAGTTTGTAAACATAACATTATTCTTAAACATCTTTCCAGAGATAGTTTCAGTGCAACATGAATGAGATTATCCATATAGCAGCGTGTGCATCACAGCGACTGTGCAGAGGTGCAACAAGATTGTGTGCGTAATTGTTTCTTGACAGAACCAAAGTTGTGGCTGTCTTTCAGAAGAACTCACAAATCGAAGTGATGATGGTGTAGTGGTTAGGACACTCATCTCTGGGCCAAGAGGTCATGGGTTCAAAACCTACCTCCAGCACTACCATCATTGGGTCCCTAAGCATGAACCTTACCCCCAAGTAGCTCTCAGGGAAACTGTCTCTGAAATTAAAAAATGGAAATCACTCTGGATAAGAGCAACTGACTGTTATGCCTTAAATCTAAATTGTTTTAAATAAATAAAATATAAGTGGTAAATTTCTTGAGAAAAACAGTTCTGAATCCAGGATGCCTCCGACATGTCCTTAGGTTTGCCTATCAGAAGCTGGGATACAGAATTCTGTAGAGTTACAGTGTGATAATGTCTATTCCAATAAGGGCTATATAAAAAGGTTTAACTGAGCTGAAATCGCAGGTCATCAATCATTTGACAGATCTTCAGCTCAGTCAACACACATTGGTTTTGTTACCAAAGACCAAAAGACCATAAAACACACACACACATACACACACACACACACACACACACACATATATATTCATTCATTCATTATCCGAACCGCTTAATCCCAACAGGGCTCAGTTTTATTAACAACTTTTCTCTAAAAAGAACATTCCAGAGCAAGTTTATACTTGTGTATCTGAGACAAGGGTGTTACCTGCACAGTACTGTGTGTGTGTGTGTGTGTGGCCATGTATTTATTGCATTGTGGGGACCTTTTGTCCCCTAAAATCACTTTTATCTGTTTTTGGGGCTTTATGGGGACATTTGAGAGGTCCCCATGAGGAAAAATGACTTTATAGAAAATGTGCTTGTTTTATTTGAGAAACTAAAAGAGGTAAAAGATGTGCTTTTGGTTACTGAGGTTAAGGTTAGGGTTAGGATTAGGTGTAAAATTATGTACTTTAGTCATTATGGGAGTCTAAGGAAAGACCTCACAAAGATAGTAATACAAGACTGTGTGTGTGTGTGTTTGTGTATTAAAAGGAATCTGGCTTGAATCTTTAATGCATGCAGATACACAACCTGCCCACCTACACCCACCACACGCACGCACACACACACACACACAGACAAATCTAGGTTGTGGCTTTTTTAGGTCTTGTGAGTTTTTCTTGGTCCTTCACAATTGACAATTTAATTACATCAAATGCTGTATTCAATTATGCAAATTTTCCACCCCAGATGTAATAAATAAAGATCTTGACAATTGTCTTATTCACAACATTTATTGTAGTTTAATTACAGTCTTACATAAGACTTTAACTATTACTAGTAAATATGTATTAGGAAATGTACAATGAAACATCGTGTCGTGAAAAATAATGAATGATCAGATGATTGAGAAATGGAGGAGGAGGAGGAGGAGGAGGAGGAGGAGTGCGGAGAAGAGGCTGACACACCGCTCCCTCTCTTTTCTCCATTTCCCCAGCATGTTGTAGCTTGATCCAGTGTCATTCCCTGTCTACAAGAACAGGAGTCGTAACATGTCTTGTGATGACATCAGGAGGGATACAAGTTGGGGAAAGTGAGAAAGAGACAGAGACAGAGAATGGGAACCTCATTCATAGATCACATTGTGCCTTTAGGTAGAGTGTAATATTGACATGTTCTGAGAAATAAGAGTAAAACAGAGCAAGAGTGTGAGTAAGAAGAAAGGGAAAGGGAGCTCTCTCAATTCATCATCTCACCCTGAAGTCTGAAGTCTGACACTCAGCATCATCCACGTGTGTCCAGCAGCATTTCACAGGTGAGAAATCATGATGGCAATCCTTCTTTCTTTTATCTACTTCCCTCTCCACATTATGCCTTTCCACAATCTCTTGCATTAATGAATTCAACGGTTTCCCATCCATGTTTCCTAGAGTCTGAATTACCACATTTCTTGTCTACTTTGGTTGGGGGTCTGCTTTATTTTCATGTGTGTGTATGTGTTTATGTGACCTCAGGTGAGCAAACAGAGAAAACAGGAGTGACTATGATCTCAGCAAACAGTCCCTTTCACACACAACAGTTGAACGCTATTCCTAATGATTTCTACTAATACTGTCACTGTTACTAGATCTGTTAACGTTTTCAAAGGAACTTCCTAAGATTCATTCATTCATTATCTGAACCGCTTAATCCCAACTGGGCTCGCGGGGGGACCGGAGCCTATCCCGGGAACTTACGGGCGCAAGGTGGGGAACACCCCTGGGCAGGCGCCAACACACCACAGGGCACACACACTCACACCTTACAGGTCCAATTTAGAGTCACCAATTAACCTATATTGCATGCCTTTGGACTGTGGGAGGAAACCGGAGCACCCGCTTGGTTGGTTCAAAACAGACTCACTCTAGTTTACATTTAAAAATTAACTGTCGTCCATCAAATTGTTTCTTTTTAACCTCTAAAAGCAGTAACGCAGTTACTCCACAGCAAGATTTCTGCATATGATTGATGTTAAACCCCTCTCTTATACCAAATTCACAGGGTAGTCAAAAAAGACAAAAATGGACTAATTAACTCATCACAAAATCACAATTAGTCAGTCATAACTGGGAGATAAAGTCCCACACTTCAATACGCGCAACACAAAATCTTAGATTCTAGTTGAAACAGTTTTGCGAAAAATACTGTACAGTGTGAGAGAATGTTTTTTTTAATTAAACACAAGCAGCTTTTGCTAGTGCCACTTTAAATGTTCACTACTGTTGGAATATTCCAGTCACCTGCTAAACATCAAATCAGATCAAATCCATAAATAATATGGACATTAGTGATCAAGGAATTTTGATGTGTGTCGTCAGATGGGTTGTGTTGTGTCAAAGGATATGAGTGTATCGGAAAAATGAGCTGATGTACTAAACATGTCTAAACATATCATCCACCCGTCCTATCAGATCGTATTTGGATACTGGTTGTTGGGGTGAAGGCAAATATCTCTCACCTTAAATCACCAGAACTCCTAGTGGTGATGTAGGTATTAGACGCCCTGGCATTTTTATACAGGTTCAGCAAATAGCAAAGTAATCATTCTGGAAATGACTAAACATGATGCTGCACCTGCTGCTCAATCTCAGGGTTTGATGGTGGAGGACTCTTTACATTTTGCTTAGGAATTAGGGTGATATTACTATATAACATGCTTTAGATGCAGTTCAATCCCGGACTGGTAAAGGTACCACTGAGGTACTCATGAGTAAGGTACCCAAGCACTGCTCCCTGGGCTCTGCACCATGTCAGCTGCCTACTGATCCTTCAGTCCAATTTTAATGTACATTAAATACATTTGTTACCTTATATTTAATAGCGCTTTAGTTTATATAAATGGATGTTATTAAAAAATATTGTATAAATGGATATTGTCTTAGGCAAAAACATGGATTTTTAAATAAGATTTTGTATGTTTGTAATCATTTTAAGCAACATGATTTCAACATAGGCTCTAAAGCCTGTGCAAATCAGCTGTGTATATTTGAGGAATATAGCATACTTTATGTGATGTGTTTTTTAATCTTAGGACTTCCCAATGACACCAGAGAATGCCACCACTTTCAGCATCGCTCCTACTTTACTCCCCACCACGGTCAACACCACGTCCGCCATGGGCCCTGACAAGGAGAGCGGCAACATCTCCTTTGCCATCGGTGCCTTCATCCTCTGCATTGTCTTCCTCTTGGGTGTACCGGGCAACCTGTTCATCATCTGGAGCATCCTGGCACGGGCTCGCAAGCGCTCGGTCACCACCCTCCTCATCCTCAACCTGGCGTGTGCAGACGGCACCATCATGACCCTCACCGTGTTCTTCGTGATCTACCTGGCCAAGCAGTCGTGGGTGTTCGGGAACTTCATGTGCAAGCTGCTCTTCTACCTGTGCAACACAAACATGTACGCCTCCATCATGCTCATCATGTTGATGAGTCTGCACAGGCTGGTGGCGGTGATGTGGCCCCACAGCTTGAGCTTCGTCACTCGAAGGCGCAACGTCTTGACGGTGTTAGGAGGCCTCTGGGTCCTCGTCTTTGCTCTGGCACTCCCCGCGTTAATTTTCAGGCAACAGCTAGTGAATACCACGGACGGAAAAGTCAGGCTGTTGTGCAGCGCCAACCACACCAAGCAAGAATATGTACGTAGTTTTTTATTTTATGACCCGTCTTTGGCTTTAGTATGACGGCCGTTATGGGGACCATTTGGAACAAAAATTTTTTTGGTTTATTTGGGACCAAAAGACTATTTGCTTTGGGAACAAATGGAGAATGAAAAATGGAAAGTTTGTCTATTTTTGAAACTAGGACATATGTATAGTGAAAATCCAACTTTTAGTTTTAGTCTTCTCAAATTGTTCCCAAATTAAACAGTTCTTTAAACCAAAGAACATTTTGATTTGGAAGCAAATTAAGATGAAAATTTGAATGGCATGAAAGCAGAAACATGGTACATGGTACGGTTGTGGCTGTATCCTGCCTCCATCTCAATCCACTGTTGAGCCTCTTCGTAGGGCCATGGTTCCAAATAAAGCTATATATGCGCAAAAGTGATGAAAATGTCTGAGTTTTACAATCCTTATATAAAACTCATGTTCTAAGAGGACACCTCTTCTCTTTACCCTTATCCAAACTTACTGAGGATACCTTCATCCTCCTACCCTTAGAATTTCGCACTTAGTACCCACTGGTAGTTCTCTCACACTCCCAAACCTTTTTCCAATTGTATGTCGCTTTGCATAAGCAAGTGTAATGTAATGTGATGTAATGTAATGTGCTGATTTTGTAATATTAACAGTTGGTGTTCCAATACACCACCGAGACAGTGGTGGGATTCCTGTTTCCATATGGAATAATCGTCAGCAGCTATGTGTGCATCCTCCGTCGTCTTAAGCAGACCAAATTCAGAGGAAGAGTGCGCAGTGAGAATCTCATTCACGCCATCATCATGACCTTTGCCATCTTCTGGTTGCCATACCATGTAGTGAACATTCTTCAAGTGAGTTGCTCTGACAGGGAATACAATGATGCTATTCCAAAAGTAATAGTATTTTATTTTGAATTCACCTTCCTTTTTTGTGTTTAATTATTTTAGGTGGTGGCTTCCTGCAATGATAAATTAGACGGAACGTAAGTGATTAACTGTTGTAAATTCAATGTAAACACTAGACCAACTTTTACACCTGTTCGCCAAAACTTTTTGGTTACTTTATATTATGCACAACAGAGTATTTTGCTATACATTTCATTTATAAGAAAAATTCACTCACTTTAATTCTTTTTTTTTTTCATTTATGCCATTTGGATGATGCTCGTATCCAGAGTCACATACAAAGATCATGCTTTAAACTTCTAAATTACTTACTTTCAAGACCCATTAATAGTATCTACACAGTCTAAAGTATGTCAATGGAAATCTCTAGTTAATTACCTAAGATATGTATTCCAGAAAACCCCTTTTTAATTACCTCAGGTGCTCCATAGCCCTCATAATCATGCCATAAAATCTTAAAAGCTTTGGTTTGGTTTTCAGCAGCAAGTAAAGCAAATTTTCTCACTTACAGTCTAGGATCCATTGTGCAGTCCAGTCGTGTGATCACCTCATCCCTGGCTTTCATCAGCAGCTGTGTTAACCCTGTCTTGTACACTTTCGCCGGACGCTCCTACATCAAAGACGATGGGCTTGCGTTCATGGCGAGACTCTTCGAGGGAACGGCACTTGACTCCAATGCCAAGAAGATTCTACAGGCAGGCCAAGAAGCAGGAATATTTCCCCTAAAAACCTCTGGAACTGAGGCGAAGACTTGAAGTAGATTAATGAAGTTTTCTGGAGACAAGTGACTTAAAATTGTCTTTTTGAGTTTTTTCAAGTGGTCAGAGTAGTGCTCTGTGTAATGCACAGAGAAAATGAAGGTAAATTAAATTAATAGACTGTTAAAGTACACAAAACAAAGAAACAAACAGATAAACCATTAAAAATCACTGAGATGTTGTTATGTACTCATTAAGAACTACTGCAATGCTGTTACTGAAAATACAAAGAATGGAAAATTATTGTTTTTATAGGTTTATTGGGTCTTTTATTTTATTTCATTTTTATTAGATTTACTCCATTAAATCATTTTTATTGTCTAAAGGTTTATTTTTGTATTTATTTTTATTTTTAAAGTAGTTTTTTATTGATTGTTTTTAATAAGATTTGGATTCAACATTTTGAGTTTTAAATTACTTTCATTTTGTATTTTGTTTGTTAAATTACTTTTGTTTTAATTGTTACTTATACTTGAATTTATTTTTGAAAAAGTGAAAAGATTTGTTGGGAATAAATATAGGAATGTGTGCTGTTTCAATTAGAAACATTTTTACAATGTATCAAAAAGATGTGACTCTTAAAAACTTGCTAATTCCTACATTTTTAGGAGTTAACAAGTATATAAAATCTTATGTCAATCTTTAGTTAATCTTCATTTAATAGCTTCATCTCCTGACCTTATCAAATCTTAGAAATTGAGTTCAGCTCAGGCTTTCACAGTTACTGCTGGGAATTACAGCCCTGACTATTGTCTCATATGAAGATGTCTCATATGTCAGCCATTGAGTCTATTATTTGTGGTACGTGGAACAACCGAGTCGACCCTAATATAAAGCGATAAGATCTATAAATCCAAATTAAAATCTCTGATGCTATCAGAATACCAGCTGTGGCACACAGTGTGCTGACCTAAAGTGACATGATGGTGTGAGCAACCATTTTCTTTTTTTTCCTCAATGTATTTTTAAATTCAGTCTTCAAAAACATTATTCCAGCATTATCTTGAAAAATAAATTGTACAAGATTATACAAATACAAAAATGGTGTAAAATTGGTATTCAATACTTGTTAACTATATTGCTCCTTAACTACAAATGAAGCAGAACACATTAAGAGACAGTTGCTCCATAATACATTTTAGTATTGATGGTTAACTTATTACAGTTGGACAATAGCGCCGGCACTACCACACTAAAGTATAAGTCAAAGTAAACTTTATAGCCATCTCTGCTATTTACTGTACAGGTACACAGAGAGACAGGACGACTCTCCAGTTTTAACAGTGCAAAGAACAAGCACCACGAACAAGGGAAAAATAAGGCACATGGAATAAACAATATATTAATGGAATATAAAATATACACTTTAAACTAGAAGTGGAATATAAAATGTAAACTTTAAACTAGAATTAGAAAGAGAGACAATTAGTAACAGTTTCAATATGAAAAATTCTATACAGTCTATGAAATAAAACAGTATATAGATCCGACATGATATTGTAACAGCAGTGGAGAGTTAGAGTCATAAGAATTCCCATCACTATAAGCCAACACCAATCAGATTAATCACACAGCAGAAATGAGTGATGTGTTAGTCGCGAACGAGGCGGCTCTTAAAGTGAACGATCGGAGCCGCCTTTTTCCCCACCTCAATTTATTCTGTTCAAGCCGCACGCGATTGGTCAGGTAGCGGATGACGTGTGGTGGCGTTCGTGTGATCGAAATGAGCAGGACACAGAGAGAAGGCCGGGAGTTACGGGTACAGCTCGCACACGCGCAGAGAACCCCAGAGAGACCTGGAACCCGGAAGAGCCGGCTATTTCTTGTGAGTGGAGTCATAAGAACAGACTCATTTAATAAAACTAGAATTCCCATTATTAGCAGAAACTCGCACCAGAAATGAACTATATTTTTTAAAGCGGTATAACCACACGAGCGCGACAGCAAGTTAGCAACTAAAATATAAAAACTACGCCACGCACCCACCAAACTCAGACAACGCTACCCGTATAGAACTTTCGTGTTCATTAGCAATTGAAAAGTCATGCGTATATCAAATAAAACTACAATCATCCAACGCAAAAACTGCATCATTGCACGACTATTTGAGCCAGAACGCAACGTATGTGTTATCTATCTATGAACTCATTCTGACATTAACCAGCAAAGGGGGTGCACCGTTCCCGGAGATACTGCAATACCGGGTCGATGCGTGGAGTGGACGGAGCAAGCCCCTATTCCATCTCCCTGTTCCAAAAATCAATTTAATATATGGTCCCCGGGTAGGGGACGTATCAGATATTAAACTGATAAGAACAGATACTACACTTGATCTTAGCCAAAAGGCCGAGAAGCGATAACGTACAGCTACCCCCACGAGGCGTGTCACGCTTCCCAATAGTGAACGCAAGCACGGTGGGTGACGCAGTGACTTTCGCATTTTCTCAGACCAAATGTAAAAGTTGGAAAAAAAGAAACGAAAAATAAACAAATAAATAAATAAAATAACTTTATAAATGTACACCGCCAATTCCCTTGTATTGCACATTCATGTGAAAAATACTATTTTATAAAATTTCAGTTTAAGACCGAATTGGAGCACGGGAAATAGGAAATGCTGATGAGATAGACCAATATCCAATCGGAAGTGAGAACGTATTTTCCTCACGCCCACAATCCGGCCACACGAAGCAGCACTACTCGAGTGATCTGGAAAATGTGCAGCGGCGTGTAGCTACTAAAACTTTGCACATCTGATTCTAGTTTTAATCCTACACTTTATGTTGACCAAACGTCCTCTTTTTAAGGCAAAAAAATCGTCCGTGATTTCATTCTACCTCAGTCCAGGGCGACAGCCGATTTAGCCGGGGTTTCAGGCCAGGGTATTTTGAGTCTAGCCCTAGTAGCCAAAATAATTGCGCAGTTGTTTAGCTTATTTCTTTAACATGCATGTATCTGGAAAATAAATGATAATTTAGACAGTTTGCTCTAGATGGAAGTCTACTATAGCATCTTTTATATACTGTATACAAACTGAAAAAAAAATCCTTGGCTCCTCTTTGAATTTACATCCAGTCCGGGCTAAACCCAGGGTGTCCGTTAAGGGTAGAAACACCTCTGACCTCAGCCTCAAACATTCTTGCATTGGATTTGCATTGCGTTTCGCAGGGGCAAACTAGTTACTTTGCTCTTTCCCTACTCACTTTTATCTTACTTCATAAATTAAGGGAGGGCTAAGTAACACGGACATGGTGCCATATGGCGGTAGGTGTTTTTTTTTGGAACCTTAACAGGGACATCACCCAGTCTTGTAGTTTGAACTTCCCAGACGTCAACACTAGTCGGTAAACTCAAGTCCAGGGGTTTTTACCTAGTTTTGCCCCCCAAACCCCCATTTAGACTAAGCAATAGCCTGTAGCCCACTGTGTGCCCGTTTGGGAGTATTTTCTTGTAGACCCTGTCACTTAACTAATTTTACAAAAACGTGGCAGTAAGTCAAATTTAATTTACAGGTCTAAAGGCTTAAGCCAGCGTTTCTCAATCCCAGTCCTTGCGGACCACAACTCTGCGCAGATTCGAGTTTCCCAAATCACCGCACAGCTGATCAGCTAATTAGCAACGTAGGATCAGCGTTTGGCGGTGCAGGAAATCCGGAATCTGTGCAGAGCGGTGGCCCAGAAGGACTTAAGCAACCGTTTAGAATAAAGTCTTGATCAGGTCATGAAATCCAAGATCAGGACATGAACAAGATCAGTTCATGAGTTATGGATAAAGTAAGCAAAAACAATGTTAGAATGAAAACGTAATTTTATTACAATCATACAAGAAAGGACAGTTCACACTTTGAGGAAAGGTTAAGAAATGTACCAGGTCTCACGTGTACAAGCAACATGCCTTCATATTGCTAACTGGTGAAGAATGAGAAAGAAGTCACCTCAAAAGGTAAATATTTAAAATCACATTTATTGCAAGGTAAACGTCACACCCAAATGTCTCATACAGAGTGAAGAGTTGGAAACCTAAGAGAAATGCTTTTTTTGTGCATCAAATGGAATTCATATTGCATTTTTACAACGTTGTCACAAAGCCGCTTTACATATAACCCGGGGATCCCAAGTCTCCCGCAAACTGATTGCGTCTCCCTGATGCCCGCAAACTGAATAAAATATCCCGGAAACTAGAGCAAGCAAACAAGAGCCTGCACGCGAGACAGTAGCGTGTACATCGCGCACGTGACGGAATGAGAGCGTGAGAGAACGTGCGTATGTGTGGATCACTGCGTTGGACAACCCAACCCCAAGCAGCCCCCCCCCTCGGGGCGGACCTCCCGGAAATGAGTTTTTGCAGGTTGGGATGCCTGTATAACCACCGCAATCTTCTTGAAAGTCTGCAAGAGCTCAAGTCAGCAAAATACAATGAATCCTTTATACGCACCTTTATGCACGGCAGCCTCCTGGTTTCAAAAAAAAAAAAAAGAGGAAAAAAAGAGGGAAATTCTTAACACGAAATACAATTGTCTATAGGCTCAAGTGTAAGCAGGAAGCCTTTCAGAGCATGTGAATAATCACTAGATTTTTTTTCAGAAACACGGACACATGCAACTCATCAGAAAGATGCTTACAAAGACATCGACAAGCCATTTCACACGTACCTTTCACTTGTATACTGTGCTAGTTCCTGTAGAAAGAACAGAGGAAACAATGTCAAACAACTTATCCGCTAAAAATGAATTTCATACTCGGAATTTAGCCCCGATCAGTGCAGTAAGAGTGTAATCATTGCGCTCAGGTGAAACACGGACTGCAAAAATCATCATATCAGGAGAGAGCATATCCCTCACGCATGCGCATTAATAGCAGAAGCAAAGAGTCCACTAGTGCGACATCTGGACGTAGTTGTCTAGTATGACTGGATATTTTGCACCTGCTACTCAAAGTATAACAAGACAAACGTTTCCAGAACCAATTTGCTTACCACGTTTTCACGTTTCCATCTCAAAACACCAAGTGCGGAGCCGCGGCACCGACTACTGCTTCCGTACCCCTATTTCGCGACTACAAATTAAAACGTACTACTGAAAGCAAGTTTTCAAAGTCTTGAAACCATTAACTGCTACACAAACAAAACATCTGCTAAAATGGTAACGGGAATCTGCCTAAAACGGCCACAAGACGACACACTCACACTACCTCCCTTCCACACCAAAGAGACCGAACAGTCTCGGCGTGGGTCCTATTTATCTGTTGATCAACCACGTGCTTGTAAAAAGCCACTTCCGGTTGTGGCGCCTAATAAATATCTTTTTTTTTAAACCCCAAAAATCAGAATTAAGTTTATTGCCAAGCACGTTTCACATATAAGGAATTCGCCTTTGTGGTTTGTGCTAAAACAAGTAATATAAAGGATTTAAAATATACAAGATAATAATAATACTATATAACAGAATAGGGAAGTACGGGTAAAACGTGTACAAAAATATCTCACAAAGTATAATGAAATTGTCATATTTGAAGATTCGTGCATCGAACTGAACTTCCTATATTTCCTAATTATTGTTTCCTACTTAAATCCACGATTGCCTCTGCAATGTATTATATATTTAATACTTTCTTGTATTTGATCACTTGTAGTTTATTTTTATATAGTATATATTTTGAAAGTATTCTTTACTTATACGTCTATAAGTCAAATATAATTAATTGTAATGTGGCTCAAGAGTATAAATGAATTATTTATTCATGTTCGAATAAAAATATTTTTGTCCATTATTTACATGAAATAAATGGATACATTAAACAAATCCGTTGAATCCATAAAATGCCAGTGTTTTTGGGCGTACTGCTTATTATGGCAGTACTAAGCGTAACCTTACAAATATGGCGACCATGATCCTCCAAATCCTCCACCCACTCCCAAAATACGCGTTCGTCATAACAGCTACGGAGCGCGTTTAGGGTCAAATCGGAATTGGGCTGTCAGGCAAACTAAAGAAGAGCACTGTGCCGTCAATAAAATGAGAGTATTAATAGGTAAGTTCACTGGTGGTATTTCGTCAGTGCTTTTATTTATAGCATACTCAATTTAAGTTAAGTTATGATTCTAGGATTGGCATGTGTGTACATTTTTGTCATAAAGTCTGGAGCACCGAACTGTACGCCGCATGCTTTAATCTGGGTATAACCAACGAGCAGAAAGAGATTGTAGTTTGTAAATATTTATTTTTGATTCATGCAAAGGTCAGATTAATAGTTTCCTTGTGTTTAAGGTGAATTATGTAAAGCCAGAACTAGCGCATGCGCACCCTGAGAGAGGGTGTTATAACTCAAAGTTGTACGAGCCATTTCACATTTCAAGTTATTGCTTTGGTAAGGAAAATGTCAACGAATAAAAGTAGAAGCTGTGTTTAAAAAGGTAGTTCTTTAAAAAGCCTATTCCAAATGGTCTTTGATGTAAAGCATCCTTTGGATTTTATTTTTCATGAGTCCAAATTGTAATTGTAAAAAAAAGTGTGTTGAGGTTAGTAATGCATAACTTAAAAGACGTGCAAGTAACATTGGCAAATGCCACAAAGTAATTATTAAAGAAATATGAAAACAACTCTAATATTAAAAGACAACTTTTTACTGTAAAAGTGTGTCTTTTAAACTGGAGTTGAGAACTTGCTGAATCTGTTCATTTTGAATTGCTCACATCGCTCTTAATTTGCCTGCCCTCATCAGGTGGAGGTTCGGGTTTTGTTGGACGTGAACTCTGCCGTTTACTGAAAGGCAAAGGTCATGAAGTCACCATCATTTCCAGACAACCTGGTCCAGGCCGGATCACGTGGGTAGGGAGGAGTACAGAATTGTTAAAGCATTTGTTACAGCATTGTGATGCAGTTCTGGGAACCACGAATCAAGCTCATGAAGGCCTATGTAATTAGCATGTGAGATAAATGTGTATTAAGGTAGCAAATAATAATAAAGTTAATAATTATATTCAGGCTGATCAGCTGAGCATTATAGTCAGTTTGTTTGGCATGTTATGGGACGCTTTACTTTTGGACTGTGCTGCAGTTACGTCAGGCTGCTTAACAGCATTTTGTTCACGGCCAGCTTTTTGTGTAGTCCCCTAAAATATCCAGTAACCTTATGTTTGTAACAGGACTGTTCCTTGTGTAGAGTGATCTTCAATCAAATGGCCTTCCACCATGTGAGGGAGCAGTGAATCTGGCTGGTGAAAACATAATGAATCCACTGAGACGGTCAGTCAACACCGATATCGCCTTATTACCAACCTTTTTTTTGTTATTAAACTCTTTTTTTTGATAATACAGTCTCTTCTGTATCAACAGAACATCAGATAGTTGCAACAGACCTATAGTCTGACCTGCCCGTATATCCTAAAACTACATGTATGCACTGAAAATGTTAGTTTTTTTCTGTAATATATGTTTACATGCACATTACATTACACGTCAAGTATAAACAAGGCTTCAGTCAGATAAATATCTGTGGTAGAGGTGGTCATATTATTAATTTGTGTTTTTAAAAAAAGCTTGTTTCCATATTAATCATGTGTGTTAGTGTTCCCAGCCCTACTTTCATCACATTTGTTTACTCTCTGCACAAAAATGATTTTAAAACTTGAGTATTTAGTCAAATTGAAGCTGCAGCTGTGGAGCTTCAGTGTCTTGAGGGTTGTCCCTGATTTTTTTTTTTTGCTCATCGCACAGGTGGAATGACAGTTATAAGAAGGATCTCTTTTCCAGTCGGGTGAACACTACAAAATCTTTAGCCCAAGCCATTGCTGTTTCTGCTGCTCCTCCACATTCATGGGTCCTAATTACAGGAGTAGGTGAGGATGTCCTCTGATACACAAAAGTTGGTGTCAAATTATTATCATTTGCATTTTCCGAAGGCAAGAATTTGGCTCATTCCTTCTCTTTCCTTATAAAGCGTGCTACAAACCCAGTCTTCAGAACCAGTACACAGAGGACAGTGAGTGGACACCTTTTGACCTCCTGTCTCGACTTGTGAAGGAGTGGGAGGAGGCTGGACGGCTCCCAGAGAACGTTGCTAAGGGCACAAGACAAGTGATCGTCCGACCAGGTGACCTACAATAGTGCTGGACAGTTAATTGAAAATTAATCGAAACTGACATTTGTAACCTATCATCGATGTAATCTTGCCCACAGTGATTATTTTGATTGAAAATAATTCTGTCCCTGGGACAGAACCAGCTGAAAATCCCTGAGCTATATTATGACGCCATTGCTCTTAAAAAAAACATCCTGGTAGTAACTATGGCTGCCCAATCTGAGAGAATTGAGTAGTAATGTAGAAAAATTGATGGAATACATTGGGAAGTCATATCAAATCAGATCAAATAGTTGACCTGATAATCAGAATCAAATAGAATCGCAAGAGCAGTCAAGGTTCATACCTCTTGCCCTAACTGACAATGCATATCTGGCATAGCTCAGTGTTTTTCTCCATCTTTTTTATGAGTCAACAACCTAGGTGAAGCATGTAGAGGCAGAAAAATTATATATATCATAATCATGTATTGCATAGTTATCAAATCAATAAAAAAGAAGTAAACAATCAGAGGGAGTAGACAGTTCCCTTCAGACAACAATTGAAGATAGCAGTGTTAGCAGGGACTTTACACCTACAAAGGCTCTTGGAAACTGATTGCTCCCTCCTCTTCTCATCAGGAGCAGTGTTGGGGCGAGACGGTGGAGCCATGAAGCAGATGTTGACCCCTTTCCGACTGGGTCTGGGAGGGCCCCTGGGCTCCGGGCGCCAGCCTTTCCCATGGATCCACGTCTCGGACCTGGCGGGAATGATTGTCCACGCCCTGGAGCTGCCCTATTCCCCGATCCGGGAGCAACCGACAGTGTTCAACGGGGTCGCCACCGCACTCAACACCAACTATGAGTTCACAAAGGAGCTGGGTCGACTTCTGCGGCGGCCCACAGTCTTCTCGGTGCCTGGGTTTTTCTTGGACACCATGTTGGGGTATGAGAGAGCTGCCATACTTACGCAGGGGCAGAAAGTGGTACCCAAGATGACTCTGGAGTCTGGGTTTAAGTTTCGCTACCCGGATCTAAGCTCGGCTCTTCAAGAGATCATTGGAGGGTGATCATTAGCGTAGTCGGATCGTACCTTGAAATGATCGGTCATGACATACATCCTGTACCTAGCTCAGCAATGAAATAGCTTTAATAGATATTTATTGGAAAAACATTGTTACAAGTTGTCCATGGTGGAACCCAAATACCAAAATGGTTTTATAATCTTAATTTCCACATGATTCAGTTTTTGTACAATCAAGACACTGCTGACATTTGGTGCTGTCTTATGATCTGGGTTGACTTCTCAGTTGCAAACGTTTATGACTTTATTTTCAGTCACACGGCTCATCCGTGTCATCATTTTCCTTGTTGTGGATGATGGGCAGCAGATCCCCCCAATCACTGTTCCTGGCACATCGGTACATGTCCCTGGAATCATGGATGAAGTAGTGTTAAGAGTAGTGCAAGATCTATTTAGCTTTCAGTACAAACCTGTGTCGATATCGGTTAACGGGGCCGATAACTGAAATCTGTCAAAATGTTGAATTTTACAAACACCAAGCTCAGATGAAACTCTCATCTTCTCCTTCTTGGATCGTCACGCTGCGCTTGTGCTTAAGTGACAATGAGGCTTCGGTGCACCTTGTAATTACTCTATATCAGTGAAGGTCAGAATTAAACACAAATACCGATAATCAGCTAAATGCCTAAATCAGCCCCTGATAATAATAATCAGTCGGCCCCCTACCACAAAGTTCTACAAACCACAAGCTTGGGTACATTTAGACTTGTGTTATCTTGTGTTAACCCACTTTAATGCTATCTACAGTAAAAAAACAAAAATCCAACCTTGTAGAGGAGGTCTACTGTTATTGTTTTTAAGTGCACAGGTTTCATTTAGCTGTAGTGTAACAGTTGCAGAGATGATCTGTCCTTGTTAATCTAAATTCAGGCAAAATTTGTGATGAGATATAATATAATTATATAATTTAATTCTGTAAAATATATTTACGATTTATTATTAGAGTGTGTAAATATGAATAATAAATGACATTTGTTTGCCAGAGTTTAGATGGAAATATTTTTTGTGATGTGAAATTTTGTTTGTTGTAATGGATCAATATCTAAGGCAACCACCGAGTCCATGTGAGGGAGGACACAGAGTTACTTCTAGTTTTAGAAACTACCTTAAAATCAAAAGACACTGGTGTGGTTAATTGAGTCGGAATTCACTAATCTTAAAAGGCCAATTTCCCATTCTATGATTAAGCCTAAGCCTAGAGTAGATTTGAGTTTCAATGGTGAATCTCCATTGATACTCAAATTCAGTCCTAGACTAGGTTTAATCCTTGTTCAAGAAACCAGTCCAAGGAGTTCTTTTGCTTTAACTAGTTTGTTTCCTAGATTATAAGACTTGTTCGACTGTTACAGATTAACACTGGTGACACCTGATGCACTCATTACACAGCAAGAGCTTGGCGCTTATTTACAGATTTTCTCCCTAGATTAACATATCTTCCCTGACATGGACTCACTCAAGGATGCTAACATTACAGTTTACCAGCTGATAATGTAGTTTTCCATAGTTTTTGAGATCTGAGTTTTGAAAGAAAGGATAAGTTACTAGAATTTCATTCAATGATAGACAATTTATCATCTGATATAAACGTTAGCATCAATTAATGACAGAAAGTGCAAAATATACCTTCCGTGATGGCGAGCTGTGATGGCCAGCCGCTTGAGTTCTCCGCTGGAGCAGCATATTTGACACTGGATGTGTCTGGGCCTGCGGTGTACAGGGGCAGTTAACCTGGCCCACTCCAAACTCTCATTCTTCAGCGGCTCCTTCGTCTCTGCTCGGGACATGATCAGATAGCTGAACTTCTCCTGCTGCCTCTCTGGGGCCTGGTGGTTTGAGAGTCAAACAGAGTAAAAATTAACATGGAGCTGTAACTCTCGTTTCTGTTTTCCAGGAAGAATGGTTGGGAATTATTGTTAGCGATTATAAAAATGTTATTGTGGAATCCTGCTAACATTTATTTTTGATAGATGTACCAGCTGGTTTGGTCCTGAACTGACATGAACAGTCAGAATTGCAAAAAAATCTCAAAAAATGGGGTAAATTTATGGAATATGTTCAAGTTCCTCAAAACATCTATCCTGTAAAATCAACACAAATGATGCATGATCTTTTTGATGAAAAATCTAATAAAAAATGGTTTTGACACTGAATTTTTATTTTTTCCTAAAGCACACAGTTACGATACTAGTTTTCTATTTTTAGAACTAAATTTTTTAACACAAGTTAATATACTGTCCAAATTACTGCATTCTACTGTTCAAAAACTACAAACTTACAGTACAGGTTTATTTCTCAAAGCACACCAACAGAGTCAATCATGTAAGCTTCTAAAAATCACATTTAGTAAAGATTTGATTTGATTCCACACTTGGATGCGACTCACCCCATGTAAAGGCAGGGGCCGGTATGGCTGGAGGAAGTTGCATGGCACTATGGGCTGCGTGAGCAGCTTTGGACAAAGCATCTCGTGAGGACACTGCAAAACAACACAAAAAGGATGTGATCTGTTAGAAATTAGAAATTAATTAAAAAATAAAAACAAATGTGTCCAACAAATGAGGGACAGAAGTAAGAAAGAAACGTAAAGAGTTTTGAAATGTGGAGAAACTTAAATCAAACGCACCGGAGCGAACACTGCTGGCTTTCGAAAATCGTGAGTTACCTTCTCTTCAGTCTGTGAATTAATATTATGTTATTACAATAATAATACAAACAAAGACACTCAAACTTCATATTATATTTACTCATCGGCCACTTTATTAAGAAAGACTACTTTTAATAACTAGCAGGTTTTGTAACAAAAGGCACTTTTGCATCAAAGTTTTTGAGCTTTCTTAAAAGTTGCTGTTATTGTGTGTCCTGCTTTCACACCTCACAAGCAGGGGCGGTACTTTTACACAAGCGCACTGCTGAACTGTTTTGTTCTAGAATATCTTTGAGAGCACCACATCACTTGCTGATCCTTCCGTCCAATCAGTTTTTACTGTTAGGTGGTAGTTGGTAGCATATTGGTTAGGAAGGTCGCCCAGTGATCAGAAGGTCACAGGTTTGAACACCGGAACAATAAAGGCATCACTGAGGTAGTCATGAGCAAGACAACGTCCCCAAGAACTGCTTCCTGGGTGCTGCCCACGTCAGCTGCCCACTGCTCATTTATGAATGGGTCAAATACAGAGGTCACATTTGGTTGTGGTGCACTGTGTACAGTGCTGTGGTGTGGTCACTCACTTATTTTTGGTGAAATCTTGCTTGATTTTTCCAGTCCACAACTGCTTGCAGTGTAACTGTGAAACTCCATAGTAACAACCATAGCAATGTATTGCCATATGTGGCTGATCGCAAGATAAGTCAAACACTCTGTCTAAAAGTTCCTGGGCTGTTGAAAAGTACCAACTCTTGAGAACGACTAAAAACTATTCAGGAAATAGCAGGACCAACAACCATGCAGAGTTCCTGTAGTAAGTCGCAAAAGCAGGACACTGTTTATTTATGAGGCATGAAAGCATCTGAAAAGCATGAACAATGTGTGGGTGATTATTTATTCTTTTTGGGACACACAAATATTTCCAGGAAAAAAAACATTAAGTGGAGAATCAAGACCAGACATTTATAGGTGTGAATACATATTTTTAAATCCATACCTTCAATATTATATCTTTGGCTTCCATTAATATTTGATGTCCTTCTTTCGTTCCATTTTCAATCAGAACCTAAAAATTTAGCAGAAAGAAAAACAGTTTCTTAACAAAGAAACACAAGATGTGTCCAGGTTATTGGTGAAAGAAGCACAAATCTTAAAAGTACTAACAAGGTAGCCGTTGGTTTTCCTCCACAGAGTGAGAACTGTCTCTTGTCGGTCTTTCTGACTGGCCAGTTCTGATAAAGAAAAGGCAGCTACCACCAAATCTGACTGGACCTACAGGAGGGAAAAAGTTTGAGTTATAAATGAAACTCCACAAGATCCATTTGGATTCATTTTAAACAACTACAGTAGTTAGATTTAAAGGTAAATTCAGACAAAACACAACTCTTTTACCTTCACCCCAGATCTATTAGATTTGTAATGTATTTTTGGAGAATATATTAGTGCATAATCTATTTGCTTACACTGATTTAAAATAACTTGCAGAGATCATTAAAAAAATTATTTAAATGCAGTCCAATTCAATAGTCATAGTTTGCTCACTAGAGCCCAAAATATGTGGTTTTTAAGACAGCTTTAACATTTGAAGTAAGAAAATGATATTTCCACCAGTTCAGAAACTTGAAATAAATAGAGATTTTCTCATAAATGGGCAATGTATAGTTATTTAAAAGCCCTCATTAAGACAGCAAAACTTTTTAACATGTTTTTTTATATATAAACCCTTTAATTAATAATGACTTACCATTTGGAACAAAACTGTTGCATGGCAAACAGTGGAATTACTTTCCTGTCTTTCCATTTTTCTAAATTGAAGTTTCTTGTCTAAACCCAATTTGTTGTCCGAATCCAGGCTCTAAACTCACCTTTGGGGAGACTGGAAGGAACTGGCGGAAGTAGACCTGTTTGACAAGTGGATCATCAACCGCACCGCCCTCTGTTGGGACAATAACATTCAAACACACTCCAGTACACAACAAATATACACGAGTATCAGAATACCTTTTTATTTTGGATTTGAAATGTGTACCCATCAAAAGCTGTTCTGCCAAAGTGTTCATAGCACCAGAGGCATCAACACAAACATATTCCTTTAATGAATCTCCCCAGGTAGCATTTGAAGCCCTGGATGACAGAGATCATAGGGTATAAGATAATATGACATAAATAAGAGAATCAGCTCTGATAGCAGAGCAAAGGTAATGACAGTACAATTTTAATAACTAAGAGTATTATTATGGTTTCAACTTTGGTTCTAAATTCTCACCAGAGGGCCGTTCCAAGTCCCGAGCCAAAGTCCAAGAGAGAAAGAGGTGCAAATGACAGATCTCTCTTCTTTATCTGGAAAAATGACAAAATTATTATTTGTGTGGTTTTAGAGAAATTTACATTTATAGTATTAAGCAGACTTTCATCTCTTAATTTCAGGGGCAGTTTCCCTGGACCAATTTGGCGTTAAGAGTCTTGTTCAGGGACCCAATGATGGTAATGCTGGAGGTAGGATTCAATCCCTAACCTCTTGGTCCAGGGGCAGGTATCCTAACCACCACCACAAACAATTACAGAGACATTCTTCCTGGAGCAGCCCTCTCATCCTATAAGATGAGAAAATTGTCCCAAATACTGTAGCTATCGTTTTGAGAAAAACCTCCACAATGTGTATGTTTACAATGTGTGTTATACCTCATTAAGAGCTCTCATTACAGCTGCATAGCCACCTGCGAGCCGGGCTGCCATATATAACACACCGAGCTCTGCATCGTATCTACAGTAGAGGAAAGCCGTGAAAAGAATGCCTAAACATGCCAGGCATCATAACAACAAACCAAAACCATTTGTACCATTTCTACATTTGTACCTCAGAGACGTCCAGTGATATGTTGTCCTCCTTAGTTCAGACAAGACTTTCATCTGGATTTGTTCTTCAAAGGTGTCGGCATCTCCATCTTAATAACAAAATTCACATTCTGATTTATTGTATCATTTTCATTTCCTTGTTATTCTGTACACATTTTGGAATAAGTAGCATCTCTCAGTCTGTCTCTCTTTCACTCATATCTCACCTTTATGCTGCTCTTTTTTCCTCCCAAGCCATTTCTTTTCCAGAGCAATGGCCTTCTCTCTCAGTTGAGGGGTCTCCACTGCCCTCTTCCTGCTCCACAGGAAGTTGGTCAATTTACGTGCTCTTTCGGTCAGCTCCTTCACTTCAGACTCTAATTCAACATGGTGAAAAACGGGAAATAATTACTTTTTTCCGTTTAGTGAGACAACTTTGGTTTGGTTCTTTGCTTACTCACTGTGTATGAGACAGAGTGCTCCTCTCTGAAGGGCCTCAGGCAGACACACCATTTTGAGGTTCGTCAAACCAGGATGTTTCCGGTGTGGCACACCTTTAAGGAACTCGGGCTGGGCCAGAGGCACTGCAGCACTCGCACACTGTTGGGGGGATCAAAAGCATGCAATAAAAAAAATGCAACGGGTAATCAAAATAAACAAAAACTTTTGTCACAATGGTTTAGAGTTCTGAGGTTAAAAAGCGACAAATGCAATCATCCATCCATCCATTATCTGAACCTCTGAATCCCAACCAGGGTCACGGGGGACCAGAGCCTATTTCAGGAACTTACAGGTGCAAGGTGGGGAACAACCCTGGGCGGGCGCCAACACACCACACGGCACACACACGCACACCTTACAGGGCCAATTTAGAGTCCAGTTAAATGCTAAACCATGAGAGTTACAAAAAAAAAAAAAAACATGAAAGGTTTGTAAAATTTGTGAGCTTCAGAACGCTTTGAAAACTAACTACGCAAACCCCTTTTAGAGGATGTTCTGTTTGTTCAACCAATCACTGAGCACTTATTTTTCATTTGAATTATTACCAGTGTTTGCGTATGTGAAATAATACTGAAGCTCCGTTTTCCGTTTAAGCCATTACATATCAGCAGCCAACAACATAAAGAATAACAATCCGTTTTTTTCTAATATCTAGCCTTTCTGGAAGATTAGCGACACCATATCCCTCCTTAGACGACGCTGTTTGCTCCACCAATCACAGAGAGCTTATTTGCATATTCACATCCGCGTTTCAACACATTTTCTGATGCTTTTTTAAGCCAACATGAGTAAAAGATATTACAATAAGTGCAAGTATTTCAACAGTTTGATCAGGCTTTAATATTAGTTGTAAGTTAGTTCGAACAAATGCGCAGTAACCATGACCGTGACAGCTTGCAACATGCTGAGGGTATTTATGACGCGCGTTCAGCAGTCCTCTTCCGGAGCGGGAGGAAGCTCACTGTAGAGGTCACGTGCTGAGTGCTTGTCACTCCCACCAATGAAACCTCGGGGAAGGTCTGAGACAAGAGCCAATCGCTGTCCTCACAGGACATCATCTGACCCGGATGAGCGAGTGCACAGACAACGTTGGGCCTGCGCGCGGTGTTCTCGCAAGAGACGTCGGCAAAACGCAGAGTTTCGTGTGCCGATGGATGCGAACCGCGCCGGCTTGGAAACGCTCGCGGCTGGCGACTGAGTGCGATGTGTGAGCTGGTGCAGAACCAGAACCCAATTCAGACTACTCTCCCCCCGCTCCACTTTTACTTTTTAATAACTACTATCGACAACTATAACTATTGCTTTGGAAAACTTAAAAATATACAATATAAATTATTGCATGTCTGTGTTTCTGCAATGTTTCAGAAGCTTTTTTAA
This sequence comes from Distichodus sexfasciatus, assembly GCA_032718565.1. Classification (NCBI taxonomy): domain Eukaryota; kingdom Metazoa; phylum Chordata; class Actinopteri; order Characiformes; family Distichodontidae; genus Distichodus; species Distichodus sexfasciatus. The sequence continues at coordinate 995,268 of JAVGVS010000031.1, forward strand.
GCAATTGGCACTACAGCAATTGGCAGTATGCTAAGGTTATTTAACTCACACATTTCACAGTGGGGCTGTTTTGCTAAACCAGTTCAAGTAATGAGTGCATTTTCTGTCTTCCAAGTTGATTCAAATTGTAACCTATCCATCTTTTAAACTAACTAAAAATAAGAGAAAACGCTAACACTATTTTACCAATTTAATATTGTACACTGTTATATTTGTGGTAGTTGTTTCCTTTTACTGTATTTGGTTATTTATAAAGTGCTACAGTATTTTTTTTTTCTTATGTAAGAACGTCTTCAACATCTCATGATGCTAAGAGAAACTGACGTCCCAATTCCTTGATTCAGCAACATTTAAAAGGGGGCACCATAATGAGCTGTTGTAAAATGTTGTATTTTGAGTGCGGTTATAATTACTAGGCTTTAGGAACATCGTTCGCTTCAGTGACGAAGACTAAAACACATACTATTGTTAATTATATGCTTATAATTTGTTTATTTTCTTTTGCATGACCAGATTGAAAGAACGTGATCAACTGTCTAAAATGCTTGTTTTGTTGTACGTCCTCAGAACATTGCAGTTCAATAAGGTATGTCAATAACATACGCAATCTAGCATAATGGCAGTCGGCTTTTCCTTATAAAGTCCTCTACCCATCTTTTCTTAACCTCATAACGTTTTTCATCGAGCTTCTGTCCATTTGAGTTTTGTATGAACTCACCCGTTTAGTCACTCTGACCGGAAAGAAGACATGGCACGAGAAACAAATCCCATAGAAGTGCCTACGAAGAGTAGCCATGTCTATATGCTCCTCGACACTCACGTTTACGGTTTAAACATAGAGAAATGTGTTACACTCCATATATGCTCTTAGTGCCCTAATGCGGTCACATGCTAATCCATACGGTACGGCATCAAAATAAATCCGTCTCGAAACAGCTGGGTACGTTTGAGTCGTTCCTAGAGCTTGGAGAAAAATTCAGCTCAAATGGCTCCATGCTCCCTATGTAGTGCACTACATACTGGCCGCAAAAATATGCTTTTGCTTTAAAGTAGTGCACTATGTAGGGAGTTAGTGACCACTTAAAACTACGTTTTTTCCTTGAGAGTTCTGGCGCCAGACTGCAGAAGTTTCCGTATCTTCACGTCGCATTATAATTTTTAAAAACACAATTAAAACAGCTGTTGTCTACACGCACAGTCGTATTTAACGCCGTTCGTGTAAGAATATGCCTAAAAGAAAGAAATCCACAATCAAATCTGAAATAAGCCATGAGAGTGAACAGGATTCGATTCAATCAGGTTAGCTCCGAAGCGCTGAGTATTTTTGTCTTGTCGTGTCTGCGACAGAAAACCGAAAACTTACTTTGTATATTTTCACATAAACGTTTCCTCACACAAACCCTTTTCATTTGTTTATGACTAAGTGAGTTTAGGAAAGTGTTCACGTGCGGACGGTAAATTGATGTTTATTATCAGTCATTATCCATCGTTTTACCATTATTCCTGTAGGGAAATGTTCTAATATGAATATAAAAGGTAAAAGCGACTGGTTTATCTGATCTGCTGATCAGGTGATGCTGACGTTTAAATGGACTTATATTCTAATATTCATATTTGCTGAAATGTAAATGAAGTATTATTATTTTTAATTTATTGTCTAGGTCATCCACACAAACCAACGGCAGACGAATTTCTTTCACACAGCAGACTTCATATGCTACAGAAGCCTTCATTCAACAGCATTTACACAACAGCTGTCACAATACAACCTTACCTTAGGTCCCAATAAGGCCAGATTAAGACGTTGGAATTGTGAGGAAGCATTCACAAAACTAATGTTTCCTCTTTTCTTGAAATAGATTCCGTTGATGTTAAAGAGGAGAAACATTCACCTGACCCTGCAGCGAGAGGAGGTAAAAGACAGAACCAAAGAGCACTGAAGAATCAGCTTGAGAGAGAAAATAGATTTTTTCCATGCCAGTTCTCACTAGATAGATATGTCCCTCTAAGGTGCTTTGTGACACATTTTAGGCACTTTCATCTTGTCGGATCGTCCCCCGTATATTTTTGTAATGTAGCATTCCTAGAACCTTTTATTTTTAAATCTATTTATCCACACAATTGGTCAAGAGTTCACAGAGGCCGCAGCTCAGATATAAGGATAAGAGCAGAAGGAAGCTGTGTATGAGCCCATTGCTGAAAGGGCAGAGAGGGAAGAACCTTCAGAGAAAAGAACGATAAGGTTGGATTTTTTAAAGGATACAAGTTTCTTGTTGGGCCTCATAGGGCTTACAACATAGCTATGATCAGTGCAGGCACCTTATGGTGTCGGAAGCTTCATGACACATGAACAAATGATCTTTTATCTTTATTAGTATTTGCTTGAGCCTTTCATGTCTAATTCTCATTTTCCCATCATAGGTAAAAAGTTGAGAGGGGCTGCTGCTGCCAAAATTAAAAAGGAAGAGCAAGAGGAGGATGCGTCTGTCAACAAGAACAGTCGAGATGAAGGTTAGACCCCAAAAGACTTAGCAGATTCCAGGTTTCACTGTGTAGTTTGTGAGCTGAAAATGTGATGACTATATGGACGTCCTCCATGTTTTTGTTTAACAGGAGTTGTTAAAACGGTGCTTATGAAGGGAAAGGCTCCGGTGGATTCTGAATGCAAGGAAAAAGTCGGCAAGGTAGCTTACCACACCGGCTCTACACAGTGTTTGCAACCTTTAGGCCCCAAGGCTTGAAATTATTTTTTGATTCTAAATTCTGCACCTGCTTTCTCCTCACAGGCCCATGTATACTGCGAATTTAACAACGTTTACGACGTCATGCTAAACCAGGTAAACGGAAACGGGAGTTGAGGCAATAAGGTCAGTCTTTTTTAACCTGTTTCACTCAACCCTAAGACCTGCTTTCCGCCCCTCCAGACAAACATTCAGTTCAACAATAATAAGTACTACCTGATCCAGCTCCTTGAGGATGATAAAGCGAAGATTTACAGTGTGTGGATAAGGTGGGGAAGAGGTGGGTAAAGGCCACAGGCAGGGGTTTCAAGCAATGCCCAGGAAACCTCTTAAATTATTTTTTTGCATTAGTTTTATTTTTAAAGGGTGCATTCAAAATATTGTTTATATCGTGGCACTCGATATATTTCCCAGTCCTAGTTGTGTTACAGCAGAAAGAGCATGACTCATGTTTAACTTAAGCCTCTCTGCAATACTGTCCTTCTTTTCAGTTGGCAAAGTGGGTCAGAACAGCCTGAAACTGTTCGGCTCAGACCTTGCACAGGCCAAAGAGTTCTTCAAGAAAAAGTGAGGCTCCTGAAAAAGATTTTCTACACATGATGTCTGGTGTACAGTATATGATTTATTTGTATCAGGGACAAGATCTGTATTTGTGGGCCTTTTATTTTGTTATTCAGGTTCACAGATAAGACCAGAAATGAGTGGGAAGATCGGGTAAGGTTTGTGAAGCATGATGGAAAATATGACATGGTGCACATGGACTACAGCGTGAACGATGCAGTAAGCAAGCAATTATTGGTTGAACCTTTTCAAGAGCACATTGAATTGTAGACTTAAACTCCTTTACAAAGACGGGCATTTTCAACGACCAGATGTTTCTGATTGGTGTTGAATTGGCAGAAGTGGCATCATTGCATCACAGCATGCTCTTAGCAGCTGCAAGATGTAGTCAGGAAGAAGATGGAAGCGGGAAGCTGTGGCTGTGAAATAGCTTCCATATAGTTAGATAGTTTTTTACTGTAGCTAAGTATTATATTAAAAAGTTTGGCTGTAGCTTGTTGCTTGAAAAGCTACAATTTAAAGGTAGCTTCTCTGAGACTGTCTTTTGGAAGTGGATAGTAGTTATTTTGGGGGTTTTATGTAAAGTATGTATTATATATACAGTATATAGTATTTATTATATATAGCTATTTTCCCCTTTATCTTGCAGGAGGATCAAAAATCTAAATCATCCTTGCCGGTCCAGAAGCAGCCGTCTCAGCTGGACCGCAGGGTGCAGGCTCTCCTCGAGCTCATATGTGACATCAAAGCCATGGAGAACTATGTGCTCCAGATGAACATTGACATCCAAAAAGCTCCTCTTGGTTAGTTTGGCAATTGCTCATCCTCCATGAAAGGGCAGACTTAGAGCGTTTCTAAAAGCCCTTAAGGAACTGGCAGGTTCCATCCCTTAATATCAAACTGGCTTGAGGAACAGGGAGTGTTACTTCATGAGTGAGGAAAAGTACCCAAATTGGTGCATGAGGTAGACAGATATGGTCTAAATGTAGTGTGAGTCTTCCTCAAAGCATTTTACAGACTCTGGCGGCCAGACATTCCCAGCACTCTTTTGACACATCCTCTGAGCATGTTGTCAGAAATTAATACGTGAGCGAGTTGCACTACCAGCAAAAACTGTCGCCGCCTTCTTCTGTCACTTTACGGTGGACTGGATGCTTTTATAGTGTATATCACTGCCACCTGCTGGAGTCTTCAAGTATGCACGCCAGTATAGTCAGTACACTGCTTGCATAGCAGCGGCGTCCTCAAGCGCACACGTCACGTAGCGTCAAGTATATCCTGGCCCTGAGGGTGAGAGGCGTTGGGCAGGTGCAGATTTACTCATAGCCACCTCGACTGAAAGCCTGAATTCTGGAGTTAACCAAGACTTCCAGATGCCATCTAAGAGGTTTTGGCAAACTGTCACACAGCTCAGGAAGTGGGATCTTTACAATCTGTGTATCATTTATTCATTCGTTCTTTAAATGAAAACCAAAAATTTTTTGAGCATGTGAAAATCGTTTTCTGATTTCTTGTTTTGCACAGAAAAACCTCTCCTGAATTCAATGAACAGAAGACTTGTATTTAGACCCGCCCTCACTAGAATTGAGCCCACTGAAGTATTCTGGGATACATAAGATTCACCATGAGTTTTTGAGTGTTCGGAGAAGTACACGTATTCTTCACTAAAGCAGAAGTATAGATACATTTGTTCACAAAGACTCTAGTAAAAGTTGAAGTATTGACTCAACTTCTTTACTCAAGTTAAAGTGAAAAGTACAGGCTCTAAAACATACTTAAAGTATAAAAGTATGAACGAGCCTTGTGAAGGACAAAACCACCATTTTAGGGCAAAGCTGACTGGACTCCATGTCCAAGTGTTATGTAAAAAAGCGCAAAAAATAAAGCCACATGAACACATAAAGCTCAACTGATCATTACCATCATTATACATGATGATCGCCTCAATCCTAAACACATCATACAATGAACATTATAGTGCTGCAAGGAGCGCTGTAGAAACAAACACAACTGAATTTACTCGAGTTAAGCTTAGTATTTTTTACTTCGTTATTTCCCATCTCTGGTGTTTGGGATCTGTCTTGATTGACACATCATTGTGCTTCGGAAATCTGTTACAATTCAATTCTTATGTTTGGCACATCCGAGCACCATGACGCAGGACACTTGTCCCCTTTCTTTAACTATGAGTCTTATTTTTATAGCATTTAACCTCTAACACATAAATCCAACAAAGTCCAAATAAAGTTGCTGTACTCTAAAATGATACATGTCTCTCTCAGGTAAGCTGACGGTGGAGCAGATCCAAGCGGGTTATGCCGCCCTGAAGGTGATCGAGGAGTGTATAAAAAAGAAAAGCGCTCGCAAAATGCTTCAGGAAGCCTGCAACAAGTTTTACACCCGCATCCCCCACAACTTTGGGTAAAAACTTTGGGCAACGGAACACACGCTAGTGCACCTGTTTGTCACAAGCCACAGCGTATGGTGAGATTCACTGGGAAACTGTATGTGAATGAAATGTACTCTCTCCTCTACCAGGATGCGATCGCCGCCCCTTATCCAGTCCAGTGAGGATATAAAGGAGAAAATTGCACTGCTAGAGGTAAACTGGAAGTAAGGCTTCCTTCATATCATTCTTTCTTCTATTTCTCCATGTTCTATTTCCCACTGTATCATTCCCTCAGTCTCACTTTCTGTTTCTGCCCTTCTTGCTTGATTATGCTCTTTTGATTTCCTTTCCTACTCTCTCTTCCTCTACACTTTTGCTCCTTTGCACTGACTCATTCCTTAATGATCTCCTCCAGGCTCTAAGTGACATCCAGATTGCAGTGAAGATGGTGGAGTCTGATTCCCAAAGTGTTGAACACCCCCTGGACAGGCAGTATCACGCTCTCAAGTGTCAACTCCAGCCACTGGAGCACACTAGCCACGAGTTTAAGGTGGGTGAATTGATTTTCCATGTTTCCATTTCACTACGTTGTAATTGTGTGAATAGGGTTGCACGATATGGGAATTATTGACCGATGTCGATAGCTTTTTCATGCTTATGTTTTGCTCGCCAAAGTTTCACTGCGTGCTCAGAATTTGTTGCAGAAAAGTCTTTTTGGGTTTACTTTGAAAAACGCTCATCTTTCTCCTCTGTCTGTCCCTGGGCAGGTGATTGAGAATTACCTCCAGTCCACCCATGCACCTACTCATAAAGAATACACCATGACCATTATGGATATCTTTGCGGTGAAAAGGAGTGGAGAGAGGGAAAAGTTCCTCTCTGACCTGCATAACAGGTGTGTTGCAACACAGTTGGATGTTACTAGTGATGAAAGCGAGTGAGAATAAGTGATTGTCACTGTGAACACATACCACTGCTAGCTCAGCACACAGTCCAATGAAATCGAGGCTTATGGCTGTTTATATGTAAAGCTGCTCTGTGACAATGTCTGTTGTAAAAAGGGTGTTGGTGGTCTAGTGGTAGGACACTCGCCTTTGACCAAGAGGTTGTGGGTTCGAATGTGACCTCTGGCGTTACCAACATTGGGTCCCTGAGCGAGACCCTTAACCCTAAGTTGCTCTCAGGGGAGCTGTCCCTGAAATTAGAATATGTAAGTCGCTCTGGATAAGAGCGTCTGCTAAATGCTGTAATTGTAAATTGTAACTGATGTTAAGGCTGTAACGATACATGATCTACATCAATGAGCAACAATCCCATAGCACTGATCCAAAATGAAAACAAAATTGTAATGTCACTTTATATTGAACATGAGATCTGAGAAGAGATGATGTTTTTCATTCACATGATTGGTTGAGCACAGGAATAAAACAGTCTAATTTCTGTGGTTTTCCGATATGAGTGGAGGTGATGGTGTTAAATCAGCATATGATGTAGTTTCATCACTTGTGCGCTTCTGAATTGAATCGAAATTAGAGCTGAAAGATTATTCAAATAACTCGAATACTTCAATTACAAAAAATGGTCGGGGCAATTTTTCTAAGCTTCCTTTCATTCATTTCACTCGCTAGAGCATGTGCAGCCTGTGTTTCAAACGGACGCTTAATAGTGACGCACAACGTTTTCAGTGGCATGAGCAAGACAAGACCTGGTCCCTCTGTATTTGAAAGTATTTGTGAGATATTCCGTGCACAAAAACAGAAGTAAATGCATAAAAACGCATGAATGACATTTTCTGCGATGTAAACAAGCCTGCTGTTTGTGAGCGTGTGCGTGAGCGCCATTTCACGCTAAAATGCTCCAATCCAGTCAAACGTTCCCTTTATTACAGACCAAACGCATATTTTAGCTGATAAATAACCATAACAACCAGCATTCTACTCATAATACAGCCGTTACAAACTAATGTAAAAGTGACATTGATCTGACATTGAGCTTTAAGACTTAAGAGGCTGGTTTCCAGAACATGGATTAAGCCTAATCTTAGACTAAATTGCAGATGCAATGGAGATTCACCACTGAAATTCAAAGATAGTCTAGGCTTAGGCTTAATCTTTATCTGGGGAACTGATCCTGAAAATCAAAGTTAGTCTAGGACTAGACTTAATCTTAGACTGGGAAATTGGCCCAAAATCTTTTATTCATTGCTGGTTGTTTTAACGATTGTTCGATTGCAGGACGTTACTCTGGCACGGATCCCGTCTCACCAACTGGGTGGGAATCCTGAGCCAGGGCCTTCGAGTGGCTCCTCCAGAGGCTCCAATCACAGGCTACATGGTGAGAGAAGCATAAGAGCCTTGTCGTAACCATTTACATTTATAGCATTTATCAGACGCTCTATTCCTGAGCCACTTCCATTTTCCAATTACTGGGACACTTTTCCCTGGCGAAGCTTGGGGTTGAGGCTTTGATCAGTGACTCCCGGTAGTGTTGGGTAATTAATCGAAAATAAATCGAAACTGACATTCAGAACCTCTATTATGTGCTTGCAGTCAGCAATTTCACACACTTTTTCTGACCATTACTCCTCCTTTTCCCAGTTTTTGTGCTGGAAATTTTGTTCCAACTCTGAACTTGCATGTGCTCGCATTTTTGATACTCACAGTTGTTAGTGAGTTCTGTCCATTTTTTCGTTGCTTTATTGTCCCATAGACTAACATGGAGCTCAAATTTCGTCGCTTTACTGTGCGGCTGCCGTTCTTCAGAAAGCCACCAAATTCCATGTGATTTGAGGGCCCATGGGATTCTTTGCATATCTTTGCATATATGCCATGATCCGCACTTGTCTTTTTCATCCTTTTTTCCTTAGGAAACCATATGTTTTCTCCCTTTAACAACACATTTGGGATGCAAAAGCTTTCCTTCACCTGTTTTCACACGACAGTAAACTCAGTTCTCGTGCCATCTCAGCCCACCTCGCTGCAGACACTCAATCTCAATTTGTTTCCCCCACACTCGTCTTTTTCTTGCTTTTATCATCCCTGGTTCTTTCCCCCTTCACTTCAATGCATTTTAATTGAAGTCTTCACATTTTCCCCGTTGTCCTTTCACCCTTGCTCTAGTTTGGTAAGGGAATCTACTTCGCCGACATGTCGTCTAAGAGTGCCAATTACTGTTTCGCCACTCCACAGAGCACCGTGGGTCTCCTCCTGCTAACTGAGGTACGTTGTTGCTTAATTTCAACACTGAGGTAGATCTCATCATTTAACCCTTCCTGAGATTTTAACTTGCCTGCTCCGATCGCAGGTGGCTCTCGGGAACTGCAACGAGCTATTGGAAGCCGATTACAAAGCTGACAAGCTTCCGAAAGGGAAACACAGCACTAAAGGACTCGGGAGGACGGCTCCCGACCCGAAAAACGCAGTCATGATGTGAGTTTCGTAATGCGAAGATCACTGCACTTCATTCATTCGTGAATTCTTACGTTTTCTCTTAAATTTGAGTATAGCTATAAAAGAGTTCACAACTGTAGAATCGGAGAACACCTAATAAGCTGATGTTTAATGTGTAAAATTTGCGTGAGTGCTTTTTAGCATTCATAAATTGTGCGCTTACTTTGAAACAAATCTCAAATAAGAAAACGTTGACAAATGGCCAAATCCACATTAAGTGGGGTTTAAGAACAGATTTCTTCTTAAAAAACATGCCTTTTTGGATTTAACAGGCTTCCGTCGTTGTCGCGCATTACAGGAAACGATTGTTTGAACAACTACACAACACACACAGACGTGTACAGCCATTGAGTTAACGTGGAGCTTCAAGAAGAGTTCTCCTTCACAGCATCTTATACCACATCTTTGCTGTTGCTAAATTACTAGCATCATATTGTAAAACTGACATTGCATCAAAGGCTGCATTTCTGCAAACTTTTGTAACTGTATAAACCATATTGCTCTGAGGACAAGGAGAACAGCATGCAAAATCTCCATGATTGTGTACTTTCACTTTGGGCTTCCTGCTTGCTTAACCCCGCCCCACGTTTCTGTCCAATTATTGAACAACCTTAGCACATGTGGGTTTTGTTTTCAAATTTTGGTTCACTTGCAAGGCCTACAATGTGAAAGCGAACCGCACCAAAAAAAAAAAAATTATTTGGTCCAGACCAAAGCAAGTGAACTAACAGACTTTCCTGGTGTTAATACACCTTAAAAATAAACACATTGGAGCACACATGACCAAGTTCCCGTCTCTCCCTTATCTGTCGTTCCTCAGGGGCGACGTTGCCGTGCCGACAGGACCCTTTGCGAAGACCGACATTGCTAGCGAAGACTGCTACTCGCTCCTGTACAACGAGTTTGTTGTCTACAACCCCGATCAGACGCTCATGAGGTACCTGCTGCAGGTCAAATTCAACTTTTCCACACTGTGGTGATCGAGTTCAGCCCAGAAATTAAGCAGAACATTAAACAGAACTGAAGACGCAGGTGTCAGGGTGCTACTGTGTACTTGTAAGAATCTAAAATGATTCTACAGGCATACTAAAGAATGTATGAGGCGGGAGATTTTTTTTCTTATTAATGCTTGTTTTTTAAAATATAGGTGTGTTTTTAAGTGATGAGGTTAGTGTTAAGTTTGGGACATTCACAGTACAAAATCGAAGACTAAATTTACAAGAATGAAGAAGTAAGGCTGTGTCATTTCGACTAGAGAGAATGTCAGTCATTCACATTTTAGATTCAGATTTTCCTATCATTTTTGCCAAATGTATACACTTTAACCATAAATACTCCTGTAGCTGTTTGTTCATTTACATAATTTCCGTTGAACTTTGAGGTTTGTGAAAAGAACTTAAAATGCCTCAGTTAATATGTATTTAGCAAATGTCACTGAAAGCTTGTTTTTTATGTTGTTGCATAAATAAATTTGTGGTCCAGGTAACTGAATAAATATATTCAAATTTAACTGTTTTTCTAGTGCTTTTTGTGTACATGGCTGAAGTTGATCGTGGAGTTTAGAATGAAAGTGAGTGATTATTTGTGAACACACAGTGCACCACACCGAAATGTGACATCTGCCTTTGACCCATTCATGAAGGAGCAGTGGGCAGCTGACATGGGCAGTGCCCTGGGGAGCAGTGCTTGGGAACGATACCTTTACTGGTCCTGGATTCAAACCTGGACCTTCTGATCACAGGGCAAACACCCTACCGTTACGCTACCTGCTCCCTGCTGGAGCCACCGACACCTCTAAGCTGCAGCTAGCAGATAAACTAGTTGGTCATCACCCAAGCACTTGCCACTTGGAACTGAACCATCTGGGCTTCAGCTGGAACTCTTTGGATCTGCAAGTGAAATGGCTGGTGGCTTTGTTATTTCTGACTGGAAAACTAGTCATTCGTTATACAAGAGACAACGTGGGATCCTATGGATGACAAAGAAAGAAAGCAAACAGCCCAACGGATGTCACAACGCCTATATATGACTATAATTCTAGTGAGCATTGTTTTCAGACATATAATTCTGTTAGTTGAGAAGTGACACCCTTTATGTTTCTGAACATTTTTATTTTCAAAACAAGTGCGTAAATAAACATATTCAGTCTAACCATTGTAACAAGGCCACAGGGAGAAAAGACTATAACTAGAGCAAAAAAAGACAATACACATAAAAATGAACTAAGCATATAACAATTATGACAAGATGGTGCCGAAGCAATCACACATTAAAAATGTTTTAATTTTTACTTCATTTACTGCAGGAACCAAAATGGTCGTTTAATTACTTTTTGGCTTACACAGCAGTTTCACCAGTTCCAAAATGTACAGTGAATTCACCAGGACCTTCAGTTTCAGTTCTTGCATTTATCAAATGCAGCTTTATTTACCTTTATGGCATTTAGCAGGTCCTCTTATCCCAAGCAACTACCATTTGCTAATTTAAGGGACAGTCTCCCTGGAGCAACTTTTGTGGTTGCTCAGGGATCCAATAGTGGTAGGATTCAATGGCAGTAGGATTAATTTTTCTAATTACAGGGTCTCCTTGTAGGAACATGGGGTAAAGGGCTTTGCTCAGGGCTCTATAGTGGTAGTGCTAGTGATGGGATAAAGCACGACTCTAAAAATAAAAAATGACCAAAAAAGGACTTATGAGGTTTCCACCCGTGCGACAATATATTTTCTTGTAATCAGAATAAGATAAACGCAAAAATTTACCAAATGATCTTCATGCAAGATTTACACTTCCTCATATAAAATCAACTGCAGGGCTTCTCGCTTATGTGCCCCCACTTTTTAGCCCCTAGTTATTTGAGCTGCCACCGAGGAGAATGAGGATGTAGAGGAAGATGATGATGATGTCCAGGTAGATGATTAAAGCACCAAAGATGTACTCCTCAGGATTCAGGCTGTATTTCACCCTACCCATCACCAACTGACAGTCTATCGCCAGAAACTGGGGGAAAAGACACAAATAAAGACTTTAAAACATTCCACGTTAAGACTGTACGCAGAGAATTGCTATTAGGGATGTATGGATTTGCCCGATATGTTCATCCAATATTTTGACGCATTTATTGTATGTTGGAAAGGTAGCGCTTGTGCCAGACACATCCAAAGTCTGAGGTGGGCTTTTATATGGCCTGCGCCTTCTGTCCTAAAATGTATGGCGTTATTTTGTGACAAAATTCTGAGCATGCAAGCAAAATCTCGTCTTTACAGGCTTGACTCTGCCTGCACGCGTGAAAAATGTTTAACCAACAAAATTGTGTTTGCCTCACTTAGCAAATGTGAGCTCGCACATGAGTCACGCACTGCGTGAACTTAATGGTATGGTAGGTAGGGTGCTCTCATCATATGTTTCTATGCAGTAGTAGGCATCTCAGGAAATAGCCGGAGTCGTAGTTTAACGCCTCTCTACGCACTAGGTAGTGCACATGGAGTGTCACATGTATTTCAATTGGTACACCACATAGGGCGGGAAGAGACCTTTTCTTAAAATGTTGGGCACTACGCTGGAAATCCGCCCAGAGGAGGATGGGGTCCCCCTCTGAGTCTTGGTTCCCCTCAAGATTTCTTCCTATTAGAGGGAGTTTTCCTTGCCACTGTCGCCTCAGGCTTGCTTGTTGGGGGGTTTAGGCCGGTTATATGTAAAGTGCTTTGTGTTAATGACTGTTGTTAAGAGCGCTATATAAATAAATTTGAATTTGAATTTTGAATTTGAAATGCTCTGCCCTCCTTCTACTCTGCTTTCATCCTTGCTTCACTTGCTACTGTGTTAGAAATGTCAGAACTATGGTGTTACTTTTGTGCCAAAATTCTGAGCGTGCAGAACAGAATCAAATCTGCCTTCCTCATTTATCGGTATCACGGACATACTGTAAGCATAAAAAATATCTCCACTGGTCAGTAATCCCCATTTCTATACATATCTGCTGTACGAGTGAAAACCAGCCCTTAATGGTGTAGGGCAGCCACATGTTCTTTATATACTTTTCCAGTTCGAGCATTCAACAAACGCTCTTATCTCGTGGTACCTGGAAGTACAGATGTTTCACTTCTCTGAAAGTTTAGTGTGAAGTAATGTGCTGTTGTACAATATTTCTTGCTAAATTAGTGTTGCACAAACCAGTCCCTGAGGCACTTCAAACAAGTTCAGACTTTTACAGGACCTCATGCTGAATCTTTTGCAAACACAAATGACAGTCTTAACACCTCTCATATTAGGTGGAATTACTTTTTTTTGTCATCACCATCCAGGAGTTGGGTTGGACTGTATGGTCTACACAACTGGACTCTCACCAGGCTTCAACAGTCTTAGTTTCTCTCAAGCTTTCTTCCTGTTTACTAAGTGGACGTTTTGCATTGCCGCTGTCGTCATAAGCTCGTTCGTTAAGGGGATTGCGGCCAGTAATATGTAAAACTGCTTTGTTACAATGTCTTTTGTAAAACGTGCTATACAAATCAAACTGAACTGAGTCAACCCTTTATATTTAGCAGATGCTGTGATCCAAAGCGACGACATTTCAGGATCAGTCTCTCTGGGGTTAAGGTTCTTGCTCAGTTAATCAGTTAATGAGGTTTAGGCTCTACAGGATTTGAACCACCACATTTAGGGTTAACAACATGGGTTTTATTAAGATCAGGATCCCTTCATCCCTGAACCTGTTCTGGAGCATCTCAAACCAGGACTAACCAAATGGGTTAATTGTTGTAATTTAACCATTTTCTGTAAAAACTGCCTTGTAAAATGCTTCTACCTTCCTCATAACTTGAACAATTGGAGAAAAGGTTTTCAATCTGTCCTGAGGCACCTTTCATTCCACTTTGCAATCTGAGAGCAGAACTCAACTTTCACTAAATGCCTTACCACACGAAGGAACAAATATTTGCTAATTCTTTAAACCGATTTGTGTTTGCATTACAACGTGCATTAACTTAAACATAATACATAATTTGCCAAAGTGCAAAATGTTGCATCATTGTTTCATACGTCCAGCCTACACAAGATGTGTTTCCATTTTAACCATAAATGAGCCATAACAACTTGATTTAAGCATTAAGACAATTTTAAGAGTGTTACACTAAAGTGTCGCAAAAATTCCTGTTGTATGACAGGATTAACTAACTGAAGTTGTCAGGTTCATTTACCAGAGAATAGAGAAGAGCTCCGAGACACCCGTACACAATCTGCAAGACGCTGGAGTAGAAAAATATGCCGAAGAATCCAAACATGAGGAGGTCCACGGCCAACACGACCAGAATGCCGTTGCATATTGAGAAGTCCACGCGAGTCTGAAACAACAACAAAAAAATCACTGTTGACTTGCACTGGTTGTGTTTGTAGTTAGATTTGTCTAAAACACTGTACTAACAAAGTATTTGAACTTTAGTAATAATAAGTTGGTGCATATGACTACATAAAGATGTTATTTGTTAGCAAACAGATTTGCACATTCCAAGTAGCGCCCGACTGATGAAGCGTTTTTAAAACTGATCCTGATTTCGATATTTGCCTTTTTACTTCTTTTTTCAGAAAGAAACCTCTTCTCTGATGTTTGTTCTGCACAGCAATTTAAGAGTCTTTAGCAACATAACCTGATATAATGGAGTTTAAAAATCAACTTGTTTTATTGTAATACAGCTGTGTTGCCAACAGTACTGCCCTCTGGTGGACAAGCCGGCAAATATAGCCGCAAGCGGCAACGACAGGGGTCCAAGCAAAAATCGCAAAAAGCTGCACAAAAGCAGCTGATGCAGTAAGTGTCAAAGAACGGAGTCAGTGAATCAGAAGTCAAAATTAGCATGGCAAAAAAGCTGACATTATGACAAGTCTGCAGATTAATTTGACACCTTATTTGCTCTAATCAGCCTAGAAGGAGTTTGCAAAAGTCTGTTTTGCATGGTATGCAAATTAGAAAGGCCGATCAGTACGCTTTTCTTTAAATGCTAAGCAGCATACCATCCCAACTTAATGACCAGGTTTCAGTTTTGTGTGACTTACGGTTTAGGCTGCATAAATTTATGTAGCATTTTTAGTGTCCACCATTGTTTATGTAGCAACATTGTATATTTACCTCTTCCACATCTTAGTTTTGATTGTTTATTCCAAATTTTACTCTGTCACACCCCACTGCAATTAGTTTGCTAATTTTGCACTTTGTGCTTGGACCCCTAATTAACAAAAAATATCATGATAATATTTTTTTAAGCATTAATAACTTCATTAAATAATTAAGGATAAGTACCATTCTGTACTGTTGGTACAAGCAGGATTTTCATGTTACACTACTTTCACAAAGATCGCCATCGTGACAACAAATGGCCAAATAATATGCGACCCTAGTCACTAACTCAATACATGAATCATGAATACATACTGCATGAATACATGATATTCATGATATAAAATACTAAAAAACAAGGAGAGAAAAGTGTCCTAAGAGCCAGTTAGGCCAAAATAACAGAACGTTCCTTAGACTAATCTACATTGCACTTGTACAGTGGTTTTACCTGAGCAGAGAAGATGATGATGGTGAAGGAGATGACCAGCGTGGAGCCCATAGCGATGACCACAGCGGTGGTGTTGTGAAAAGAGGCTACGGTTCCCACCATGTAGGACAGACTCAACGTCACCACTGACTGCGCACACACAGGTGGAAATTAAGACTAATAGTGGAAAAAATGAAACAAGTTTCCTGCTCATCTGACCACTAACAGAGTCACAATCAGCGTCAGACATGCTAGTCAGACTGTAATGTGGCTAAGAAACGTGAGTTTGTTTAACTATGGGGTTAAACCACTATTTACCACAGCATAAACCACTGTTTTTTGGAATATGTGATACATTCTCCACACTGACTGTTGTTAGTCATATTAGTAGGGCTGCCCTTTTAATCGAAAAATGACACATAAAACAACATTCAGAACCTCTAATCAATGTAATCTTCACCATGTTGTATATTTCTATTACACATGCACGTGTTCATTAGAAAGGTATCCCACCTTTAATAGCTGAATATATATTTACTGTACAAACCTTTAAACTACGAAGGCAAAAACAAACAAAAACCAAAAAGAATAATTCTTCATCAAGCAAAATGTTTGATTAATTGTGATATTAATCTGAGGTCATATGGCCTTGCCCTACATATTAGTGTCTTAAGTTTACAGCCACTGTTAGTGAGATTAACATCAGGAGCGCCCACATGCTGGACTTGGAAAATGAACTTGTCAAGTTAGGTTATGAACATTTTGGGAGCAGTGCTTGGGGACGGTACCTTGCTCATGAGTACCTCAGCGATAACTTTACTGGTCCTGGGATTTGAACTGGCGACCTTACGATCATGGGGCGAACTCGCTAACTCTTATGCTAACAACTGCTAGCATAAACTATAACTACAGCTAATTTAAAAAACCAGACAGGCAATTAGTGAAGACACTGCGGTGGGCTAAAAACGTAGAAATGAATAAAATTACACAGGAGAAAGGATAAAGGCTGATTATAGTTGACCTGTTAAATTGTTGAACTGAATGAAAAAGGAGTGATGAAAAAGAAATGGTTATTGATAAATGGTGATAAACCCCAAGTACCATTCAACCTCCTCACCACTAGGGGGCACTCTAAATAGGGGATGGGCTAACCACAAGAAAAGAACAGCACAGATCTCCTTAATGGAGAAGCCCCCTTGTGGCCAAAATAGAGAATGAGACGTTTAATAGAGACTTGCTTTGACCTGAAAAAGAAGAGATAAGCAGGTTGCAGATGGACTATTGCACAAAATGCAGCAGCCCACATTTCCTCAGGCAATGCAATAGCCAACGACTCCTCAATGAGATGAAATATTTAAGCCATGAACGTGTCTCTACACCAAAATCTGTGGGCGGGGTTTAGTTCACATAAAGACAAAATAAAAAGTGTCAGAAGAGG
Source organism: Distichodus sexfasciatus (assembly GCA_032718565.1). Lineage (NCBI taxonomy): Eukaryota > Metazoa > Chordata > Actinopteri > Characiformes > Distichodontidae > Distichodus > Distichodus sexfasciatus. The sequence goes on from JAVGVS010000031.1 coordinate 1,012,379, forward strand.
CTGTGAGAAACAGCACAGCCTGGATGGAACAAAATGCCTCCAGGTGTCCAGGAAGTGGCAAGAAAACGAGTGAGAACGAGTGGAAAAAAAATAGTTGTGTGGTCACACAAGAGTTGCACTCCCTGCATGTGTAGCAAGACCTTTTATATGGTTAACTTGTTTATGCATAAGAAGAGAGGAAGTTTAGGGTGAAACAAGTGGTAGATTTTTTCAAGAGTGACTCGTTGACCTTACTCACCAACATGTTCTTAAAAAATTAACTTTTTCTTAAAACTGACACAAAAATCCTGACATTCACCAAAAAATTAGCCTATTGGGCCTGATTTAGTTCCACAGCTGTATAATATATTATTTAAATATCTTAAATAACTTAAAAGAACAAAATTCAGAACAAACCTTAAAATATTAATGAATGAATGTTCTTGAAGTCAGCTGTCACCTGTCAGAATGTTTTAAGTGAAGACGCGGTAAAAGCTCTGGTTTTCTCAGGTCACAAGTAAAAAGTGATCTCTGTCAGTTTTCACAGGTTCCTGGTAGATTTTTGGAGAATACTTCAGAGAGAATAACACCCAGAAAAATCACTGTACTCAAATGTTTAGGACAATCTTAACCAGAGTGACTTCTATTTCCTAATTACAGAGAAGCATTTTGGGGTTGAGGGCCTTTGCTGGTTTCCAGTTCAATCCTCTGAAGCAATAGCTAAAAGCTTTGATTGACCTTGGATAAGCTTACCAGCGCAATCATATTCCATGGGTGTGAGCGGCTGAAGGAAGACGAAAAGGACAGGCACAGCGCCACCACCACAAAGACGATGTAGGAGCTAATGTAGATCCAAATGTTGCCCTGCACCGCTTCTTTCACTTTCTCCGAGAAGGTGAACACACACACGATACTGAAGGTGACAAGTAACTGCAGGGTCACCACGCTGAACACCTTTAGAGACAGCAAGAGAAGACGAGCCGGTCAGAATGAAGCAGAACTCAGGACCAATTCAGAATTACAGCTAACGTTCAGGTTGTGAGATTAAACAAATTTAGAATGCACTCTTACTGGGCCACAATGGTGGCACTGACCTTTCTGATGAACGCCCTTCGCACGGTTTTGTCTGCAAAAGACGACACCACAAGAACCGACTCTGTCTCCACATTCTCGGTTCCTGTTTTTTGGAGGTTGGCAGAAGGTCGTTATCAGTTTTGAAGTGTTTTTTGAGCATTTTTTGTTGCTGTCACTCGCTGACTTACAGTATATATTAATATATATATATTTGTCATTGTGAACACAGCACAGAACAAAATGTGAGCTCTGCATTCGATCCATCACTGAAGGAGTAGTGGGCAGCTTTTTGGCAGTACTCAGGGAGTGTGTGTGTGTATATACTGTATATATATGAACACATATTGAACGCATATACATATTTTTTCTATATAATTTGTGGTGTGATGTGTTCGCAATGACAAATAGTCACTTTAATAATTGTTTGCTTTTTGTTGCTTTTATCAAAACAAAAGCACCAGGTATACACCTTTATCAGCAATAAGTTCATACCTGTGTTTGGTGTCTGTGCGTATTCTCCAGGAGGGAGGTTTTGGGCGATGTAGCCGCCTTGTGTGGCAGGGTAAGCAGGGTACGCATCTGCTGGAGCAGTGCCCACCTGTACAGGAGGGTAGGTGGGGTAGACGGCCGGAGCGCAGGGGTAAGGAGGGGGGGCGTAAGCAGGAGGTGGCTGAACAGGGGCGGGGTCTGTGGGGTATGGCGGCGGGGCATAGGCGGAGTCACTGGGACCAGGCTTCGCCTCTGCTGGGGCTGGCTGTTTCTGCACGTCCGTCATTCTGGTAAGAGAAGTTTCAGTAGCCTCTCTGAGATTTACCTTTTTGGAAGAATATTATTCAGTTCAATGGGCCCCATTCATCAATATTTTCTTAACTTTATTCTTAAGAAAGTTAACTTTATAGTTAAATTTATATAGATATACATACATATATACCTTAGAATTAATCTTAAAAGCAGAAACCTTGGTGAATGTCTCAGAATCTGAAAACTGTGTAGGTAGGTTTAAGGCGTAAATTTCTTCTTAATGACAGCCAATGAATGAGCCAGATGTTTAATGGCCAATGTGGTGAAACCATGTTTTTAATTGTATTTCTTTATCAGGAACATGATTTCAGATTTGTAGTGTATAACTGCTGACATATCACCATCTTTATAGCATGTTGAACTAACATTTCCTTGTTTAACTGGAAAATCAACTTCAAAAAATCACTTTCATTTTAATGGAGCACACGATGTGTATCTTAAAGTTAAGGATTATTTAAAACGTATAGGTTCAAAAACATGAAAAGAATCCCCACTGTACATTTTTATCATAAGGATAAAATTCACTTGATTGCAACTGGGGCTGAAAACGTAATCTCACTCATGTTTAGCAAAATAAGCCTTGATAATATTAGCTAATCATAGTAATAAAGTTACCATTTCAATAAAAATATTACAGACTAAGCCTTAAATTAGATATTTGGGAATTATTTTTATTATTTTGGTTTTTGTTGTAGAATTAAAGTAAAAACAGACCCTCATTATCCAGCTTTGACCTAATTCTATTCCCCAGAAACTGAATATATTATGGATCATAATATTATTTCAAAAATCATTTCATACCTCGTTTCTGAGCTCGTCCCGGTGTCCGACAGTGTGAAATCACTCTCACACACTCTCACTGATAAACTGGGTTCTTTACCTTTTCACCAGCCTTCAAACCAAAGCAGGTCACTTCCTGCTGCTCTTGCGCGACTTGACAGCCGTGTGAAACCCTGAGTGTGGTAAACTTGTGAATTTGCAAGAGCCTTTGCAAGGAACCCAAACCACTTAGGCTCCTACTTCTTTTTTCCTGTTAGATGTCCAGATTTAAAGAAACTCAAATCTTTACTAAACTCCATATATATCACAAATGAATTGGATAAATTTCTCTACAATTTTTTTTTCAAGATGAACTTGGGTGATGTTGTAGGGTAATGCATCTGTGCAGGAGATATTAATTATTAGTATATTTTAAAAGCTACAGGAAAGCTAGTGTAGTTAGCTACACTACAAACTACAGATGAAACAGGAATAAATAACCCAGTAATACTTAATATTTGTGATGTTGGGTACTTTTAAAGTAAATTAGATTTTTGGCTTGCATAAGTTACACTCAAATGTGTGTAAGTTCTGTCCAGTTTGTCTTTCAGAGTCATACATTTTGGAAATTGAGAGTTTTGTCACGGCATATTTGTACTTGTAGAAAATAGTTATTTAAGCTTAGTTATTTAAGAGAGAGAGAGATCAGAAACTCCTGAACAAAGTGTAGAAGTCACGTTTAGGTTAATTTGGAAGTCGAGCGATGTTCTAAAGCTTTCTGCGTATCTTTGTAAGACCTCATGTCCTGCACGAGTTGGACGTTTCGACATTTTGGATCGTATGGCCTGTGGCGGACGTGTTCCTGTACTAACTTCCTCAGCCTTTGTTCCACTTTCATGACCTGATGTTCTTCGCCTTTTTTAGAACCTCGTTAACAAAAACAACAAAGACACCAATGTCCTGAAGCAGTTAATTCTCCCGATTGGGTTGTCATTAGTCTCGGTGACGCTACATTTGGTGTTTCTCTGCCGCTCGTCCGCAAGCGGCTTAGCGTCGTGTCTGATGGCTGTTATCATTTTGGCAAATATTGACAAACTTTCAAAATTCTTTCACTGTTGAATTTGTTATATTCGGCATTTCATCACGACAGAGCCCCTGCATATAGACAACATGGAGGCGGTGAAAAGAACCTCGACATGAAAGGTTGGTAAAAATTCTCATCCCGTTAAAGGAAATTGTGGTTATAACCTTTATATATTGTTTAATTGCAATTATTTAATACCGAAAATATTTTAAGGGCAGTAACGTGAAGAATCATTCATTAATACTTTCTCTTGTATTTACAACACTTCCATTTCCAACCATTTTTCCCTCTTTTTGTATTAAGGCTCCATATAAAAGATCGACAAGTGCTGTGCTGCGTCCCAACCCAAGGAAAAGTTTTAAGGTGTTGAAAGAAATGGAACACTTGACAAGAATACAATAATTGTTTTTAAGCTGAATGACACTGACGCTCTCTCACACAAATATTTAGTTAGGTTGAAGACTTCAGATTGGAGGGCTGTGATTTATTTGCAAAGCAAAAGTGTATGTTAACTAAATGTTTGTATGTCAGGTAATAGGGGAACTTCTAGCCCCTTCCAGGTCGGAAGAGTCTCAGAATCCTGATAATCCTAGTGTTAATTCTACTGTATATCGTCTACCATGATGTACACAGTTTCCTGGTACATCACCATCAGAAATCAGGATGATCCTGAGAAGGAAGTGCAACAATGAAGCCTACTCTAAGAGAGCCCAGGAAAGGGTTAAAGAGAATCCCGGTGCTGGTAAAGACAATTGTGTGACAGACAATGAGTAACTGGATAAGGAGAGACATCAGACAAGGATTTAAAAAACACATTGACTAAAAGACAAATAAAAATAAAGATTATATGAAGCAAAAAGACAAAAAAGGTTCAATTTGTTGTTAATTCAATGACAGTTAATTGATGTCATATTTGTTTTAGTATATAGAATTGGGATTTGTTTGGTTGTGCCTACTAAAGATACTTAAGCCATAATGTCAAGCAAGTGCGTATTATTATCTTATTATTTTTCAGTGTTATAATTGTGATGGCTTAATAAATATACACAAAATGTTTTGAATATGTAAAGCATTGGTCTTTTGCGTCATATCTGTTCTTCCAGCCAAGGTGAAGGCTGCCAGTAGCATGCAAACATGCAGCAGTGTTTTACATAGATGTGCGCATTCACAAGACATAATAATATGACATGTTAACTGTTTTTAATTTTAGTACATTAAATAATTGTACATTTAAGTTATATTAAGACGCTCAATTTTACAAAAGTATACTTAAAGTGCCATATTTTATGTCAATATATTTATGGGTTAATACATTTTAAATACATTTAAATATATATAAAATATATTTTATATATATTAAATATATATAAAAGTTCACCTGTAGTTAAATTCTAATCTAAAATGAAATACCACTAAAAATATACTGTACATGCTTTCAAATGCATTCTAGAGTACACACTTAAATTACATTTCAAGGTATTTATTGTTGTTTCAATTCATTATATTTTTTTCACTTTTTCTTTTCACAAGGGCAGAACTGTTCGAACTTATTTTATAGTTCCAGTTTACTGATTACTGACAGAATGTCACCTGCCAAACACCAATCACGTTTTAGAAAAAGGGGAATAACATCCACTTCATCCAGAGATTTGAAAGTAACGAGTAAGGAGAACCTTGATAGAAATGTAGTGATAAAAAGCACAGCATGTCTTTTTAAAATGAGTGAAGTGGAATTTATTTCAACAAAATACTACTCAAGTGAAGTACAGATACTTAAAAACTGTACTTAAGTACAGTACTCAAGTAAATTTACTTAGTCACTGTCTAAAAAGCAACGACACTCACAAACTTAATTTTTCCCCAGCAGCTTTCCTCAATAGCGAAGCTACTTTTACAAGCATAATCTTTTTTTTGATAGCTGTATTTAAGGATGATATTTCATAAAAATACTATTATTTTTCTGCGTTATTCAACTCTGGAGTAGTAAATCAGTGCCAAATGAGTATATTGTCATTTGTTTAAACAGTGCAAAACAGACCCTACAAACTCATGTTTTATACAATCACTGTATACCAGTGGTATATTTCAAGGGAAAACGGCATATGCTGTTAACATATTTCGGTTACTATATTTCAATGTGGCTAAGATTACTACATTTACAGCAAGCAGATGCCGGTGGCAAGTAATGACGAAGTTCCGTGAAAGGCAGCAGCAAAACGCTACCATAACAGACAAAGAAATGTTTTCAACCTGTCAACAAGCTTCTCACAAGGCTGATGAAGGAAGACCATCAGAAAAGATGACAACAAGAGCACATAATTATAAATAGGAAATACAGAGATTCTAAGCCTGAGTAGATGATTACCAAACTGTAGGTGAATTAACCATAACTATAAATGAAATACTCATACCGATAAATAACTGGCGTAAAACGTTTAATAAACGATACATTTAGTCTGTCTTAAAACATGACAACTATTAGTAAAAAACTAACTTCGCCGACCTCACTCCTTCCATAGTGACCATTTGCAGCTTTTTCAGAAGACACGGACTGGGCAATTAATTTTCCCCTTATGGGCCATATGACAAATTTGAATTGGATATGGGAGCAGTACCTAACAGACTGTAAAATCAACTCTGTTCAACTGAACTTCATTTAAAAATAGACAATTGTCTAGTTTGATTATCTCCTGCCAGTTAATACTAGATGTTGCGGTTGCTTATAAATGTGTGGAGCAGAGCATATATCTTTATGTAATTTTATTTTTGATAGCACATCTTTTCAACAACAAAGCAATATTGACATAAATAGGTTTAATTTGTTATTTTACACTGCCTTCAGGTGGGCCTTACCAGGACAGACAAGGTCGGATGGTTCGGTGGGACGGGCAATGCCCAGGTCTGCTCTAGGCAGTTAGCTATTCAAGCCTTGAATCTCTGGCTGTAGCTTCATAGTTAACTAGAAAACATTTAGTTAATAGATAACTTTTAGTGTGAATGCTACGTTTTATAAGCTGCTTCCCCACCACTTCAGCAACTGTTGAATGTTTTTCAAAATTATTTTCACTTTCACATTCAGACAGAGTAACTACAGATCCTATATGTGAGTAATAATTTCTTGAGTAGTACACTTTGAGGTAGAATAAGATTTGTTATTTCAATAAAAAGAATCTTAAGCACCAAGTACTTGCTATGGGCCGATTGCTGATCAAGGCCAAAGAACTGAATTTCTTATAAAATGTGCCCTGCTTAATCAAATACAGGTGGCTTTCAGTTGTAGTTAGTAAAACCTGAAGTAACTGATAGCGTCCTCTGTAATCAATTCAAATTTGTTACAAACCGATTATGATGTTGCTCAACATACCTTTAGTCTGTAGCTATAATACTTTGCAAAATTGTTCAATATCGTCTGAAGCGAAAGTGCCATTGACCAAATTGACAGTTGGTGGTCTCAACTCTGTTTTTTTTTTTTTTTTTTTTTAGCAGTTTCTGTAACTCTAAATTGCAAAACCAAATAATTCTTGCTGAATTTGGTCATAAATAGGAACTTTATTGTTCATGGTTAAGGGTTGTCGTGGTATTGTTATTATGAAATATCTGTTTTTATAAGTAACTTACAAGAATTTTCTACACTGTGTTTCATGTTTGAGATGAGCAAGATACTGATTTAATTTTATTTTTAATTCAGAATGCAGTAAAATTCAGAATGTAATTCTGCATATGTAGTGCATGCACCCCTTTCGGCCACTGTGTAGAAGGCAAACTGGCAAGAAAAAGGGTGAATGGCCTAGAATCCAGCTAAATCTTAAACATTTCTCATAATTTAAATCATGCAATATATTAGTAAGAAAGATTTATGGTTTATAGTTCGACAAAATTGCTGCACGGGTGGCGAGTGGTTAGCTCGGCCACAACGAGAAGGCCCTGGGTTCAACTCCGGGACGGGCTGTGGGTCCTTCTGTGTGGGAGCTGCATGCTCCGCGGTTTGGCGTGAGTTTCCTCCGCTGTCTCCGCCGGGTTTCCTCCCACAGCCTAAAGGCACTATAGGGTAATTGGCACCTAATTGCCCTGTAGGAGTTCTGAGGTGGTGGTTGGGCGCCTTACTCGAGGGTTGTTCCCCGCCTTGCGCCCGGAGGTTCACGGGATAGGCTCCGGCCCCCCTACGACCCCAATTGGGATTAAGCGGTTCAGATAATGAATGAATGAGTTTGATGTACTTCACCCAGGCAATAAAAACTTCCAATCGAACAATAAAAGGTTTCCTGAAATGTGAGGAGTGAAACATGAAGTTACCTTTATTGAAGTCAGTTTATGTCAAAAGCCATTTGACTCCAAAACCCAGAAGTTGTCAAGCGCTGCACTTCCACTCTTTTCTCAACGTTGGGCTGGACTTGACGTAATTCCCTGAAGTCTGACAATGCCAAGCACAGAGCAGGAAGTGTCACAATTGATGTCACATTTTTCATTTTTGTCCACTTAATTATCTTTGTCAGATATTCAAAACAGGCAGAAAGGATACAACATTAAAAGCAGAAGCACTATTCCACCAGAAGAAAACCATCAAAAAGAACCAACACTTTCACACAAACATATTTATTGTAAAAAATACTTACAAAAACAAGTTGCCCAAGCCCCAACCCAGACATACAAAAGGTCTGGGTGTAGAAACAGCATCAAGGACAAACAGAAGAGCAGGCCATTTTGAAATGTGACACATATTTACATTTTAATAAATAAATACTGTTATTCTTTAGCAGAATGAAGGCAGATTGTCTAGATCATACCAACTTCCCCAGCAACACCCCCTTTATTTAAAAAGAAAACACACTCAACCCAAAACAAAGAATCATCACAGACCCCCGGCGACACTGGCGAATACTAAACTCACTTGTAATCTACACGCACACAGTATATAAAAGAAAAGAGGAGGCCAAAAACACCACTCAAGGAATCTCAAGACTAACACACAAGACCAAAAATCTCAGTTTAAGATCTGGGTTACATGTCTTATATGTCTAAATCAGCTCTTAAACTGACCCTTTTCCCTTACCAATAATCTCAAGACTGCACCCACTTCAGACCCACATTTCAGTGATTAATAAGGAAAATGGTCCATTTTCAGTTAAATCTGAGAATCAGCTCTAAAGTCTTAAATCAGAGGCCCTGGTTCAAGAGAGCTGATTTAAGGTAAATTCCTGCACTTTTCTCTTATCCATGTCTGTGTTTTAATCTCAAGACTCAACACTTAAGACTCTAAATCCTTTCAGGACTAGGGCATCAAGTTTAAGAGTTGGGTTAAATGAAATCACTGCTTAAATTCCTTAAATCAGAGCCTATAAGAGACAAACGTAAGAGCGATTTCTACATGTAACCCATCTCTTTAATCTCAAGACTTAAAGCCAAAAAACTCAGCAACTAATAAGTAAAAAAATGCCGCTTAAGAGTTTAGCCAGGAAATCTGCTCTTTAACTTGACCTCTATTCACCTCTAATTTCTGGTCTCAAGATTACTGCACTTCAGACCAAAATCTCAGCGACTAATAAATGTTCAATTTAGGAGCGGATTTCCATTTGTGACTAATTTTAGGATGCAGGCTGTGTAACGGAATGGAAAGAGGCATTAGACCGGCGTAAAGGCCCAAGGCAGGAGCCACTAAAGCGCTTACTTATTTCTGACCTTTACTTTCAGAAAGAGGCGAAAATGGTGAGAAGAACTATTTAAAAAAAAAAACAATGGAAGCGGAAGAGAACATATGGATGATGAAACTAATCGTGTCAAGGTGTAGGGCAGCAGACAACTTTTCTCTTTTCAGGTTTCCTCAGCTAGGAGTGGGAAAATTTGTTCCAAATCAGAACAAGTTTGAGCCGAGCGACATGTTAGCACCAGCTTCACTCATTGTACTAGTGCATCAGAGAAAAAAAAATGGAATATGGTGGAATATGGTCTCATTTTCAATATTACATTTAAAACGAAGAGTCTATATTTGGGTATTTACATTGGCATATGCTGTATTTGTTGCACAAGTCAAATGTTTTAGCCTTATGTTTTAATGTTGATGGTTAGAGTGATGAATGGAACTAGCCTCAAATGATCAGAATCTCATTTATGAGTTTGACTAAAACAGTTTTAAGTTGTCAACATTAAAAACAAACGGGTCTTAAAACATTTCACTTACATGTGATAAATCTAGCACTTACTTAAGGTTTACTCTTTTGAACGCAATAACAAAAAAATAAATTTTCCAAAATATTTTGTTTTTAAGATGCACACTCTAGGGATCATGTGATTGTTCTTCAAAAGGAACTTTTACACTTTATTTTCAGCACCTTCAACTAGAAATATCAGTTACGGTCTGGCAGAACGATGCAATGCTTTCCTAAACGTATTTTTCCTCCCAAAGAAATGGAGATGAGTGTTCATGGTTGTGATGGTCTCAGACATTCTGAAACCTTTGTACTTGAACTTTTGACCAAAAAGAAATCCACAGAAACACCAGAGCAGAAAGAGGTGGCTTTTCTCAGAGCAGTTTAGGGTAGAGGGAAATATATATATATATATATATATATATATATATATATATATATATATATATATATATATATATATATATATATATGTATATGCTTGGGGAAAAAGTAGCTTGAGCGCTTGACGTCAGCCGCCTGCAGCGGATAATACTAATACAGAAAGGCTACGGCCATAGGCTGCACTCACACAGACAAACACACAGAAACAGACTGGTTCACACACACACTCGCAGCACCCCAGGAAGTCAGGGGGCCAGGAGAACGACACTGCACCACACTAACTACTGCGAAAAGAAAGCCACCAAATAGAAAAGACTCTGCTCCAAAACAAAGACAAAGCTCCTGCACTGGCGCTGATACAACACTAACATTTCCGCTAATTAACACTCATTTAACACTTTTACAAACAGAACATTCGCAATATTAGCAACTGCAAAATTTTGCAACTTGGATTTGGTCAAAGATATTGGTTTTAGCTGAGACATTAATCATAGCTAGATGAATTTGATGAAATTTAGGTTAGCCTTGGAGAAATCGGCGTTAGCCAGTGTAATTTTAGCGTCAGTCGGCAGAAATTTGCGTCAGATAGCGGAAATTAGCAAACCTACTTGGAAAGCAGATAACGGGCCATTTCTGGAAAGCGTTTGTTTCGACTATGAGAACATTTGCAATATTATTAGCAGGAATCAGCGCCAATAGAGGAAACAGCAATTTACCTTTTTGACTAGTGGAAATTAATATTACAGAAATCAGCTTTAGGGAAAGCAAGGGAATTTGCATTACTTTTGCAATTGAGCATCAGATTCTGGCACGAATCAAATCAGCGTGAATCTCTAGACAAAAAGCAGCAGCCCCTCGCTAATTTAGCTTTTTAGATCGGCATCCTAATTCGAGGTTCTGGAATTAACCATCCGCTTCACGCCTACAATTTTATTGCCACACGATGCTAGTTTCTGTCGTTACTCCTTCCTGGCATAACACCTGCAACATTAGCTAGCAGGAATCTGCGTCAGCCTGCTCTAAACTAGCGATCTAGTAACAGGGGATGCCTATGTGTTTTTCCACAAGTCTTTCAAAAAAAACGAAAACAACAAAACACCTGGCTTTCTACCTGAAAGACATCACCAGCAACCCCTGGAGGGGGCCATGTCTTATCTTCCAAAAAATAATAATTACAAAAAAGAAAGAAAATAAACGTGTTGTTAAAGGCCAGCGTCGTAAGCGCCTTGATGTCCATCTTCTGATTCTTAGAGAGAGAGAAAGTTGGAGCCGCGGATAACCTGAGGTCCCACTCTGGTCTGAATGCCTCTCTGGAACTCTTTGCTATCCATTCGTTGTTCATTCGTTCTAACTAAATCATCACAAACCTGCTGCGCAAAACTATCACTCCGGTTATCAAATATGAGTTCATCATCATCATCATCGTCGTCAAACCGAGGTTCTCCTGTGCAATACGCATATACAAAATCCAGCTCCTCTTGTCCATCTTTTTTTAAGTTTTAAGTTCATAATAACGGTAATTATAGTAATTAATAAGTGGTTCATTCAAAAGGGAAAAAGTAAAGTAAGTCTTCCAGCTTCAAATGCAAAGAACTCCAACCAGCTGAAAATCGACCTCTTCCGAGGCATGAACGGCGCCGCTGGAATATTCAAGAAATATATGTGTTTTAAACATATTTTTCTTTTTTTAATTATTTAGTTGATGGTTCTGCTCAGATCTCGGGACTTTTCCGCAGGCAGTAATGCGAGAGAGAAAGCGCAGCAGAAAGCCCTCGTCCAGCTTTTTTTTTTCTTCCAATTTCCACATTGGTCGGTGTTAATATCTATTTATTCTTGTTTCTTTAAATCATCATTATAATCATCTTCACCATCCTCAAGTCTCCTTGGGGTGAATCAGCATGGCTGAGGGCAGCTTTGGTCTCCTGAAGACAAGGAGAAGTGCAAAAGGGGCTTTTATTTCACAAATGCACACACCTGGGGGAAAAAAGGTAAATGTAAATTTTAGTGACACTCTTATTCAGAGCGATTTCTAATCACAGTGACAGTTCCCTGGAGCAACTTAAAAGGGTAAGGGTAAAAGGTAAAGGGTTTTGCTCAGGGGTCCAGTGGTGGTGAAAAGGAGGAGGATTCTGAACCCATGACTTCTGGTCAGGGGCGCAGCACCACCAAAGCCCTGCAATAACCCGCTTTTAAATTAAAAATGTCAGACAAATAAAGCTCGCAGTATAAAGTTACACTGTAATATAAAGTATGTCTGGATCACGCGGATCAATGCTGTGGGCTTGCTAATCACTGAATTGATGCATCAATGTATTTTTACAGCCCTAGTTTCGTCATAACTGTTTAAAACAATCAGTTGTGCTCAGCCTTAAATGATCAGAATAGCTAAATCAGTGCTGATGCAGAGCCAGTGTACCTGGAGGAGCAGGAGAGGTTGCTGGGGGAAACCGAAGTCAATCAAAAGGATGCTCCTGGACAGCAGGGCTTCACTGTGCTCCAAGAGCTTCCATACATCTAGAGAGAAAATGCACACAAAAACTCAGCATTTCACAAGGGCTGATGATAAGTGAGCTCAAATCAATATCATTTATTAACCTGAACATTTATTTTGATTATCATTAATGAACAATTATCTTTGGTTGTGATTACACACTAGAGGTCTTCTTAAATGTCTGTCTGATTCATTTTCAATTGCTCAGCCCTTGTCTGACATCACTAACCTTGGAATAAAAGTTATTAATGTTAACAGAATGGAAAGTGTCCGAAAAAAAAAGACAGGAACAAGATTTTGTCGATTGGAGGTTTTGATTCATTCTAATTAATCTATTCAATTCATTCGAAGTTTTTTATGAAAAACAGTAGTAAAACTAGAGTTTATGATCAGATTCACACTTACAGAATGTGTTGCATGCTGCAGAGGACAGCTGATACCACTCTTAAAGTCAAAAACGAGTGGTCTGACCTGCAAGAAAAAGTCCTGTAAGATCTGAACCATTTTTCACTAATGTTGGTTGTGCACCAGTTCTTTAATAAGGAAAAAAAAAACTAGTAAAACTTAACTCTTTGGATAATTTTGTCCCTTTAAAGTGATTAAGAAACAAACTGACAGGATTGCTTGTAAACTGTGGGTTTGAGAGTGGGCTAGAGTTAGTTTCTGCTTGAGTTCTGGATTTTTGTATTTATGGTGTGTACTAGAAGTATTAAGGAAGCCATAATCAAAATCTCGAAATCCAGTATATTTCCATTAGTAAAATATTTGTCATATCTCTTTATGGACATGCAGAGACTCAAACGCCTGTTTAATGAAGAAAAAAAAAATCCTAATAACCATAATAATCTCTCTGTATACCTGTACAGTATATAGCAGAGATGACAATAAAGTTTACTTTGGCTTTGAAATAACAGGATAATAAGTATCTCATCCAATCGAGACAATTTCTAATTATTATGGCTTTGTGTGTCATAGTACAATGAAACATTCTGATTGTTATGACTTTTGTTAATAAAAAAAACATGACATTTTTATTATAAGAAATTGGAATAGTGTTATTATAAGAAACCGAGAGACGAGAAAGTTTCATGTTTTTATGAGACAATGTGATGTAATACCAAAACCCCCTTAGTTTGATTTATATCTGTATGTGGAAACATGCTTCTGCACGATAGAAACCCAAACAGCTCTAGAGGTCGACCGATATATCGCATTTTTTGCGATATCGGCTTTGGCCGATATCCAAGTTTAGTATGCCGATATTCAGGCATCTCTGCGGACAGCCCAGTTTTGCTGCGGTACACGTGATCCATGCATGCAGAGGCGCAGGACCCCAGCCAGACGTTTTGTGAGTTGTGAAAAAAGGGTAAGTGTTAAATTCTGATATTTCAAAGACATATATATGTATATATATATACATATATACATATATATATATATATGTACACTGTACGTTCCAAGAGCACCTGCGTGTAGTGAAAAAACGCGTTGTGTTGTGGTAAAACAAATGCCTAAAAATGCATATTTTTATAGTGTAAACCCTAAATATGCCCCCAAATATGCTCCCAAAACACTTTAATTTCATTTTAAACTCAGTTTAATGCATTACCCTTAAAGAAAATGTAAAGGTAAACCTGTATTCGCCTCTTTTAACTTAATTTACAGTAATAAAAATACTGGGCTTTAAGAAGGACAAAACGAAAAACTTTATTGATCCCAGAGGAAATTGCTTAAAAATCTGGTCGCTACCGCTAGCTGCATTAGCATTAGCAGCATGCGGCGAGCCAAAACAAAGACTCGTACACAAAAGAAACGTTGAAATAACTCTCTTTACCCACATGTTTAGACAGGGCACAGCTTACTAATACTAAATAAACTGAGATAACTGTTGAAAATTGGGGAAACAAAGTTTAAAACACTAAAATATGAAGACAAGAAACAGAGCACTCAGAACTTGCTGCAGCGGGCTCACGCCGGCGCACTACATAATGTTCTCGGATTGGCTACTTTCAAACCTCCCGCCTCTAAGTACAGCGAGGGTGGGATGCGTCAAACAGCAGCAGCCAATCAGCAGCTAGGAGAAATAAATAACGTTCTTGGATTGGCTACTTTCAAACCTCCCGCCTCTAAATACAGCGGTATTTTACCATCTCAAGACACGCTTTCTATATTTATACAGTTATACTTTATATGGAAACGTAACTGAATTTACGTTCATATTTGTGTTACAAAATTAGTCAATTATATTTTTCTTGATCATTTAGCACTAAAATGAATAGTTTGTAACTTGAAAACTTTTGTTTTGTTTACAAATTATTAGTCAAGTTCAAATGTTATATATTTATTTATTGTTTAGACATTTACAGTTTTATTTATATTTATGTTTAGTCAGTGTTAAATAAATGTTAAGTTGAGAAATTTTGTGTATACTTTGTTATTATTAGTGTGATATTTTACTACACAAACACAAAAGGGGAAATGTCTAATTATTGGTCAAAAAAATATCGGCAGCATGTATCTGCCATCGGCTGACCCTGACTTCTAAATATTGGCATCGGCTTTAGAAAAACCCATATCGGTCGACCTCTAATTGTTACACAACTAACACAGACACGCCTAACTACAAACACAAATCATTAAAACGTAAAGACCTTAAGTCATACCCGGTAATGAACTGACCCGATCCCAAGATCAGATATCAGTGTGATACTAGGGCTGCAACAAATGACTATTTTTGTAATCGAGTAATCTATCGATTATCGATTAAATAAAAATGACAATACATTTGTTATTAGGTTTATTCTACTGTGAGTAGAAGTTAGTCATATACGCTCTATGAAAGTGAAAGTGAGTGATTATTTGTCATTGTGAACACACCACAGCACAGCACACAGTGCACCACAACAAAACGTGACCTCTGCATTTGACCCATCCGTAAAGGAGCAGTGGGCAGCTAACAAGGGCAGCGCCCGGGGAGCAGTGTTGCTGTATGCTTTATGCTGTTGTATTCAATTGAAAATGAAGAAACATGAAGTTCAAGGGTCATTTTGAACCAATTTGGCCAATAAAATGTGTTGCTTTCGCCCATTCTGGAAGAGAACTGCATTTCCCACAATCCCCTGCACACACCTCAGAGCCGTGTCACAATAAAGGGTTCAGCGCATTCCGGAACGAACAATGAAAAGAAAAAAATAAAATCGATGGGAAAATCTTAATAAATGTCTGTATTGTGAGTAGAACGCTGGTTGTTGTGGTTATTTATCAGCTAAAATATGCGTTTTGTCTGTAATAAAGGGAATGTTTTGACGGAAACGGAGCGTTTTAGCGAGTACGTGTTTTAGCGAAACGCACGTGTTTACATCGCAAAAAATGTCATTTATGCGTTTTATGCATTTACTTCTGTTTTTGTGCACAGAATATCTCACAAATACGTTCACATATAGAGGGATCTATTCTCGCCTTGATCGCGCCACTGAAAATATTGTGCGTCATTAATAAGCGTCTGTGTGAAACACAAGCGGCGTATGCTGTAGCGATTTAAATGACTTAAACGAAGCTTCGATTCTAGAAAAATTGCCTCGACCATTTTTTGTAATCGAATTATTCGAGTTACTCGAATAATCGTTTCAGCTCTATGTGATACTGATTCAAAAGGCACAATCAGTTTTAAGCACCAACGGGCTGAGTGGTACTCAGTACTGGCCAGTACCCACATCCCAGGTATCTGTAGTGAAACTTAAAAAATAGATGGATTGATGGATTTTGAGGCCGGACGCTAGATCTGAGCAATATGACGTCAAATCTCACGATTTTACCTCAATTATTATTAATGAACAATTATTTTGATTTTGGGTTGTTATTTGCCTTCATACTTCAAACAAGGTTAGTACTAGGTATGCACAATAAATGCACGGAAGCGGACGAAAACTACCTCATCGTGCATTACTACCGTATAATATGAGAATGTACATATTTGTGATGTTAATATAATTGCAGGAAACGCACACCGATGTAGTGGCAGATTGGACGGTGTGGAGTTATGTGACAACGCACGTTTTTAAAAGGGACAATACATGAACACACAGTGGGTAAAGTATTAACAGGATAACTAATAAAGTGTTCCAAGCGAAATCTCAGCATGGGCGGTTGAGAGAGAAATTCTCGTCCTGCTGCACCACTCCCCCCTCCCAAAGCCCTCCCCTCCGATTTCGCTGGACCGCATCCAGCAGTATGCGCCTGCGGCAACGCAAACCGCTTCCTCAACAATGACGAGGGATGTTTGGGAAAATCTCTATCCCTCTCTTTCCTAAGAATTTCCAAAACGATCCTCTGAATCTTACTCATTCCCCCGCTGGAAAAAAACCCTGAAGGATTTAGACACTTCCTCTGTGAGCCGCACTCTGGAAATGACGAGAACAACTTTGGGAACAACACAAAGTTTTGGGCCGGATCAACGCAAAACCCCGGCTGCAAACGCTGTGTTTCATGTTCCTCCCAGTCCCTCTGGATCATCCGGTCAGGAATGTCAGAAACAGCACTAAATCCTTGAGGCCTAATTACACAGCAAGGCAATTATCCGAAACTAAATGTGTTATTTTAAAGCTGCATTGGGTGTGTAATCCATGCTTAAATCGGAACAACAATGCCGCCAACAAAAAACGGAACAAGTGAGTTGCCCTGGGGCTTAAAATATGTCATGTAGGACACTACAAACATTGTTGGGGTGTCATTATCATAACGTCAGCATATGTAATAGTCATACTGCGGTACGTGCAATATGAAACAAGACGAATTCGATCAAACATGTCATGCTACAACTTGCAGCTCCATACACAAGGGAAGAATACCCAGTTTTCATTTTCCATGACCAATCTTCAAGAGAAGTCTGTCTGACATTTTATTTATTCTGATATAAAACGTCTTGGAAAGACTTCAAGAAAGAATGTCTGTACCCGAAACGGCAAAATCATGTCAATCTTTTTATAATGTAATTATTTTTCCAGATATAAATATTCATTTCATAACATTCATAACATTTTTTTAAACACAAGACTGCACTGGCAAGTTCTTTACAATATCGCAATTACACCAATAACTTCATAATGAACGTCATTTCCTAATAAATTTGGTCGTCACTAAGGTCTTTAACATTGGCTATAGAGTAGGCCCTGTGATCGGAGGATCGCCAGTTAAAGTCCCGGACCGGTAAAGGTACCACTGAGGTACTCAAGAGCAAGGTAACGTACCCAAGCACTGCTCCCCAGGCACTGTGTGCTGTGCTGTGGTGTGTTCACAATGACAATCACTCACTTAACTGAAAGGTGGCAAGACGCTGAACTAAGTGTCCATAAATGAACATAAGACCTGGGTATTAATTGTTATTAGCCATTAATAATAATTGCAATAATAATAGACACTGCAATATTGTTTTCTTTGATTTTGTAGGGTAGCACATCTCTAAAGAAAATACAACTAATTTTTAACAAAAGCTGGATACATACCTTTTGCTCAAGACAATTTTGCTTCCTCTACACATCGCCCAAATGGGGCTGGAACGATATACTGCACCACCCCCAATAACTGTACTTAATAGCTTAAAATTAGCATCAAATTTTCTGTTTTTGTCTATGCTCATGTCACTAATTGATGTCATAAATTGTAAAGCTCATTATGTATTGGATATTGATCTTTTTCATAGCATTTATAATGTCATCTAAAAAATGTATGCATATATGTTATATAAATTTATGCTTATATTTAAGACCTGTGTGCTATTTGTCATTTTGCAACAAAAGGCACTCTGCACTTTACATATATCGTTTTTAAGCACAATATGCACATATATAGTTACAGTTATACTATATACCTTCACTTAGGAACATATTTATTTATTTAATTTAATCTGTTCATTTCCATATATATTATTCCTTTTTCATTTGCAGTCTTAGGAACAATCAGGTACATTTCAATACGTGTTGTACTTGTATTTATATAGCTAAGAACTGTAAATCGTATACACTACACAGTGAGCACTAAACACAATGATCTGCTTTAGAGGACAAATACTATTTAACAGATCAATGTTCAACGCCCAGTGATGATGTAAATAAGTCTGCGTTCACTTTGTATATTAATATCTGGTTCATTGCATCAATATTGTCTGCCGTACTAGAATGAAGTACCGTCTGTAAATTAACGGTAACCTTTTTGGCATATAAATAAAACGGATTCTGATTATGGTGATGAAGAACCGGTCCTGCTACTCACTGCCGTGTCGGACCCGGTACAGGCCGAGCCAAGCCTCTGACACCGGCCGGGCGCCGTTGCTCCGGACGCGGGCCGACCTTGCGGTGGCGCTCCGTCCCGAGGAGGCATGACGTCCGGCGGGCAAACGCTCGGAGAAAGTGCGCTGCGGGACGCGGCCTGTTTCCTCGCGGGACATACGCTCGACGTTGCCGGGGCTCCCGGCACTATTGTCCTCCTCTTCTTCCTCGTCGTCGTCGTCATCGTCACGCTTGTCGCCTTCGTCCGTGCTCGGTGAAGCTTGGCTGCTGAGAGTCGTCGGGGAGCCGTGACGGTCGGCCGGACTCCCGTCAGCGCTCGCCCGTAGACCGGTATCCGAGTCGCTACCTTCTTCCGAGCGGCTCCGGTTAGCCTCGGAATCGTGGTCAAAACTCCCGGAGAAATCCACCATGAGACTCGTGGGTCGAGCGCTGCGGATTCGCCGACACGACTCGCGTTTCTTCATGCCCTCTTTCGCGAACGGTGTTGGCGCGGATTCGTCCTGCAAACGGCTCGACCTCGTCCCCATATTGGACTAATAATTAATACTAATAACAACCAAAAAGCGCCCTCCTCACTTTCCAAACACCACGCGGAAGGCGAGCAAACAAGAAATAAATGAAATCAAACGCGGATAAATCCCGATTTCTTATCGCCACATATTGAGGTGATAATTAAGAAGAAAAAATAATCACGTAAAGGGGCAACGCTTTTGTTCTTTGAGTCTGGCATCTGCTCGTCGTGCCCCAAAAAAGCGATTTTCTCTGGCTCGATTCCGCAGTGGCGGAAGTCTGCCCCACTTCCTGCTTTGCTCCGCGACGTGATGACGTGAAAGGGCGAAGCGACGTTTTGTCCAATTAGGGACGAGGCGTGGAGACCCATGTGGGCGAAAATATTGGGTCTAATTTTTAAAAATTCGTTCTTGAGAACGTTGACATTTAAACAGTATAATTATTATATAAATCAATCTATTGTAAACACAATAGATTGCAAAAGAATTTGCGTAAAAGTTCTCTTCAGCAGTTGTAGATTCTCTTCTTACGTAGAAACTAATCTTAAATGAGTATAAACAATGGTGAATCTTTGTGAAAACTGCGTAAGTAGGTTTAAAGGACACCTTTCTTCTTAAGAACAGTTGATGAATGAGGGAAGCCCGTCATTTTTAAATCAAACGCAAGAAAATGTAAGGAAAGGAAAAAATAAAACATCCAAACTATGTTTGGAAATGTTGGAATGGTACTGCTAAAATGATCACAACACCCAAACTTCTTGTTCACAGTAGAACAATTCGTCTGGCACACTGGTTCCTTTAGGAACCAAAAATTATTCAAACTGGATACGCTACTAATTATTGTCGACTCAAAAAAGAACAGATGGTAGACCATGGGCAAGGTAGTTACACTAGATATAATTAATGGGCATAAATATTAATAATATAGACATTGTGCAAACTGGTAGTAAAGTGCTGGATTAAGAGTTGAATGATGATGCATGCCCAAAAAGGTAGAGGACACTGTACTGTAAATATGGCAGCATCCTTCAAATGACATGTAAAAACAAGGCCTTGACAGTCTGAGCTCATAAAAGATCTCAGGTCATCTTTCCAAAAGAATAGTAGTGAAACTCCTAAAATCACCCACCATCAGTCTTTCAGATGTCTAATTAGTGAATTATCTTTTGCCCCTTCCACACTGTTTCAGTGTGGTGAGTGCATGAATGCAAAATGGCTGCTGGGACAGAATGCAGTGAAGAACTGACTCTGGAAAAAGCTTTGGGGAGCTACACATCTGTTGTAGTACAAGGTTAACCTTTTATTAAAGATATTAGAAAATGCAAGTTAAAATACATGTGATGGTCTATAAGCAGTACATAATTTTATATATACAGTACATCAGTATTTAATCACTACAACGGCAGTATATTATTTTTGGCTTACTGATTATATACATATCTCAAATTTCACACACAATAAGACGAGGTGTCTCACAACCAATGTCATCCCACAAGCCATTAATGTATATATCACTGCAGTCTTGTTTACCCTGGAAATCATCAGGTTGCCCATTTGCCCATTTGGAAAATGTTAAACCCTTTCCTTTACTGTCAACAAATTTGCCCTCTGATACTTGATCTGTTGCACCAAGGAATGCTTTGGTGTTGTAGGGAGTGATGAGCTTGAACAAGGCTTGATTTTGTGCCTCATTTCTTGGCAAAACGACTGATCCGCCAATATCACTGCAATATTTCTGAGTGTAATCAAATGTGCCTGTTGTTCCGTCTGTGATATAGTACTTCTCTCCGACTTTTCGAAAGGTGGGAAAGCTTGCAGCTTAAAATGTAAAAAAAAAAAACAACAGTTGATCTGTGGCAATACATGAAATCCTTCATTATTATTTTTTTCTTCAAAAAATCTTACCTTTTTCAATAGTAGCGATCTTCTCTCTAAGGTTAGCTACTTGCGATTGGAGAGATTTAATTAAGCTGTCCTCGATGCCTGGAAGGATGCACAATGTGTTAGAGAAATGTTCAAAAAAAGGTTTTAAAGGTGTGAAGATGAATCAAGTTTTTATAGTCTGGGTCTTGTGGTCTTAGGTCTTAATATTACAAAATCTACTGTAACAGTAAGTGATTACATGCCTGCTTCCACAGATTTAAATCATGCACTGCATAATCACAAAACCATGTATTCAATCCATCTGGGTCCAAACCTATCTACGTATGATTTGAAATATAGTACTGGAATGACACTGCTTTGCAGAAAATTTAATGAAATCAGCTGATTTAGATGTTTTAGCTCCAATTATCTTTCCTGTTTTCAGTTTCATCCTCACATTGTTTAATCTAATGATACAGGCTGCAAACATGAGCGTGATTTAGATGGTTGTGAGGACCATAGCTGAGATTTGTCAGTTTTCACTTGCACATACAGTACTGTGCAAAAGCTTTAGGCAGGTGTGAAAACACTTGCACAAAGTCAGGGATTTTGTAGGATTATAGTCAGGTGTATGATCAACCAACTATACCAAACAGGTGCTAATGATCATCAATGTCACACGTAGGTGGAAACACAGTCATTAACTGAAACAGAAACAGCTGTGTAGGAGGCTTAAAACTGGGTGAGGAACAGCCAAACTCTGCTACCAAGGTGAGGTTGTGGAAGACAGTTTCATGTCATAGCAAGACTGAGCACAGCAACAAGACACAAGGTAGTTATACTGCATCAGCAAGGTCTCTCCCAGACAAAGACCTACCAGCCGAGTTCCTTCAAAAACTGTGTGCAAGTGTACCTAGAAGAATTGATGCTGTTTTGAAGGCAAAGGGTGGTCACACCAAATATTGATTTGATTTTGATTTCTCTTTTGTTCATTCACTGCATTTTGTTGATTGATGAACATAAATGATTAACACTTCCAATTTTGAAAGCATTCTTTGTTTACAGTATTTTTTCACACCTGCCTAAAACTTTTGCACAGTACTGTATTTGCAGTTACTTGTAGAAATATCTGACAGTCCAATGAAAGCTGACAAATCTCTTAAATTGTACAACAAACAAAAAAACAACTTAAAATATTGGTAAATGAGGCTTTTCCTTTCTATGTTGCCAAAGTGTCTTGAGTAGACTTGAAGTAATGTTTTTGGTACCTGTAGGACCTGGCTCTCCCTTCTGTCCCTTGGATCCAGAAAGTCCTTGTGGTCCAGCTTTACCTGGAGGCCCCTGAACACTTGCTCCTAAAATTAAGAATACAAACGAATTTTCCACATTTGCTCTGTTTTTCCTCTGGAGATCTGTAATACACCTCATACCTGGCTCTCCTTTCTCTCCCTTGGATCCAGCAACACCATCTTTCCCATCTCTCCCATCTCGTCCTGGAACACCATTGTGTCCAGGATTCCCAGGAATCCCAGCCAAGGCGGGACAACTGATAGTCTGGGGACCTACAGTCTCAGATCCACCAATTAAATGCAGCCCAAATTGCATCAGAAGCAGTACAGCAGCCAAGAGCTGAATCAACAGCGCCATCTTTTACTGTGGAAATAGCAAGAAAATTATCCTAAAACACATCTTCCTAAACTAAAAATATAGCTTATT
This sequence comes from Distichodus sexfasciatus, assembly GCA_032718565.1. Lineage (NCBI taxonomy): Eukaryota > Metazoa > Chordata > Actinopteri > Characiformes > Distichodontidae > Distichodus > Distichodus sexfasciatus. The sequence goes on from JAVGVS010000031.1 coordinate 1,035,466, forward strand.
TCTAATAGGTAACTTCTATAGATATTCAGTACAAATACAGATTTTGTAACATTGTAATCACATATACATGCCTACATGGTATTCAGCAAATTTTTACAAATTATATTTATTTTTCATCAAATAGTAAGTTTTAAAAGATCTATAAGAAATAAAGGTTCTTACCACAGAAATGTTCCTTCAACAGGAGAAGCTTAGAACTGCAGAGACGCTGGAAACTTCTGCCTTTCTCCTGACTTGAGCAATTCATTTGATAAATGAAAGTTTCCTTCCTTTCGCAACAGCTTCCACAGGGGAAATGAGGGCTGGACAAAACTAGCATTGCACGTGTCTCTTCAGTAACCTAGAGTATATTTGTTACAGTACACTAGTAAAGACCAATAACATTCCAGTAGAACTCGCTTCACCAATTAGTGTTCACTAATTGGATCAGTTCCATTTCATACTGATTTAGCCTGATATCAAAAACTATGGGTATCATTGCTCACATCAAATTTAATTGGTAGATATCAAAAATACATTAGTTCTAAAAAACATTATTTTTAGACTGCTAATGTGTTGTTTCCTCACATTTGATGGAAATGTTTTTTATTTGTATGAACAGTTTACACAGTAAAACTGTGGAATATGTGCTTTTGAAATTTTAACTTAATCTTATTCTACTGGACACTATGGGTTAATGGCACAATTCTCCAATCCTTCCGTTTTTCTCATTATTGAATAAAATTGAGTTAAATCAATTTGTTTGCTCTTTGTTTTAAAAACATCTTCGATAAACAACTCTCTTAAGTGCTTTTGCACTAAAGGAATCTTAATGGATAAAATTTCCTGTATAAGTCATTGGAAAAAAATCCCCAATTTGCCTCATTATCTCTCTCAATTAGTTTACTATAGAAGCATTACTAATACATACAAATAAGAGGAAATATCATTTGTATATTCAAAGTTAATTTTAAGCAAATATGCATAGTATTCATAATTTATGTGTGTTGTTAAAAATCATCAGCTTTTTTTCTTGGGTTGAGATTGTTGTGGTAATACTATACACTATATACCAGGGGGTTTCAACCGGTGGTCCAGTGAGCAGCAACCCAGGTGGTCCATGACGTGCAATCCAGTTTCACTACTGAAATCACTTTTTTTAAATGATCTAATTTTATTCATTTTTCAAAACACTTCCAGAAGATTTGTGCATCTTAATGAATAATGAATGTAATGCATATATGTAAAAAATAATATAGAAAAATACTTCCCACTCACACACAGTGGGTCGCAGACTACAGCTTAGTCTGAATGGGGGTCCCTGGGACAGAACCAGTTGAAAACCCCTGCTATATACTACTATGTAATACAGCGTTGATTAAAGATTTGCCTCCCATTTTGCCTCTAGACTGGGAGCACCAAGTCCCATTTATGACCTAAATGTGGAATTCCAGTTTGTGTATGAAGAGGCACAAGAGCATTTTCAGGATTTTTGATCCATTCTTTAGTGATCTGAAGAACAATACAATAAATAACAAACAAAAATGGGGACTCTTGTTCTAACCTTTTTTGATTGGTCTTATTTGGTACCTTTTTGGACTGCTTTGGGTAAACCTAGCCCTAGTTTATTTATTATAATAAAAATAAATAAATAGTTTCAAATATATCCAAATATTTTATTTTTCCAACATATCTATCCAACCCCAGCTTAAGGAACTTAAGGGACATGTCAGCTCTATTAAATATCAAAATGGATGGCATCTTTTGCTACTGAGTCAAAAGCATACATTTTCAAACTGTATGTTGCTCCTAATAATCCCAGTAGAATATAAAACATGGACATGGTCAATTTCTAGAAACATGGTAAATGTTAACCTCTATTTTGGAGGTTGTGGTGCCACCTGGTGTCTCTAATCTTTGCAGCTCCTCTTGATTGGAGGAGGCAGTGCTAAGGATAGAGGTGTCTCCCTTAGGGTTGGAACTGCTGAGATCCTCTTGGGTGGAGGTGATGGTAATGATTAAGGGCGCTCTAGCAGGATCAGAACTCTTCATCACTATAAATACTTAATACAGTATTACCACAGGAAGAAAAGCTATCAAATATTTGTAGTGTTTATAATTGCTATTATCGTTAGAATATGAAACCAAGAAAAAGATGTTCTCAACAAACATTTTGTTTTGTTCAGTGTGGAGGGGGGTGGGGGTGGAGGTACGAGATGGCGTTGGTGGAGTTGTGGGTGTCAGCTTAACTTTGACAATCTTCTTTGGTGGAGCAGGTTGTGGCTGTGGTGCAATCTGGCGTCAATAAGCGCTGGTGCCCCTCCTGGGTGGAGGAAGTGGTTGTCATGAGGAAAGTGTCACGTACAGGATCAGAACTTTGCCTGGAGAATGAGATGGTGGAAATGGAGGTGCCACTTGGAGTCCCTGAACTCTGATGCTCCTCTTTGTTGGAAGCGGTGGTAGAAATAATAAAGGTGTCGCCTGTAGGGCCATAATTATGCAGCTCCTCTTGGTTGGAGGAGGTGGAAAAGTGGGAGGTGGTGGTGGTAACTATAGAGATATCACTTGAAGGGCCAGAATGCTGGTTCTCCTCTTGGTTGGAGGAGGAAGTGGCTGAAGATGGGGTACCATCAAGTATTTCTAAACTCTGCCTGGCTGTCATAAGGAAGGGGCCATCTATAGGCCCAGAACTTTGGTTCTCTTCTTGGTAGGAGGCCGAGGTTTTGGAACTGGAGTTTCCACTTGGAGTCTTTGAACTCTGCAGCTCCTCTCGGATGCTGTTCAGCTCAACTAGACCTTCATGCAGTTGGTCAGCAACCTCTCTGATCTTGGCAGCAAATTCTGACTTGGCGCCCTTCTTGAGCTCTTGCGAGTCCTTCGCCACAAAGTAGATGTCCATCCCTACAAACAGACCGGTGAGCACGCCAGTGGCCATGCTGGCAATCTGCACCGCTCGGGCTGCCGTACTTCCTGCCACGTTTGCAATCTGCACCACCCGCATGATCTCGTTGGCATTGATGAGGACGGCCTTACCAGCCATGGCTCCATCTTCGTAGATGTTGCCAAGACCAGGGAAATCTCGGTTGTAGGCCTGCTTCTTTACCTTCAGCAGATTAAACTTCCGCAAGTTCTCGATTCCTTGCTTGATGAACTTCATACACTTGTTCAGATCTGCCATCTTGCTCTGGTAGTCTTCCACAATGCGCTCAACCTTCTTGCGGTCCATGGAGTTGTTGACGGCGCTGGAGATTCCGGCCGAGGCGGATGTCAACCCGCCGGCGGTGGCGACACTCAAGCCCACTGCGGTGACGATGAGCGACGTACCCATTGAAACCGGTGCGAGAGCAAGGCCGGCGATTGTTGCTATTCCTCCCACGGCACTGGTGGAGCCGCCGGTGATCTGAGCCACTTTGGCCCTCCAGCTGAAACGGTCCAGACTGTCAGCAATGGCGCGAAGATCGATGACGTGCTGCCAGAGTCCTTCAGCTCGTTCTGAGAAGAGCTGATTGAAAACTCGAATTCCTCTCTGCACCTTCTCTGCAGTCAAGGCAAAAGCCCTGAAACAAAAAACAAAGAACGCTCACAGATTGATACTCTCTGCTTATGTTAAGTAAGCCAATCTTTAGACCTACCTAGCCTCTTCTTTTTCTGTCATATCTTCATCTTTGGAGATTTGCTCCCATTCTGAATAACACACAACAAATATATTCAGTGGTTCCTATTCTTTCAACCTCAAAAACGAAGAGTATGAATTCTGTTAACTCTATAGAAGTACATCACACTCACGTTTGACTGTGCTCCACCACTCCATGAGATCTCCAACACCCTGTCATAGGCATGTAAAACCAAACAAAGCAAAAGTGAGATACAATCCCGGGAACTGTTCTTTATGCTTCATTTACAACTACCAACCTCCTCCTCCCCTTCCTCCTCCTCTCTACGAGTTCTGTCCAAGCGTAGTTCATTCAGTTGCTCCATGAGGCTCTTCCTCTGGGCGTCACTCTTAAAGGGAAAGAAGAAAGATATTGGAGAGAACATAACATTTATTTCCACAACAAAGCTTGGTGAAAGTTTACACAGAGGTGGACAGAGTACTGAAAATTTGTACTCAACTACAAGTACTGTTACATTGGTTAAAATGTACTCAATTACAAATAAAAGTACTGGTGTTAAAAAAATAATTGAGTAAAAGTACAAAGTACTCTTCTCAAAAACTACTCAGAGTACTAATTACTTTTTAACCGATGGATGTTTTATTGCGTTGTCAATAGCAGGCATTCAATTTGATTCACCAGTATAAAATATCTATGTTCAAAGCACATTTCTCAGATGAACATGGTATAGAAAGACAATTTGTTTTGTAAATAAATGTAGATATAAAACAAAAATGTTTTTGAACATGCATAGAACAGTTTAAACTTTTCCCAATACACTGCGAACAACAGGCAGGTAAGTGTCTTAAACTCTTAGACGTAATAGCATTTCTGTCACACTTCACTTTCTGAACCTTTTGTTCAGTTTCAGCAAGAGCTGGTTTTCTAAATTAACAGAGTCTATCCGACTTCATTTGGCTCCATTTTCTCCATTTTGGCTTCTTTGTCTCCAAATCTTCAGTCTATAAATTAGTTTGTACTCCACTGTGCAGTACCTCCAGCAGGGCCGTGCAGAGATGTTTGAAGGGGCGGGTGCTCAAAGTGAAAAAGGGGCACATAGAACCAGACTGAATAACAACAACCCACATTCATCAAGAATCTAATATGGAATCGCATCATACTGTATCACTGTCATCAGTTGCTCTTTTTAAACCAGCTGGTGAGGGATCCACTGCCTTTAGCAGCCTCACATAGCTCCTTTTGTCGCTGTTTCCTCCTCCTCTCCTTACGAGGCATGTCTGGACAATGTTATATCATGAGTAATAATCGAAAAAGAATCTATACACATAAAACGCACACACACATGCACATACAGTGACATTTTATACCTTCTCCAGAATACTGTAAATACTAATGCCACAAGTTTGCATCGTGGTGCTGATCCAGAATCCTTCCCTTATTATCTATTCCTAGTGCTATAATAATAAAACAATAAGAATAAAAAAAATAAAGTAATAAATATAAAATAATGTATTTATGGTGATTCAGTTTGCTTGACTATCCACTCTGTGCAAGGCAGAAAGCTTATGAAATGTTTAAACTGTAGCGATACAATAATTGCTGCTGTAAAATCAGCATTTTGTCATATTTGAAATATAAAACTAATATAATCTGTTTCTTAATGTATTTTCTTTAAAATACTGTTTTTTTAAATATCATAATTATAATAATCCATAATTATGTGGATATGCATATTAGACGAAATATAAGCCCTCCAGAAAGGCACAGAAAAGCCCTGTAACTTACTTTAAAACAAAATGTGTTCCCTAAAAGGGTGGACAGCGTTACAGACCCATGACACCCTTACCCAGTTAGCTAGCGGCTAATGACCACCACTACTTGTACAGTTAACAGCTCCGCACCGCCCAGCCGGTAAAACTGCGCGTGCTCTTTGCGAGCTTGTTCCCGGTTCGTAACCAGCGCGCTCTGCCGTCACGTGTGAGCATTGGTTAATGATTGGTTAATGCTCATCATGTGACTGATGCAAGCCAGATCCTTTTATTTAGCAAAATCGTAATTAATAGTTAAATGTTATTGTTGAGGGGCACAGACAGGACTCCATACACTGCCTGCTGCTGCAGCGGAGTTTATTCTTTGTTCATAGATTAATTGGCGTGGTCGCGATTGCACAGCCTTATTGGCTGCAAAGATGCAGATGAAAGGTTTGAATATTAATTCAAATTGTGGGCGTACTCAGTAGCGACTTTTGATTTTATAAGTAGCGAAGTAGATTACATGGTGTAAATTGTACTCAAGTACGAGTAAAATTACACACTTGAAAAACTACTCATAAAAGTAAAAGTACCCAAAAAATCTACTTAATTACAGTAACGTGAGTACTTGTAATTCGTTACTTCCACCCCTGAGTTTACATTTATGGCATTTGACAGATGCTATGATCCAGAGTGACTCCCATCTCCTTAGAGGGACAGTCTCTCAGAGGGACAGTCTCTGGAGCAACGTGGGGTTAAGGGTCTTGCCCAATGGTGGTAGTTCTGGCAATAGGATAGAGCTAAATTTGAACCTTCTTTGTCAGTGAAGCATGTGATGCATTGATGTCTCTGACTGTGGACATGTGGACTGTGCACAGGGCTTCTGTTGTGTGTAACCAATGAAAAGGGTGTTTGTTGTGCCTGTACATTTCGTGCGGGTTGATTTTACCATGCTGCCTTCATTAGAACCTCATTGATATTTTTGGGGAAGTTATTTTTGTAACACTTTCGAGTTATAAGCTACTTAGGATTAAAAGTACACAGCTGTTTTAATACAGTAGTTATGTACAGTATACTGTTTTAATATACGTAGCTACACTACAAGCTACAGAGGAAAAGTAACTACATCAAAGCTAAATCACGGTCACATGTTCTTGCTTCCATCTTAACTAAGGTGGCCTCAATCTTCCAACTCCATCTCACAGCTGCCAAGAGCGCGCTGTGTCTCAATAACTAAGTGGTGTGAGGGCATGGTAGCCTAACAGATGCTACGTTTGCCAATTTAACACCAATCAGAAAATACTTGTCTTTGAGAAAAATAATGATTTTTGTAACATTTTTCCATGCTACGTCATTTTGTTAAAGAAGTTACTTTTAAAGCTACAGTGTTATCAAAGTAGGTACGCTACTGAAAAAAAATTAAATAGAAAGTCACTACTTTTTGTTAGCTACTCAACAACACCGTGGATTTATAGGGTTGCCCTCTAGTGGACGAACTAAACAATGACACTAATAACAAGGTTATCTAACAGTTATCTAATCTAACTGTCAGTTATGACAATTTGGGCACTCAGACTTCAGTCAAAAGAAGCACTCAGAAAGGGGAACAAAAGAAACCCGCAGAAACCATTTCCAAAATGGTGCAAACTATCACGAGAAATAAAGTAAGTGATGAAGCTAAATATAAAACATGTATCAGCCCATGACTTGGTAAATGCCAAATCACAGTGATTTAGGGGATATTATTTAGCAAAAATTGCAACGGTCTTCAGAGAAATATGAAGTGCCAGGGAGAAGTAAATGTTATAGCTGGTTTCTCTTCTCTAGTTTCAGTTTTTGTTTCACTAAGAGCTGGAACTTTCTAACTCAATGAATTTACTTTGTCTTGGCAAGATTTCTCTGGGAGAAACAGGCCGGGATGGTGCAGTGAAGTGGTATGAATGCTGTTCTTTGAGGCTGTTGTGTTACCTCTACAGGATCGGTGCAACTGCCTCCAGTCCGCTTTTGAACTGCTCTTCCCTGAAATTTCAACAAGTAGAAGGTTCAAACATCACAATGGAACAACAGAGAACTATTATAGATAAAATTTTACATATAATTACATTTGAGACAAATAAAACACAAACAAAAATAAATAAAAATGTCAGTGTCTGTATAAAAAATAGTTGGATTCATTTAGCAAATCTATGCATAGTTAGATTTGTCTCTAGGTGTTTTAAAATGATGTCATGTCAGAGTTCTGAAAAGTTGCTAAATCAAGCAATAAAGTTGCCAGGTTCGTATCAAAATGTATAAAAATGCTGATTGTTGCACTAGTAGATGATGTTAGAAAATCAGCACGACAGTCAAAATGACACACAACTGACCTTCTATGCAAAATTCTACTTTTAAAAAATTTTGAATTCCATAAATTCAGTAACTGCTTTGAAGGCTTCTGTATTTCACAAAGTCTTATGTCTGCCAGCATCCATGAGGTATTATGTAACTTTGCAATCCATCATCCAAATGACCCCTGGATGTCCAACAGAGCATAATGTGAAACAAGAGACATTTTTATTTTGCCCTCTGATAGGTACCATAATATTGCATTATAATAGTTTTGTGACTTTATGAGAAAAGTGTAATGAATCCATGCAACTCAAATCATCTACCTTGGCTGTTACATGAGGCATGAATGGATTCTTCTTTTTCTTCACTTTCTTCTTCATCGCCTAATTAACAATCATGGCAACAGTAAAATGAATAACACTGTTTGATACAATGAGAAAATGGTGAGAAAAAAACAGACGTGAACCGTTAATATGACGTTAATATGATGTTAATACAAGGTGTACTGCCTTATTGTCCATGTTCTTTTCCACATCGTGTGTCTCCTTTGAACTTCCTTTGGGATCACCTGTCCCAACTACACCTCCATCACTGTCATCCTGATGTGAAGAAACATAAATGACTAGACTAAACTGTAACTGTAGGTGCACAATGCTGGCACGAAAAAGTTCTGCTGATGCAGATATGGTGAGAGGAAGCTTGTGCTCTGCAGGTCTAGCAGGTCATTGATTTACCTGAGACTTGTCTTGCTCTTCCTCTCCACTCTTCTTCGGGTCATACTTCTGTTCTTCCAGTGAACCTACAACTCTCTCCTCCTAAAGACAATAAATAAAAAAATGTGGATTTATATTTATATAAACATCTTTCAGAAGCTGTTTAAAATTCATCTGAAAGACTTCTTCAGTTATGAAGAAGCCTTCTGGAAGAGTGCTGAACAGTCTTCACAAAGTCCAGTTGAATCCTTTGATTCAAGCTCTAATGACCACAGAAATCTTTGACAAGAACTTTTTGGGAACAAGGAACTTTTTGTTACTTTCACAGTGCAGCAACTTGGCCAGGTTGTGTCTCCTGTTAAGCTGATTTTTTAAAGTCCCTTCTCAATGGTAGGTAATTTGCGACTGACCAACGTACAGATATTGTGCAAACTAGTTTCTTACAGTAGACGATAGAAATAATCTGTGTGGTCTATAAGACTTGGTTTGTCAAAAAAGTGTTAGCTGGTTCATGTTGGGACTGACCATATGGGACATGACATTGCTTCCTTTTTCAAGAGTGCTTGGGTTTGAGTGTTTTGCTTGGTTGGTTTTATTTTAAAAACAACTGAAATCATGATGCACAGATTACTCTGACTTCCTCCATCCTCTCTCATATTATCACAAACCCAATAAAGGAATGAATAAGATTGCATGAACAACACTGACAAGAAAAGACCTTGAGAAACAACTAAAAATAACTCTTCCGCACCTGATCCTTCCACTGTGGTTTGGAGCTCGTGTGGTAAGAGATGGTGTTGCTTAGCTCCTGGTAAGAGGAAGAATGGTTTAGTAATTCCATTGTTGTGTTAGTGTTTCTCGCTTCCCGTCACTTTGAACGGACAAAATTGTGCTAATCTACTGTTTCCTCAATTTCTATTTATCTCCGATGACAGCTTTTCATTTTTATTTTTGAATAATTAATACACAAAACAGGCTTGTAGATCATGCATTCACAACGGTGATGGATTTTACTGATTTTTATTACGGTTTATTCCACTTTTTATTTGATCTTTTATTCATTGTATTTTCAAGTCATCTCTGTTCCAAAAGCATTCTGTGTGTAGCTGTGTATCTTTGGAATGCGTCGGGTCAGGATGACTCTTCTTATCTCCTGCTCCTCTGCCCGCTCCGCTCCCCCACCCTTTTAGTCATCCTTAGTTCCCCCTGACACCTTTTGCCACCCTAGATCTCATGATCCCTTCCTAGATCCTATGACCCCTTTCAAGGGTTATTTTATAACCCTTCTCCCCTGTCCCCATGACCCCTTTTATGGACCCTTCCCTATAACTTTTCCTTTTCTATTGAGTTAACGACTCTCTTACAACAAAAGGCCCTAGTCTTATAACACCCTGATAACAGGCCTGTCATCCAGACTTACAGGCTCCGAAAAGGGACCTTGGGCAAAGAGGAGTGAGATAAAAAGACACATCTTGGGTGTTAGAATCAGAGCGAGTTTCGACACAGAGAGAGAAACACTGACCGGTCGAATGAACATCTTGTAAGAACATTGTTACTCTTTTCTGTAATAAAACTTCTAAAAAGACAACTCGCCGCCTCATCACTGGCTCTTCATCATTCTCAACTTGAGAATCCAACAATGGTTTTCCCTCAGAACTGAGACATTTTTCTTTATCTTAAGACATTTTACAAAATTTGTCCCAAAGAATGAACCCTTGCTTATGCTCATTTCAACTAGTGCTTTATGCTAACATGACAAAGGCTACGTTCACACTGCCAGCCACATCGTTCAATTCCGATTTTTTGCTCAGATCGGATTTGTCTATCTTGACGGTTCACATTCATAACTACAAGTGACCTGTATCTGAGTGTAATGTGAAGGCATCGGTCCTCCGAAACGTCACGCACATTGATACGTTTTTACACGGGTCAACTGCGTCACCAACAACAAAAAACGTCATATCTGTGGGACGACTCATGGCATTAAAAATGGAGGCGTTAGTAGCTCACACATGTATCGCACTTTGCTCTGGAGGACGACAAACAGTGAATCAGCTGTACATGAGCAGGTCGAAAAGGAGAAAATGTCAGGCGGCTAGCTTTTTCTGTTATCGCAGCTCTCCTCCATTTTCACCTTCCCGCGCTGCCGGTGCAGGCTGATGATGTCAGCGCGGCAGCAAAAAGCCACATGAATTCCGATCTGTGTGTTCACATTCAGGTTGCATGGCCGCGAATCGGATACGTATCGGATTTAGTACCACATATGAAAGTGACACAAATCTGATTTGAAAAGATCAGATTTGCATGTCCACACAGCCCTGAAAAGATCAGATCTGTGTCACATTAAGGCAAAAAAATCCGATTTGAGTCACTTCAGCATGGCAGTGTGAACGTAGCCAAATAGGTGTGGGAATCAGAATTAGCTAGCACTCACTAAGACTAATTTATTAATAGCTAATACTCAGCTTTCACTTGATGCTAACACAACAAATTGTGATTGCCTTAGCTGTACTAGCATAGAAATAACCATTAGCAGGCACCAATTAAGGCTAATTTCTGTTAGCTAAAACTAACAGACTAACTGACACTTTATGCCAACATGACTAAGTGAATTCCATACTTAACATTAGCCATTTCAATTATCATTAATTTCAGCAAGCTAATGTTAATTTCTGCTAGAACCTGAGGCTAATGTGACATATTGGGAATTCTATAGGAGACCTAGAGTAAATTAGCATTAGCTAGCTGATATTATCATGTTCTAAAGCAGATACTAACTGGTATTAAATACTAACTGGATACTAAACATATTTTCTTAACAAAAATAGTACACCTTACCGCCTCACTGGGTCTGGGAGGGACACAGGGACTTTTACTCTCTGTCTCCTTGCTCTCTGTCAACTTTATGTCAACCTGGAAGTCACACACACACAGTTAGGTATTGCTATTTTTTCAGGTCCGTCCTTTGACTCATCATTATGACTAGATGTAAATAATACTACAGTTTCTAAAGCAATCTGAAACCTAACCTCAGTAACCAAAAACATTTTTACCCTAGTTTCTACCAAACGTTTCTAGAAAACGAAGTTTTTCCTCTGGAGGTCCAGTCCTCACATACAAAATATCCTCCCAAAGCCACAAAAATCGGACAAATCTCAGATCCTCACAAGCACTTAAAATGTGCCCAAGAGCGAGCACACGCACGCACGCACACACACACACACACACACACACACACACACACACACACACACATACACACACACACCATTCTTTTCCCACCAGACTCACATGGTTGCCATGAAATCAAGGCACAGAGAAGGTCATTGTAAAGACAAGAGTCTTCTGAGCAGGCCACGTCTTATGAGTATTATAAAATACAATAATATAATATAAATATTATAAATGAGAATGAACCCTTGCTTATGCTCATTTCAACTAGTGCTTTATGCTAACATGACAAAGGCTACGTTCACACTGCCAGCCACATCGTTCAATTCCGATTTTTTGCTCAGATCGGATTTGTCTATCTTGACGGTTCACATTCATAACTACAAGTGACCTGTATCTGACTGTAATGTGAATTATCGTTCAAACGTCACGCATTACTGATACGCTTACACGCTCGAATCGCGCCACTTAACAACAAAAAACGCTATATCTGTGGGACGCATCATTAAAACTATGGCATTAAGACTATGGCATTAAAAATGGAGGCGAGGGAATACGATGTATCGCATTTTGCTCTGGAGGACTACAACAGTAACGCAGCTGTACATGAGCAGGTCGAAAAAGGAGAAATGTCAGGGCGGCTAGCTTTTTTCTGTTATCGCATTTCCATTTTTTCACCTTCCCGGCTGCCGTGTAAGCTGATACGCCAGTGGCAGCAAAGTTACATGAATTCCGGACCAGAGCGGGTTCATTCAGGCTGTATGGCCGCGGAATCGGATACACGACGGATTTAGTACCATATATGAAAAGTGATGTCAAATCTGACTTGAAAAACTAACAGACTAACTGAGACATTTTATGCGTAGCATGACTAAGTGAATTCCATACTTAACATTAGCCATTTCTCAATTATCATTAATTTCATAAGCTAATGTTAATTTCTGCTAGAACCTGAGACATGACATACTGGGAATTCTAGAGACCTAGGGAGTAAATTAGCATTAGCTAGCTGATATTATCATGTTCTAAAGCAGATACTAACTGGTATTAAATACTAACTGGATACTAAACATATTTTCTTAACAAAAATAGTACACCCTACCGCCTCACTGGGTCTGGGAGGGACACAGGGACTTTTTACTCTTGTCTCCCTTGTTTCTGTCAACTTTATATCAACTCAAAGTCACACACACAAAGTTAGGTATTGCTATTTTTCAGGTCCGGCCTCCTTGACTCATCATTATGACTAGATGTAAATAATACTACAGTTTCTTAAAGCAATCTTGAACCTAACCTCAGTAAATTAAAAATATTTTGCCCCTAGTTTCTACCAAACGTTTCTAGAAAACGAAGTTTTTCCTCTGGAGGTCCAGTCCTCACATACAAAATATCCTCCCAAAGCCACAAAAATCGGACAAATCTGATTCCCTAAGCACTTAAATGTGCCCAAGAGCGAAAACACGCACGCACACACACACACACACACACACACACACACACACACACACACACACACACACATACACACACACCATTCTTTCCCACCAGACTCACATGGTTGCCATGAAATCTACAAGTACAGAGAAGGTCAATAAAGACAAGAGTCTTCTGAGCAGGCCACGCCTTATGAGTATTATAAAATATAATAAATATAATATAAATATTATAAATATAAATATTATAAAACATTTCTGAAAAAACTAAACACGATTACGTCTGTGAATTGTGAATATCTGGGAGTATTTTAAGCTATAGAGAAAGAGATTAAATCCACATTGCATGTTTTTAGTTTTTTTTAATTCATTTTTTCATTTGAGCCCAAAATGAGAAATCAGAAGAATCATTATTGATTATTCATTTTGTTTTTGAAAACAAAGGTTTTAATTTTAATGTGAAAAGCGAATAAATAAATTATACAAGGATTAGGTTCTGTCCTTCAGACTGTACTTGTAAAACAACATCAGGTCACATGTGGCTTCAATCAACTAAATGTTATTACAAACATTATAATGGCATGTAATTGTTGTTATCTTACTTTGGGAGTTGAGTGAAACGGGTTCAGCTTGGACACTGTGTCAGAGAAAATGCCCTGGCAAGAGGCAAAACTTTTTTTAAAACACTGAACACATTGCATATCCAGTAGAGCCCAACCCATAAGCCATTCATTCATTCATGCTTACCTGCACAGATTCTGACTTTTTTTCACTAGGCATTTCTCTGGAAACTGATGACTTCTCTGTTTTTTCCTTCTCATGCTAAACAAATAAACATTTTTGAAATTAATAGCTTTCTTTTGACTTCTAGTGTAATTTAAGCCTTATAGTTAAGTAATTTATAGTCAATATGAGCAAAAGTCTGTTACCTGCGCTGCTGTGCTGAATGGATTGTGGAAAATCCACCCCAACATTCCACTCTAAAAGGCAAAAAACACCAGGCGTCTCACTACCATTTATAACATATTGATATTGATAGTGACATAAACTGTAACATTTCATCTGTATGAATTTAAACTGACTGTTACATAACATAGCATTAATATCACATCAGTGACCAGTGTTTAGGCAGCTGCTTTTAAATGGTAGCTTTTCAAGCTTCTGATGATTAAAAGTATCTAAGTTACAGTCAAGCTACTGTTTTAATATAGTAGTTAGCTACACTAGTTAAACTACCAATAAAAAGTAGCAAATCATGATGAATCTATTTTTAACAATGTCAATTCACAATGAGGTTTTAACAACATTTTAGAGGAAGAGGGAGTTTTGATTTTCGGCTTATGTAAGTTACAATCAAATGTTCTGTCTATTTAGTCCTTCAGAGTCATTTACTTTGATCAATAAGGCCACAGATTCTTGTTTCCATCTTCAACAAAGTGGACATCATCCTCTGAATCTATCTCACAACTGCTAAGAGTACACTGTGATGCAATGGGCATTAACTTACATTGCTTTGGCTTGGCAGAATTCCATCGCTGCCATACTGTTCAGGGCGTACTGGCAAATTGTCCTGAAAAACAAAGGAACACAAGAACAGATTGGTATTAGAAAATGATAATTGGTCTCTTTCATTTGGTAATTCAGTCTAGTTATGGTTCCTGGTAGGTAGTTCATGAACCATTTCAGGTTTCTTTCAAAAAATAACTTTGTGGGAAGAACATTGGAAACGATGATTGGTACAAAACTTTTAATGTTGCATAAGTTCTAGTCCCGCTTAGTGTGAAAAGGGACACACACAGGTACTTAGGAGATGAGGTGTTTTACCACCTTGTCAAGGCAGCCAAGCCACACTAAGCAACAAAACAGAGGCTTTAACACGCCTTGTAACCTTAAGGCACTTAGTTCTTGGAAAAACCAGCTAGGATATCAAGGGCATGTTGAGTCAGGTGACGATGTACTTTGGTGAACAATTTGTCTGTAATTCATACTGTGAGCACTGTATAAGTATGGTGAAGACAATTCTTTTTGGGGGGGTTTATGAGGAAGATTAAATGACATTCAGAGGAATTTCTATTTCATTAAATTAAAAAATAGAAAAGGTAAATTGTCTGGGTTTCAATTCTGAATAATAATGTATCATGAATGAACTCAAATAAACTGAAAACAAGCAATGACATTTATTGGTTTTTGTATTGTAATATCTCCTAATAAATCTCCTAATAATTGATAATAGCATTATCATAATAACGTCATAAAATCATAACACACAGAAAAAACACAAATAACATAAGCAACATAAAGGGTGGGCATGAAGTACTTCAGTTTTTTCAGTTTTTATACCTTTCCATGGTCAGATTTGGGAGTTGGCTTGGATGATCGTCTGAACATGCCACTCAAACCTCCTGTGTTCTGTTGAGACTATAAACATGTACACAAATGATTCATCACAAACATCCACCTTACTAACAACATTACAACTTACAGCCTCTACTCACCATACTTATAAGTAAATTAATGTCATATAACATTATTTGTGTGGGATGCTACCTCTACACAAAATGTTACCATGGTGAGCTGAAAATACTATCTTTGCACATATTGTAGGGAGCATCACTTGTTAACTGGGAGCCAGCCTCTGAATTTTAGACATTTTTGTCAAAATAAGTCTGACCTTTTTACCTTTAACATTAATTTAATAAAAATGAATAACTACACTATGATGTCATATGTACAAACGATCACATGACTTTTACGAATATTATTTAAAAAAAAAAGACTTTCGGGGTTTATCCTTCATGCAACTGTCAAATGAACGGAACTGTGACGTCAGGTGTGTAAACATCAACATGACGTCAATTTTAAGGTATTTTTTAAAAACAAGTCTTACTTTTTCGTGTTATTTTTAAGTTAACTATGATGCCAAAGTGTCCATTTTTCGTTGAAATAAGTGCCAATTTCATTAATGTCTTTACAATGAACTTGGCTAATAATGTTCTTTTAAGCATTATAACATTGTTCTTTTAAACATAACCTCCTAACATAAGTAAGAACAGAAACAACCTCTTCTAACATTAAATGTGGTGCCGTTGCTTTAAACGGTATTCATTAAATGTCAAAACACACATCGTCTGTAAACTTAATTCACACCCCAAAACTCCGGCAAAAATGACAGCGCTTAAAATCAAAGGTGAATCTGGAAAGACGACACAAAGTCTAGAATAAAACCGCCGCTCGAACAAATAACAGCGTTGTGTAAATCAACAATTTAGAATTTACATACATAAGACACTCGAGTTTACAAAGTTGGGAAAAGTACAACTCTCAGGTCTACTCACCATAGTTCCGTTTGGAGCAGAGTAAAGAGGGAAACGCGTGTAAAAATCGTGTTGTTTTGTTGATCTTATGATGATGTGTTTGCTCGCAGTTTCACAGGCGTCGGCATCGCTTGTCGTTCATGTGGAATCCTGTTTTTAATCTTTCTTTCTGTCTGCTTTTTAATCGGTCTACAACTGAAAACAGCTCCGGCGTCCTGCCCTTTTCTGCCTTTCGATTCCTGTGCGCATCTGCTATATACATTACGGGAAGCGGGTTCTGAAACTCATTGTTGAACGGTTTCGGCAAAAATCGACATTTATCATTTATCTTTATCTGTTCTGCAATACATGATGAAAGAATATAGGACTTTATGTGTTCGTGGCGGGTTTGCAGCAAACTTGTGGTTATTTTGTGGCAAACAGTGAAAGTTGTCAGAATATGTTGCTGCAATGTTCTGACAACAATGACAAATTGCCACTAGTGACAAATGTATTGGCCAGTGATTTGCCCCCCAAAAATGGCAGTAATGGTAAACTTGCTGTGAACTCTTGGTGACAAATTTGCCACAAACTTAATTTCCATGTGAAAATATGACCCTGCTGCTGGTTCTACGGGCACAAATTCCACACAGGCACTTTTCAAGAAGTTTTGTGGAAATGGTTTTGGAATGAATTTTTCAAAAAACTGGAGGTGATGGTCAAGTGCCCACATACTTTTGACAGCATATTGTACATAGTGTATTTGTAACTGGTCTCTGTAACCCCTAACACATCATCAGGCTTTGTCTTGTTTGTGAATTGTTGCTAGATTCCCACTTTTTTTAATTTTAAGAACAGCTGATCAGTCATGGTTCAGAAGCTCACATTGCTGAAGATTGGTGAACATTGCTGAATTTATATTATGTGGACTAGATGCCAAAAAATGATGGAGATAACACAACCCAGAAAGAACAGTGCTACCTTTTACACTCCAAGACCGTTTTAGACTCATGTTAAGTTTGACACACTTTATTGAGCTTTTCTTGTGACATAGTTTGCCCAAGAACTTACACATAGCAATCAATTCATTATAAAGTCATAATGTAAATGTTTTAGCAATAGTTACAACTTTAAAGTTGTAGATAAACATTTAAGTGCACTGCCACCAAATCAAACACAAATTTATTTTATAGCATCACTTTCCCCATTATCTATCAATTATAAAGTGCTATGGAAAAAAACACAACGTAAGCAATCAACCATTCCAGGACAGGAAGTAGACCTGCCCCATGGAATCTCCACACACTAGCTGGCTTGGGTCGTCCTCGTTGACCTCTAGAACCTCTACCGGAGCTCCACACACAAACATACCCACCTGAGGACAAGGACAGACAGTCAGGCAGACGACAAGATGTCAAACAAATAATGCAGACTTTAATTTAAAGAGCATTATTCTGGCCTTTTCTTTGAGAATAGTTTTGCTAAACTCTGGACTGCACCTCAAGTGTTTTCCCATTCTGATCTCCTGCATTCTGACCACTGACTCATTTCTGGATTATTCTTTATTTTTACTCTCTGGTTATTCTCTGAACAAAATATATTGTAGGTTGTCGTAATATTAATATACTGGCTTTGTCAGTTTTATTTCTACCTGTAGAAGGCACGTTTATAATGGCTGGGATAAAGACAAGTGAAGAATCCTTAATTACAGTAAATGTGCTGCTCCTCAGGTGTGAACTGCATGTGCGAACTCTAGATTAATACCAATACTTGTTTCTGATTTCCTCTTAGTTGGGATATGCTGGACTGTTACCTACAATTGTATTATTTTTGGGTTTTTTTAGACAAAAACCTGCACAGATACTTTTTCTGATAGAAAACCACATTGTAATGGAATGTTTTCCCCCCATACTGTTAGATTCCGCTAGCTGTCAACAGGAATGGAGAGGGAAAATAGGAACCTGTTTCTTTGAATGTCTGTCCCATAGTTTAACAGTCTGGTCATGAGATGCCGAGATGATGGTGCTGTCTGTGATGCATAGAGCAGTGATCTTGCCGCTGTGCACCTAGAAAAGCAAAAATTTAAACCATGTTAGACATATTAGAAAAT
Organism: Distichodus sexfasciatus; assembly: GCA_032718565.1. Taxonomy (NCBI): domain Eukaryota; kingdom Metazoa; phylum Chordata; class Actinopteri; order Characiformes; family Distichodontidae; genus Distichodus; species Distichodus sexfasciatus. The sequence continues at coordinate 1,053,858 of JAVGVS010000031.1, forward strand.
GACAATATATACAAATATTGAAACCATATTACAGACAGAACTGAGCTGAAAATAGTACGATAACATTTGGTATCCATCTTGTGTATTACAGTTCAACATGTGAACGTTCAAAAAAAATGACAATTTGAGAAACTGACCTCATGCTAATCTGGAAAAAAATATCAACTCTGGCTACTTTTCAATGGAATAATACAAACTAGGGTTGCACAATGTGAAAATGCCATTGCAATTATAAAAATACAGATTGTTTTTTAAGCCAATGACTTAAGTAGCTGTAATTGAAAAGAATGGTTCTAGAATAAATGGGGTGTTTTTGTGGTTTTGTGCTTTTGCATGATTTTTTGTTTCTTGAACGTCTACATCAGATTAAATAACATCAGACAGACTGAGCAGAAAAAAGCTGTAGCGTGATTATGTTTGATTTAGTTTGCCTCACTTCACGATGACGATGCTGAAACGATACATCGAGCAGCCCTACATATTGCACTTTTAATTTATGTTGTTTCATATGCAATGCAGAATTATAAAAGAAGGCTTACCTTTCTTTTTGCACTTGAGATTACCATGTTAGGTGACTGGTTGAACCACATATGTCCCTGATCATCTCCACACACAAGAAACTCTGGAAACAAGCAGTACCATGAGTTTCACTAGAATAATCACCCTAAATTTGCTTTTATCATATTTTTGTAAAGCTATTTAACCTGAAGGATATTTAACATTATTTATATATTCAGTGGTGTACAGTGCTTGAGTACTTAGTTGCTGCACCTAAATATTATTTAGAGTACTTTGCACTTGGAATGAAATGAGCAACTTTCACTCTCTACACTCACTACAGTTATAAAGAGAGTAATGTACTTTTTACTCCTCTACATTTCTAATAATTACAGCTGCATAGTGTCAGTAGCCTACTTGCTAGTCTGGGCAAGTTCGCTAATAGAGTCTGTCATATGCTACATCTGAAGCAGTTCCTAATAACTCCATTCCCTGCCGCTGAACCACCAAGTGTAAGTTTACCTATTTTGTGTTATCATAAACTGTAAAATATGACATGGGCATGTTTAACCTGTTGTAAAGAACTGCAAATGATTAGTAAATGCATGAGAACACAAAGTTAATCCGTATGAGCAATCTGCTCAAATCTATCAATTTTCTCATTTTTTCAGCCTTTTTCTATCATTTTAGCCTTTCCCCCCTTTGTCCTTCCGGTTAAATATTTCCCTGCGGTTATCCCATGTTGTATTGCGTATTAGACTGTGCTCATTATCCTGTCAGTATCTTCACCCCTTCCAGTGAAATGTATATTACAAAGGCACAACAAGGGACATTACATAGTTTTACTTGTGTGACTTTAGAGTGATCTTTTTTAATGGTGCATGTGCTTGCATGTGTTTTACAGTCGATGGGTAGGGGCTCTGTAGTAGTGGATGGTGCCTCAGCACTTTGAGCCGACACGCCTACAGCTTCCGAGCATAGAAAGTACTGCCCTTATTTTCACCACTTTGAGACTTAATTTGACCTATGTAGCTACGTTCATATTCTCTCAAAACTGACGAGGTGATTAGAGACAACTGTTTCTTTAGTATGAGGAACTTAGTGCCTTATTGTGACCTTACTGGATCTTTAAAAACGAGCAAATTAAACAATTTCTTGTAATGTCTAACATTTACTAACACCAGCAAAATACTTGTAATACCTATGTAATGTTAATATCAGAAACTTTATTATTTTTACCCAAATAGTATTTTAATGAGATGTTTAACTTTTATTGGAGTCATTCATGTAAAGAATGATACTTTTACTTATATATGAATTTCATGCACTCAATATCTTTCACTAATCTTTAATTGTCACAGCCCCCTGGACGTTGGCTGGACAGTGCCGAAGTCCCGCTATTTAGTTTGTTTAGTGCATTTAGTTTGTCTCGTGCCCCGCTGCCTGTCAAGTCCTTGTCCCGCCTTCCCATTGTGTCCCATAGGTTAATCATGGTTTGTTAGTACCCTCACCTGGTTCTTGTTTGTTTCAGTCCAGCCCCCGTTTCTATTGGTTCTCCCTTCATTGGTTTATCGTGCTTGTTTTCAGATTGTTTCTGGGGAAGAGTTTGTTTCTGTTTGTGGCCCTTGTGCCCTTTTTATGTTCTATTTCTTCAATAAAAGCTTGCACCGTGAACCTCGCCTCTTGTCATGCCGACCGCCACCGTGACAATAATAGTACTATTGATATCAGATATTAAAGTATGTTCACTCAAGTAGTATTCTAATGGGTTCCAGGTACTCTAAACACAAATATGTATTTTAGCATGCCTGGTTTTACCAAGAGGAATGTACCTTTATGCATATCAATGGCTGTGATGTTTGTCTTTACTTCCTCTTTTTTTGGTTTATGATCATTATCCTCGCATTGCTCCTGTGTTCCCTCATTTGACGTCTTGTGCGATTCCTTGGTGGTAACTTCATTCGAATCATTAAGAGATTCCTCTCGCTCTCTTTCATTCTCCTCCTCACTAGGCTCCACACAGAGCTTATTGCTTGCAGTCTCAGAATCCTCCTCGTCATCCTCTTTCTCCTCTTCCTCCCACTCTTCCTCCTCCTTGTCACTGTCAGTTTCCTCCATGTTGAGCTTAACCTCGCAACTCTGAAAATACGAGCAAGTTCTGCCTTCTAAACAAAGCTGGGGAAAAGGGAATTACCATTACACTTTATGAAGAAAAAGGGATACAGCAATGTACATTCTACACATAATATGATCAACTTGGGCAATTTTATGAAAGATGAGGAAATTGTCTACATGGCACAAATAAAGAATTTTTATGTTGGCAGGGCACAGGGAAATTTTACAATTAAAGAATACAATTTGGAGACAGTAATTCTAGCAATCTCTAGAGAATTCAAAATTTTATGTCGCAAAATATGTTGTCATTTATTTACCTATTTATATATTTGTGTTTTACATTTAACATTTTACATTGAACAAAGTTTTACATTGTTTTGATTTCTAGGTGGAAAATAAGAATGAATATGTATGTCCACAGCATCACTGTGTTTTTGCATGTGTGTACTTACAAAGAAAACCAGCCTGGGCATATTTTTGTACACTGTCAGAACACATGCGCTCTTCACGTCGATCTTAACGATTCCCAGAGATTGTGTTTCAGTTTCAAACCTGCCACAGCAACAAAGCAAACACTGAATCGCACCAGAAACTAAAAGTAAGCGCTAGTTCTGCAGGTGACAGCGGAGCAGACTGGCTGGTGTACACATGTATATGTATACATACACTAGTAGGGGTGTTGAAATTAATCGCATTATCAATGCATCGATGCAGTAGTTGAAAACCCCCAATATATTCAATTAAGGTCTGCCACTGCATCAATGCAGAACTGTCCACATCTGCATAGCGATCCATCGATTATGTGATTAATTTCAACACCCCTTATATGCTAATACGGCAAACCCAAGTCTAATTTTATTTATTTATGTATCTATTTATTTAGTAATACTGCTACTGCTAGTTTTGTACACAAAGTGAATAAAATAATAAATTGATTGTTATGAATGATTACTAAATACATTTTGTATTTTCTTTTAAGGCTGCTAAATGCCATGATATAGTCAATAGTATTTTCAACATCTGACCCAAAGTTTCTTACAATTTCTATGGTTAAACATACAAGTATACAAGTATGCGCACACACAAACACACACACACACACACTCACATGCAAATGGACCTGGTGCAGCCTGTTGCTGTGGAGATGATGTCCAATGTGGAGGAGTTGTAGCAAACTCCAAACAGAAAATTGTTGTAGAGCATGTGGCAGACGGGAGATTCCACAGTGTACGTTGCCACCTTAAGCAGACTGTGGAAAAAGATGCAGAAGAAGAGACGTTGTCACGGCTCCCCCTGACCACTGCTCCTGCCGCCCACAAGAGGACACTTCTGTCCTGTCCTGTCTTTCTAGCATGGTATATCTGTCCATTTCCTTTGGCCTGCCCCGTGTCCTGATTGGTTTATTAGTGTGATGATTGGTTGGTCAGCTTCATTATAGGTTACACCTGAGTTTGCTTAGTCATTAGTTCCTAGTTTCTTCATGTTTGCTTCATTGGTCCCAATTTAGTTCCCTACTGCAGTTAGCCTAGTTCTGTTCATCTACTGGTTTAGTGTTGTGTCTTTTTTAGTTTAATCAGTCTATTTAGTGTTTGCATTTGTTTCTAGTTTGTGAGTTCCCTATTTAGGCCTGTCTATCCTCTTTGTCTGTGTCAGTCCACCATTACTCTACCCCGTGTTGGCGTGTTCTGTGTTTAATGACATTTCAGTTTTTAGTTTGTGGCCATCGAGTCTGTTTTGTTTTTGCTTGTAAAGCTGTGTCATGCCTACACACAAGTCATTCTATAGGTCCAAGTAGAGCCATAAGCATGGGAATTTGTTGAAGATACACAGTATATTGGTACAAAATACCAATATGAAAATATAACCTGTAACATTTAATATGACCTGTGAAATTTACAGAATTGATCCAATGCTTTTATCCAACTAACATCTCCTAATTACAGGGACAATCTCCTCACGCTTAGGAAATGGAAGTTGGATAAAAGCATCTAGTAAAAGTATAACTTACCCTGCAGTGCGCCGGTGAGGCTCCCAATCTAGTTTCCAAACCGTCACAGAACAATCACTGCAGCTCACAGCAAACTGTTTATCGGGCATGGCAGTAAGTGCTTGAATTATACTTTTACTGATCTAGAGAAAAACACAGAGAAAACCAATTGAAATCCCTCCTCGTCATCAAATATTGGTTGAAAATATTGGGCAAATCTAAGCATCGGTCCGGTTACTGATAATGTAATATGACCTCAATCAATTATAATGCAGACCAAAAAACAATGAGCTGTTGTGATGAAAGATTAAAGTTGATCATAAAGAAAGCATTTATCAGACAAACATACACAAGTTTGCAGTAATGATGAATTACCTTATTTGAGTAAACCAGTGAGGTGTGATGCCACAGCTCCAATCGTCCAGAGCTATATCCACATACTATTAGCTGTCCTTTCTCCAGAAAGCCGATTGCACTTGAGGACTCTGTCACAGGTCTGTCTGTGGAAACATTCAGCAAAGGCGTAAGGACACTGAGTCAAAAAAGAACAACATGGAAAAAGGGAAAGAAGTAAAATTCATCAGTAGGCCAGTTCTTGTTTTTTATGGATTATTATGATCTACTAATATTCCTTTTTGTGATATTGTACATGATGTGATTTTGCCTTGTCCAAAACACACTTTCATGAGGACATAACAAAAATATCAAGTTTCATTTCTTTATTTTAGACAGTGTTAGAGTATGTAAAAAGACACTGACGTCATGGAAAATTCTTGAGATGATTTATGGCTAATGTTTAACAATTAATAATGATTCTTGTTTCTGCAGAAAAACACTACTTAATTTACACATTGCAGAGCAAGATGTATCAATTTTTTGTCTAAAATGTTGCTTTAAACTACTACACAGTCTTACTTATAAAACCAATTTCGGCTTGTACAAAACAGTTTCATGACAAAATAAGATGTCTATCAAGTGACACATCAAATTAAAGGGTTTCCATTCCTTTAAGACAGTGTTAGAGCAAAAGAGTAAAATCCTTTGACATTTTGGAAAACTAATTTTTGAGACTCCACAGTCATGTTTAAGCAAAAAGATGAACAATAAGAACATATTGTTTATCGCAGTTTGCTGTGTATGGGGTCTTGTAGCTGCACACCTACTCAATATTAGTGGTCCTAATGTTCTGGCTGATCAGTGTATATGCCAACTGTTCAATCAATGGATCCCAAAAACCAACAATCAGGGGACAAATCAGTACCTTCAGACAAGTTCCACACTCTGAGAGTGTTATCGTCAGACACGGTGAATAATCTTTGATCATTTAAGTTCATGACTGCTCTGACAGCACCTTTGTGGACGTAGAGAGTCGAAGGGTTCTGTAGCTACAAATGCAGAAATGTACAAAAAGAAACAGAAGTGAAGCTGGTAAATCTACCTGTTGTCATTGTTGGGAGACGTCAGGAAAAATAAAGATTCAAACTGATAGTAATGTTGGGATTCAGGACAGTAGAAACATGAGTCTTAACCTGCAGTGGGTGCCAGAGCTTGACAGTTCCATCCTCAGATGATGTGGCAATCAATAAATTATCTTCTCTCAGGTCCAAGTCTGTACACAGGACGAAAGCTGGGTTTGTTGTTACGTAGACAGGCAGTCTTTAAAATGTCTGTTAGTTAGTTCATCTTGCTTACTAATACAAATGTCAATCAATGATTGTTAGTCCTAGTTCTGATGCGATCTGATGTTAACACCAAACAGCCTAAATGGTTAATGTTTGCTCTGTTTCATTTAACATACATTTTTGATATTGCTTAACAAAGCACTGCTTCCATAACTGAGACATTTGAAAAATGCAGGAATTTCCAATATTGTGTCTGTCTTTTGGAAAATGTGATGTGAACTTGTGTTTTGGAGGCTGCTCTGCCGTGGAAGTGAAAGTGAGTGATTATTTGTCATTGTGAACACCCACAGCACCACAATTAAATATGACCTCGGCATTTGACCCATCCATGAAGGAGCAGTGGGCGGACGACATAGGCAATCTGGGGAGCAGTGCTTGGGGACGGTACCTTGCTCATGAGTACCTTAGTGGTACCTTTACCAGTCTGGGATTCGAACCAGCCACCTTCCGATCACGGAGCGAACACCTTAATTGTTACGCTACCAAGTGCCTCAAGCAGTAGCTCACTGTATGCAACATACATAATGGGTAAAACTGAAACTAGAAAACCTTTAAGATTAATTCAACTCTGACCGACTTATTGTTGCCATGGTGCTTTTGCTAGTCTAAGAATATTTTCAAGACAGTCTTTGTTCTGGCCATAATGTTAAGATGCTTTACTTCTGTAAATGGGTAAAACTGACAGTCAGACTTAAGGCAATGTGGCTGAGTATTAAGGGTGTAACGACACATCAGTCTACATCAATACACTGATTTAATGGTCAACGGTCAAAATGAAAATATTGATCAGTCATTGTACATATTGTAATGTCCTTTGCTAAGTAAGCACAGAAACATCAGCTGTTCTCCTCACAACTTTTACTGATAGATGGGAGCGTGTCATACAAGAATATGAGACGGCCTCATATCGATTTCTGGCTCCTGAACTGAACTGAATCAAAATCACATCTTAGTGAACTTAATGATATTGGCAAACACTGAAACACTATCGAGTGAATCAATTTGAAATTTGTGTACAGTACACCCCTAATGAACATGATGGACAAAGTCTGTTGATACAAACCAGATTTTAATAAAACTTCTGCTGTAAACACAAATTACCTTGTTTACTGATGACAGTGCAGTGATGGAGGCAAGATTGGTGGGTTGGAATTTTAGCCATAACCCCCATGTCCGACTTCCACACCAAGAGGAAACCATCAGCACAACCAACCATCGCATAGTCCCCCTGCAGACATGTAAAGATAACTTCATATATAATGGTAACACTTAAAATAATAGTGTTTATTCACACGCTATCTGAAAACTCATTAACTCATTATTATGTTATTATACAATACTTGATCTGTATTTTTCCTAATATTTTTATGTCTATTTGGACACATATTAACATCAATTTTCTCTCTCTACCTCTATTAAGACTCACACTCGTGAGCATGCACATAAAATCCGGCATTATGAGTGTAGTGCGCTTACCCAGAAGCACATTGTTCGGAGAGAGGAAGTGGTCAGAACTTCTTTTATAAGACGTCCTGTTTCAATATCCCACAGACGGACTCTGCAGTCATTAGAGCAGCTGAGCTGTGGCAAGACCAGCAGAATAGTTGTTATTATAACTATTAGCAAGTTGTTCTCTGATAGATTCACAAGCATCAGAAACGCTGTTGATTATGACATACTGTAATTGTTTGTCCGTCATGTATGCCAGTGTTACACAAAAAGAACAGGGGCAGGACATCACTGCCTATCTATCTAGATGGATGGATGGATGAATAGATAGACAGATGGACAGACGGATAGATAGACAAATAGATATATGGATGAATAGATAGATACATAGATGGATGGATGGATGAATGAATAGACAGAGAGACAGACAGATAGAGAGAAGACACAGAAAGACAAATGAAGGGGCCGGGCGAAATCAAAACTTGTGACTTTAAGCAGGAACCCTTAGGGTAAACTCAACAATTTAAACTGGCAAGAGGCAGGACAAAAGGAAATGACTGACAGACAAAAGATGGGGCAGACTAAAAAATTTGACGGCCTCTGATGACAGTCAGATTCTTCTGTCATCACAAACATGGAATTGTTTTGGTGATATATACTGTTTATACACCCCCCAGTCCCACACACACACACACACACACACCCCAACACACACCAGCTTCCACAAAGACATGAAATATCTATATACCAGGCCTGTCTGGGTCCAAGCGCTACCCGTGATCCAGTCATCATGGCAGTGGGGAAATGACTTGTAGAGACTTGGAGGGTTGGAGTTAATGTTCCACACCATCAATGACTAAAACAATCATCAAATAGTCATTACCATCACCATTATCACCACAGCAAGCATCTTCATCAACCAATGAATTATATGTGACATTCAAACATGCAGCTGCATATAAGTACAATATTGCCTTTAAATCTTTTGCACTTGGACTGAGTATTAAAAACATTAATAAGTTCACTATTTCTTGTAATGGAAAAACACAGTAACTTACTAACTGGTGTATAGTACTTTGTAGCTGTATGTAATTAATACTTTGAGTACATTGTGCTGTAAACTGAGTATTAAAAATATTAGCAAGCATGTGCAAATCATGTATTTCTTGTAATGACTAAACTTAATTGAGTGGTGTATAGTAAAAAAATTAACAAGTCAAGGAGTTCTTGTAATGAACAACTTGAGTATCTGTACTTCGATGCTGTATGTATTAAGCATTTTGTACTTGACATGAGCATTAACAACATTAGTTGGCTTACCTTTACTAACTTACTAACTGGTGTATAGTACCTGAGTAAGTGTTCTTTGTAGCTGTATGTTAGTATTACTTTCATTGCATTACTTGGACTGAGTATTAACTTCATTAGCAAGTGTTCACAAGTAATATTTCTCATTATGGCTAAACTTTACTAGCCTATTGGCAATACTAACAAAAATCTTTTACGGACAATGAATATTGTCTATTTTAGCACTTCTACTCAATATTCTAATAGCTGACTTTCAACTTTTACTGGAATCATTGTCCACATAACAAATCTTTACTTTTACCTAAGTATGGATTTCAACTTTTCCAAATCACTCGGTCCAATTCCTACCTGATCCTTGCCTCCAGATAAAAGTTGCTCTCCATTAGGACTGAAGGCCAGGCAGGTGACCCCTCCGCTGTGACCTCTGAGGACACTCACCACAGTCGGCTCGACCCAGGGGTCAGAGGTTAAGTCACTCTTCAACCACAGTGCTATAGTGGAGTCGTCTACGGTATAAATATAGAACAAAAGGTATAGGTACAGAACAAAGGTCCTTATTCACCTTAACCATTCTTAGGGAGAAATTTGTTTTGAAAATGCGCTTTTTTGCTTGACATTTTTTCTTAGGTAAGAACTAAATAACACCTTTTTATGTCTGACACCGATACTGATATTGTAAGAACAAATTTAAAAGAAAATGTCAGAAGTGGGATGAGATCACTAGTGAGCGACCTGAGGCTGAAGCCACGTGTGTATCATTTCGGACAAGGGCGAGGATTCCTCCCTTTTGAACCCCAAATGTCCCAGTCAGAGTGAGGATCTCCACAGCTGCTTTCTGCATCTTCCAGAGCCGGAGACAGTGATCCGAAGCGCCACACAGAAGCAAATCTCCCGCCTCGGAATCCAGCCACAGCAGAGAAGACACAGACACATGCAAGTCCTCAGTGGACCACGCCCTTAGACCTAGTGGGAAAAAATGAGGACAATAATATATATTTGTAATAATGTAAATAAATGCATAGTATTAAAAAAGTGTAAATAATAATATGTATTATTCTTTTTCATGGGTTCCTTTTTCTCAAACATTACTGGCCTGAAGTAAATAAGGCAAGAAACGTGGATTTCATCATGTATCTCAAATGAATCGGACTCATGCTTCTTACATTTTTTTGACCATTTTAAATATCTTCTTAAATTTCTTTATCAAACTGGTATATAAAGCCTTTATTAAAATCAGTTTCATTTAAAAAGAGCAAGAGAGACAACAGAATGAAAAACATTTGGCATTAATCTGGGTTAATATTAAATTAAATTTTATATGACTTCAATTTTGAAGGTACCTGATTGCGAATCAAACAGCTTCAATCCCTTTCCCTGGTAGCCTACAGCAGCAAAGCCTGTAGCTACAGCCACACAGAGGGCAGCAGCATTTCCTGCTGAAGATGTAGGCTCCAGCTGGGATTCATTCTGTAAAAGATTTTTAGTTTTAATTTTGTTTTAATTAGGGTAGACATCAATTATCATTACAGAACTTAAAAGAACCTCTTGTTATAAGGAAGTCATAAGATACCTCTTGGCGTCCAAGAACAGAAATGCAGCATCCAAGATCAGTTGACAAAAGCTGGACCTATCAAAAACAGACAAAATCAGAACATATAAACACACACACAGCCAACCCTGCACGTAAAGAGTGTGGTTTTCCTCACTGTCATCACAAGACATTCCAATCTATCAAATGTCTACAAGTTTCAACAGACTTTCAATAGACATCTAATTGCTGACCTTCCCATCGTGTCCAGCACTGAGCAGCTTCTTTTCGTCTGGCAGGAAGCTGAGAGTTAACGTTGCGCCATGGTGAGCTCGATAGCATCCCACGCATGTGGCATTGGGAAATGACCACAAGCGCACTTCTCCGTCCAAAGATCCCGAAAAAAGAAAAGAGGAGGACCGAGAGAAGGACACACTCCGTACTGATGACCGGTGACCTGACAGAGTCTGGGTGAGAGAGAAAGAGAGGTCATTTTTTGAAGAATCATTCCTCGAATTCTTTGTAAATTATTATCTGCTTCCTCCGGCATATTCCTCTTTGGGCCAATCCCAATTCCCTCCATTAGCCATACCCTTAGATTTGAACCCAATTCCCTTCCTAAGCCATATCCCCCTAGATCTGGGTCCTACACCAATTCTCTCTCTTAGTCTTACCCCCAGATTTGGGCCCTATCCGAGTTCCTACCTCAGCCCTATCCTCTCTTATTTAGACCCAATCCCAATTCTCTCCATTAGTCTTACCCCTAGATTTGGGCCCAAACCAAGTTCCTACCTTAGCCCTACCCCCTTTGAAGCGCCCTTGTTTTAAATGTGGCCCTTCAGAACGGAGCAACAAGGGGTAGGGGTTGTAATCTTTTTTTAAGGAATAGGACACCAGCTACTATGACACTAGCTGTTGAAACGCTGAAAATTAGCTGCTTGATTATTTTTCAAGTTTTATAAATGGTACTTCACTGTTGCTCACAAATGATAAACTGCACAAATTCCCCCGAAGAGTGATTTTCTGAAATGTGTGTTAGAATGATTCAGATTCATATTGCACCTATACTGAACTAAGATATCCTGAAGACTTGAGTTTTGAGTGTGTGTAACCTGTGCTGTGTTGGCTGCCGCCACAGCACAGATTAAGCATTTCAGTTAATCAATGAATTTTGTTTTTGCATGTGTCGGTCTGAAGATATTGTACATTTATGGCCTTTCTAAATGGTAGGTTTAAGGGGGAGAGCTGGGATTGGGCATTACTCACCATTTGTTCCTCTTGTCTCTGCCAATTCCAGACTCTCACTTTGGCATCCCAGCAGCCAACGGCAATAAGAGCACCCCCGTGTTGAAAGGTCACACAGTTCAGAGGGGAGGGGTTGAGGATGTATGCCACTTGCTTACGCTCCTTGGAGGACCACACCTATGCAGGACCAAGTTACCGATCATTATCTTAAAATTAAGGCACAGATAAATTGGTGTGACAGTATTAATGGTCAATATAAACGCATTGGAAATCAATTGATATAGATGTTTAAAAATCATTAAACAGTCCCCTGAAACCACCTGGTCACTGGTCTCTGCTGCAACTGAAGTGTTGATAACGCAGAGTTGTTCAAAAACCTCCATGTTATAAAAAGTTTATATTATGCATTACGTCATGTCACTTATGTCATTTATGTGAGGACTATTAAATAATAGGGTGAATTACGGTATTATATCAACTCAATGGACAACGACTCTACATCGGCCGATATCACAAAGTCTGCAGATGTTGTGTCAAATCACATAATTATGGGCCACAGTAGCCTGTGATATTGTGCTTAATAAAAGTTGTGACAAAATTACAGTGCCTGCTCGTTGAGAGACGTTACAATATGCATAATGTCTGATGAATGTTTTAATTTTGGATCGATGCTATGGTCTCATTGATCACTGAAATGATCAATGCATCATTAAATCCCTACTTAAAAAACTTCACACAAAATGTGAAAATCTATATGGTATGTGTTTCTAAAGTAAAAAAGCATATTATTTTCATTTTTAAAAACTAGATTATAAAAATTCGATATCAGTCAGCTCTACTTATTTAAAAGTTTGCACATCGTTGTCACAGGCCCCCTGGGTTTTTGCCTGGGAGGTCACTAGTATCTCTTTTCCACTACACTGGTGCCGGTGCCAGGTGCCGGTTCTGGTGCTTGGCCGGTGCTGAACTGAGAATCAGCCGGGAACCGGCCCACATTTACACTGACCAGGGAGCTCAGCGGGAGCCGCATGATAATACGTCACAGGTCACGCCCACTAAACGAACGGTTGTTCGTAGGAAGCCTGCAACTTTTAGTTTTTCCTTTATTTCTTTATATGCCTTCAATTTTTATGTGCACCTTCTAATTTCTGTTGAATCTGGACGTCCATATTGCTAAAAGAGTTTTAATTTCTTCCGCGCTCCACGTTACCGGACTTTAACTCTCTGCCATTTTCTCTTCCAACGCTACCTATCACTCCGCCCACCTCTTGTGATGTCACGGGTTCTCGGTTCTAGACCAGCAAAGTTTAGGGGCTGGTTCAGAGCCAGTTTTAGGGCACCGGCACCAATTCCTGTTCTGTGGAAAAGCGCGGCACCAGTTGCAAAATTGGGAACCGGCACGGGAACCAGAGCAGTGGAAAAGGGGCTTAGGTGTCGCCATTGGGACATCTTTTGTTTATTTGTTACCCTGTCTCGTGTCAGTTATTCCTCTCCATTCTGCCCCCTCACTTCCCACTGGCCATCGTGCCTTGTTTTGTTTCTCTTTAATAAAGTACTTGAGTCAAGGATGTCTAGCATTTGTGCCTGCTCACTCTACAACACACCAGGCACCATGATAATAGTCAATTCTGACCTTTAAGGTGAAGTCTAATGAGACTGTAGCAAAGTGTTTCCTGTCTGCGCTGACATCACATCCTGTGATTGCCTTGGAGTGGGCGTTCACATGGGCGATCCTGGAGAGAAGAGTTCACATGAGGTTGACTTAACTGACTTAATTAACAATAGATCTAAATTGACTTATTAATGAGTGTAGTGGCCTGTATCTCTATGATATCCACACTCATAAAGTAAAAGTATTTTTCAATTTACCTGGAGTCACAACTTATATCCCACACTTCAACCTGGCCATTGTAAGAAGTGGTGCAGACGATGTCCTCCTCCAGAAACAAGCAACCAGTAAAGCCATCGCAGTTGCTCTCCACTGACTGCACAATCTGTTAAAAGAGAAAGTCACAAAGATTCAGCCAAGACCACTGCTTTTAATCAAACTTAACATCTTTTTTTTCTTTTAATTGGACTACATTCCATGGAAATGTACAATATTATATTAGCCAATCTTTAAAAGAAATTTAAATTAAAATAAACATCCTGTTTAATATAAAGTGATGTGACAATATAATGTCTGATGTTTTCATTTTGGATCTATGTTATGGGCTCACTGATCATTGAATTAATGTATTGATGAAACACTATCATTTTATGCCTAACACCAAAGTGCTTCACAGAGTCAATGTTTCAGAATTTCATCCAGCACCAATGCCCCATGTTGGACCCACCAAAGCCTCTTACAGCAACAACCAACTTTCCAAATGTAACCAACCAGCAGAGTGGGCGCTTGAAATATTGGAAGAGGTGAAAATGAGGCTCAAAATATTTTGGTGAGGAAGAAGTAGGACTTGAAATGTTCATTCAATCATTCATTATCCGAACCGGAGCCTATCCCGGGAACTGTGGGCGCAGAGTGGGACGCCACCACACTGCAGGGCACACACACTCACACAATCACACTCTCACTCACACCTTACTGGGCCAATTAGGAGTCACCAATTAACCTACAGTGCATGCTTTTAGACTGTGGGAGGAAACCGGGGCACCCGGAAGAAACCCATGGGAACACGGGGAGAGCATGCAAACTCCACACAGAAAGGCCCTACGGCCGACCCGGGGATCAAACCCAGGACACTCTTGCTGTGAGGCAGCACCACTAACCACTGTGCCACCATGAGAAGCTCAGAATATTGGATGAGAAAAAAGGAGACTTGGAGACTTTGGTGAGGTGAAAGAGGGGCTCAAAATATTGGGTGGGAATAAAAATGGGAACTCAAAACTATTCTTATACCTAGACATGGAAAACATCCATCCAATAAAACCAGCCAACCAAAGTCACAGTAAACATAAAGTTTTGTGGTGGCACTTATTACCTGTCTGGTTTCGGGGTGGAAGATGTGCAGAGTTCCCTCATCTGTCCCCACGGCAACATACCTCCCCCCTGGACTTAGAGCCATGCAAGAGGGCCTCCACGGCAATGTGGACACAACCTCACTGAAAAACAAAACCACAGATTTCTGATCCAGTTTTATTTAAGTAGACAAAATTAAATATTCTTTAATATTGTGATTTACTTTAATAGAACAGCCCCGTGTTTGATATCACCGACTCCAAATAGCACTAAAGATTACATATGTATTGTTAAACAAAATAGCAACTTGGTGAGAAAATATCCAAAATTAACATGAATAGCACTCAAGTGTAAATCTTAGTAATGCATTTTTACTGTGAGACACATACAAAAAGAGACTCAGAGATGAGGATTAAATAATGGTTCTTTTTAAAATAGTACAAACCAAGCCCTGGCTCAAAAACTAGGTATGAACCATTACACCTGCAAAAGTCAAGTAACATAAAATAATAGCACCGGTCTCTTCACTGGCACTGAATCAGTACTCAGGATTGGAACTAAAACCATTGGATCGCTTTATTGCTACACAGAACTAATAGTTGTCATATGGCTCCTACCCAGCATCCCTTGGTGGGTGTTCAGCATTATTGAGCCACCTCAGTGCCGGAACTTTTCTCTTTTTAACAACCCCAAGTGCCCAGGCGTGAGCTGCCGACTCGGCCGGTTCGTTAAGGGCTTGCTGGACAAAAAGGGCAGGCCAGTGGAAAAGGAGACGACTGTGGCGCTTCAGAAACGCATGGCAGCGCTCCAGCTCGCCTGAACACTCTATGAAGTGAGGAATAAGAGGTAAGGTTAATGTCTAAGTGTTTACTTAAAACGCTTCAAAGGTTAAGCTAATGAGAGTTGGTATTGCCATTTACTGAGGTTACTTTTCTTTACCAGCACAATTTACATTAGTTTTAAATGTTTAGTGCAGTGAAATTGACTGAATTAAACTGAAGATTGTTAGTCATTCACTTACTGAGCAAACTATAGCTCTCCAAAAGGGAAGGCAGCAGTCCATGTCGCACATTAGCGTACAGGAAGTCATAACTTGAAAGAAGAAAACGTACAGGCTCCCACTGACCACACTTCATCTGAACAGTGCAAAGAAAAAGAAGACTTTAAGTTTTAACAACTTTAATGTTGAATTTTAAGCTTCAAGAATTTAAAGCTTTTTCCCCAAATTCAAGAGAAGGAAGCACTAACCAGGTGGGTCAGTAGATGAGCGAGAGACTCAGAGTCACAGTGAAGGAAGGTGTTTTTTCCAAGAGGGTCTGACTGCACCCAGAGGAGAGCTGTAAAGAGCAAACACAAATCACACAACAACTCCGGCTTAATACAAACTAGGGCTGGACTATATTTCTTGTATATAGTCTTCTCTTGAAAAAGTCTATATAAACATGCCTTTTGCCCCAAACAGATCGCTTGTACTTTGCAAATACTAGGTGTTTTTATTGTCTAATTTTCCTTTTAAGAAACATAAAATACTGTTTTATTTCCTAGACTGTATAGAATTTCTCATATTGAAACTGTTGCTGACCTCATGCATATTCAGTGTAAAAGACAACTCCAAGAACATAAATGTAGGCTGAAAACCACATCCTACTTGTCTCTCTTTCTACTTTCAGTTTAAAGTGTTTATTTTATATTCTATTTATATATTGTTTATTCTATTCTATATTTGTTCTTTTCACTGTTAAAACTGGAGCCACGTCATCTCGCCTCTCTGTATACTTGTACAGTATATAGCAGAGATGACAAAGTTTACTTTGACTTAGACTTGAAGTCAGTCTACTGCCTCTAGCTTGAGGTTTGGCCTTCACATTAGTCTTCACATTAGGGCTCTGTGATAATTACGTATTAAATAAATCACGACTTTCATTTTACACCAAATGTTCAAATTCAACAATGAAGTTGGTTTATCTCCCAGGTCTTTTACAGATCAACATATTTAAAGAACAAACTGTTTTAAAAAGGCTACCTGACAATACCAAATGTGCCCTGTTTCGGTCTTCTTCAGAAGAGAGGAAGAGCTGCTCGAAAGCCAACTTCACCTCACCACAGGTCAGCGTCCAACCCTCAGCCGAGCCACGTACCAAACTGGGAGAAAGAGTAGTGAGATTGGATAATGAATATAGAACAAGTAGATGCTCGCCATTACTACTGTCACGGTTAACACTTGTTACCGTCGTAAATCTTGAGTCACTTGAGAAACCTTCAACATGGCCACTCTGGTGTTCGGCTTCCTAGCCAGATGAAGTACGTCCTGCCAGGTCAGTTGGCCCTGAATGGAACTCAAATCGCTGCACAAGTTCAGTAGAAAATAAAGTTCGCTTTCTCTCAGACCTGGTGAAGGTGACAGACAAAAATCGCACATCTTAGGATGGAGTTTAGTTTCAGGTTTACCTTCATTAACACGGAAGACAAGCTTATTAGAAAAGAGGACAGAATGAAAGTAAATCTTTCTTTTCGGGGCAGTTAGTGCCGTAATGGTTAGGGAGTTGTCCCTGTGATCGGAGGATGGTCAGTTCAAGTCCCTGGTAAAGGTGCCAATGAGGTACTCATGAGCAAGGTACTGTCCCTGCCACATTTCATTGTGGTGCACTGTGTGAATTAATTAAATTAAAATGAGCAAATTTAAGTGAGTGATCATTTGTCAATGTGAACACAGCACAGTACTAGAGATGCCACTGATCCAATACGTGGATCGGATATCGGTCTGATAACTACTTGAATAGCTGGATCAGATATCGACAGGGATTGGACATTCACGCTAATTCCTACATGTTAATATGACAATAAGCTGAGCAAACAACGCAACACGCTACAACCCCAAAAGCAAATCATGTGATTATGCTGTTTAATTTCCTTAACAACACCAGCTTGCGCTCACAATCTCTGTGTTTTAGCACCGCAGGATTAGGGACCGCCACCCAAAGCCCAAGAATCGGTACTGGTATCTGAACTGAAAAAGTTGGATTGGTGCATCTCTACACAGTATACAGTGCACCACAACCAAATGTGACCTCTGCATTTGACCCATCTGTGAAGTAGCAGTGGGCAGCACCCGGAGGTGGGGGATCAGTGCTTGGGGACAGTACCTTGCTCATGAGTACCTCAGTGATACCTTTACCGGTTCTGTACTTGAACTGGCAACCTTCAAAATGGGGGCCAAGTCCTTAACCGTTACACTACCAACCACCCTTTTAACTGTGTCTGTTTTAACTTAGTACTTGCTAACTAACGGTAGAGTGTTAAATGGATTTTGGGTTAAGTGTGTACTGATTTGACATTCTCTTACCAGTCGAGCTGACGGCCAGAGCAGCCATGGCCAAGTTCAGTCCTTCTTCCCCATACTGAGACTGCAGCTTGATTAATCGATGCTGAACCAGCGCACACAGAGAACGAGGAAGAGTGTGGAGACTGTCCTTCATCTGGAAAAACCAAAGAATGCTTTGCGTCATCATGCCACTGATATCAGATGTTCCTTGTTACATTTTGCACTGAAATTATTTCTGTGGTAACAGAAATCTGACACTGACCTTCTCAAATGAGGTGTAGCTCCTCAGGTCTTCACAGGCTAAATGGAGGTAATGAGGATTCGCAGCTGCCGGATTCGTTAGCAGTACCTGAAGCTTCAGACACAAATCGGACAAAATGACAATATTATCTGACCTTTTGGGTTGCCTTGTTCTGCCTGAATAGTTGTTCTTGGTCCTTTATAATTAAAATTCATTTACAGATTCATACATACAGTATGAGCAATCACCCAATGCACATAACGTCATTACATGTATTATTTTGCACGCAATTTTTAACAGAAAACATTTGACAGTGTAATTTTGACACCTGCACCCTTTTATGAGAATAATGAATCTCTCATTCAGCTCTTCATAAGAGTAACAATCAATGCCCTATTAAAGTGGGCAATGTGTCCACTCATAAACTGACCACAACTGCAAGATTTTACGCAATAATTTTCTTGGATGTTTTTATGAACTTTTTCTGAACAACGTGGCACATACCTTGGTAAATTCAGGTTCATTAAGTGTCCTTCCATGCACACCAAGCTCTTTTTGCACAATCTTCTTCTTGTCCATCAAAGATAAACCCCCAAGTGGAAATACAACGAAAGCTTTGCTCTTACTGAGACTTTTCTGAATTGCCGAATCCATAGTGACGCTCAGGACTAAACACACTCCCTACAGAAGAGACAACATTAAAGTGAGTAGAGAAAGGAACATTACACACTAATATTTCTTAACCAGTATTTGTGAAAGTGTGTGAGGTTTAAAATCTTACCTTGGGAATGTGTTGCGGTATCCATTCAGAAACTAACTGGCCTTTAGAGTCATGTACAAACTCCGCTCCATCCACCAGCATGGTCAACGGCCGAGTTTTTCCCAACTCAGCCAGAGACGAATGCAATTCTGACAACAAATCTCTACAAAAAAAAAAATCCAACGGCAAATAGGAAATAAAAATTATGTCGAGAAATTTTTAAGCTATATCGGCATACACAATATATATCTCGATATATTCACTTTCTCATGACTTTGCATGACTCGGAGCTGTGTCACAGTGAGATCTGGAATAAACACTGAAAATATTAAATAAATAGCTGTATTGTGAGTAGGTGTTGTTTATGAGTCGGGAGCGCCCACACACAGCGCGTTTACAATGTGAAGAATGTCATTTATGCGTTTTAAGCATTTACTTCTGTCTTTGTGAACAGAATAACAGAACCAGTGCTGTTTTTCTGCTGAACCAACTCGTCCTCTTCCATTTTCAGTTAATGTCTCTGAAATCATGTGGATATTCACTCCTCTCTCTGCAGGCTCACTTCTCTCCGCCTCCGCTACAAAACACGTATGTGATATGAAAGTGTTCTGAATAGGGGGCGGAGTGAGCTGTCTGCTTCGAGAGGGCAGAGAAGCTAAACTCAAAGGGACGTGCACATAAACACTATACTGAACACGTCATCCTCACTTGTAAGACGTGCTGGAAGTCAGCTCCTCCCCCTCCTCCTTCATCTTCCTTAACCAATGAACCAGACAGCGCAGAAGACACTCAACCCGGCAGGCAGCTTGGCTAGCAGCAGTGGAATACGATATGACATTGTTGATAGTCGATTTTTCAGAACTTCTGAGCGAATGAGCCAAGGCAGCCTGAAAGAATCATTGGAGAAGAAAACAGTACTGCTGATACTGGAATTTGATGTTTCTCTCCTAAATAAGTCAAAGCAGAAAGATCCAAAATGTATTATAAGGGGTCCAAGTAAGATTGAACCGTAAGTCGCAGAAGGCTGAAACTGGGGCTATAGCAAAGGAAAAAATGTTTTGACCACTAGGAGGCGCTTAGAGGGTTCTTATGACAGCACATACATTTATGTGATGCCATAACATAGCTTTTACAATGAACTAGTGTTGTAGTACTCGAGATCGGTCTTCGTCTCGTCTCGGACTCGGCCGCATTTGGACTTGGTCTTGTCATGGACTCGAACAAAGAGGACTCGAAATTTTATTTCGAGCTGAGACCATGGCTCAGAGAATATTATTATTAATGAGCTGTTTAATGTCGGATTGGATAACTTATTACTTCAAGTGCAACCAATGATGTAAACTGTAAACTTTGCACTTTATTGTTTCGGACCATAATTACTATATTACTTCTACTCGTTGATGGAGCTGAAAAGCTTCAGTATATCTTGGATATGCTGAGTTCTTGGGTTTTACAATTCAAATGTTGAATGTTTGACATTCTTTGTTCCGTTTTCTGATTATTGCAATGTAAGAGAATAGTCAAGAGAGAAGTAATGAATAAACATTTTTAATGTTGCATAGTGTATGTTGTTTGCTTCATTCAGCTCTTTTTGAGGGGTGCTTAGGCTTTGCATGTTCCACTTATTTGTCATGCGGTGTAAAACGCGCATTGGTCCGGTCTTGACTCTGTCTCGGCCAGCCCTGGTCTCGGTCTCGACTCGGTCTCGGCCCCTCAGAGTCTTGGTCTTGTCTCTGTCTCGACCAGGTCTTGGTCTCGGATAAGGTGGTCTTGACTACAACACTATAATGAACATTAAATTATAGAAAACCACCATTGTTTATATGAACTCTGTTGGAGGTTAGTTTCTTTATAAACACAACGTACTGAAGATGTCATCACAAAAAAGAAGCTTCAGTACAAGTCACAAATTTCTATTCACATCTTTACTTATGCTTGGACCCCACTTGCGGCTATATTTATAATTATTATTAATCACCTATTTGCTTCATGATGTCAGACTAAACTTTTCAAGCCCATAATGCCAGTGGAGAAAAATACTGGTGTGGCTTAATTAGCCTTTTTGAAAATATAGGAAAGGGAATGTTGGTCTGGATGAAATACTTTTAACTGTCTGTTTTCTTTTAGGAAATTCAGAGGATTAACCGTAAAATGGTGACTGAATAGAAGCCCACAGCAGGAAATATTGGACATAGCTCAAGAGAAAAGGGTATAAGACCCTCCAGGCCATTTGTATTGTTGTAAGTGTTATTGTGAATAGACAGATTTAGAAGAAACACCCAGCTGTCTAGCTACTTCTGAGAATGGGTGTAGAGTTGAGATAAAGTTTGGCCTAAAAACATTTACCATAAAACCAGTTTTTCCCTCCCCCGGAAGTCCCTCCACCAGCAGAATTCCTCCTTTTTGTTGACACTCTCGAACTTTCTCTGAAGCCAAGGAAATGAGGGTCTTTCTGCCGTGGAATTGTCGCTGCAGGCCGTCCTCATGAACTCGTTGCTCCTTGATCTCCGATGCTATAGCAGCTTCGTCTGTTTCCTGAGGAACAACAACTATATCAGCAAATCCTAAAGATTTTTATGCTCTTTTATCACGTACTCTGTAGTATATGATTAATATGGAAAAGTGCAAAGTCCTTGCTCACCTTCTTGTTTTCTGTGCAGTAACAATTAAAGTCTGTTTAAAAATATACACTTGTTGCGGCTTCCCCTGAAATTTACCCTAGCTGCCCACCGGAGGGCACCCCTGTCATGTCTTGCGGCTGTCTCATGTGGTATGTCTGCCATTTCCCTCCGTCCTGCCCCTGTGTCCTGATTGGTTAGTTAAGTCTGTTACACTTGTGTTTGCTTAGTTCTTTGTTCCTAGTTTCACTGCTCTGTTTGTTCTGTTGACCTAAGAAGGTTGCAAATTTAACCAAGCATATGCTAAAAGCTAAACCAATAGAACTGGAGGTGGGACTTAGAACGTTTAAGTCCCACCTCCAGTTCTATTGGTTTAGCTTTTAGCATATGCTTGGTTAAATTCGCAACCTTCTTAGTTGCATTGGTTTTAGGTTAGTTAGCTCCCCATTTAGGAATGTCTCTCCTTTCTGTGTCTGTTGGTTCCCCATTATTTCTACAATATTGAATCAGTCAGTCCCTCCAGGATTTCGCAGGCCTTTTTTGAGACTGTTGCTGCCTAAAATGCCTGATTTTGTGGCAGCTTTTCTAAAATGTTGCGGTGTTTTTGGACGTTTTGTTGCAATAAAGTTGTGGGAGCAAGTCAAAGTTGCGGAAAAATTATAATTATTCATTAACAATTAATAAAAACGAAGCGAACAGCTAACTATTTTTTATTAACCGTTAAACATTTAGTTATTTTTGATGGTAAATGTGAGGCTTTTTTTTACACTTTTCCTACGTCTTGTAAACGTAACAGGGAAGTGAGTTCGCTGATGTACGGTTCAACATTTTGCGGGAAATGACAATGATTGATCAAAAATTGTCAGTAATTGGTCAAAATAGCAATGAATCGTAATGATTACTGTCAAAATCGTAATGAATTTGCAGGGATTGGCTGAATTTGTGATAATAACTTGTGAAAATCCTGGAGGGTCTGATCAACATTGAAATGGTTTATTTTATGTTATGGATTTGAAGGCTGACCTCTACAAAGAGCTTCCGTAAAGCTTCCCAGAGAGTCTCCGTCACGTCTTTTCTGAAGTCGTCCAGTCCTTTCACGCAGGGATGTCCATTCACAACTCCTCCCCACTCACAGGAATAACTATGAAGAGTTACAAGCTGCCGTGATGAGACCAGGATTCACTGGCTTACGTTCTACAATGCATTTAAGAGAGACGATACCCACCTTTCGGTGACGCTGAACTCGTTTTCCCTGATCCACTTCTTCAGCGCGTCTGTTTTAACCTGCGCTTGCTTGGATTCCGCAGAAAAATCCACTCTCCACGCCGCAGGTACTGAACTGAAGCCAAAGAAACAGCAGAAGCAGGACTTCACAATGGCTAAAACGGTCATGGAACTTCAAGATTTCATAAGTTTCAACAAAATAATAACTGCAGTGTACAACTAGAGGCATGTTCTCAAGAAAATGTGATTACTTTTTTGCAGCAAGAGGATTAGGATTAGAGTTATCACATAATGGGTTAGAGTTATCACAATGATGCAGTCACATAACGAATCTTGTTTATGATGCAAACAGCACCATTCATAATGCACTCACATTTAACCACTGAATACAGAGGTTTCTCACAAATAACGAAGAAATAACGGAAAAAAGAAAAATAGACATAACTCGCGAACAAGTGCACATAGCAAAAACATGGATGAAAGCAGACTACACCGCTATAGCCGGCACGTTTTAAAGCATAAACTGTAGGAGGAGTAGCGGGATAATTAAATAATGACGCAAATAACACATTTTTACGGTCAGTAAAACGGACAGAACTTGCAAACGAGTGCGCGTACTGACAACGTGAATGAGAGCAACATACACCACTATAGGCATCATGTTTTCAGGGTGGAACGCCGTTTCTAGCGCAAAAGCTGTAGGAGGAATAACGTCGAGAAGAAGTGGGTGGAATAATAAAGATAATAAGGAAACGAAAAATATAAAAAAAATCACTGTAAATTTACAATATAATTGTGAAAGCAGAGTTGCCTCTGATGTTTTACATCAAACATACTATATCTTATGTTTACAGCACTACACTGTAATTACAAAATACGTCACTGTAAAAGTATTTGATTCTTTATTACAGAAGCAGTGCTTTAATCACATTCAAAAATGCACTGAAATGCTTTTTTAACTTAATGTTAATATATATTAAAGCTGTTAATATTTTTCATTTAAAGCTGTTATAGACCCACTAAGAATTTTTAATGTATTATTAGATGTGTCTTATAAATGCCTTATTATTGATGGAAGATGACAATCATATTTAAATTCATGAATAAAGAAAATGAAGAATGTATTTGGAAAGAAATGACTTGAAAGTAGAGTATTCTAATGCGCTATGAAAATACTCAAAATACACAATACATCATATTTCACCTTCTTTCAGCTATGTTTAGTTATCCGTATCTTTCTTTTTCCTGTCCCTGTGCATGGTGCAGTGATTCACTTAAACAAAGAGGCAAGAAGATAACAGCAGACGAAATGTGAGAAAAAAACTACTGCACTTTTTTCATTTGCCACTTGTTCAGTTTGATGCACCTAAAATGTCCCTTTTCTCCTTTTTTCTTTAAAAGTTAATACCTGACCAGGTGTGAAGACTTGAAGAAAAAGAACATGCGTTCTTGCGCCGAGTCGGGATACATGGCCCGAAACTGACGAATCTCCATCTCTGTTATTGACAGTTCAGCAGGTGCAGAGTCCATCTGGCAGAAGACACGCAAAAAACATTATCGCCACACAATGTTTAATAATTAATAATTAATGGTGACAGTTTTTTCTCTGTGGGTAACAAGAAAAGATCTCAAAATTACTACATCACAATCTTGTAATTACAACGTCATGATATTGTAATTATGAGAAAAGATCCTGCAATTACTACACCACAATCGTGCATCATGATATTGTAATTGCAAGGAAGGCTCTTGTAATTAGAAGTAATTATGAGAAAATCTCTAGGAATTATAAGTAATTATGAGAATTATGAGAATAAGTATTACTACATTACAATCTTGTAATTACAACGTCATAATTGTAATTGCGTGTAAAGCGCTTGTTATTAGGAGAAAAGTTCTTGTAATTATGAGTATGAGAACAGATCTCATAATTACTACATCACAATTGCATAATTACAACATCATGATATTGTAATTACGAGGAAAGATCTTGTAATTGCAAGAAAAGATCTTGTAATTATGAGTAATTATGAGAAAAGATCTCGTAATTACTACATCACAATCTTGTAATTACAATGTCATGATGTACTTGCATGTAAAGAGCTTGTAATTATGAGAAAAGATCTCATAATTACTACAGTTACATCAAAATCAACATCATGATATTGTAATTACAAGAAAAGCTCCAATATCTACAAGAAAATGTCTCATAATAACATCACGATTTCATAATTACGAGAGAATGTTACGACACCGTAATCTTCTAGTTATAAAAATAATTGTCGTTTCCAGATAAAGTGTCTATTTTGCCCTACAGTGAACATAAAATGTCTGGCCCATTGAAAAGGAAGAGATCAATTATTTCCTACCCAGGCGTACTGTGGGAGACGAGGCAGCGAAGGCCGGGGAGGCACCAGCCCGTAGCGCTCTCCAAGAATCCCAAGCAGCATGTGGCAGCTGCAGACTCGCGCCAACCGAAGCTCTGCCTCTCGCCCCGCCTCGTCCTCGCCAACGCCCCGCTGCACTTCCACCTCCTGCAGGTAGAGGGCGTACGCAGCAGTGCGACGCCGAAGCTCCGGGAACACGAAGTTGATCAGCGCTTCTCTTTCAGCGTGCATGTCTCTGAAAGTAGATGCAATGTAGACACGAACCTCGCGCCACCTGAGGACAGAGGAGCCATGAAAAAGAAATGGGAACAGGACGAGAAGATTTAGGGCTTACAAATCCTAAGAAAGCCATATATTATTATTTTACTTCTTCCTATTCACACTTTTTACTGTTTTTGTCATAGAGACACGGTTGAGCTCATCGAGGAGATCAGGGTTACTAAAATTCTCCTTCATTTTCCAACTGCAACACTCTTTGTGCCACTTTTTATGTCAAAAATTTGTGTTCCCTATTTTGGCCACCAATAAGGCTGTCATTCCCTATTTTAGCCACAAGGGGGCACCACTAAAATGAGCAGAAACATGTACAGTATAAACATCCTTTATCACTTTTTAACCATTTATCCCATTCTACGTTTTTAGCACAACGCAATTATGCAATTTCTTCAGGAATTCCCGGTGCAAGACACTGAATTGTTTTGGGACAGTTGGTAGCGTAACGGTTAGGGAGTTCGCCCTGAGGTTGGTAAGTCGCTGGTTCGAATCCTGGACCGGTAACGGTACCACTGAGGTATTCCTGAGCAAAGTGCTATCCCTAAGCACTGCTACCCATGTCAGCTGCCCACTGCTCCTTCATTAATGGGTCACATGAAGAGGTCACATTTGGTTGTGATGCACTATGCGCTATGCTGTGGTGTGTTCACAAACACAAATAGTCACTCACTTTCACATGAATTGTTATTTCTCCTTCTCAAGTTTGGTTAAAGTTTTCAGCTTATTGTGGAGACCTGCTTTATGGAATGTGATTTCAATGGCCAAACTGCAACCCTTTTCCCCTTTTTGTAAAAAAATTTAACCATTAAGGCTGTCGTTCCCTATTTTAGCGATAAGGGGCAGTTGGTAGTGTAACGCTTAGGGAGTTCGCCCGGTGATGAGAAGGTTACCAGTCCTGAAGTGATACCACAAAGGTACCACTGCGGTACTCATAAGGAAGGCACCGACCCCATGCACTGCTTCCCGGGCGCTGCCAAAAAAGCTGCTCGCTGCTCCTTCACGGATAGGTCAAACGCAGAGCTCACATTTCACTGTGGTTGACTGTGCTGTGGTGAGTTCATAATGACAAATAATCACTTACTTTAATTCAAGCGGTAAAATATGTCACGTCCGTGACCTATTGGCAGCTGACATGGGCAGCACCTGGGGAACAGTGCTTGGGGATGGTACCTTGCTCATGAGTACCTCAGTGGTACCTTTACCGGTCCGAGATTTTAACCAGTGATCCCCAGATCATGGGGCCAACTCTCTATCCGTTACGCTACCAACTTGATGTCTCTGGTGATTAAGGTTAAACTATGAGCTGCTGAATCAATATTAAGCTCAGGTCAGGAATGGGCTAACCAGAAGAAAAATAATGGCACTGTTTTCCTTAATGGAGGCCAAAATGGAGAATTATAATTTTCTGAACTGTAAAAAAAGGGGGAAAAGGGACTGCAGTTGAACTATAGAAGGAAAAGCTATATGTCAGACCTAGTCAAAGAGTCAAACCTTTTTAGCCACAAACAAAAACTGTGAAAAGAGTTCGAAGAACTCGTCTGTTTGGTTTTTAACTCTCAGGTGGAGTTACCTGATCTTGGGAGTAGCAGGCAGAGGTACGATATCTAAAGCTGGTTTGGATCTCGGCCTGCCACCTACTGGAAGAGGGATATTGTGCAACTTGTCAATGTGCTCTATGTGGTGCATTATCCTGGGTGAACCTCTCTCTGAGATGAACCTGCCAGAAAAGGACAAAAATCCCTAAATCCAGTGATCAAAAAGAAACCAATCCATCATTTTTATTTTAAGTACTGAATTAAATCTGCACCTACTTTAGAATACTTTCATGAATATCGTAGATGAAAACAACATTGGGGTCTACACGATTATGCCAGTGAGTGCTGTAAAAAACGAACATGCCGTTTATAGTTCTGTGTAAATGTGTTCCGCTCCTGTCCGAAATTCACAGAGGAGAAATTCAGATGTTAAAACATACTTTGCTGAGAGTATCAGGTTAACCAAGAGAACATCGTTGTCACAGTTCTTCCGGTATCTGTTTATGTCCATCTTCGAATAATAGCCCTCGCAGTACTCATCTATCTTGATTATGTTGTTTACCTGTACAACAGAATTTATATTCCTTCAACTGGCCCCAAAATGAAGTATTCAATACAGTAATGCTTGTGAGAACACTAACTCAACACATGAAGATGGAGCGAAGTCACACCTTACACTTTTCTTCAGCCAACTTCAAGAAAAAGTCAGGAAAAGAAGTCCAACCTTCACTGCTATAGTCCTCGTCGATTTTCTAAAACAAAAAGATAAATCTAACATTAGGGAAATAATGTAATGTATTTATTAATCATTATAATTAAAATCATTCAAGAGAAATTCACCGGTGTGTTACAGGTGAGGTTAGCAGGAGCAAAATTTTTTGATATTTAAGGTGGACTACAGAATGAGGGCCTGTGTCCACCAAACGGGGGTTTCACACTGGCAGCGCCTATTTTTTAATGCAAATCCAATGGGCTTCAGTTCAGAGCGCTAAGTGCTTTCTGTGTTTATTTTGTGCTTATGATCTGTTTCCACTTTGTGCTTCTAGTGTGTTTTGTACGGTGGCCCTAAACGATGATGTTGTGTTTGCTGAAATGTCGTTGAGTTTTGACCTTTAGGGCCACTGTAGTTTTGCTTGGTTTTACCAAATATTGCCAACACCATTAAAATATTTGATAGTGATCTCATTCCAGACTAAACCAGCACAACCCTTAAGATTCTCACCTTCTTATGCTTTATCAGCTGGTCAACGTTGTCAAAAAAGCTGTCCGACTTCAGATGGGCATCTTGGAAACCATGGTAGTTTGTAAACACAACTTGGGAGTGTTCACAGCAGTAGCTAATCAGCACGGTCATGAGGAACATTGACTCTTGCCTCTGAAATGTAAAACATAAAGATTTTTTAAATTTTCTTTTATAATAATGTAGCATTTTGGCACGCTATATTTGTAAAAAGTAGATAAAACTATAGCACTTTAAAAGTAAGTTTATTACCCTTACAAAAACTAAATGTTTGCAGCAGGTATGCGGCAAACTTGTGACGAACAGTGGAGTTTGCCAGAATATAATGCCACAAGTTTGCCCTTGTCAACACTAGTGGCAAACTTGACAAACTGCCACCGGTGGTAAATGTATTTGCCAGTGATTTGCTAGAACAGTTTGCCAGTAATTGTAGTGAACTTTTTTTGACAAATTTGCTAGAAGCCCACCACAAGTCCACCACAAACCTAATTTGCATGTGAAAATATAACTTTGCTGCAACATTGCCAAAGGTTAATGGCAAGTCTTTGCCTGAAGCCTACATTTTTTTGTAAGGGTAACGATGAGCTGCCAAAAACAGTAGGGAAGTTACTTCCCAAAACTCAGGAAGGTGAATCCTACTGTCCAAATAAACTAGGACCTTTTAGACAAATACATTTACATACACAAGACGTCCCCCCATCCTATCTCACCGAAATGGACAGCTCGATTTCCTCTGTGTTCTCGGAAAGTTCTGGAGGCAAAAACAGTTCTTCTGCATCCTTCCAGTCTCGAGAGCTGTCCGCATCCACAGGACAGCAGATCAGAGCGTGTCCAGGAATCAGAGGTACGTTATATTTGCAAGAGATCTTCAGAGCCTCATCCAGACTCTTCCTGTAGCGCTCCAAGAGCTCCTGAGTGTACGGCTGCTGTCTGAGACACAAAGCGAAAAGGAAAACAAAAACACTTGAGATTCCTTTACCCCCAACATTATATGGTGTTTCACACTGCCAAGGTCCTGGCTCAAAGACCCAGCACCTTCTCGCTGTGAGGCAACAGTGTTAACCGGTGTGTCGCCCGCTGTCAGTATTATACCATGAATTTACAGCGAAACGTTTTTATACTGTAAAGTTAGCTTTTAGAACACTACAGTTGATAGCGTAACGATAAAGGTGTTCAGCCTGTGATCGGAAGATCACCGGTTCGAATCCCAGGACTGGTAAAGGGTCAATTGCAGAGGTCACATTTGCTTGGGGTGCACTGTGTGCTGTGGTGTGTTCACAATGACAAATAATCATTCACTCACTCATGAGCAAAATAAGCAAAGTATCTGATATGAACAGCACTTAAGTACTTTTTAAAAGTATCAGTTTGCTGTTATTAGTAACAATTAGGACTGAAGATAATGATTTTGATAGTCGATTAGTTGGTACATTCCTTCGATTTGTTGCTTGGTTTATATAAGACAAAGAAAAACATGCAGAAAAGATACTACTGTGGCAAATCAGGGTGCTGTTCATCCTCCTCACCACTAGGAACAGCAACTATGAATCATTTTCAAATTAAATTGAATAATATACATATACTGTAAGTCTATGATTCAAATAATTAAATACTGATATATTTTTAAGAGACATCAATTTAAAAGCTTCCTAATAATATTTATAGTTTGAGAAAGAGGACAGTATTTTATTAGGTGCTCTCGGCAGCACGTCTTGCACACAGAGTTGTTGATATTGGAACCACTTCTTCTGATGATACTTGTCCTCTTTTTGAGGATGATCTCCACAAAAAAGTTTTACTCCAGTGCGGTTGATGGATTTGAAAAAATGCAGCATGCTGCAAGTCGACTGGGATGGAAAGAAGGATGAAAAGGAGAGATGCGGGCTACATATCAGAGGCTACGTTCACACTGCCATGCTGAGGTGACTCAAGTCGGATTTTTTGCCTTAATGTGACACAGATCTGATCTTTTTAGGGCTGTGTGGACACGCAAATCTGACCTTTTCAAATCAGATTTGTGTCACTTTCATATGTGGTACTAAATCGCATACGTATCCGATTCGCGGCCATGTGACCTGAATGTGAACACTCAGATCGGAATTCATGTGGCTTTTTGCTTACACGAATGCGCTGACATCATCAGCCTGCACCGGCAGTGCGGGAAGGTAAAAATGGAGGAGAGCTGCGATAAGTCAGTGGAAGGATAGAGAAGTTGGGGATTTAACTGACGTTTTTTCTCCTTTTCGACCTGCTCATGTACAGCTGAGTCACTGTTTGTCGTCCTCCAGAGCAAAGTGCGATACATGCGTGAGCTACAAGCGCCTCCATTTTTAATGCCATGAGTCGTTCCACAGATATGACGTTTTTTGTTGTTGGAGACGCAGTTGACCCGTGTAAAAACGTATCAGTTTGCGCATGCGTGACGTTTCGGAGGACCGATGCGTTCACATTACACTCAGATACAGGTCACTTGTAGTTATGAATGTGAACCGTCAAGATAGACAAATCCGATCTGAGCAAAAAATCGGAATTGAACGATGTGGTTGGCAGTGTGAACGTAGCCAAAAGGGCAAGGCAAGGCAAGTTTATAGAGCACATTATCATACACAGGGGTTATTCAATGTGCTTTACAGAAACAGGATAAAATTTGTTAAAATTAAAGATAAAAAAAGAGAAAGTAACGGGGAAAAAAGGAATAAAAATAAAGATAAAGTAGAAATAAAACAATTAAAAGCTCCATAAAAATGATTTAAAATCAGGTACAATTAGATTTTAAAATATTTCAACAGGTCAGCACTCAAGTGCGGGAAAAGCAAAAGAGAAAAGTGCAGTTTTTAGCATCTGTTTAAAACTTGTCACAGTTGGGACAGATCTGATATTAATGGGAAGTTGGTTCCAGCATTGGGCAGCATAGTGCAAAAAGATGAATGCAAGCACATTTCTCCATAAGTTGAGAACATCTGAGAGGTGGAACAGTGTAAAAACAATGTAGAGAGAAAGGGACGCACAACCATGATAATTACTCAAGTATGTACTCAACGTTGTATGTTTGCGGCAAAAACTAAAAGTCCTGGAGGAAAAAACTGAAGTGTGTATCTTTAGCTGTATGTGACGCGATGAGCAGATACCTTGCTCTCTGCAAGCGTTTGCGTTTAGCGTTGTAGATGCGGTAGACACATGGCAGTCTCTTCAGCGCCTGAGGCCTTTTACGGTTGGCCGACTCCCAGTCCAGACGTGATCTGCTTCTCCCCAGCTTCAACACCAGCCCCCTCAGCAGTCTTTTAGGGCTGGGCTCTGGATTTGCGTCATTGCCAAATGGGTGAAGAACAAGAACATTACTCTCATTAACTGAAAAAAAACAGACCCTCAGAGTATTATTGAGGCAGTTGAAGGCGTAACAGTCAGGGTGTTCGCCCGTGATCAGAAGTCGCCCGGTTCGAATCCCAGGACTGGTAAAGGTACCACTGAGGTACTCATGAGCAAGGTACCATCCCCAAGCACTGCTCCCCGGGTGCTGCCCACTGCTCCTTCACGGATGGGTCAAATGCAGAGGTCACATTTGGTTGTGGTGCACTGTGTGCTATGCTGTGGTGTGTTCACAATGCCAAATAATCACTCTCACATTAACTACTATCATCCAAGTATATCATCACCTACACTAACAGTTGAACAACGATGATCACAGATAGTCCAACTTACCGTTCTCGCTGAGTTGCTGAATCACTTTGTAGGCAGTGAGGAAATGGAAAGGCAACAGTCCACTCTGCATCACATCTGACTGTAATCACAAGATATAGTTCCTAATTGTGTGCATCAGGGAAAAAAGACACTTCTACTTCTTGAGTTACAAGTGAGATGGTCAATTTCTTCGATTAATCGATTAGTTTTTGTTTTATACAAATAAAAATTTATGCAATAAATGATATTTTAAGATAAGCAGTAACATGCATTTGCATCTATATGTTTAATATTTAATATCTAACTGTTCAAATATTTGTGATATTTGCATTTTTAGTGAAAGAAAGCTTCCTAGTAATGTTTTTAGTTCTAAAGCGCAGAGCAATTTATTAGATAATCCTATTTAATAAAATTTTACAGTGTTTGCGTTTTCACATCTTTGATATCTGATCCACTTCTTTGGATGATGTGTGTCTTCTTTTTGATATTACTTTGACGTCAGCGGTTAACACATTTACTTCCAGATTCACTGACAGACACTAAAAAATTGGTAAATACTGGCAACTATTTTTATATATCGGTAAGATATTGCAGCCCTACAAATGATTACCTCAGGGATAATCTCACATTATTTAATTCCCGGCGGAACCACGAGCAGGCAGTAAAGATGACAAAGTTTACTTAGAACTTTAATTACAGACAGATGAAGATGAGGTGAGATGGTGAAACAGTCACCTTTGATGCAAGTTTTTCCAGAATTTTATTATGGTGCTTAGCACTGATGCCCAGGTTGATTATCTTCCTCAAGTTCTTCAATATGCCAAGCAAAGGCAGAGAGTCGATGTCTACAGTAACGAGAAGCACAGAGATTTCAAGAATTACAAAAAGGTTCCATGTTTAAAGTGTCAAATACTATTCTCGCAAAGAACCCTGTTTTGAACCCTAATTACTAGGCTTTGGATCAAGGTTATGATGCCGTTTTAGGACCATTGTTGATTAAAGACAATAAGGGAGGAGTAAATTCAGAGAAAAAAGTCAGAGAAATTCTGAAATTAAAGTCACCTAGTGTAAGGGTCCTGAACTATTGGGCCGTGGATCAGTTTGTGCCAGGCCGCACCAAAAAAATAATAACTTTTTTCTAAAAAATTAGTAGTTTTTATTAATCATGGCAGTCCGTAAGGTCTTTTATTTTGAAAAACACTTCCATCTGTGGCTCACAGGTTGCGGTAAGACTCCTCACTTGATTTGTGTTTTGTTACACGCCTCAACCCCATACCAAAGGTTGTCTGAAATAAATGTGGTCGGTGGTGCCAAAAAAAGTTATTGGTCACTGATCTAGGGAAAAGGAGCCAAAAATGTAAACTACTGACAGTGTTAATTCACAACAATTTAAGGGGCAAGAGAAACTGCAAACAAGAAGCTGGTGAACTAGTAGAAAACCTCAGCCTCAGTCTTTCCCCTCTTTGTGAGGTTTTTTCTCACAAATTTGTGGCTTTAAGAGGTCAGAATAACTGACGTTTAAACATGTGACTTTATGACATATGGGAATATGGGACTTTTTTTTCTCATAAATTTGTGATTTTTTTTCCCTCATAAATTTGTCACTTTCTAATCTCAGAAAATACCTCTGATGTTAAAATTTCACAAAATATCCATTTTTTTTCTCAAATACTTTATCTTAAATATCTTTCCTTATATTTTTTTTACATTGGCCTTAATAAATCCTCTTACAGTGCATTTTCCAGGCTTAAATAATTAAATCTTTTCAACAGCTATCAATATACAGTATATCAGCATTTTCAGATAGAAATAAATTAGTAGAAAATAAACAGATTACTTATTAATAATCCAAGTTGCCTTTACATCCTGGATAATTATTGTGACATCTACAGTATATATTCAACTACACATTTATCTCTCATATCTCTATCTTACAAGTCCAGGCAGCAATTCCACACCAATAAAATAACTTTCCGATCGGCAATAAGTGTATTGCTATTTTTCAGTTTTAAAATATTTCTTCCCACATTCCTACCTATAATCTTCTGCCAAGTAGCTGCCTTTTCCCCCTCCCGTCTCAGTCGACTATGCCACGTGGTCGTCAACTTTGATTTAAGTTTCATACGCTGACCGGCTCTCTCACTCTGCCACACACCACTTAGACCACTCCTGGCAAACGCCTCCAAGTCAGCTGGGTACCTGCGAACACACACACACACACCGGTCTCTGAGACTCATACTTTACAAAAAAAAAGTTTCCTTAGAAAGAAAAATACTCCAGTACAAGTTCAGTATTTTAGAAGTATCAAGTGGCCAATGCCGATATGCAATGTTTTTCATGCTTATATCTGCCGATAACGATGCCGATAAAAAAGGAAAGCAGAACCGAGCGCAAGCACAGGCAGAGTCAAAATAATAAAAAGACAAGATATTTTGCTCGCCAAAGTTCCACTGCACTCAGAATCTGAACACAAAAATAACAACATTTCTAACACGAAAGCAGAACATGAAAGCAGAGTTGGGTGAGGGCAGAGCATTTCACAACATTTTAAGAAAAAGTTAAAAGTCACTATACCAAGTCAAATAGTGCGCATGTGACTCTCCATGTGCACTACCTAGTGCATAGAGAGCTGTTAAGCTACAATCCCGGCTATTTCCTGAGATGCATACTACCGCATGGAAAATATACCTACCATACAATTAAGCCCATATGTGAGCGCACATTCACTAAGTGAGACAAACACACAGTTTAGCTACGTAGTTTTAAAAAATTCACCCGCATAGACAGAGCTGAGCGTGTAAAGACGAGATTTTGCTCACAAACATTCCAGTGCGTGCTCAGAATTTTGGCACAAAATAAGGTCATGCTTTTTAAAACAGAAAGCGAGGGCCTTGGACATGCCTGGCACAAGCGGCGCCTTTCCGACGACGTACAATAAATGCGTCATGAAATATCATCAGGAAAATATTGGGCAAATCTAAGCATCTCTCCGATGCTGAAGACTTAAAAAATTGAATTATCGACCGATTCTGATATGACTTCGATATTATCGTGCATCCCTAGTATTAAGGCTATTCATTAAGATTTAAGATGTAAATAATGTAGTGAAATACACCCAGGTATATGGCTAGAAAATTAATTTAAAATTATTCAGAACCTCTAATGCCTATGATGGTTATTTTGACTAATTTTGAAATTCTGTTACTACTTTATGGCACAATTTTGTAAATGAGTGTTGTTAACTCACATAAAAACATAATGATTTTAAGTGAGAGTTTTTTTGGACATACTTCTTCCCCAGGATGCTCATGACCAGTTCAGCAGGCTCTTTGATATGGAGACGTTTAATCAGCTTCTTGAAAGTGAACTCACTCTGTTGAACTCCCACTGCGACATCCACATTCAACTGAATTGTGATTAAGACACAAACACACACATTTTCAATGGGCTCTTAAGACATATTCTAAAACTTAATTACTCAACACGACTATAATTTAAAACTCATAGTAGTAAGAAAAAAAATGCTCACATATTTCTCAAAATCTGAGACCTCCATGTTGACCAGCTTAGCCCACTTTAGCAACTGCTCATTTGACATATTCTGTGTAAATCACCAGAAAAGAGGCGGCTGTTAAGCTTTAGGGAGCCATTTTTCAACAGGACATGATTTTATTACTAATCTAGGCCGGGGTGCCCAATACGTCAATTGCGATCAATCGGTCAAACTCCTGGCTCAATAATTGACAATCAGTATTTTATTTATTTCTTCACAGGACAATTTTTCAAATCAGTTATACTGAAATACAGTTTTTAGCTAATAAACCCATGTATCGACAGGTTTGTCATACCAAGGCTTTACTCCTCTTCCATTTGTGTTGGAAGCGGGGATTGCGAGTGATGTGTTTGGCTAGCTGATGCTCACTGAACTGCTTGAACTTGTCCACCAGGCCTTTCTTCAGACATGAGGGGAGAGATGGGCTAAAACACTGAGAATTAGAACAAAAAGAATAATGCGCCTCCTTCAGGTTATTTCTTAAATCTGTTCTTATGAAAGTCAATAAGCTAATGTTTTTCACATTGACATGTCTGTCATCTCAACCAAACTTTTGCACTTATGTTGTGATAAGGAATTGTCCAGATTGTAACTTTTCCATACGTACCGTAGTGTAGATCCTCACCACCGCCAGCCAGTCAGACGGCAACAACACCACGGAACAGAAATACCTCCTCAGGTGGGGCTTGGAGTCAGGAAGATGAGCGGCCAGAGCCAAGAGGAAGCTGGTCATGAGGCAACATTTCAGCTCATGCCTAGTGTAAACAGCCAACTGATGGATGGAAGAATTAAATATTTATTTTAATATCACAGCACAGAGAATAAAATGGCTTCTGGTTGAACTATGAAATTTACA
Organism: Distichodus sexfasciatus; assembly: GCA_032718565.1. Lineage (NCBI taxonomy): Eukaryota > Metazoa > Chordata > Actinopteri > Characiformes > Distichodontidae > Distichodus > Distichodus sexfasciatus. Next base: position 1,090,317 of record JAVGVS010000031.1, read on the forward strand.
AAATCAGGAAATCTTGTTACGTTCAGTCTTGTGTTGATTATAGTTTGCCACAACGAGCTACTCAAGTCATTCAGATGTAAACAACTTCTACAAAGACTTGGAAGAACAAGTTTCTCTGTGAATAATAATACGGTTCAGGTGAAGTTACTTTTCAAGCTACAAGTTACTTATGATTAACATTAGATAAGCTACAACCAAGCTCCTGTTTAATAGAGTAGTTAACTATTCTACAAGGTACAAAAAGAAAGTAGCTACTACATCCAAGCTCTAGCACTTAACATTTCTGCTGTAAGACGCTTTTCAAGAAAATGAATTTTTAAAATGTTATGTTGAACTATTACATTTCTTCCAGGTCGTCTAATCCCATCCCTCATGGTTGGAGATGTTGAATAGGCATTTAATATTTAATTGGACCAAATCTACTGGTAGGAAAAAAGGTCAAAACAAATCAAAATACTACTACCAAAGAAAGTAATAGGGGTGTGCAGGAAATCTAATCAAATCCACCTGTGAATCTTTCTCTGACGATTCAAACTTGGTTCATATTTTTAAACCAACACAATGGCACTAGTTTACTTTTTCCCTGACACAAGTTCAGCACGTTAATCCTATATATGGCGCAATGTGGAAGTCTGCCTAAATAGACGTGAGCATGAAGGAAATGCAGTCAGCGTGTGTGCATATGCATTACATTTAGTGAACTACATTGGATTCAGTGAGTTTTTTTTGTTGATCTGCCACAGTCAAATGTGAAAAGCAACTCAAAAAAGCAATGTGGAAACAAACTCATCTAGGTATTGAATTGTGAATTGTTTGTGAAGAGTAAAGCGCGAATCGATTTTCAATTGAATTGTGAGCTCAAGAATCAGAATTGTGAGATTTTCTGGATCGTGCACCCCTAGAAAATAACATCATGTTGTTGTTAACATTTAACAGAGAAAACACAGACACACCTTGAGGATGAATACTGGATCGTTGCAGGTTATATATTCACAAAGGCTCTTGATCTTAGTCCAAATACTTTTGGTCTTGTTCCAGTTCTTCTGACCTGGAGCATACTTCTTGTTCACCAGACTACAGCATACCACATTTAACAGCTTATACTGTCAAAACAAAACACAAGACCAGGACAAGATGAATGATGGAGGAAAAAAGGGAGTGATAATTTAATCTGAGTGTTGTGTCTATAATTTACACAGTTCAATCTTTGCCAAAAATTCAGTTTGTGGACTTTGTTTTTTAAAGAATCATCAATGATAATGAGAAAGTTCTGGTCATTAACATCATGACAATCATCGGAATTAATAGAACAATGTCAAAATGAGATCTCATCTTTATAAACACCTTTTTACAAATAAAAGCTCTCTGTCTTTCAGATTTTTCATTTGCCATAAAATCCTTAATTAACTTTTTGCTCTACTCCACATTAGGTGCCCCTGTTACTTTCTTAACATGCAGAACTTCGCTCTTTAGTATTCACACTTGTTTAAAGGCTGTATCTAGAGATTTCATTTGTTGTTTTCAGTTTATTTTAATAAAAACATTGTTTTTGTGAGTGATACAAAAGCATTAACACGATTAAAATATTACAATAATACAAATTTTTATTTAAAAAAAATTACAGATGCTGCACATGTGTTTTTTAAAATGTTTTTTAGGCAGTGTTTACTCTGTAACAGGGGTTTTCAACTGGTTTTGTCTCTGGGACAACCATTCAGACTAAGCAGTAATCTGCGGGCCACTGTGTGTCGGGGGTATTTTTCTATTAATTTTTAGATATATGCATTTTATTCTTTATTCATAAAGATGCACAAATCATCTGAAAATGTTCTGGTAAATAAATAAAATAAAATAATTTTTAAAAAGTGATTTCTCTAGTGAAACTGGATTGCATGTCACGGACCACCAGGGGGCGGCAGACCATAGGTTGCTCTGTAACATTTTGACAAGTATTAAACCCTTTTGCTGAAACAATGGATCTCCAACTTACACATGCTAACTGCTAAATAACACATTTATACATAAGTACCGGAATTTACTTCAAAATTTTAGGTCCATTACTATAACAAAAGGTTTTTTATTTTTGTAAAAATGACACAGAACAAAGATACGCTAGACATGATCAACTGAGATTTGCTCAAAAGGGCTAATGTAAAAAATCATCCACTGCTTTTTACCTTTTTATACTTTAATTCATCTTCCTTCTGATGCTGTTCAATGTCCCCAAATGTTTCAACAAAATCCGTCTCCTGCTTCTCCTCCTTCTCCTGTATATCAGTCAGTCTCAGGTCTGGAAAAGTCATCTCAGAGGGCAGACCTTGGTCCTTCTCCAAAAGGTCCTCGTGTTCCATATCCTTTGCATATAAATAACAGGGGTGTATCGTATATTACAAGTTTCATCATGATACACTATTATATTAATTAAATGGGTAATGATTTGAAGTCTAACACAATCACTTCTAATCATATAAAATCACTAAAAGCAAGCATATTTAAAATTATGTGTGACTGATAATTTGTTAGGTTGGTATAGCAACCATGAGAATCATTGCAATACACTATTAAATTGATGCAAAGAACTATAATTCAATGTCAGCTGTTATCACAAGGTCTGCTATGATAAGATTTCAATTTAATTCAATTCAGGAGCCAGTGATCAATATCAGTCACTATCATTTGCTGATTTAACACAATCCCTTCCAGCCCTATCAAATGACAAATAGCAACTATAGCTGCTTTTTGTTCTTTAGCTCAATCAGACATTTAAATGAAGAATAAAGCCTTGTGTTCAATATAAAGCGACGTTACAATATGTCTGATTAACATTTTCAGTTTGGACAGATGCTATGGGCTTCGCTGATCACTGAATCAATGCATCAATGTAGCTTAATCCTCTAGTACACAAGTACCATATGAACAATTATAAGCTGTGATAAAATTTATTTTTCATTTGTACTATTTATGAAGGAAGTGACACAGCTCTAAATATTAAATGGCGACTATATCAAGTGGTGCCCTGAAAACTGGAAACTAGTCCAAAATTCTGCACAACTTCCTCATACCTGTCACAGTTCACCCTAGACTACCCTAGCTGTCCAGCAGAGGGCACCCCTGTCCTGTCTTGTTATACCTCTGCCCTGCCCACTTGTTAACCCTAATCAGTTAGTTTAGCCTCATTATCAGTTACACCTGTGTTAGCCTAGGCCATTTCATCATAGTTTAACCATCCCTGTTTGTTTATGTGACCCTCCACAGCAAAACCAGTCGCTTGTCGCAAATTTTCAAAATTGAGTTATTATGCTTTCATGAAAGGGCATACATCAAGGTTCAAAACGATATCTATATCGAATGAATCAGACGACATAGGTTTCTCCTGTCACGGCAAGTGAGAAATGGAGAAATCTGCCTTTGAAGTTGACTATCGCCGTAGCACTTGCAGACGCTTGGTGCGGTCGCTACGTTTGCATTTACACTGCAGTCACAGCCACATGGATAACCTACCTGCGATAGGTTAACTGAACTCGGGAGACGAAGATGGATCCCGGAGAAATATCTTCACGCTAGTCAACCAGTGGATTTACCGTAAATATTGAAGTAGAGCGGTCAAAACAGAAACTTTTAACATTCTGCTGGAATTGAATTCCTCACCTCAAGAAAGTCACGTTTTTAGGACGGAAAGGGTTTTTCGGCGAAATTCATTCACAACAGTACAGTTTAGACCTTCCACTGTTTCAAAACACTAAAAACAAAAAATCCAAAGTTTTACCCCACGCAACATAAACGCTCGTTTTTCTCGGAAACCTCCGTTGCGACAAGCGACTGGTTTTGCCGTGGAGGGTCACATTTGTCCTGTTTTAGCCTCTAGCTTACGCTGTTCTAGGGTTCTCGCTTTTGTATCTGTTACTCTTCCCAATGTTGACCTCCTGTGTTTTGTGCCATTCAAGAAGATTTCTTGTTTCAGTTTAAAGTTTTGAAGGCATCGAGCATGTCTATTTTTCTTGTTTGAATAAATACTTACATTAGTGCATTGAAATTTTGTGTCTGGCCAGCGATATTTGTGAAAATACCTGTATCGAGTCCTCTGCCACACTTCCTTTTCTTTTCTGTTCCTCATGGCAACGAGGCACAGGCCTGGGTGATGAAAGTCCACTCTGGCACAATGAAGAGTCGAGGCGGGTTTTTTTCTCAGCGTTTGCCAAATAAGACAAGAACAACGAGGAGGTGGAAGATGAAAAAAGAGAAGAATTGACTGTGGAAGAGAGACTGGATGGTTGTAGAGTTGGGCTGGAGAAAGAGGGTGAAGCTGCCCATGACGGAAGCTGGCAGAGAAGCGGAGAAGCCTGAGCAAGAATGCGGTTGTCCAAATCCGGCCCAGAACGTGGAAATTTACTCCCAGACGCCTCGTGGATCTCCTTTTGTTGAAGCACCGTCGACCGCAGCGTCGATCTTTCCATCAGACACCTTAGAGTGCAGTACACTAACTCAGGTGAAGTGAACTTGACGAGCACTGCCTACGCCTGCAGAATAAATAAAGAGGGCAAAGGCAAAGAGGTTGATGGCGGGTCACGTGGTCTAACATTTGAAAAGCAAATCAGTTAGGGTGTGGTTCTCAGTACCTGTTTGTTTGTGTTCCTATTTGTCTACAATGTAGTATTATTACATTTCAGATCACTCTAGACAACTTGAGACATTAATGTAGCATGGCTGTCATTTGAAATGTTGTGCTACTACATTATAAACACACAGGGACAGTACATCTGGATTCCTATTGTCTATAATAATCAATACATTTCAAATAGACAACAGCAGTATGTGATTATTTGTCATTGTGAACACACCACAGCACACAGTGCCCCACAACAAAATGTCACCTCTGCATCTGATCCATCCGTGAAGGAGCAGTGAGCAGCTTTTGTGGACACGCCCATGGAGCAGTGCTTAAAGACGGACCGGTCCGGCAACTTTCTGCCTTCATGGGGCGAACTAATTAACTGTTACGCTACCAAATGACCCAAATAACAATAATGATAGTAATAATAATAATAATAATGCATTTAATTTATAGGTGACTATAAATTATTAGGCGACTAGTGCTTTACAGAAGTTTTTGAGGGAGACTAGAGAGAATGGAATTACAGTAATCAATGTGTTAGGTAACTAAGGCATGTACGAGAACAGCGGTCCTTCGAAGCGTAAGAGACTGACATAAACAAAATTGTACATTATACAGTCTAGACAAATCGAGACATCAATGTAGCATCACAACAATTTGAAATTGTATAAGTTAAACATTTTAAAGTGATGTAACCATTAGTTATTACAAATTCAAACTGTAACCTTTTTGATGTTTACTATAACTTCATTATTGTAAACAACATTGTTGTTTAAAAAAAAACTTTTGTCATCGATGTTAAAGTATGCAAACAAATTATTAATGTTACTACCGCGGTACATAAAGAAAATTTATTATGTAATTATCTTAATAAACAGTTACAATTTACAGACCGAAGCAGAAGCAATAATCGCAAATCAATGCCCACGTCCTCGTCTCCTTTTCTTCTTCTTCTTCTGTTGGTTTTTTTGGCAGCTTGCAGGCTTAGTGCATTACCGCCATCTACTGGACTGAGGTGTGATCACCTTGGGACGTCAAGAAAAGAAAAAAAGGGGGGGAAACCCTAAATTCTTCTGGCTAGTTGTGTTTTTTTTCCCCCAGAAAAACTATCACTGCTTTGGTTGTAGACTGTGTTCCAGGCAGACTCAACAGATTGTTCAACGTAACCAGTGATGGGAATAACGGCGCTATAAATAAACGGCGTTACTTTTTTCAGTAACAAGTAATCAAACGAATGACTGTTTCCCCCGTTACAACGCCGTTACCGTTACTGACAATAAAATGCGCGTTACTGTAACTGAGAACACTGAAGCGGTTTTCATGCGAGCAGCGTCTCTCTCAGCCATAGGACCTCTCTTTCTCTGGGGTGTGTGTGTTTGCGTGTGTTCGGGGCCGGGGCGGGACACATAACCAGTGATGATGATTGGTGAGTCTGTAAACGTGGTGTAACTGAGAACGCGATGATTGGCTTAGATTCTAAACCATCTAAGTTCTAAACCATCTATTGTGCTTTATTGTTCCACTATAGTAATGATAATATTTATAATAATATGTTGAATTTGATAGTTGTCTCTCACGTTGTCCCACAACAACATTAAAATAGTGTAGATTAGTGTACGTTTTATATTTATTTTATAGTTATATTAAATTAGATTTTTTTTAAAAATTTCTTTGCCTGGTAATTAGTTACTTTTATAATGATGTAACTCAGTTACTATTTGTGAGAAGTAACTAGTAACTATAACTAGTTACTTTTTTAAAGGTACGTGCCCAACACTGAGACTCTCAGGTCAACACATCCCTGCCGCCCAGCACTATCAGCAGCAGGAGCAGCAGCAACCCCTCAACAGCAACATTGTGCCCCATCAGGCAAAATATAGGCTACGTTTGCTTTGCATTGTCCCCAACTGATGACAGTGATACAGTATGATGCGATTCCATATTAGATTCTGTGTAGAGTGTCACATGGTTACCTCTCACCTTTATTTTACTTAAATTTCATCTCTTTAAAGTGGTGCCTAAATCAAAATGTGTCAGAATGTTAGATTCATTGCAGTATATGAAGGCATTCAAATGTGCATTTAAGACTCTTTATTAAACACTTTACTTCACTTACACAAGTTTTGTTTTATCAGATGCTACTCTTTCTCATATCATGTCTTTTATTCCAAATTACAGGGAGTTCAGACTTGATAAGGTCTTTAAACCTCTAACTTTCGAAACCAGACTTGTGCAAGTTGAGGAAGGTATGAAATACTTTGGAATCAATTAATGTTTATTAATGAAAGTGATTAATGACTACTGAGAAGGGAAAATTAGCTGTTCCTTGGCATCATTTTTGTTACAAAACTTTCCTAAAAGTTAAACATCATCAACACCCGCAAAAGGACTCCTCCCTCCATCTTTATATTCTCATAGCCAGCAGGGTTCCTCAGACTAAACCTTCTCCTCTTACTGAGGCACAGACACACACTTCTGGTAAGGTACTTTTATTAGTTATTTGTCATATCTGTACTTCTTTATGGAATGAATTGCCTATTATGTTGGACAATTCAATCAGAGATTGCTAAATGAATCCTGGATTAACCTTAAACTGTAACTTGAATTTCAAATTTGTTTTATTTTTTAAGTTAAAATAAAGAAAACCTTTATTAAATATATGTGAGTATACATATATTTTTATTAGCTGATTAACTTTTGACAAACATACAAATAAGACATATTTCCTGACATACCTTGTTTTTTCCCCCTTCTTGAAGATGGCGCCTTTGAGGCAGTTGTTGGTGCTTCTACTGCTTGTGATGAAGTTTTGGCTGCATCTGACTGCTGCATCAGAGACTGCAGGTCCTCACACTCTCAACTGTCCTGCTCCTCCTGGAGTTCCGGGGAATCCTGGACATAACGGCCAACCTGGACGAGACGGGAGAGACGGTGCTGCTGGAGCCAAGGGTGAGAAGGGAGAGCCAGGTACGTCAGATTTCTAGCATTATTATTTACATGTAAAATCATACATATAAATACTATTGCTCAAGACTAGCTCATACATATACTGTAGGTGCACTCAAAAAATCCCTGATCTCACTATAGGTCTTAGTGTGCAGGGACCTCCAGGTAAAGCAGGACCACAAGGCACACAAGGTCCAACTGGACCCAAAGGACAGAAGGGAGATCCAGGTATAACAGGTAATAAAAACATTGTCAGCACAAAATACACAATAACAAATAACCAGTTTTGGAAGTAACGTGTTATGAAAGTAAGGCAGTTACAATAATGTATTACTTTTTGCTGTAATGCAATAATGAAAGGCATTTTGTCCAATTGTCCAAAGTTTTTTTCCAGCTGCTATTCTTTCTCATATCGCTTCTTTTATTCCAAATCACAGGAAGTTCAGCTGAAGACTTGGTCAGTTCTTGTCAGTCAAAACTTCTAACTCTCGAAGCTAGACTTGCTACAGTTGAGAAAGGTAGGAAATACCTTGAAATCAATGAAAGTTTATCCAATAATTAGCTATTTTTAAATAATAAGACATTGCTGGCTGTTTTTTCCATCTTTTCAAGCTTTAACTTTCAGAATATTTGAAAAACTTGGAGAGAAGTATTACATGTCAAATGGACACTTGTCAGCATTCGACGAAGGCATAAAGTTCTGCGCCAACTTAGGTGGGGTTCTGGCTTTGCCAAGAAATGAAGCTGAAAATCAAGTCTTGACCAAAATTATTGGGAAACTCGAGGCACCATATGCCTACATAGGAGCAAATGACCGAGCAAAAGAGGGGCAGTTTGTAGATTTGAACAATGTGCCTTTGACCTTTACCAAGTGGAGACGTGGCGAGCCCAACAACAGTGGAAACTCTGGTGAGCACTGTCTTGGTCTATACAGTGATGGGGATTGGAATGACTTTAAGTGTGATGTTAACAGACACATAATATGTGAAATACAAAGTGCATAACCCTTCTGCTTGAAATGTTCTGCTGAAAAAGGTACAAAATTCAATAATTACCAATCACTGGGCTGGTAATTTAGCTGGGGCAAGCAACAGCAAGTTGCAAAAATCATGGACAAAATCATAAAAGTGAGTAATGATAATGAAAAGATAACAAGAGTGATGATAATGCTGCAGTATAATGGAAAATTTATATACTGCATTTTCTATTGAGAATCCTATATTTAACTTAGTAACCCTAAGGGGAGGCAAGTAAGGATACTCCCTATTCTGTATCTTATCATCAAGGCAGATGGCTCAGCCAGGGCTGAGAGGATCCAAGTTTTAACTGCTTCTCTTCTTTCCTAATTGGCCATTAAGGATACTGTATAATGTCTGATGTTATCTGTATTCAGGGTTTTCATTTGTCTGACTTCTCTGCACTCTGTGAATGTGAGGTTTTCTTTGCAAAGAAATAAAACTCCTTCATGTTCTAAATTGGTCTGAGTTTCAGTGTGATCACTTCTCATTACTGTAGTAGATTATTCTGTGTTATTTCCACCACAGCTGACAATTAACCCTGCTATACACTGTACAGGTATACAGAGAGACGATATGACTTAGCTCTAGTTTTCACAGTGCAAACAACAAAGAACAAATAAGGCACATAGAATAAACAATATATAAGTAGAATATTAAATATAAACTTTAAACTACAAGTAGACGTAGAAAGAGAGACAATTAGGATGCAGGATTAGCCTACAACTGTGGTCCTGGAATTGACCTTTACATTGAATGTGCATGAGGGCAGTAACAGTTTCAGTATGATAAATTCTATACAGACAGTCTATTAATAAAACAGTATCTTTTAAAAATTCTGATTAATATTTAAATTGAGTCAAGTATGTGCAGATATTGTAACCACAGTGGAGAATTTGTGCAGATACAGTTAGTTAGAAGGCGACCAGTGATATATACATTCAGTGTTCAATAGTTGTGCAAATAAGTGGCAGCAGTGCAAAAATTGTGCAAATATTATAGCAAATATTGCAGCAGCAGTCATGAGAGGAGGATTGCTATTTTGATCGTCTGGCATTAAATGAATGCCAGATCAGGAGCAGTTTGGATTTTCTGTGCGATTAAAGATCTTGAACTGATGCATATGCAAACCCACATATGCAAAGGCACATACCCATGATGCAAACAGCAACAACCTGATTGTAAAATATTGAGAATAATCCTCAAACAACATTTACAATTCTATGTGCAACTGACTATCTTATCTTAACTTCATCCAAAGTGACTTCCATTTCCAAAGTGCAGGAACAGTCTTCCTGGAGCAAGGGGCTAAGGGATTCAGGGGCTTGCTCAAGGACCCAGTTGTGGTTATTGGAATACAAACCCTAATAATATGATTATCAACACAGGCTTTTTGATCACTGCAACACCACCTCCCAAGCTGACTTCTTTGCGTAAATTAACTTGACATCTCGCCAGTACCTGTATGCCAAATTCTAGGTTATATAATTCACTCCCCCAGCCAAATTGGTTGATATGCCAGTCTGTTGTACTCCCTTTTTAAATGAGTTGATATATTTCTGACACTGTCCTTAACTGACCTTAAATCTTAGTCCTAGCACACATTTACAAATCATCCAGACAATTACTCAATAAATAGACCAAATAGAACTCATAGATCTCAGAAGGCCATGGTGTGGAAAGAAATGACAGAATCTGATATGGGTTTAGCTGTTTTATCCTTGTCATAAATGACTTGAATGCCAGAATATATCCTCAGAGCAAGAGAACATTTACAATTCCTGCATTTAGGTGTTCTTTGTTCCAGGAATTTCGTCCCTGGAACAACTTGTAGTTCATACCACAAGCCATCAGGACTCTGAATGCACATTAATATCAGAGCTCTCTTAAAATACCTCAAACTACCTCACACCTTCACTTTACATACCTATTGTCTACTGTTTACAACAGGCACACTCAGATGCACTAGAGTTAATAAAATAACTGTATACTCCTTCCCTCAATTGATGTTCTCAATTCTACATCTAACCTGTGCAATATGATAATCATGTGCAATATCAGTCTTTAAGGTTTACATCCCCACTTTCAATAGTACTGGAGTGTTGTGTATTTATTGTTCTGTCTATTTATTTATTGTGATTGTTTTTGTATTGTGATGCTCTTGCACTCTGTCTGTCATAAGCTGCTTGGATGCTGATACTGCCAATGTGCCTTAAAACATTACTAAGCAATACTTGTTTACACTAAGCAATACTTGTTCACATTCCATCTCCTCACTAAATGTCACTTGTGTACTATATTATTGCATTCGTTCTGTATTTATTGTGTTGCTTGTTGCACATTCTGTCCTGTTGAATGTAATGTTTCTGTGTTACTATATGTTGCACCGGTGCCATGGGGAAACGTTGTCTCATCACACTTTGTACTTGTAAAAAGCGACTGATGACAATAAAGTACCTTGAACCTTGAACCTTAAGGACCTGACAGTTGCTCAACTTGCTCAAGGACCTGAAGTTGGTTTTAGCATTTCGTCCTCTTTGCTGCTTCTCTCTGGCACGACCCCACTGCCTTACCATACATACACGCACACATGGTCAACTTACATAACAAGCTCTGTGAGCACTTCAGGGCCTTGCTGAGAGGGCTGTTGGCAGCAAGACTCTTAACCCCAAGTTGCTTGAAGGAGACTTCTTGTGTAATTAGAAAATGGATAATGTTCTGATACCGTAATTGTAGTTATCAGTAAGGTTAATGTCCTTAGTAAACATTACTTAGCATGAAAACAGAAAATGAGAAACTGAATATGCTCTTGCATAAGAAATCAGATTAGAATTATTTTGTACTGAGCTTCGGAGAGCATTCATATTTCAAACATGAAAAATATAATTGACAAATGATAGACGAAGACTCATCCCGTTCTGTCTTTATTCTTTTCATCTTCATCCTTCATCTTTCGTGAGCTGTTACTCAAGAGGCATGCTATGAGCCAAGCCATGGACTTAGAGGCAGATGTGGGGGTAAGTTGGAGTTGAGGTTTCAGCAGAGTGATAAAGTTCATCTGTCATTTGCTTTTCAAACTTTACACACTCCCCCAGTTAATCTCTGTGATTGCTGGGAAAGCAATCCTGATGTTGACATATAACCATCAATTTTCATAAACCTGGTATGGTCCTGTTTTTCTAACTTTCATATTCCTCCCCAAAATTATTTCACATTCCTTTTTTACTTAGTAAAAGATTAATCAAGTTTATATCACAACGATCTGATTAAACAACACATTCTTGTAGCTTGCATGAATTAATGAGAGAAAAGAGAGCACTCCCTCTATGTTTATGCTTGTACAGTAGCGGGATGCCTTATGGTCTTTGTGTCTGGGTTTGTGTGGAAGAGGGAGCCCTCTATCTTTTGTTAAATGCAATTGCAAGTTGTTTAAGGACCAAAAACATACTATACATGAGCGCCAAACTTTAGCATGGAGCCACCCAGGCCTTTTTCTTTGCGTGTTCTCTATTTAGAAAACTATATTTTTATATGATGTGTGATCTGTATGCATCATTTTCAGTGGAAAATATAAAATGTATGAAAAGATGCTAAATGATGGGGCTCCTGGGCTCTTGCCCGATCAAGTCTACAGATAATCTGGCCTTGGAGCCACCCGAAGCTTTTCATCATTTTATGTTCTCGCTCTGAATCTGTTTGTCTCTCTCCACATCTCGTTCTCTCCCACTCTTCCCCTTTTTTCATCCATTTACCTTACCTCGCCCGTCTCACCCGGCTTCTCTCATCCACCCACCCCCTTTGTACTTGTTCTCTCTTTAGATTATAAATAGAGACAAGTAGGACTGTTCTCCTTTGAGAGCATTTTCATATACGCATCAGTACCTTGCTTGCACAGAGACGGACATCCTCTTTGCCTCTGCGCTGTAAAATATTTCCCTGGAAATATACAGTATAATACCGGCAGCACACCCTTAGAACGAATGTGTAGAAAAATTACACAAATCATGTGTAGCACTTTACTTTACACATTTTGTGTTAATGTTTGATAAAATTATGTTGGAAAAAGTCAGATCTTTTAAACATAGTTATGTGTGGTTTTAAAAGAACATGCACATTTGTTCACAGCATTCAACACAATGTGTAACCAAGGACGGTGTTAATATTATACATGTTTACACAATTTTCTGTATTTTTACAGCAAGCAAACTGTAATTGATATGTACAGTACAATATGGTAATTGCAAAATACAGTAGATTACTGTACAAGTGTTTATTATTTACAGCCATACAAATTTTATATTGTTATGCTAGGTTTCCTAGTGTGAATATTTGTCTTAATGTCAGAAGCAATGCTTCATAACTGTTGCATGCTTTGATGAATATTATAGCATTAGAGCATTTTAGAGATGGTATAAATGAAGACAGGCCCAAATGGACCAGTAAAATTTTTGTGCACAACTGGGCAACGTTACAATATATATATCTTATAATACCTAGCCCATCAACCGAATTTTAAGGAGGTATCTTGCTAATAGCCTTTATGGTAAGCCCATCGCTCAGCCAGCTTTTGTTTGAAAATGTAAGCCGTTTCTAAAAGATCTTAAATCTGGACTTAACATCACAACATGGCATTTGTTCAAGAAGTCTCAGTCAGCACTGGGGACTAAGCATCCCTAAATATCAGATCCTAGAATCGCCCCTAGAGAAAACACTTTCTTTCTGGGCAAACCATACATTTCACATATACTGTACATTCATCGTTATCTCAGTGAGGGGAACTGTAATGTATGTACTTTCGGTTTTAAAACGTTACTTTTGTATTTCTCTGATTTTGCCATTTCGACGTGTGTCTCTTGGTCGGTTGTATGTTTGACTGTGCCTGTGTTTGTGCGTGAACACCCGCCCACCTCTGCCTGTCTTTGGCTTGCCATGAAATTTGTCTCTTCCTTAGCCAATCATCATCAACTTTTTGGTTGTTCTGCCCCTCCCCCACCAAAGTAAAATTAAAATCTTGAGAGAGCCTGGTCAGATGATAACAGTATAGTATTGTAGTAACCCGCCAGTTAAACAGACACTGGACTGACTGAACTCCAACAGTTTCTTTTATTAAAGTTTCTCTGTAACAATCGAGTTGCTAATTTTGGCCACAACTCACACCGCTAATACCTCAATCAAGCTAACCTCCCAGACTCCTGCTCTCTCACTCGCTCCCCAACCACCCTCACTCCCACACATACACACACGCCCCTCCCATACTCCCCATAATCCATCTAACCCCAATCTCAACACTGATAATAAAAGTGAAAAAGAACAGAACAAACAATTCAGCATTTTTAACAAATAACTTAAATAACAAAAACCCATTAACTAAGGTCACCACAGTATAGTATAGTAACTGCGTTGCAACGAAGGAACAAGTAATTAATTATATTACCCATTACTGAAAAAATAACGCCGTTAGTAACGCCGTTTATTTGTAACGTTATTTCCATCAGTGTTATAAAAGCATTTTAAATTTGTTTTTGGAACATTTTCAGTATCTTCCAGTCTATTTTGTGTCACTGAGCACAGTATAGTGATTCAAAATGAAGCAGCAAAAGATTTTTGTAGAGGTGCAGTGAAATGAGGAACAGGTGATGTGAAATGGGCCGGCAAACAGAAGAGTGGCGATACTCAGCGATGTAACAATGGAGTGGGCATAATACATAGAATGCTTTAAGTGTACAGTGTTACTATATTTGCAAATAAGCAAATTAAAAACAACGTTGATAGCATTTCTTTTAAAAAGTACAATGTTTTTCCTTTGTTATGAAAATACAGTAAATTACAGTGAAGGATATAACTGTAAATTTGCACTTGGTTATAGTGTACATTAATAAGCTGTAGCTAACTGCTGTATACGCTTGAATAACCATGCATATGACAAATAATTCAGAATGTTGAACTTCAGGAGATCCTCTTGATCCTTCAGTTCCTTGAGTTCCCATCATTTGATTGACTGGTGAGATATAGGCTTTAAAAAGCACTTTATATTTTAAAGAAATCACGTCTCATTTCTCCAAGAACATGTGTTCTGTTTTTCCACTGGCACATTGGTCACTCTGATCTTTACTGACAATTAAGGGACCGTCCTCATTGTGAAGTATTTTTAGATGTCTTTGGAGACTATTCTGATTATGGAAGAGAGAAAGAATTCCAAAATAGCTCAAATGTTACACTTCCTTTGAAGGGACCTCTGAGAACTGCATAAATTTATCTCCTGCCAGTTCATTTGTACATTTATATTATAATCAGATCATACCATGCCATTATACTGTATTTGGAGCAGATTCTGATGTTAAATGTTTCTCTAAATAGAATTAGATCAAGCCAAGGACCAAGTCGTAGAGTTAACATTCCACTATCTACTGCCACTAGGCTTCTGAGCGAGACCTTAAACCCCATGTTGCTCCAAGGAGACCTGTCCCCATAATAAGGAATTGGAAATTGTTCTGGATAAGAGCATCTGATAAATCAACATTGATGAGTGGTGGTTGTTTCCTTTTTTGCAAAGTAGCTAGCTAGTTTTAGTCATTTACATTTATATGCAAATGAATCATGTTCAACAGAATTGAACAATTACAAATCTTAACTAATTGTGGTCTTACCAATGTGTAAAATTTCTAAACATTAATACAGTCTATAAACACAATAAATAACATTATTCTCCAGTTATCAAAATGTGAAAATAGCATTTTCATTTCAGAACAACTGACATTTTTGTTGTTCTTGTTTCCTATTACATTCATTGTTCTTTTCTGGCTTTTGTTTCAAATCCCTGCTGCTGAGCGGGGATAGGGGTTCGTAGTACTTTTAGTAGTATAGTAGTCTGAGGAAATTTACTTTGATAAATACAATGCAAAGTCCATAAACCATGACCATAACACAAAATCCCTTAAAATGCTGTGAGTAAATAATTTTTTAAAGATTTATCATTTTCTTTATTAATCACACTGCAACACTATAAATTTGTTGACTCTTCACCATCTTCATGACCAAAATTTGCTTGCCATTCATACCCTTATCAGCTCGAAAATATATGATACAAAAAAACGAAAGACCTCATGCATTTCAATGCCTTAATGTCATCGATTGAATAGTTTATATAGGTTATACGCTTTTTATTGCTAGATACTTAAAATAATCAAAAATTCATCAATAAATAGTATCCATTTAAATGCAGAGTATCAGCAGTCATTACTGCTGATACTCTGCATTTAAATGAATACTATTTATAGTTGCTTGGGTGTGTGTGTGTGTGTGTGAGAGAGAGAGCGAGAGAGAGAGACTAGGTTCTTATTGTTCATGTGATTAAATGTGAAGGACTGTTGTTTTTTTCTTTTGCAAACCCCTAATTTTCCACCCCTGCATCTCCCTCTCTTCCTTTTCTCCCCCTTTGACAGGATCCTGCCTCCCTCTTTACACACAGTCGATTGCTTTTCACTTTTAGATCTTGCCACCTCCTTCTTTCTTTCTTTCTTTCTTCCATCCTTCATTTTAGCTCTATTTTTTCTTCTTCTGGAAACGTCTAAACTGGCTCTGGATGGCCAAAGCTGCTTTCTCCGTCTCAGGAGCTTCCAAATCAATGTCGATCTCCTCCTCTGTGTCCTTTACGGCCGCCTCGGGTGGCGTATTGGTGGTCTTCTCTGGTGGGCCTGAGAACCACATGGCAGAAAATGTGTAGGGGTATAAAATCTACACTATAAAAGTTTTATCATGATTTCGACTTGATACAAGTCAGTAACCAGCAATCACTATGACATTGGATAAATGGCAATCATATGAGAATATATACATACTGTATATTCTGGATACTTGATAAAGCACTTTTTATAAGATATAAAATGACATCACTTTTTTTTAAAAGGACTTTTTCTTCATTTTCTGAAAGACATAGTTCTGTGTTATTACTTCTGAAAAAAGGACAAATATTTCGCATTATACAATGTAAAAACATGGTTTTACTAGAAATGTTTCTAATCACAGTATTGTATTATAAATATCAATACGCTTGAAAATGGCTAGCAAATCTGCTACCAGTATTATACAATTAATTTACAGTGAAATTCCCCTTCAGAGTAATGTAGAAACAAAGGTTACCTGGGTCAAAATGCGGGCTGTTGACAGAGATTAGACTCAATTCAACATGCTTTTTATGAATAAACTGAATAAACACTTGTTCACGGTAATAAGCTGCCTCAGGGTCCTTTTTGTTTGAAGAAAAGAAGCTTTAATGACACCGTGTAAAAATTACTTCTCCAGTTTCTCCTTGGTGAATTTGGTGATAGTTGTGTGTTACAATATTATACAATAACATAAGTCCTCTGTCATACAGTGTGTTTAAGTTTTACATCACAGTCACCCTTCAGAAACACTGATAACATTCCTGGGACTTAAATAACAGTAAATAAATTAGACATAAAGGATGTAAAAAGTATTAGAAAATGACTCCAGTAAAAGTTACTGAAGTAAAAATCACAAAAGAACATATTTACTGATATGAAGTTCTCAAAGTGCTTCTACTTATCTGAACCGCTTAATCCCAACCGCGGTTACAGGGAGGACAAGAGTAGAGTCGCCAATTACCATATAATGAGACAACTGTAGTGACAGATGCTAAATTGTTTGTTTTGTGGACAAAAAAATGAGGAAAGAATCTTGTTTAAAGATGAAAACCACTTTTAACATCTGTTATCCTGCATTTGTGCTTTAAGAGTTTTCCCCCAACGTCCCTGCAGTCCAAACTGAGACTCTCGAACTGTTAGATAAGGTGAAATGTCTGAATCCATTTTTAGGATTTCAAACGCATTACAAAACCACCCAGAGGCAATGGATGGAGAAAAAAAAGAGATTTGAGGGGGAGTGAGGGAGTGTGTCTGAGAGAGAAAGAGAGAGAGAGAGGAGGAAAGAGAAAGGGCGGGACATTAAATTATGTAAGGAAATAAAGAGAGCGAGATGTATGTACAGACATGAAGCTACACATTAGACTTTTATCATTGCAATATTTGCACTTTTAATGTGGTTTCTTTTGCTTTATTAAATGTAATATTTGCACCAACGCTTTGTCATCTTTGCACAGTGTATACTTTCTCTTGAACAATGTTCTTTGAACTTTGTAAATTAGGACAAAAATGCAATACATTGCCTTGGTATACTGTGCTATCTGATAGTGTTCATTAAAATGGTAAGTGAGGTTTGTGTTGAGGTGGATAAGAGGCCATTTTTCCAGCGTGCTTAAAGGAAGCCCTTGAACAACAAAATTTCATGTCAGCATGGTGTAAAGATCCTAGACCATGACACTGTCTGTGTGCTCATGAAATCAGAGGTGTCCTGATCCAAATCTTGTAAGATCTTCATATTGTCTTGGGTTGGCTATTTTTTTCCCGATTTTCCACTCCACAGTTTATATTCATTGCAACTGAATCAACTAGAAGTCCAATAGATTCCATTACATACCAATCTGCTAAAAATATGGTCATTTTTTTACTTTATACATTTCAATGTTATGATTTCCATCAAACTGAAATATGTAATTATAAAGGAACTTATGTGTTTAGATTTACACAATTTAAATTGTTCAAGAAGTAGAGTTACATAAATTTTTACAAATCACTTTTAATACTGTGCATTTGTGATGTACATTAAATTTATTTCACTTATCAATTCATCAATTATTTTATTAAACAAATGAAATAATTTATGGATGGTCCCACAAATATGGGCAGTTGGTAGCGTAACGGGTAGAGAGTTGGGCCTGTGATTGGAAGGTCCCCGGTTCAAGTTGCAGACTGGTAAAGGTACCACTGAGATACTAATGAGCAAGGTACCGTCCCCAAGCACTGCCCCCTGGGCACTGCCCATGTTAGCTGCCTATAGCACAGCACATAGTGCACCACAGGGAAATGTGACCTCTGCATTTGGTCCATCCATAAAGGAGCAGCGGTCAGCTGGGATGGACTGTGCCCAGAGAGCAGTGCTTGGAGACGTTCCCTTGCTCATGAATGTCTCAGTGGTACCTTCACTTTTCGGGAATTCGAACCGGCAGCCTTCCAACCATGGGGCTAACTCCCTACCTGATACGTTACCAACTGTAAAAAATATTCATTGGGGTACAGTCCTATATGGCCTACATCTACATATGTTAGTTAACAATAAACAATGAATAAAGGTTTTTTAATAGCAGTAAATGATGCTAACCTGCAGGGTCCATAAGAAACAACATGTACCTGTAATTTCCCATGATAACTTTCAAAAACATAAAGATCCTTTGGACTCCGCTGGAAACCATTAACTGCTTCTATTTGTTCAGCTAAAAGAGAAGGAGGAACATGGAATGAGAATACGATGGGATATTCTGAAAGACAGACAGACCTTTGCCATCAGATGTGGGTTCCTGGGTGTTTGTGGCAGAATTGGAGGAACTGATCTGCAACAGTAAGAGAAGAATCATCAGATTCCTGAGAAAAAACCTCAAACATTCCAGAATTCCATCTTAATTTTGCACTGTTAAAGAAGGCAGTTAGCCATTAGATCTCAAGAACATTACTTGCAGTTAATCCTCCAACTCACTGAGAGAATCCCTATCACATATCTTTTTCTTTTTTCTCTCTCAATCTCTGTTCATTTGTCACTTCTCCTGTCTTTCTGAAATGCTTTATATCTATATCTATTTATTTATTTCAACAACCTTATGCACACAATATAATATTATAATATAATACAATGTATTCCAGTAAAATGTGTGCTACTGTGTCAGCATTTCTGTGCATGGCCCTGATATTTATGTTCAATATTCAAATTATAGTGCAATATACCACAGCATTTACTTCACACAATTTAAATGTAGACATATATTCAGTTCAGAAAAAGATGAAAAGTGTCACTAACCATATAAACACACACATACACAAATGAAGTAGCATGGTACAGACACACACACACTTTCCCTGCGAAAAGGCCCTTTTAAATGCAAATTTATGATGCTGCCCCTTTTCAGTAATACCATTTTTGAGAGATGAAGCATCTCTACCTTCCTCTCTCTACCTTACGTCGCTTCCCAACCTCCTCTTTCTTTTATTCTTTCTCATCGGTTTATTTGCGCTTCGTTCCCCAATTTGCCCCAAAGTAGGTCACGCAAGCACTGCCAACTGCGCCGTGAGTTCTCGTGCATGCCTCATTATGTGATGTGTAGACTTTCACTAGTGTGGGGAGGAAAACAAGACGGGGGAAAGAGGAGTGAGGAAGCCAACTGGCCTTCTGTCAATCAAGCTGGCCCTCAATCCCAGCCCAGGTTCTCTTAGTACATCTCCATCTGCTAATTAGCTGAGCTCATCTCCACAAGGTCAAGTTCTCAGGAGACTCTCATTAATTGGCAAACTCGTTTGGAGGGGCGAGCGGGTGCTGCAATGTTTTTCTTTCTTTTGTCCTTTTATTTTACGTCACTCAGTGTTTTAATGAGAAGTGCTGTTTCTTCATTATCTTCATTCAAGTACACAAAAATGTTATGCAGGTAAGTATTGCTTCAAAGAAAAGACAAATGTCTGCAGTATACAACATAGTAGAATACTGTAAACAATTACAGTATTACTGTAAATATCAAATGGTTTCACAGTACAATCCTGTACTTTGTCATTAAGTGTTGTCTTGTAAATCCCAAATACAGTAAGCTTGCTGCAAAAATACAGAAAATGGCTAGCATCTCTGCTGCTAGTATAATACTGTGAATTAACAGTAAATTTTTGTACAGTTTAAAACCATCTTTTAAAACCTTTTTAACCCTAACCCTAACCCTGGGTAAGACCCTTAACTCCAAGTTGCTCTAGACAAACAGCCCCTGTAATTAGGAAATGAAAGCTGCTCTGGATATGAGCTACTCCAGCATCCTTGACGTAATCTGTAATTTTAGAGCATTTTACATGATTTTAAAAAATCATGCTGGAGATTAAGGTTTCAGTTTACCTGTATGTTTATCTCAACTTCAAAACGTGGCTGATCTATTTATTGTCTTTTAGCTGAGGATTTCTATACAGTTGGGAACATAATAGGTGTCAAATGGTGGGGAAAACCCTATATAATTTGTATATTTGGTTAAAAAGAAAGACGTCTCCATGCCATAAACTGTATTAAATTCTAAAGATTTTCAACTAAGAATTCTTAACGGAACTACTAAGTCCTTGACTGATCCACTGGCCAAAAAGGAAACTTTTTTAAAAGAGTGCATATACTGGTGTATTTTTTACACTTTACGTATGTAAATACATAAAAATTGTTTGCATGGGCAATACGTTTCAAAATAGCATGTCCCTCCATATATGTTAAAATAGTTAGGTGTAAGAGTAATATCTTCAGGAAAATCTCACTTACCTCACTCATCTTTATCAGATCGGGGAAAAATTCCTTTCGGCACGGTGGAGGATGAATGGATGGCGGAGGAGAGGGAAATATCACACTTTTGCAAATTCCCTTTAGTCTCTTGCGGATTGATAACCTCAGAATATTAGACGGATGCGGCAAATATATCCATCCACTTCTCCACCGAACGCCCCTTTACTCTCTCTCTCTCTCTCTCCCCCTCTCCCTCCCCCTCCCTCCCCCCCTCTCTCCCT